>JARHVA010000814.1:970000-2170000 GCA_037957365.1 Torreya grandis
TGTATGTATATGTATATATATATATATTCAATTTAATATACACACACATATGTCATATATGAGATATATATATTTTCCATATTCAATGTGACACACACATATATATCACATTGAATATGAGAGATATATATCTCTCCCATATGTGTGTGTGTGTGTCACATTAAATATGACACACACATTTATATAATGTGATATATATATATATATATATATATATATATATATATATATATATATATATATGTATGTATATGTATATATATATGTATATGTATATGTATATATATATATATGTATGCATGTATATATATGTATATATACATATATACATATATACATATATATACATATATATATAGATACATATATATATATGTATATATATATAGATACATACATATATATATATACATATATATATATATACATATACATATATATATATACATATATATATATATATATATATATATATATATATATTCAATGTGATATATATCTCATATTCAATGTAATGTGTGTATATGTGTGTGTCACATTAAATGTTACGTCCTTAATCATTAGCATGTCTAGAGATATGTGTAATTGATTTTTGGTTTAAATGAGCTCTTTTACATATTATTTTACATTTCTTTATGCACTCATATGTTTAGTAGGTTGGCCTATGGGTTGTCCATGGTCTTGGTAGACTATAAATAGGAGGTAGGGTTAGTTGTTCATCATCATATCAAAGTATTCATTTCTTATTGCAAGTATTTAGGGGGTTGTCCCCTCAAAATGTCTTATCTATTATTAATATTTTCTACTATATTTTCATATCATTATGATCTATTGATATTATCATGCTTATTTGGTGAAGTAATATAATTAAAAGTGGTATTAGAGCATCGATTTGGGCCATAATCAGGTCAAAACCCCTAGATCTTAGAATTTGGCTATATCTCACAAAAGGTTGCTAATTTATCTATAATTTTTTTATTGGAGGTAAAAAAGCATTCAAGTAAGCTTCCATTAAAATTTCAGCTCATTTGGATTTATGTTTCAAAATTTATCACCATTTTAGGGTTTTTCATAAATTCGCTCCATAGCTCACAATTTGTGGCATTTTTTAGATTTATTTACAATTTTGTAAGGCTTGGGAAAAATTATTTTGGGTCTATTCTTTGATATTTTTTATTTGAGGATGAAATATTTAAAAAAAACATGGTCAAAGTTGGGTCAATGGGACAAAATAAGGTTCACCATCAAGCCTTCTTATGGCTGGTCCTAACACTCATGGATAGGGGAAGGGAAAGGCACCCCTAAATATCCTTTAAGTGATGACATGGAGTTAGCTACCTCTAATATTATGTCTTTGGAGATGATTTATCAAATTCATTTGAACTTACATGGCTTGATATAGAAGGATGTGTAAGTCTAAACTCAGATGTCAATAATGCAAGGGGAACTTAATGGCATGAGAAATTAGTTGAAACAGATCACAACACAACTAGATAGCATTTCATCTCATTTTCCACTCAACAACCCTCTAATTTTTCATTTTATTCCTCCTCTCAATACTAACACTACCAATATGAGGGTGAAATTGATGTTGCCAAAAGTGGACTTACACAAGTTTGATGGTAAGGATCCAGTCACTTGGATCACTAAAATTAAAAATCTATTTGATCTACACCAAAATCCTAGATCTCAAAAGGTGGTCGTGGCATATCTATATCTAGAACATGATCCATTCATTTGGTATCATTCATTGTGTGCTAAAAATAAGAAGACTGGTGCTCCTATAACATGGTGAGTATTATCTAATGAAATGATGTCTCAATATCGAGATAATGTTTTTGAAAGCTAATTTAGCTAGTTATCCAAACTACGATAAATAGGAACAATGAAGGATTATATTCATTAGTTTCAAAATCTATCCTTACATGTGGAGGACATCATTGAAGCAAATCTAAATAACCTTTTTATGGGTAGATTAAAAGATAATGTTCAATTAGAGGTTTACATGTTTAACCCCATAACTATATCTAAAGCTATACCAAGGGTATGCTTAGTAGAAGACAAATAGATGATAAAACATCATCTTTTCACTACTAGCCAGGAATGCACCTTCCCAACTCCATCACTTACTCAACCTACCAGATTGACACTACAACAAATAGAGGAGAAGCATGGCAGAGGGTTATGTTATGGTTATAATATTAAATGGAGAAAATGTCATCGATGTGCTAAAAAAAAGTATTTTACATCAAAGGGGCCAACAAGGATGAAGAAGATGAGGAGGCATTTGGTGAGGGTTTTGAAAGACCCAAGGATGAAGCTGTAGATTTTCAACTATTATCTCCAACCATGCCCTTACATGTATTTTTACTCTTCAAAATCTTAAGGTCGTGGGTTTCCTTAAAAAATAGAAGGTCATGGTGTTGATAGACTCAATAAGTACATAAAATTTCATCAATAGTAAGTTGGATGCTTGTTTGAATTGTTTTATCTACCCAACCCTAAAATTTCAAGTCATGATTGTAGATGGTGGTATAGTTAATTATTATGGAAAATGCCACAATATTAAGTTAATAATGGGGGATTATTTTCTAGATTATCTTATGTTTGCTATTCCTATGGGTGGGAATGACATTGTTTTGGGAGTATAATGTCTCACCACATTTGATACTATTGAGATGAATTTCCAAGAACTATTCATCCACTTTCATTTTGAAGGCAAGCTAGTGGAACTATAGGGATTAAGAATTAAATATTTACAAGTGATTAGTTCACATCAGATAACCAAGATGGTGAAAAAATGTGTTAAATGATTTATGGCATGCTTGTTTTCCATTGATTTTCAATAAACTAAGGATTCTACCCATCCTAATCTACAAAAAACATTTGATGAACATTCAGTTGTTTTTGGACCCATGCCAAAAGTTCTTCCTTCTAACCATACCCATGACCATGCCATTAGAATAATTCCTAGAAGTACACCACCCAACATCAAACCATAAAGATATCCTTATGCCCAAAAGAGTGAAATTAAAAAATTGGTACAAGATTTGTTGGAATTAGGAACCATTTGCCATAGCCAAAGTGAATATTTTTCTCCAGTAGTCATGGTACAAAAGAAGGATAAAATTTTGAGGATGTGCCCTAATTATAGAGAGCTCAAAAAGTTCACTATCAAAGATAAATTTCTTATTCATATAACTGATGATTTGTTATATGAATTAAATGATGATGTTTATTTTACCAAATTAGATCTTCACTCTGGGTATCATCAAATCTGGATCCGTGAGGAGGACATTCATAAAACAAATTTCCATACTCACAAAGGTTGTTATGAATTTTTGGTCATGCCTCTTGTTCTCATCAATGCACCATCCACCTTTCAGAGTTTTATGAATATGGTTTTAGGACATTTTTGGAAAAAAATTTACTTGTGTTTTTTGATGACATCCTTATTTACAACAAAAATTGGGAAGACCACTTGCAGCATGTGAAACATGTACTCTTATTTCTTGAGCACCATCAATTGTATGTTAAACCATAAAAATGTGGTTTTGGAGTTTGGTAAGTGGAATATTTAGGTCATGTTGTATCACATGAGGGAGTAAAAGTTGATCCTAAACAATTCCAAGTCATAATGGAGTGGTAGATTCCCAAGACACTCAAGTAACTAAGGGGATTTTTGGGGCTAACTGGTTACTATTACAGGTTTGTCAAACACTATGGTAGTATTGCAACACTGCTTACTTCCTTTTTAACTAAAGACTCCTTCTAGTGGAATGATACAACTACTAAGGCATTTGAACAATTGAAAATGGCTTCGTGCACCACTTTGATATTGGCTATTCCAAGTTTTTCTAAAACTTTTATGGTTGAATGTGATGCATTTGGATATGGTATGGGTGCAATACTCATGCAAGAGGGTAGACCCATTACCTTTAAAAGTCCTCAATTTAAGGGTAAAAATTGGCTGAAACTCATCTATGAGAAAGAGATGATGGTTATTCTACATGAAATCAAACAATGGAGATCTTATCTATTAGGTCATCACTTTCAAGTAAAGACTCATCATGATAGCCTTAAATATGTTTTGGAACAATGGTTGTCCTCTGAAGAACAAAAAAAATGGGTGATGAAAATGTTAGGATTTTATTTTGAAAGATTCTATAAGAAAGGAAAAGAAAATGTGGTGGTTCATACACTATCTAGGTGAGATGAACCAGTTGAGGCATTGTTAGGTGTTATGACCATTTGGTAGGTAGACTGACTCAAGGAAGTAAGGTTAGAATAAGAGAATGATAGTGCTTCCCATGCATTGATTTTGAATCTTCAATAGGGTTCAGATGGGATTTAAAATTTTAAATGGAAGGGGAATGCATTAAATTACAAAGATAGATTATATCTATGTCAGAATTCTTTTCTCAAACATGAAATCCTTCAAGAACTTCATGCATCTCCACTTGGAGGTCACTCAAGTTTTATGAAAACCTATCATAGAGTCAAGAAGCCATTTTTTTGGGGAAGGGATCAAGGGGGATGTACATAAATATGTGGTTGAATCCAGTAAAATAAAGGTGAAACCATTAAAACCCCAGGTCTTTTACAACCCTTATCCATCCCTAGTCAATAATGGGAGGAGGTGTCTATGGATTTCATTATTGGGGTAAAATGATATGAAGGTAGAAATATTATCATGGTGTGGATAGACTCACAAAGTATTCTCATTTTTTCTCTTTATCTCAACCATTAGTGGCCAATACAATAGCTTCTACCTTTCTCAATATAGTTACAAAATTACATGGTACTCCTAAGATTATTGTCAATGATCGATATCACATATTCATTAGTAATTTTTAGGAAAAATTATTTTCATGTTTGGGAACCCAATTAGCTCATAACTCATCCTATCATAATCAATCTAATAGACAAATTGATGTAGTAAACAAGTGTCTGGAAGGGTACCTTCATTGCTTTATTTTGGATAAATAGGATAAATGGGTTTAGTGACCGGCCTTGGCTGGATGGTGGTATAATACTTTAGTGCATAGTTTATCCAAAATATCTCTTTTTATGGAATTTTATGGATACCATCCTTTATACCTCACTTCACCCTTTAAGGCCCACCCAAAGGTGTGTGCAGTAGAGGAACACCTTCAACATCAACAAGAAGTCCTTGCTAGTTTGTATGAAAATTTGGCTTTGGCCCAGAATCGCATGAAGCAACAAGCATATCAACACATGAGTGAGAGGCATTTTTAAATTCATTATTTGTTATTTGTTTTATTGTATCCATATAAGTATATGTAAAAATATAAAAACCTATCTCCCAAGTATTATGGCCCTTATCAAATCTTGCAAAAAATTGGCAGTGTAGCGTACAAGCTAGAATTTCCTCCATCCACTCTAATTCATCCAATATTTCATGTATCTTTCCTTAAGAAGGTCATTGGAGATAGAGTTACCACTAAAAATAAGTTACCAGAATTAGATGAGGAAGGGAGGGTTATTCCTTATCTTGAAGGGGTTCTTCAAATGTGCACTAAATAGTTGTGGTCTAGAATGATTATAGAGTATCTGATCAAATGGAAGAGTATACCTTCTGAAGATGCTACCTGGGAGGATGAAGCCTTAATACAACAACATCTGAGATTGCTTTAATGTTGAGGATAATGTTGTTTTGAATAGGAGGGGCATACTACGCCCTTAACCATTGACATGTTTATGGATATGTGTAGCTAACTTGTGACTTGCATAACCCTTTTGCATATTATTTTGCATTTATATATGCACTCATATGCTTATTAGGTCAGAATATGGGTTTTCCATGGCCTTGATAGACTACAAATAGGAGTTAGGGTTAGTTGTTCATCATCATATCAGAGTAATCATTTATTACTGCAAGCATTTGGGAAATTGTCCCCTCAAAGTGACTTATCTATTATTCATATTTTATGTTATATTTCCATATCATTATGATCTATTATTGTTATTTTATTTATTTGGTGAAGTAATATAATTACATTTAATATGTGTGTGTGTGTATGTCACATTGAATATGACATATAATATGTCATATTCAATATATATATATATATATATAACATTGAATATGGGATACACACACACACACACACACATCACATTGAATATGAGACATATATGTATGTATTCCATATTCAATGTAATATATAATATTATATATCACATTGAATATGGGATACATGCATGCATGCATACATACATACATATACATATATGTATATGTATATGTATATGTATAATATACATACACACACACACACACATCACATTGAATATGAGACATATATGTATGTATCCCATATTCAATGTGATATGTAATATTATATATCACATTGAATATGATATATATATATATATATATATATATATATATACACACACACACACATACATACACACACACACACATCACATTGAATATGAGACATATATGTATGTATCCCATATTCAATGTAATATATACTATTATATATCACATTGAATATGGGATACATGCATGCATACATACATACATACATACATCCATACATACATACATACATATATATATATATATATATGTATGTATGTATATGTATATGTATATGTATAATACACACACACACACACACACACACACACACACACACACACACACATTGAATATGAGACATCTATGTATGTATCCCATATTCAATGTGATATGTAATATTATATATCACATTGAATATGGGATACATGCATACATGCATGCATGCATACATACATACATATGTGTGTGTGTGTGTGTGTGTGTACATACACACACACATATATATACATATCTATGGGATATATATCACATAGATATGGGATACATACATACATACATACATACATACATACATACATACATACATACATACATACATATATATATATATATATATATATCTCCAAGAGGCAAGAGAAGAGAAGATGGAGAAAAGCAGAAGGAAGAAATGACATGAGTACATAACTAGAAGGCACATGTACCAAAGAATGAGGAGGAGGAAATATAGGCCATATTAGAATCTAAAGTGATAAAGAAGGCACGTGGAAATGAAAATAAGAAGTATCTGGTTAAGTGTAGGAATCACATAGTGAAAGAATCAATATGGATAGACCTTGCAGATATAGGTTGATATGGCCATACACTTGAAAATATCAACTTATGAACTGAACATAACATTTTTAGTCACCCAAAATGTCTGATGTAGGAGCATCCTAGGTTTTAAGGAATCCTATAGCTATACATATGAGTTTTATAATAACTACAAATGAAGGAATGAAATGAAGGCTCAAGGTTAGTTAGTCACATAATTATACATGTAAGGATTTAATAGTGGAGTTATAATGACATGACATAATAAGATAGGGCTCTCACTAGGATCACATATGATATGTAATTAAGAGTCAACATGGGTATAGGTAATGATGTGGTAGAGCAGTTAGAAATAACTAACTGAATATACAACCAACTACTTCTAACATCAACCAAAACATGGGGGAACTAGAATGTACTAGGAATATAAAACCAATTAGAATCCAAAATTAGATAATATGCCTAAAATTTAGTTGGAGAACCATCTAGATACTAACACCATATTCTAGAATATAAAATTGAATTTAGAAGGGAACATACATGTCTATAATTAATGATGAAGGTTGGACTAGTAGAGTGCCAAGTGTGGTAATCCTTTAAAAAATATCATTATTATAAGAAGGTGATCCATGTCCTTAGTTGATAACATTTTTAGAAATGCTTTCAGGCTGACAAAGAAGTTCTACCAATCCATAAGCCAAACACCTATCTAAATTAGTCTACTTCAAGTTATAGATTTTTTTTTGAAACTATAAGAAAGTTGAGAGGGAACTCACAAAAATTATAATTTGTAATATTTAGTGTGTATGAGGGTCATAAATGATTCCATAATTATACTTTTAGCTTGTATAATGAACTTTATAGCCAAAAAAATTCATTGCTTACTCTTCTTCATAAACTATAGTCATTGCATTATGATGTATACTGAGTTATGTTTTTAGGTGCATGGTATAGGCAAGTCTTCATTGGACTCCTAGGGACCATGACTTTGTTAGTTTTCCATCCAATGTTCAAATCAAGAAAAATAATAATAGTTTATAAAAAATTTTGGGTGCTCCAAAAAAATTATTGGGATCTTTGAGAACCTAAGGGAAATCCATATTAAGTTGGCTCCCACATTCCCTTTTAGTAATGAGTCAAGATTTGTAAACCCATGATTATAAATAAATAATAAATTTTATTATATTTTAATGAACCTATGTTAATTTTCAAGGATTAATTATGGGTTTGGTCTTCTTATTCCACTTGGGTGCATTGAATTCATTACATATTATGTTTACATGGAGATAAAAAATTGGTAGTAATTTCGATGTGATTTCTTGTAGCACTAGGGAGGGTGTTATAGTATGTACCTTTAATGTTTTCTTACTTTTGGTACATATAATTAACAAAATACATGTTAATAATGAACCCAAAAGTGTGTGCACACATGTGCACATGGTACACATCTAGTAGTAGGTGAGAGAGGAGAGATACACCTTACCATCATAGGCAAGTTCACAAAGTGGTTCTAATGATGGGCCCTAGATGTCAAATGTCTTGATGAAATAAATACTGAAGAGACTGGCCCTCAAGTTTGGAGAGATGGCATGTGACATTTTATAATATATCATTGATGATGAAAGGACTAAACCACTTGAAAGCTAGTTTTCCTTTATGGAGGTAAGCTTTGTCATACATAACTATAACATCACCTATGCAGAAGAGAAGAGGTCAAACCAACTTCTCAATTTTTTGTCATCGATGCCTTTGGTAGGCACGATTGTGCTCAGATCATTAATTTAGTGTTTTTCCAACTATTTTAACTCAACTATGTGGGAATATCACTAGTCCTCATTAGAGATATTCCCAGAAAATTTGACCTAAAAAATGGGGTCAAGACTTTGATTGGGAGGATCACCTTAAAGAAAATGATTAAAGATTACAGTGTGACCATTGTGGTAGTGTAGTTGGCTTGATACACCCAAAGAAATGGATAAATAATAATGTTCCAATTATGTCTAGACTCAAAAATTGTTCAAACTATAATCTTCTTAAGGATATTGTTAGAATATTTGGGTTGACCATTACCCTTTGAGTAGTAGACCAACCAAAAATGAAGTTTAAAGTAGAATTTCCTAGCCAACTCATGCATTTTAAGGCTTTTCAAGCCTGGGCCATTGTTAGCCATGAATATAACAAGTATTTTGAATAGTAATATGAGTGATTAAAGATGAACTTAGATATCATGCACTTGCTTATGTTATTGAGGGGTATGGCCTCAACCCACTTAATAAGTAGTTAGTGGTAGTACTAAAACTAATGATGGATATTTTATAATGTAGGATTGAACTTTCTAAAAAATTAAAAATCCCAAGTATAAAATGACCAAGGGTCTAAAATAGATTGTAAGGATCCAACTGGGATCTTGATCGCATCCTTGTAGAGTTAGAAAACCTTACAACTCTTTGCATGTTAGAAGAAATACTTAATAAGAGTAGCCTAGTAGTATCCAATTATAATAATACATTGGGTAGTGTCTTAACCACAAGGGTTGACATGGAAGGTGCTACCACTTGACTCCTTGAGGTCACATAAAGTTCTCTTAGGAGGGATATATTGTATGAGCTCTTCTAAAAGAGTATCCCACAAAAAATAACATATCACATGGAGAGCTTATAGATCCTATAACACTAATAATATGAAGTGTCATAGGATAATATTTATCTTAGGGATTTATATATTAAAATCTTCCCCTCTATTATAAAGTTGTCACCCTTAACCTTTGGCACTTTAAAAATGTCCCTACGTGTGGACACTGAGATGACCATGGGACATGCATAAGTAATCAATAATTAACTTTAGGATGACTTTTAAATATTATTAAATTATTTTATTAATTAAAAATATTTAGAAAAGGGGACATGATAATGTATATCTATAGTCATCTAATCAAGTTATGTTGATCTTACTATGTCTTGGTATAAATCACAATAAATTCTTTCCATATTGACAATAGTGGATCTACAAAATAGAAAATATCATTGGGAAACAAATCATCAACAATATCCTAATAGTCATTGGGTGACGTGTAGTTGATAAGTTATTTAGTTATAGCTAAGCCTTTGTTATATTTATAATTGATGATTCAAGGATTAAACTTCTAGAAAAGCATGATCTACTTTCTAGTCTTACCTATAACTATGGTCATATTTGATAGGTAACAGAGTAGATCAGTTTGGCCAATGACGTTAGTCATATATATAAGCATGTATTGTGTAAGCTTAGTAGTGGTGAAGATAAGATTGACGAACTTCCTCTCAATGGTAGTGTAATTGATATCAAATTCAACTATCTTAAGAGATGTAATAAATGATTCTCTCTATAATCAACATTTTTTTGGGGCCAACATGTCCTCAATTTATTATTGGTGATTGAATTGTACAATATGAATTATTTCCCTTTGATTGAGGCTATCAGGATAATATGATTATGAAGTATTCATTCATTTCCTTGAAAAAAACTTAAACCTTAGGAGAAGACATAAAAGAATGATAAATCAAGAAGGAAAAGGGTGATGGGTATAAACTTGTATATTTAGTCCTCAAGGATGTTCCTTAATAAGTTGATATATCCTAAGAACATTTACAATAAATTTGATTTAGTGAGTGGGAGACATATCAAGTATAATTTTAATCTTGTCATGATCTAATTTAATACCTTATTGAGAGACTATAAATCCAAGAAGTTTTCTAATAGATATGCTAAAAATGTACTTCTTTGGGTTAAGGAAAATTTGAAACTTGGGGAGCCATTTGAAATGAGTCTAAGATCTCAAACATGGTCATCTCACTTGAAGGATTTGCTAAGAATATCTTCTATATAAATTTATTCAATATTGTGGATTAGGTCATAAAAATTATGATTAATGGCATGTTGATAGGTGGTTTTGATTTAGACCAAAGGGCATGATAACATAATGGAAGGTACCCCAAGGGGTGGTGAATGATTTCTTATTTTGATATTGGGGGACAATCATGATATGATTTTACACTGAGAAACCATCCATGAGAGATATCATCTTGAATCATGATGGAATCAATGATAACTCCAATCAAAGAGACAATAATGTTATCCTTTGGACATATCAAGCTAAGATTATGAGAATATATACATACAAACTTTTATGTTATTCTTGAGGACACAAATGATCATTAAAAAAAATATGGGATTAAAATTGGCCTTTTGAGAAATCCTTGAAATAAGGAAAGTGTCTCCTTGCTTTTAGGGTATTGATTTGTTTAGAAGAGAGAACATAGAGTGATACAAGGAAATTCCTAAAGTGAGGCCCTAAAAGTTTTATGAGGTGCCTAAGGATGATGTGAAGTAGTTGAAGTAATGAAAGTAGTATTGTACTTAGCATGATCATTTTTTCATCTTTGACAAGATAATACTCATCGATAAGAACCCAAATGGAGACTACTAAAGACTCATTTAATGGATTTATCTTGCCAAATATCTAATCCCAAGGGTCATAATCAACCTCAATGGCATGAATCTTACCTTCATGTTTGAATTGGACTACTTAAAAGGCACCTTAGTTAATAACTTACATGGTAGCTATTTAGATTCAACCAAAGATCATTTTATATTATAAATCAAGGTTTAAAACACAAAATATGATCTAGACCATCTTGGGTCCAATATTAACATGAAACTTCATGTTTCCCACCATATTAAGTGACGCATGAAAGTATCTCCATGGGATTTATTAATTTTCTTGACATGAACATGATGCATGGAAGTAGTGTAGAGGTAGAATACTTTATGAAGTATACATATAAGTTACATTGAGAAGTTGCATAGAAGGCTAGAGTAGAATATCATTAGATATAATGCACGTGCATACAAGGATTTTAGGCACAAAAAGTTTTAAGTGGGAGACATATTAATGTTATATTTTCATAAGGATAGGTTCCATATAAAAACATACAACAAACTAAAGATGAAGAAAATTAGGTTGTGTCAAATAGTGTATAAGTTTTCAACAAAGATATAAGAAGTCAAGTTTTTATAAGACTTAAATACATCTCCCATATTCAATCTGACACACACACACACACACACATACATTATAGGAGGTAAGATAAGATGGAGAAAATTAGAAGGAATAAATAACATAAGTACATAAATAGAAGGCATAAATGTTGGGTGTGAATTCACTATTCATGGTCACTATTTATGGTGATTTGTCATGTAGGTGACGTGGCATGTATATGATGTAGTATATGGTTTACAAGTGTTATAAGTGATGTGGCATGAAGGTGATGTGTTAGGTATGTGATGTGGTGTAGGCCCATGAACAGCCTTAAGTATGATCATGTTGATGTGAATGGAGTGGGATGTAGATCCTATTGGCCAAATTTTACCCAAATACAAATCTTGTGCTTGGATAGATTAGTTGAGCATAGTTCCTGATTGACCAAATGATCAAATGACTTGAGCAAGTGAAGAAGATGGACCAGCCCATCATCAAACGTCATGCAAAAATAAACAAGCTAGTCTAGTTTCACACTTCATAGGCTCACTTAGGAGGCCTCTTAGAGACAAAAGATTGCATAGACATAAGGTTATTCAAGTCTTGAAAACATTCTTTACAAATTTTGTGGCTTGATGAGTTGTCTATTTCAAGTTACAAGCATTTAAATTTAAACAAGCAGAATGATACTTATGTAGGGAATCAAATAAAAGTCATGGTGAATAGCCATTTGAATTCAAAAAAACCCAAAGGATCCTAAGTTTTAATTCAAACATGATAGATGTCGATATCAAAAAAGTTAAGATAAGATCTAATAGTGAGCAGTGATCTAACGAGTCAGTGGGTCCCCAAGATCTAACAGTGTGCGTTAAATCATACAATCAAAGATCTATGACACGTGTAAGGTCAAAGAGTCAAAAAGTGCATGGAATAAGATCAATGGTCAAAATTTGATTAAATCAAAGATCCAATGGTGAAAGGAAATTTGATGATATCAATGGGTCCCAAAGATCTAATAGAGTGCATTTGATCGTTCACCTAAGATCTAATGGAAAGAATCAAGTCAAAAAGTTAGAGGATCTTAAGATCAAGTGAAGGGATGACAAGTGTCATGATCATAGTGACTTAGTGGATCAATGGTGCATATTTAATCAAATGAAAGGAGATTGATAGCATGAATTCAAGTAGAACAAGGATCCAATGGTGTGCATTTAATCATGAGAAATTATATCTAACGGTGCATGTTCAATCATGAGGAAACTAATCCATGGTGAGTGAGAGGTCAAAGAGTCAGTAAATTTTGGGAATGAATGTGAGGCTACCACATGGTGTAAGTATAGGAATTACTAAAACTGATAGTAGGATCCTGAGGATCGATGCAGAGATAACAAGTGAGCTCATATCAAGATCAGTGGCCAATATTAAAAGTCGAAGCCAAAAGACTTCAAGTAGAAGTCGAATACAGTTCAGGTCTAACCAAAATCAAATGTTTCAAAGGGATATATCACCATTAGATATTGGTAAAAAACCATCAAGTAGATGCAACCATATAATCAAGATTTATAATAGTGAGGCTCTATTGCCATTAAATCTCAGATGTAGGATAGGTTTGTTTAAACCTAATATAGTTCAAGATAGGACTATACAACCTATAAGTTTTCATTGATATTATAACTATAGGAAAACCAATAAATGGAATGGATTTCAATCTATAATAGAATTATTCTAAAATAGTGAAATAGGGATAGATATGTGATTAATGAAGAAGTGTCTTATCTTCCAAAATAGTCATCTTCTTGACAAGCAGGTACCTACCACTACTCAAAGCAAACTTAGTAATGGATTTATCAGGCCTAAGTATATGAGGATTTTGTCCTTATAATGAATAGTTCAAGTGTAAGCTAACATAAAATCCCAAGATGGAGATTTGGTGGTTGGAGAAAGCAGTTGAAGTATTTAATAGATTTTTAGGTTCTTAAAGAGTTTTCTTCATAGCAGGATCATGACTCATCACCTTTGACAGATTCTTGTCTTCTAATGTATTTCTCAGCCAATGAGAAGAGCATGAAGACTATTGGAGCAAATAAATGTTAGCTCGTTGATGAAGGATTAATCTTAATTGGATCAAATATGGTTCAAAATTCAAGGAATGTGGTGGTAGTTCATTGATTATTTTTTGTATGCATGTTTTTTCTTTCTCTCTTCTCCCTTTCTCTCTATTACCCATTCTTTCCCATTTTGTAAGATCTCTCTTGGATTTTGGATTCCAACAGGGACTATTTGATATTCAAGAGTAGGGGACTCTCTGAGATATTGTAAAATATGCTCATCTTGATTAGGCTAAACCTTGTCAAGTATTTGTAAGAACTACCTCTTGATGAAATATTGGACTTTATTTACCTATGTTTTGTATTAGATCTATGTTGAGTGAGTTTTGCATAATGTCATTATGAAGGAGAATATTACTCATCCATTGTCCTCCTTTTTGACCTCCTTTAGGGTATTTTTAAGCTATTGTAGGTTTGGATTAGTGTTTTTCTTGAAACTAGTCCATGAAACACTTATGAACTAAGCTAGATTATGAGGTTGTGTGAGCTAACATTATCTTCTATAGATCTAGTGTAGGTTCAAGCTTATGGGAGTTTCCCATTTTTATTTGGTGAATCACTTTTTAGACTTCTTAGGAGCCATTTAGCCCTTTCTAACCCTTTCCCCTATGACAGCATTAGTTTAGGTGATTCATTAGAAGGAATTCAGCCTTGTTTAGAGGTTCAATCCCATGATAGGTTACCCACAGCCTAGGGTTGTTCCCATATTATGACTGGGAGTGGAGGATCCTAAAGAACTATTCCACAAAGGTGTAATATCACATCATAATAGTTTTTGGCACACTCGGTGGGACTTACTATGTTGTTCACTAGTGAATATTTTTGGTGTTCTCTTCATCCAATCATCCTTTAAAGGCACATGTACAAGCATCAATGGTGACTTCAAGTATTCATCAGCTAGTTTAAGTAGTCTAAGTGTCTAATTAACATAATATAATATGTATAATTAACCATATTTTGATCAGTATGTTTATTCTCTACCTCAACATCACACTTATCAAGCAAATAATGTTTATGTGTTCCCCCTAAATGGCCCTCAAACAACTTATCAGCCCTATCATGGCCTTTGCCCTCCTCCCACCCATAAAAATGACCAAGGTCAGCCTCCTTTGAATTTAAATCATTAATCTAATTCCCCTTGTCAAGACCAGGCTTATCTTGTTACATCTTTGTCAGGATTCAAGCAAGCATTATAATTTTATATTGAGTAGATAAGGGAGATTGGTAGTGGTTTAAAAATTTCTTCTGTCATCCCTATCCATGTTATACAAGAGGCAAGGAGTGATCTTAAGTTGTTCAAGAGTAGATATTCAGTTTTTGAGGGTGAATAATGGTCATCTTGTGAGAATGAGGACATAGTAATGATGAGAAGCATAGTCCAGGATGCAGATAGTGTGTTGATATCTTATAAAGATCAACAGACTCATTTGGATCAGTCTTATGTGTCCTCTCCTTTATAAGAGCCTCAAGCTCAGATTCCCATTCCCATTTAGGAGCATAAAGCCATTCCATCATGGATCTTCTCCAACACATTTGACCTTAGCTATGTCATGCCCTCACTTATGAGACCACCCTCTCCTATAACCATTCAAAAGGAAGAAAAAGTGTCTATTCCATACTCATTTCCATCATGGAAATCAGTTCATAAAGGCATAAAGAAGGAGGAGGTGTTAGTTAAGGCAGTCTAAGAACCAGTTCTGGTAGAAGAGGAGTTAGTTATACAAGAAATGAATCAATCAACCATAGCTTAGCTCGATGAGCTTGGTGTACAAGAGTTTCAAGACTCTCTCTCCTTTCCTCAAGATCCACCAAAGAGACCCTTCAAGGTCCTTATCTGGAAGGATGCCCTCCTAAGATGAAAGCAAGGTGAACTTCTTCACCCTCCCACCATCTCCCTCTTAGAGAAAGAACTAATTTTACAAAGGATAGAGGAAGAGATTGTAGTCATAGGTGAGATTGAAGAGGATAATTCAAGTATATATTATGAGGAGATCATAATAGATATCTCACTTCATTTAGAAGAGTAAAATTTAGGTTTGAACCAACCTTCTTGGTATGGATTTGACACTAATGAACTGGATCCTGATGAAGACAATCCTCAAGTTTAAAATAGAGTAGAATTTGAATGGACTACTAAAGGTCCATACTACATATATCAAGAAGAGGATTAGAACTAAGTTCCAGAGGTTGGTTCACTTTAAGATGAGGTGTTAGTTGAGGATATCCCTAATATATTAGAGAAAGAAGAAAGCAGATCAAAGCTTGAGCAAGACAAGTGTGATATTTCAGACCTTGGATGGTTAAGTCAACCCTCATTTGCAGTTGAAGATCAATATGAAATCTTGAGTGAGGTTGATGAAAGAGACATCTCAAATGCTCAATATATGTAGTTTGATGAAAATACCAGTGAAAATTTTGAAGGGTTATGGTAGCAGTTCAATGCCATAACCAAAGATTCATAAGAGATTAAGGGACATGTCTTTCTTCCAAGAACCTATAATCATGTTACTCTGAGCATGATCAATCCTATTTTTCACAAGGATAAGGGGGAAGGATGTGGTCTTTTTGAGCCACCAAGTGAGCCAAGTCCAATTGCTCCCAAGAGCCTGAATGAAGTCTTCATGCAAGGATTTCTTAAGGGTGATGAGCAACATCAAGCAAGTGCTCCTGCAGTCCAACATGAACCAAGATTGGAAGACTTGGACCAGTATGCTTATGTTGGAGGCATATCTATTCCTTTTCAACCATTAGAGAACACATTAACATGATTGGCCATTAAGCTTCCTGGTACATCCAAAGTATGGTATTTTTCATCTTGGTTTATTACAAGTGAATGATACTCAAAGTTTTTCATTTGACCCAGGAGGGATGTGCTTGTAAATTATTGTATAATATTGTATATATTATAATAGATTTCATGATTTTATCTAATTTCCTATATGCACATTTATTTATTAGGTTATTTGCCCTTGATTTATTTAGGTTAGTTTCCTTTCTTGTTGTGTGTTTCCTTTTCTAAAGTGCCTTGGACAGTTTATTTTATTTTGTTTCTTTTGGTCCTTGTTGTTTTAAGAGAGGGTTTTCAAGAAAGGGACAACCTTACTCAATTAAAATTAGCTTATGAATCCATGCCCAATAGATTAGACAAGGCAACTAGTCTAGGTTCTCAAGCATAGCAGGCATGCTTTCCCAGTGAGTCATCAAATATAATGGCCAAATTTGGCCCATATATAAAGATTCTGCCTAGATAGATTAGATGAGTAGAGTTCCTGATGAAAAAATGATTAAATGACTTGAGTAAGTGAAGAAGATGGACCAAATTGTCATCAAACATCATACAAAAATAGACATGTCAGTCTAGTTACACACTTCATAAGTTTACTTGGGAGGCCTCTCAAAGCCAAAGGATTGCATGGACAAGAGGTTCTTCATGCCTTGAACATTATTTACAAATTTCATGTCTTGATGATTTGTATATCACAATTTACAAGTGTTTAAAGTTAAATAAGTAGAATGAGATGTGCATGGGGCCATCAAATAAAAGTCACAATGAATAGTCATTTGAATTCAAAAAACCCCAAAGAATCCTGAGGTTTAATATGAAGCTGATAGATGTCAAGAACACATAAGCTAAGATATGATCTAACAATGAGAGATATTCTAATGATTTATTGGGTCTTGAAGATCTAACATCATGTGTTAAATCATGCAATCGAAGATCTATGACACACACAAGGTTAAAGAGTCAAAAAGTTCCTAGAATATGATCAATGTTTAGTGTTTGATTAAATTAAAGATCCAATGATGAGTGGTAACTTAATGATGTCAATGGGTCCTAAATATCTAATGGAGTGTATTTTATCATGCACCTAAGATCTAACAAAAATCATCAAGTCAAAAAGTTAAAGGATCTTGAGATCAAGCGAAGGGCTAACAAGTGTCATGATCATAGTGACTTAGAGGATCAATAGTGCATGTTCGATCAAGCAGAAGGAGATCAATGATATGCATTCAAGTAGACCAAGGATATAATGGTGTGTATTTAATCATGAGAAAGTAGTTATAATGGTGCATGTTCAATCATGAAGAATTTGATTGATGGTGAGTGAGAGGTCAAGGAGTTAGCAGATCCTAGGAATTAATGCAAGGCTAGCATGTGGCACAAGTGTAGGAATCATTGAAACTAATAGAAATATCTTGAGGATTGATGTAGAGCTGATAAATGGCATGATATAAAGCCTAAATCAAGATCAATGGTTGATATCATAAGTCAAAGCTAGGAGACTTCAAGTAGAGGTCAAATATCATTCAGGTTGAACTAGAAGAAAATACAAGGCTATATCACCATTAGAGATCAGTTGAATACCATCAAGCAGATGTAGCCATACAATCAATATTTATAATAATGAGCCTTTATTACCATTAAATCTTAGATGTAGGATAGGTTTGTTTAAACCTAATATCGTTCAAGACAGGACTATACAACCTATAGGTTTTCATCGATATTATAACTATAGGAAAATGGATTGGTTTTCAATATATAATAGACCTATACTCAGATATTGAAATGGAGACATATATGTGATTAATGAAGAAGTGTCTTATCTTCCAAAATAGTCATCTTCTCGATAAGTAGGTACCTATCACCACTAAAAGCAGACTTAGTCATGGCTTTGTTAGGCCCAAAGATATGAGGATTTTATCCTTATAATGAATAGGTCAAGTGGAAGATAAAGTCCCAAGATGGATATCTATTGGTTGGAGAAAATAGTTAAAGCATTTAATAGATTTTTAGGTTCTCAAAGATTTTTCTTCATAACAGGATCATGACTCATCACCTTCAACAAATTCTTATCTTCTAGTGTATTTTTGAGCCAATGAGAAGAGCTTAAAGACTATTGGAGCAAATGAAGGTTAGCTTGTTGATGAAGGTTTAGTCCTGATTAGATCAAAGATGGTTTAAAATTCAAGAAATATGGTGGTAGTTTAATGCTTCTTTTCTTTATGCATGTTTTTTTCTTTCTCTCTTCTCCCTTTCTCTATATTACCCATTCTTTCCCATTTTGTAAGCTCTCTCTCAAATTTTAGATTACCATAAGGACTCTTTAATCTTGAAGAGTAGGGGACTATCTAAGATATTTAAAAATATGCTCATCTTGATTAGGCTAAACCCTATCAAGCATTTGTAAGAATTTCCTCTTGATGTAATAATAGACTTTCTTTACCTATCTCTTGCCTTGGATCTATGTTGAGTGAGTTGTGCATGATGGAATTGTGAAGGATAATCTTCCTCATCCATTATCCTCCTTTATAACCTCCTTTAGGGTGTTTTCAAGAAATTCTAGGTCTAGATTAGTGTTATACCTGAACCTAGTCCATTAAACACTTATACACTGAGCTAGATTATGAGGTTGTGTGAGGTAGCATTGTCTTATGCAGATCTAGTGTGGGTTCAAGCTTATGGGAGTTTCCCATTTTTATTTGGTGCATCACCTTTTAGCCTTCTTAGGAGCCCTTTCCCCTTTCTAAAAATTTTCCCTTTGACAAAATTAGTTTAGGTGATTCATCAAAAGGAAGCCAACATTTTTCAAAGGTTCAACCCCATCATAAGTTACCCACAGCCTGGGGTTGTTCCCATATTATGACTAGGAGTGGAGGAGCTTGAAGAACTCTTACACAAGGGTGAAATCTCATGTCACAATAGTTCCCCATTAATTCACATGAGATTTGTCTTTGGAATAATTATCAAGGGTTGGAATGGGGTAAATTTCTAAGTGGCCCCATGATTCACATGTGTGGGAAAGTCAAAAGGTGATTGCAATAGCTTTTGGACTTTTGTGTGCATATGGGAAGGAGAAGACAAGAATGCACTATTACCAATTAGCCTCATAAGTGGAGTGGGGCATAATATTTGGAGTCACATGGGGTGGCTTGGATCTTATTTAAAGTACAACATCTACTTTTTTGACCTTTTCACATGAAGACAAACAACTTTTACTGATCACTATTCACCCACTAGAGTGGGGTGCATTTCTCATCCAAGACACATGGGTTGCCTTTGGATTTTTCACATAGTTGTATGTGGGAATATGATGGCTCTTGTTTTCACATGAGAATGGGGGGGACACAAGTTACTATTGATTTCAAGTGGAGTATGACACCATATTCTCCTTCTCTCTTCTCTCTATCATTGTAAATACTATAAGAGCATGTTTTCTCCTTTGTATTTGTAATCCAAGATGTAATCCTTATGTATTCCCCTTGAGGATCCATGCAAGACTTGGAATTGCATGTTTGAAAGTTTGAATCTATGAGCTCACCTTGTTTGCTTTGGTTGTAAGCATGATATACTTTGTATGTAAGCATGGTTATCCCTTGGGTTGAAGCCTAGATGTTTGTTAGCTCAACTCATATTTGGAGATGGAGGTTGATGCTTTGGAGCTCACCTTGGATGCTATGGATGTTAACATTGGAAGGGTTTATTTGGTTTAGCTTGGAGGTTATATCTTGGAAGGCTTGGTTGTAAGATTAGCTCACCTAAGTGCTTTATTTGTAAGTACTAGAAAGGAGTTACTAGAAGAGCTATTGTAGATGAGAGGTTTGTTGATGAAATATGAATTATAGAAGCTATCATTTCCCCATAGTTTTTCCCTTACTATTTTTACAAGGCTTTCCATGTATATCTTTTTTAATTTTTTATTTCTTGCATTTTGTGTTTTATTGTAGCTTATTTTTAATTCTATTATTATTTTAGCTTACACATGTTTTGGCCATGGATCCTAATGAGTGGTATCATAGCTAGGATTTACATGTTGGTACATGTGCCATATATCATTTAGGTCCTAAAAATAAGTACTAAATAATAATGAGGAGAAAATATAAGCCATAATAGAATCTAAAGTGATAAATAAGGCATATGGACATTAATATAATAAGTAGCTGGTTAAGTGGAGGAATTATACAATGTAAGACTCAATATGGATGACCTTGTAGAGGTAGGTTGATATGGACATACATATACAAATATCAACATATGAACATGATAACATTTTTTATTCACCTAAAATATCTAATATAGGAGGATCCTAGGTTCTAAGGAATCTTATAGCTATACGTATGAGCTTTTTAAGAATTACAAGTGAAGGAATGAAATGAAGGCTCAAGGTTAGTTAGTCAAATGATTGCACAAGTAAGGACTACACAGTAGATTTAGAATCAAATGACACAATAAGGTAAGTCTCTCACTAGGATTGCATATGATATATAGTTAAGAGTCAACATGGGTAGAAGGTAATGATGTGGTAGAGCAGCTAGAAGCAACCGACTGAATATACAATCAACTACTTCTAACATAAACCAAAAAATAGGGGAACTAGAATGTAATAGGAATATAAAACTGATTTGTATCCAAAATTAGATAAGATACCCAAAATGTAGTTGGAGAACCATGTAGAGACTAATGCTAAATTATAGAATATAAATTTGAATTCAGATGGGAACATGCATGTCTAGAATTAATGATAGAGGTTAGACTAGTAGATTTTTAAGTGTATTAATCCTTCAAAAAACATAATTGTTATAAGAAGGTGATCCATGCCCTTAGTTGATAATATTTTTATAAATGCTTTCAGTCTAACAAGGATGTTTTGTCAATCCATAAGCCAAGTATTTATCAAAATTAGTCTACTTCAAGTTATAGAACTTTTTTTGAAACTATAAGAGAGTTGAGAGGGAACACACAACACTTAAAATTTGTAAAATTTAGTGTGTATGGAGGTCATAAATGACTCCATCATTGTAATTTTAGCTTGTATAATGAAATTTACAACCAAATAAATTCATTGCTAACTCTTGTTCATAAAATTTTAATCATTACATTATGATGTACATTGATTTTTGTTTTTAGGTGCATGGTATAGGCCTATCTTTATTGGACTCCTAGGGAACATGACTTAGTTATTTTTCCATCCAATGTTCAAATCAAGAAAATTAATAATAGTTTTCAAAGTTTTTTGGGTGCTCCAAAAACATTGGTAGGATCATTGAGGGCCTAAGGTAAATCAAGACTAAGTTGGCTCTCACATTCCCTTTTAATAACCAATTAAGATTTGTAAACCCATTATCATAGCTAAATCATCCATTTTATTATTTTTTAATGAACCTACATTAATTTACGAGGATTAATTATGGGTGTGGTCTTCCTATTCTACTTGGGTGCATTGAAGTCATTACATATTATGTATGATATCATGTTTACATGAAGAAGAAAAAAAACTTGGTAGTGATTTTGATGTGATTTTTTGTAGCACTAAGGAGGGTGTTATAGTATGTACCTTCAATTTTTTATTAATTTTGACATATATGATTAAAAAAAGACATATTAATAAAGAACTCATAAGTGTGTGCACACACATGCGTGTGGCACACATCTAGTAGTAGATGAGAGAGGAGAGATACACCTTACCACCATAGGCAAGTTCATAGAGTGGTTCTAATGATGGTGCCCTAGATGTCAAACCTCTTGATGCAATAAATACTAGAGGGATTGGCACTCAATGTTGAAGAGATGACATATGATGTTTTCCAATAAATTGTTAATTATGAAAGGACTAAACCACTTGAATGTAATTTTTTATTTGTTAAGGTAATATTTAAACTATAACATCACCTATGTGGAAGAGAAGAGGTCAAACCAGCTTCTCAAAATTTTATCATTGATTCCTATGGTAGACATGATTATGTTCTAGATCATTAAATCAAAGTCTGTTGAGTTATTTTAACTCAACTAGGTGTGAAGCTCACTAGTCTTCATTAGAGAGATTCTCAAAAGTTTTAACCCAAAAAAATAAGGCCAAGACTTCAATGGGGATGATAACCTTGAAGCAATAGCTTATAGAGTATGGTGTGACCATTGGGGTAGTGTAATTGGTATGATACACCCAAATAAAGAGATAAAGGATAAGATGCCAATTATGTTTATACTAAAAAATAGTTAAAAGGATAATCTTCTTAAGGATCTTATTATAATATTTGGGTTGACCATTACCCTTTGAGTAGTAGGTCGATGAGAAATGAAGTTTAAAATAGAATTTCCTATCCAACACATGCATATGAAGGCTCTGTAAGCCTAGGCCATTATCAACCATGAATATAAAAAGTATAAGAATAGGTCGATGATTTGATTGAGGATGAACTTAGAAATTGTGCACTTGCTCTTGTTATTGAAGGGTATGGCCTCAACCCACCTAGTAAGTAGTTAGTGGTATTACTAAAAATAATGGTGGATATTTGATAAGGTAGGCTTGAACTTTCTAATAAATTGAATAGCCTAAATATAAAATGACCAAGGCATCAAAATATATTGTAAGGAGCCAGTTGGGCTCTTGATCGCATCCACATAGAGCTAGAAAACTTTACAACTCTTTACATGTTAAAAGACATCCTTAATAAGAGTAGCCTAGTATTATCCTATTTTAATAATACATTGGGTTGTGTCTTAACATCAAGGGTGGCCATTTTAGGTGATACCACATGACTCCTTAAGGGCACATAGGGTGCCCTTAGTATGGATATATTGTATGAACTCTCTAAAAGAGTATCCCACAAAAAATAAAATATCACAAGGAGAAATTATGGATCCTATAACACTACTAATATGATGTGTCTTTAGGATAATATTTTTCTGATATCTATCTTACTATGCCTTGGTATAAATCACAATCAATTATTTCCATATTGACAATAGTGGATCTACATAATAAAAAATCTCATTGGGAAACAAATCATCAAAAATATCCTAATAGTCATTGGGTGATGTGTAGTTGACAAGTTATTTAGTTATAACTAAACATATATTATATTTCTAATTGATTACTTAAAGATAAAACTTTTGGAGAAGTATGATCCACTTTTTGGTCTTACCTACAAGTGTGGTCATATTTAGTAGGTAACAGAGCAAATTAGTTTGGCCAATGACATTAGGCATCTACCTAGGTATGTAGTCTATAAGGTTATTAGTGGTTAAGAAAAGATTGAGGAACTTCGTCTCCATGGTAGTCTAGTTTATCTCAAATTCAACTATCTTATGAGAGATGTAATAAATAATTCTCTCTATAATCACCATAATTTTGGGCTAACATGTCCCCAATTGACAATTGGTGATCGAAGTGTACAAGATGAATTATTTCCATTTTATTGAGGCTATTAAGATAATATGATTATTAATCATTCATTCATTTCTTTGAACACAAATTGACCCTCAGGATAAGACATAAAGGAATGATTAATTAAGAAGGAAATGGGTGAGGGGTACAAACTTGTATGCATAGGTCTCAAGGAATTTCTCTAATAAGTTGATATATCCTAGGAACAATTAAAAATATTTGATGTGGTGAGTGGGAGACATGTCAAGGATAATTTTAATCTTGTCATGATCCAATTTTATACATTATTGAGAGACTATAAATCCAAGCAATTTTCTAACTGATATGCCAAAGATGTACTTCTTCAGGTTAAGTAAAATTTGAAACTTGGGGAGCCATTTGAAGATGAGTCTGAGATATCAAACATGATCATCTCACATGTAGGATTTTCTAATAATATCTTCCATATAAATTTCTTTAGTATTGTATATTAGGTCATGGAAAATGTGATTCATGGCATGTTGATAGGTGGTTCTTCTTTAGACTAAAGGGAATGGCAACATAATGGAAGGTACCCAAAGGGGTGGTGAATGATTTCTTGTTTTGATCTTGGGGCATAATCATGATATGATTTTACACTTGGAAACCATCCATTAGAGATATCATTTGAAGATAAAAATGGAATCAATGATAGTTCTAATCAAGTGACAATAATGTTATCCTTTGGACATCAAGTTGAGATTCATAAAATATATACATATATGTTTTTACATTATTTTTTAGGACACAAATGATCATTAGGGGAAATATGGGTTCAAAATGGGCCTTTTGAGAAACCCTTGAAATAAATAATTTATCTCCTTACTTATATGGTATTTATTTGTTTAAAAGAGAGGAGTATAGAGTGATACAGGAGAGGCCTAAAGTGAGGCCTTGTGAGTTGCATGAGGTGTCTAAGGATGATGTGAAGTAGTCAAAGTAATGAAAGTAGTATTGTATTTGACATAAATGTTTTCATATTTGACAAGAAAATACTCATCGATAAGAACCTGAATGGAAACTACAAAATCCTTATTTAAGGGATTTGTCTTGCCAAATATCTAAGCCCAAGTGTTAGAATCAACCTCAATGACATGAATCTTACCTTAATGCTTGAATTGGAATACTCGAAAGGCTCTTGAGTTAATAACTTGCGTGGTAACTATATAGAATCAACCAAAGATCATTTTATATAAAAAATCAAGGTTTAACACATAAATGTAATCTAGACCATCTTGGGTCCAATCTTAACATGAAAATTCATGTTTCTTACTGATGAGATTATCTCATTTTTCAAACCTACATAATTATGGTGAGACATATAAAGCTTCCTATTATGTAGTTTCACTTTATAATAATTCATCATTCACACCCATTTTAATGTAATTACCCATGTCTTACAAAATGTAAGTTAAAAAACTCTTTTATTTAATAATATAAGCAAAAGTGGCCCCACTTAAATATGGAAGGAAAGTGAATCCCATGATAAGGAAATAAAAGACATTTACCTTTGAAGAAGATAATCAAGATTTTAGCTTTTTAATGTTCTTTCATAATCAATCCATGAATGGTAGCATATATTCTAGGAGTAGTTTTAGCATGGGATTTAAAGCATTAGTTGAAATGGGGGTATGATGGGCATCGAATGAATATATTATTGTGTATCACCTTTTCTTTTATTCATTGTCTTTATTTTTGTCTCTCTTTTCACTCCAACAAGTTTTAGATAGTTCTAGAGTATAAGGAAGTCAACCTATTTTAGAGGTTTTCTTAGAATAAAACTATTAATGCTTCTTGTTGTGATGTATTGACTACATGTACAACATAATTGTGAATTCAGGAGAATAAACACTTCCTATGATTGATTCCCAAAATGTCAAACACCCTCAAATTCATGATGTTCAAGGCTTCTCCTTTGTCAATAATGCATCACTTAATGTGGTGGGAACCAACACAAGTTTCAATATAAAGAGGGAACTGAGATCTCCTAGAGAGAAACTTAGGGTTAGGGAGGGAAGAAGGATCAAAGCTCAAGATAGGGTGTTTGGGTGTGGGTGAGGTATAGATTATCTCTAAATTGGTACCTTTATAGGGAGACTGAGCTCATTTAAAATAAGTATCATCTATATAAGGTAGAGGTGAAGAAGGTCCCAAAGGGAGATTCCAC
The DNA here is from genome assembly GCA_037957365.1 of Torreya grandis. NCBI lineage: Eukaryota > Viridiplantae > Streptophyta > Pinopsida > Cupressales > Taxaceae > Torreya > Torreya grandis. The sequence continues at coordinate 996,618 of JARHVA010000814.1, forward strand.
AAAAAATGGATTGGATATATAATATTATATAAAAATACTAAAGCCTCACTTGGGGTAGGATAATTTGCCTAAATTTAAACCTAACTTTAGGGTTAGTTAGCCCAGTACTTGAACCAAAGGTCTAACACCATTAAAATCTCTGGTGGGGTTGGTATAGCAACCTGAGCACATTTTGACAAAGTAATCATATATATAACTATAAGTAATGTTAATGCCCATGACACATGGATTCATCATAAGATGCAACTTAAGAGGAACAACCCGAGGAAGAGGAATGCCAAACTCTAAAATGTGAATTCCTCACCTTTCCTTTGGTCTTCTTATTCTTTTTCTTCTCATTGTCATGGTTAGGGAGAGTATATTTAAATACATCCATTTTTTGGTTGGAGCAACAAAGGGAGATTCTTGAATAATATGGGCCTTATGCACATCATATGAAATTTGAGTGAAACAATCCTTGTTAAAGTGTCTCCTCACCCTATGATGCTTGCATTAATTTTAAGCATCATTGGTATACTTGAGCTTCTTATTTTCCTTTCCATTTTTATAATATTTCTTATTCATTTCATTAACCTCTTAGGTATCCTTCTTATCTTCTTATCTTAGGGAGATTCAATGATGACATTGTTGGTTGTGCTATGATTATGATCTCAATGGGAGGACACATTATGGATAGGAGGAGTTTATAGATAAACCCAAACATCAAATGCTTCAATATTTAGAATATTTAAAAAAACCACATCATAAGTGGTAGGTTCAAACTTAATAACCTCAAGGTGAAATTAACCCCTAAATGCTTAGGTGAACATATTGAAGAGTTGATAATCTTTGAATCTTATCCTACAAACATTAGCGATAGAACACCATTGACATAAAAATAAAATTTTACACTCACATTTGTCTTGTGTCATGGAGGTGAACCATTTAACACCAAGATTGAAGGGTATGGATATGTTGAATAAAAATTCAAAATTATTTAATAAGAAGTTGAAAACTAGAGAATATAGAGGCATATTATTAATCTAAATAAAGGCTTGAGTTTTCTAGGTAGGAGTGATGATTTTGAGCATCATATCACCGTAAAGTTCCCAATCAATACATGTCATCTTGAAGGTAGTGATATGATATGAAGGAATGTATTCCTAAGAATATTTGAACTTATGGATTTTAGGTAGAGGATTACAAATGGGAATCACTTTCACATGTGTAACAAAAGGGTTCCTACAAAACTATTCATAAGAATGACTAATGGATTAGATGCCATGATCACATATATGAGTTTCATATACTTTGTTCTCCCTTGTAGACTAATCATACTTCCAATGATAATAGTGGTCTATGTGGTCATTGGTTGGAGGAAAACCTAAGAAATGGATCTTTAGGGGGAAGTCAGTCAAAAAAATATCTTAAGGAGGAATACTAAGAGATTGGACTTAATAAAGGCTATGTTGAAGAGGATCCTCGTGGTAGTCTTCCAATGAATTTAGCCTAGGAGGTGGTTGGGTTCCCCACACATATCCTTATAAACATGATAGGTATCCCAAAAATCCATATGCTATAAATGGTGGTCAAAATTATCCTCATTAAGATAAACCTTGAAATAATGAGTAGGAGGATGAGTCAAAACCCTTGATTAGAGCCATGATCCTTAGTCAAATGTTGGTGAACCACCTAAGGGACCAGATGTGAAAATTTTCTCCAAGATTCCAAGGGAGCAACCATACATGTAGGAGGAGAAACATGGCTTCTCAAGAATAATATGAATTAACAAAAATTGAACTTGATTGTTAGATTAGTCACTAGAAATAAAATGTTAACTCCTCTAAATAAAATCTAACTCATAAATATGCACAAGTCTATATAAATCCACCATGAGTGCACATAGTTATTTCACATTCCTCTCTTTGAGGGTTAGATATTTTGAGTGAAAGGGGGAGAGAAAAATAACCTTGAGTTGAATAGACTTATCTAGATAAGAAAGGGAAATATTATAAGGATTAAAAGGATTAAAAAAAACCTCCTTTAGTTAGGAAAAACCCATTCACGCACCATAATGAAGGAAATAAAATTGGCATGCATTCAGATTGGTGTTGATGAGGATTATTCTCAACCTGCACTCTAACAACCCTATATTATATATGATATAAAACATATGTTCTTGAGTCATTTCATAGGGTTCACCTTATGTAGAAACAAAAATATGGTATTTGACACTTAGCAATGTCAACCTTGGCATACACTTATCCTACATCACTTGTGCATTTCCAAATAGATCTCACTCATCATTCTTGCATACTTACATGATAGCCATGATCCAAATCCATTCTAAGTCACTATCAATCACCTACATGAACATTCTAGTGTGTGCTAGTTAGTGAAATATCCTACCTATGCATTCCCATAATACCACATTGGCACTTTTTTCTACGAGACAATAATGCTAGACTCAAGAAGTAAAATTAACATTTACTATCCCAAGGTTGATTTTATTATCCTTCACCTATCAAAGACTAATTTTTTAAAATCATACCCTTCCCATATGTTGGCCCATTCACCTAGCATGTCAGTGGCATGATAAATTACCCAATGGAGAACATATAAATATAAATAAGGTCAAGTTTATTCATCTAGTTAACATTCTCATGAACCTATCAAATATACTAATGCACATTGATAAAATATTCCCCATTATTCCAAAATTGTAAATTAATTAGGGTCTAAAACATACCAAATTGGTTCAACTACCAACATTATTAAGATTAAATCCATATTTTTAGGTGCATTTATATAGTGAAAGAGCACAACTACACATTCACACTAAAGTGAAGAACTATGTGTGGATTGACTTCCCTCTCTAGACTATTGCATATGTAGGTAGCACCTAATCATCAATAGGGGTGATTGGGGTCAACTCAAAATAATTACACTTCTTCACTTTTTACAGGTTTTCATCCTTCACAATTAGACCTAGGGTTTCAATGAGAAATAAGTTGATTTATGGAGTTACGCATGCAATTGAGGGTCATAGATTACACATACAAAGATATATCAAAAAATAGCACCACACTATATGGTCAAAGAGAGACAAATATTCCATGGATAATAGTGTTAGCCCTAGTCACTATCATCAACATTCTTGCCTAGGTATTATAGTACTGACCTTACATGCATAGATAGTTAAATATAGATATGGTAAAATCACATGCATGCTTCTAGTACATTTCTACTATTAGAACATAATAACATTAAACCAATTAAATATAAAAGCAAAGTATTTTGATCTTCATCGTACTTTCCATAAATATTAAATTTCATTATCAGATCAACCTTAATAATTTACATATAAATTTATGCTTGATTTCCATATATTACAATTTGAATAAAAAATATACTTAACAACTCACAAGTCCCACCAATAATTAACAATGCCACAATTTCAGCCAATTCCAAAAGGATATTTGATCAGGATTCATATATGTCACATGGCCTATGTCATAGTGGAAATATTTTGGACCATCCATGTGTCTTCATCACATTAGCATAGTTTCATGGAGTGGACAAATCCTACTTAGGTCCTATGGGGAAGTCTTTTGGGTGTGGCCACATGATGATCAACGTGTGGCATGATCACAAATAGGTCTGCGGATCTGACTAAAATCTAAGACAAATTCTATTGAATCTACACATTAATTTAATAATAATAATAATGAGAGTGGGTCCATTGAGACTTAAAATAAAAGGCTAAATCCTCATTTAAACAAAGTTAATTAAATATTGGGTCCACGTACAATGATCTTGCCTAAGGGCCTTCATAGAGTAAGAACAAGTTTGGTTTGCTACTATGGTGATACTTGTCTCCATCGATCACATACACCATAAAGTAATGAAATTGAAATAAAAGGGAGCAATCACTCTGTTACTTAACAATAGCATGATTGTGCCAAGTGGCATGATCATATCCACTTGTTTCATGAAGAACAAACATAGCTGTAGGACTAAAATCAATACAAGAAATGTGATTTATAAGAAAGAATATTAAATTGATTTGAAATCCTCTAGGAAGGGGTTTTCACCTTCAAAATCATTTCAATCAGGAAACTAAAGGTATAGGTGGTCACAATCTAAAGATATTTCTTAAGGGTTGGGAGTTCAATGTGATATTTTTAGCAAACGACCTGCATAGTGACATAATTAAAACACAAAGCCATGTCCATCGTTAATATATGCACATATAAATCTAAGTGGCTTAAAATTTACTATGAGTGACCAATATCTTAATAGACATCTAATTATGAACCAATTAAATGTTTATAGTATCTTATAATTATTTAAATTGAGAGTTATGGGTTCCACCAGTGGTTTACTGATGTGATTCAGACAATTAAGTGTTAATAATTATGATCAAGGATCACTATATAAGGCTTATATATATATATATATTCCATTGTACTTATTACTATCAAGCCTAATATTTCGTAGGCTAAGGTATTTACACATGCCTTCAATTCATAAGTTGCATAGTTTAAGGTTGAAGCCATGGATCCACTTTAGGGTGATTTCCTCTATTGAAGCATGACTATTTAATTTCATTAATCATAGGTTACTCTATATCTAGTATCCTCATCTCTAAAAATTAGCAAAACATAATACCATACTAGTTTCCCAAAGCACACAGTCATACATTTATATAGATTATGTTCGAAAATTGTATATCTCTTTTCACATAGATAGCAATCCCATTCATTTAAGCATAATGAACTAATATAAAAGTGACTATAAATATCACTGTGGATTCATTTATTCATATTCCAAATCATTCATCTTGTTCGTACTTATATTTATTTCCTTTTTTAAATAAAAACAACTAATAGTAATCACTATGACTTTTAATACTTTAAATGAATGACAAGTGTTTTATTTTTATTCCCAAGTATATTTCATATGTGATATAATGAAACAAACACAACCTAAAAATATTCATAATTTATATCTATTATTATGCAATATCAAACTATCATAGTTTAAGTTTTTTTCTCAAACTAGGGCAGAGGTGGAAGCTAGAAAGCTTACACCTGATTAACATTGTTCATTTGCTTGGTTGCTTGACTAGGCCCATCATAATCACAAAGGATATTAGGTGATGAGATGTTTTTGGTACCATGATCCCCCCAAACACCTTAAAGGTGTTTTCATAGATCCCATAAGGTAGTATTGAGGAATCCTTTGCCTACTAAGTCCATCAAACCATATTTAAGCCACTTAGATACACTCAGGTCTATTAAGCATTAACATAATTTGATGTAATAGTTCACTATGAAGCTTTAACAAATTTTATCTATATTTTATATTTCATATTAATTTATAAACAAAGGTTTTGTCATAGTCCACCATTGGAAATCCATTTTCCATTATTACCCCTCTTTTAAATAATTCTCTCCTTTCTCAAGAGAGTCTTGATGACCATTACCAATTTGGGTAATCCACATTTAATTAAGGGATGGATTCCCTCATGTTGCTCTAAATTTGTAGTTCATTATGGCCACTTCTTTTCTCTATTCATGTTTACTTTATTTCAGGTTGTATGGTCAATTACCATATCTTACCGCAATCTCATTTTCTTGTAATGTGATCTCCTTATGGCCACTCTTAGTCTTATCCATATTCATTTTAAATTATTCATCGACCACCTTAATTGTGAGAGACTCTTTTTTCTTATTATACACTATGATCATTTTGTTTATTTTCCATAGAGAGATTGTCCATTGTGACCATTATTTAACTTGGGGCTCCCTCTTAAATTTTCACATAGATTCACCTTGTATTATGTGGCCTTTCTCTTCTCATTTGATTTGTTATGTAGCATTGTGCACCATGGTTTTCACCATGTGGCTTATGGATTATTTACTGATATTACAAACTTACCATTTAGATAAATATCCTTGTTTTACATTATAATCATGCTACATCATGATTTCCCACTAAGTAAATTTACTTAATTATCCATGGATTTTTATAGTTGGTAATTTGATTTGATTATTATTAACTAAGTTGTAAGTCATATGCTATTATGGGAAAATTTAATATTGCTTTGATTACATGATCACATTGCTATGAGTTTAGATGTATTATATATTCTTTACATTGTGATCATGTTTATTTATTATTTCAATAGTATTTTATGATATATGTCATGATGTTATTGACTAACTACCTTCTTATCGTGAGTTTGACATAGGAGAGATTCATCCTTCAGAGCAGGATGGAGGGAGATCATCATCAAAGAGGGTGATGTAGATAGAAGTGTTGGGGTATGATAGGAGAATCACTACAGCCCATATACACACCATGTTAATGACACTCTTTATATACATATTTTCAATGGTTAGCACTAGTACATTTTTGATGTCTACATTTAATTTTTTATGCATGATTGAATGTGTGTTAGCTTAGTTTAATGCTTATGTATAATAAATCTTATGTGATTGTATTATGGTACTATGTGTTTATGTCATGTTATTATATTCATGATCATTAATTTTTTTGCAAGAACATAATTTTGTGTGAATAAGTATCAGGTATTACCATATGTAGACTAACCCTCATCTTTGAAATGTTTTAAAACATTGGCTAGTCATCTACATGATATTTGGGAATATCATTATATGGCTTAAATGCCTTAAAATATATATGGATAACAAAAGACATAAGTAACCTATATAATTTAGTAATAACACAATAGTTATGTTATGAATAAATGGGGAAAGGCAAATAAAGTGAATTAGAATAAAATGAATTAGAAAAGAGGAAGAAAACACCAAAAAAATAAAAGGAAAGCTTTAATGAAGAATAATGAGCTTTAAATAAAAATATATTCATGCAATGGAAAGGAAAAAGAAAGAAAGAGGGGCACGACATGATAAAAAAAAGATAAAAAGGGCACAAAGTGGAAAAGGAGAGGGAAGAAAAGCATAGAAGAATAAGAGAAGAAAAAAGGAAGTTTTGGAAAGCAAGTAAAATAAGGAAAGGTGCAGAGGACAAAGTGGAGAAAGGAGTAGCAACTTTTTGAGGAGGAGAGAGAACAAGCCAAGTAAAGGAATTCAGGATTGTGCTGGATGCTTTTGCCACGTAGGTGAAGCTATTAGAATATTATGTGGAAATTGTCAATTTTTTGTGTGAAATATAGTCAAAATAATACACACACACACACACACACACACACACACACACACACACACACACGATACTTTTGTTCTCCAAATTGTAGTAAAGAATTTATGTGAGGTTGAGTGTATACATCTATTATATAAATCGTATGGCTGATATGGTATAATATAATATGTATCTGGAAAAAAAAAGTGATATGCAATAATATTATAAATCGATATATCACAATAACCTTCTGTAAAATCTGTATAAAGTGGCATATAATATCACAATAACAATAATATAATAACACAATAATAGCGATGTGTAGGTTAAGGTTATATCTGTTGAATTGTAGCTACTGTAATGTTATTGTATTTCACATGTTATTCAATATACATGTGGTCTATTACTTACTCTAATATGGATGTTACTAAGTCATAACAGAGCATCTCTTCATCCTTTAGATATATATACAATAAGAAATGTATAATATATGTAGAGATTACATGTAAAGAATATATAGTAGGTTTATGGTGATTTGGATAATACAAGGGTGATCTGAGAATGATGAGTATTAAATCATATATATATATATATATATATAAAAGAATATCTATGACAACGCTATATATATATATATATATATATATATATATATATAAAAGAATATCTATGACAATGCTATATATATATATATAAACATCTAACTCGATAATGTTTTATGTTTTGTTTACTGTTTCTATATAATCTCATTATAAAACATTGATTCCTTGTGAAACTGTACGACTTAGTATATATATATATATATATATATATATATATATATATATATATATATATATATATATATATATATATATATATATATATAAACATCTAACTCGATAATGTTTTATGTTTTGTTTACTGTTTCTATATAATCTCATTATAAAACATTGATTCCTTGTGAAACTGTACGACTTAGTGTGTATATATATATATATATATATATATATATATATATATATATATATATATATATATGTTTACACTCCATTATTTTTTGGAAGTTTCAAGCATACATTACATATATAGCATTGTCATATATATGTGTGTGTGTGTGTGTGTGTGTGTGTGTGTGTGTGTGTGTGTGTGAACTAAAAATTTGACTCAAGAGAGGTGTTAGTATCTTGTTAGTGACAAAATGAAATCAAATTAAAAAACCAAAACACTAGCTAACATACATCTCTAGGCCTAGTTATTTGGTTGAGCTTAGTTAACAATACTACAATGGAAACACAACTAAAACATGAAAGAGAACAAATATTTCATCTCCCTTGAATGATCCAAATTAGCTTGTAGAAGTGGCTTTCTCGGCTTGGCTCATGAAGTATTCATCAAAGGAGGACTGGCTATCTCCTCTTCTCCTTGGCACCTTGTGGCTTTGGCATGGCTTGGCTTGGCTTGACTCAATATTTGGATATTATAACACTAATTTGCATGAATATTTGGAATAAATTTATAATTATAACTTTGGCATGTGAGAACTTCCTAATCAATAGGAAAGGCCTACTATTTATAGATTTTTGGAATGGTTTGAAGATCAACCATGACCATCCATCTCAAGATTGAGATGTATGGCCATGAATAAATTTAAATATGAAATTAATTATACAAATATATTCATTAATATTTGAGATAGAGGGGTATTGAATAGGCATGGATGGTCTTAATTAGGCATGGAGGGCCTTAATGAGGCATGGGAAACCCATAATCCTGATATTGTATGTATTTATGGCTTATGAATGCCACCCCATCTAATGATGTCACCTGATGATGTAGTAAATAGAAATAAATTTCCAATAAAGATTTATTCAAAAAATTCCATATAAAATTAACTTAAGGCCCTGATTTAGTTTAATTAGCCTAAAACATGATTAGTCAACTTTAGTACAAATTTTGGCTCTTGGTACACAAATTAATCAAATTGGTCAAAATGTCTTGTTATTGGTTCAAAATTTGACTAGATTAGAATTGGAAGTCAATGTCAGATGTGTTGGATCTGTTATCTCATTTAGGATGTTACCAACACAAAATAATAAAGACACACATCTTGTACAAGAAATTTGATATAAAAGAGCAATCCAAAGTACCCAGATGCAAAATTGGCATTTTGACGTGAAATGATCTTATCAAAGATAGTTGGCCCATAAATTGCATTGTCTCATTTAGGGATACCCTAGCCAAAATTGGCACTTGAATATGCCAGTTTCACATCATTTAGCATGTTTTAGTTTTTTTAGGCCAAATTGTGCACTTTGGAGGAAATTGGTCAAAACCCTGGTTAGAGGTCATTGGTGGCTAGATTTAGGTGTCTAATGTTTGCCCCTATTTTAGAAGATGTTGCAAGCTATAAGCACAAAAATGTCTTCTCAAATAATGAGAGATGGATTGTATGACAAAAATAAGATGATGGTTGAAGAACAAAGCTCCAAATGGTTTTGGGAAGCCTATGATGATGCCCCCTCAAGGGAGTGGTCGTCACATTTATTGATGGGCGGTCCCTCGAAAAGAAACAAGAAGAAAGGTGGAATTAACTCATGGTTGAGATTAATCCAAATAAGAAAATGCTTGCATGCATTTATTTAAAAAGGATGTTGATTTTCCTAAAGGTAGTTATAATCAAGAATAAAAGTCAAAATAATGATTTGCCCATAGGCAATTATAATAATTAAGTGGACTTGGATTGGCTAACTCATGGTGCCCCAATTAGGGATGATTAGCTAGCATAACTCAAGGATATAACTTGGAATATAGATTAAATATGAGTGGGTTCAAAGTGATGAACTAGATGGATAGAAGAATAATATTGATCAGTGTGAATGATTCAATTGTACCTGCCAATGAGGAGATGTTCATCCTGATTAGCAATGATACAACTAGAATGGTTAATGGGTTGATTTGATCAAGGGTGGGATGGGAGGATTTTCCAAGGTACCAAGGAGAAACTTCTATGGCTACATTGATTGTAGACCTTCTTAAAGCTAATTTTTGATGTAGCATGTGATGGTAAGCTTCATGATAGAACACCATGAAGACTATCCAAAAATATGCATAAGGACTGATTCCTAATCCAATAAACACTCAAAAATAATACACTAATGATAAAAATCATGATTATAATATTAATGTATGAATATGGATAGACTCAATAATAATGTGCTTGAGGAATCACCCACGAATGCATATAGGCTGAGTCGAGGCAACAGTGTTGAAAGCAAATGAATAAACAAACAAACAAAAAAACAACCTAAAAGAAAAAAACAAATAGAAATCCTAAAAACAAAAGCAAAAGAAAGCATCCTAACAATGACAATGCCCCAGTAAGGTGGATCGAGGATAACTGACTAAGCTTAGACCGGATAAATATTTTTGGATTTAGAAATATTATAAATATTTTTAGTATTTTGAGGTATCTTAACTTGTTAGAGAATGATAATACACATGCTTGAAAAATGGTGAGAGTGTATGGAAAGAGGGACTAAGGTGACCTCAACATGAATTGAGTATAACCCACATAGTCCTGAAATGACCTCATGTCACAGTATTTCTGTCCACACAAAAGGTGAAGAAAAAACCAACTAGGTCCCAATAAGTTCTCAAATCTATAAAGTGGCCAGTCAAATGAAAACAATGATGGCAAGGTGATGCAGCAATGCATGGTAAACAAGTGTTGCCCCTAGTTTGCCCATAAGCGATTATAACTAGGATACAATGAAATATGTTAATGATACTAATTTACCCATAGGTAGTTATACTTAGTAGCAATACTAATGAGACACTGATTTGCCCATAAGCGATTATAATCATGCTCACATAAAAAAGCTTGATACAGGATGGAAAATGAAAGATATCTTTCCAGATCAACTGTCACACTACTTTCATAGACTATCATTGAAACACAGATTGGATTGACTATTGAAACTTGATCAAAATCTTCCCATAAAAAGTTTAAGAACCAAAGTAGCCAAGATCAAAATAGGATTGGGTAGGATGACTAAAAATAGGCTTTGGTCTACATAAGAATGGAATGATAGGATGGTATGGTCTTGTTAAGGATAATGATGGTTTTTGATAGATTAAAAAAAATGGTAAGAGGATTTCCCCCAAGTGAGAAGGTGATTGGTTGGGATATGAAACAATGGCAAAAGGATATGTAACAATGGAAATGACATGGCAATGAAATGGTATGGTACATATTTTTGGCCTAGGTGTGGTTTTTGATTCTATTGTTCTTGTTGATGGGGAGATTCGCGTCCTAATCAATATATGATACAAATAGAATACTTGGTCATGTTAATTTCTAGCCCACACATTGTTTGAAAATATACTCTATCAAGAACTCAATACAGATTTGGATTCTGAGAATGCTTTGGTGATCTTCATTGGTCATTGATTCTGATTCCTTCAAACATCGAGACAAGGTATCTTTGTAGCCTCTACAAAGAAAAGTAGAGCCATGGATGGTAAACAAGGACAAATAATAGATGGTAGGTTTGACTATGAACTGGAATGGTAGATGATAATAGAATGTGGAATGGTTGGAAAACAAATGAAGATTAGGATGTTAAGTCACACGTAATGTCGTTAATGTCGAATTCATAATAATTTTAGTTGTGATGGGGTTAAAGACTTATTCTCTCAATAGGACCATTAAATTTTTATATTTTTTGGGCCTAAGAGTAGCTACCATATGATTAGGCTATAGATAGGAAGCTATTTATATTTGATCTTTAATTTTGTCTTCATCAATCAGTGAATAACTTCTATGCTCAGTTATCAGTGCCTTGATGAGTTTTTCACCAATGAAGTTGTCTTGATTGTCCCGTAGCACCTTCAAGAATGTTTCACTAAGGAATGTTGACTTTTGACTTTGATTGTCATCTAGCGCTTCTAAAAAATTTTCATTAGAAGATGTTGAGTTTTGACTTTTATTATCCTCTAACACCTCTGAAAAGGTTTTACTAGGAGAGTGTTCTTCTGCTATATGAATGTGGTCTTGGCCTCCTTGCTCTTCTTCAACTACTATGTCACCATGGATGCAATTTAACAAAGTGTGATTCTGTCAATCCCAATTAACACTTGTGGGATATGGAATGCCAATGATATGGATATTTTGGTTGATGGTGATGGCCTGTGGAATGATAATAAAATGGGGAGAGGCTACACAATCCTTGTAGAAGATACTAAGATAACTTATGTCAAAGCTGAAGTTCTCATCCTCAAAAATCATAGAAGGATCATAAATTTGTTCAATTTGATCTATGAGGTATGCATAACCAATGTTGTAACAACCACAAACATATTTTTCTTTTGAATATGATTCTAACTCAAAGGACTTTGAATCTAATGTTGAGACTGATATTGATTCCGATTTTGATGCTAAATTTGATGTCAATCCAAGAATAGAACCTAACTCTAACTATGATTCTTCATCTGATGGGTACTTTGTTACAATGATGTCTTGTTGAATTTTTAGTTTTGGACAAGTAATGACCTGTAATGGCATGATGGGCTCCACTAAGATTGGTTTGTCAAAATGAGACTCCTCTATAATGGGAAAAAGGTCAAGAGACAAATCCTTAGAGATTAGCATGTCGATAGGAGGTTTTGAAAAATAGGCACATGGTCAAGCTAATGATTTTCCCAAAGATATTTCTAATCATTAATAAGTGACTCAAAAAAGACTGGCTTATTAGAGTGAGACTCCTCAACAACTGGTATAGGATTGAAAGGTGATTCATCATAGTTTGGCTTATTAAAAATGGTTGGTTCAACAAGAACATCTTAGATTGGTTGGTTTTTTTGGCCTTGGTTTCCAATGAGTTGGAAAATACCAATTTTAAACATAGCATGGTCTTTATTTGATTGGTTTGGTTGAGGTTTTGATGGGATTGGTACTGAATGAGGAATGGCTTATTATTAGATAATGGTAGGGCATTGGGGAGCATGATTGCTTGCATGAACCAAAGGATGAAGTCCTAAAATGGTAAAGATAGGGAATTTTGGGGCTTGATTACCCACACAATCTAAAGTACTAGGTCTTGGGATGATGAAGGGGTGTTGTGGAGCTTGATTACTCACACAAGCCAAAGGATGAGGTCTTGATATGGTAATGGTATTCTTAAGATATTGTAGAGCTTGATAGCTCGTATAATCCAAAGGAGGGTTAGGGTTAATCAATGATCAAATAAAAAAAAGATGAAGAACTTGATTACTTTCACAAGCCAAAGCATCCAAGTCTTCTTCATAAACCACATCATCCCAGTCATGAGTTGGCTCATAAGCTAGTTCTTGACTGTGTTCCATGTACTGATTATTGCAAAGAGGGTATGGATCCATAGCCCAAACAAAATTATCTGTAGTTCGGTCTTCAAAGTCATCCTCACAAGCCTCTTCATGCCAATCAAGGTCTCGATTTAGATTTTGTGGATTTTGACTATGTTTCCCATATGGAGTATTGTAGGGAAAATAATAAAACACCTTAGAAATTTTTTCTCTATAGGGGTTTTTAGTGGGAGTTTGTGTGGCCATTCTATCATAAGTTGGATTGTATGTGACTCCACCTTAATTGTAGCTAGACATATCCACGTAAATGATGAAATATCTAAAATAAAAAGGCTTAGAGTTATACAAACTCTAAAAAACTATCCAAAAGACAAATGGTTCAAACTTGGTCAAAGGGGTGGAGTTGTATCTCCAAAATGATTTGTGCTAAAACTTGGCATAAAATATTCTAACATTAAATGTCTAATGTCAAATTTCATATACACAATAAGGTCAAGCATCTGAATAAAAATTATCATGTCAAAGGTTTAGGTCAAAGTCTTCCAAACAAGGTCTAAACTAGGAAAGGGAAAAGTTAAGTTACTAGGTCTTTTGTCTAAACACAGAGTCAAAAGCTAAGCTCAAACAAATAGGCATATGTTAGGACTTTTGGCCAAATGGAATCAAAAGCTAGACTTGAAATAAAGGTATCATGTGATTTGATTTAATCTAACAAGTTTGGAAACAACTTTGACATAAACCTAGCACACGGAATCAAACATAAACATGATCATTTGGCATAAGGCATAAGACAAAAGGCTCTTTGAAGAAAGACTATTTTTTCCCAAAAAAAGGCACAAATAACGATAAAAATAGGTACTAAACAAACAAACCATCAATAGTTTTCAAATTTGGGTAATCGATTAACCAAAGTTATGCAAACTAAAAGAGAAAGATATGTGTATCAACCTCACGAATTAAGACCTAAACATAAATTAATCAATTTTTGAATCCAAACTTGACAAGACTAATTAAAAAATCAATGGTGAAAACTAAGATTTGACCAAACAAACTAGACAAGATTGTATAGCATGACAACACAAGACAAAGGTCTAAATGGTATACATAAAATGGTTTGAAATAATGGTTTCTGATACAAGACAAACTAGACTTGAAACAAATTGAACAGCCTAATAGTGTAAGCATGCTCTAATGATGTGATCTATGTTATGTTTCAAAGACTCAAAAGGCTCAAAATGTTTTGACATGATTTGGGTAGCATAATACTACCCTCCTCAACTCAAATATATTGTTTTGACATGAATTATTAATAAACAAACAAGTTTTAGTCCCAAAACATACCAAGCAAAAATGACCAAAATACACTAAGTATAATCGTTCAAATCTTAGTAAGGGTTTTGTAATGTGGGGTTGACTAAACTAGCAAGCTTTCAAACATTTCTAGGGGAATCAATTACACAATGACTTTCACATCAACCAATGCAAAGGATAAGCAAATAAAGTGGGTGACCATGGTATTGGCTAGTTATAAAAAGGTCTAGTCCTTTTTACAACCACTACATCCTACTGTTCGTTCAGTGTAGTGTGATGTCCAAATGTAGATGCATCTCGTGTGTAACTCAGAAGGAGTAAGTGAAGTCAATGTCAGGAGATGAAATCCTAGGTCAAAGCTTCCTTAAAGAACTCATGGGAGGTAATGGCGTCCCCTTCACAAGCCAAGTTTACATGAAATAAAGAAAGCATAAAATAGAAAGACTTCAGGGTCATTGTCAAGGTCACCCAATACTTTTGTGAGTTTTTGGGGAGTCCTTTAGATGATGTATTTTCTATGCCTTGAACTAGGTAATTTGCAAATAAATAAATATCTTTTGATTCCAAGGGATCCCTAAAGGGGAAAAATGGAAGGGCATACATGCAACATCCTTGTATTTTATGAAAATAAAGTGCTAATTGAAATAATGAAAACAAAATTGACAAATGTGTTCAATTTTAAGCCCAAATGAAAGATTTGGTGGTGTTCATTTGACCCCTTGATCTTAAAATTGTAAACTTTGAAAACTAATGCTAAAAAATTACTTAAGCACCTAAATGTTCTATTAAGTACTAAAACAAATTTCCTAGTTCATTTTAAAAGCATGCAAAAGATGGTCTAAAACATGTTTTAACAAATTCGAAGTCCATCGGTTACTTGTCTACCCTTAAGGCATCACCCCAAAAAAAATGTGTTAGGTTAGACAATGTTAACATAAATCTAAAGAAAATCTTTAAAATAATAATAATAATAATAATAAATATATGAACACCTTCAAACAACAAATTAAAAGGCTAAAAATAAAATATAACACATAACACATAAAATCTTGCACATAAAATATAAAAACTTACAATTAGTAATTTCAATATAAATTTTAAAATATACATCGGTTTACTATGAAATTTTGATAAGTTGTCAATAACTCTAGGGTGCACATATCTAAAAAAGTTTAATTCTAAAAAATTAATACAAAAAAGTTATCAACTCTGTTCTAACCATTTTTATAAGAAATATAAAAAATAGAAAGTGACAATCACTAAAATAGATATAATTTCTAAAATATAAAGAATTTTTTTTTCAAAATTATATAGAATATATATAGTGTATTTAGATATATGAATAAAAAAAAGTTGACAAAAATATTAAGTAAATAAAAATTTATGTCTTATTTATTTTCCATTTTTACTCAAAGCAAAAATAACCAAAAAAAGAATCAAAACTATGAAACACAAAAACATTTGTGGATTGCGCTCTCATGAAGATCATCCTACCGAGTATGACATTGTGTGAACTAAGAATTTGAATTAAGAGAGGTGTTAGTATCTTGTTAGTGGCAAAATGAAATCAAATTGAAAAACCAACACACTAGCTAACATACATCTCTAGGACTAGTTATTTGGTTGAGCTTAGTTAACAATACTAGAATGGAAACACAACTAAAACATAAAAAAGAAAAAATATTTACCATATCTTGAATTATCCAAATTATCTTGTATTATTGGATTTCTTGACTTGTGATCATGAAGTATTCATCAAAGGAGGCCCGACTATCTCCTCTTCTCCTTGGCACCTTGTGGCTTTGGCTTGGCTCGACTTGGCTTGGCTCAATATTTGGATATTATAACACTAATTTGCATGAAGATTTGGAATAAATTTAAAAGTATAAATTTTACATGTGATAAATTCCTATTCAATAGGTAAGGCCTCCTATTTATATATTTTTGAAATAGTTTGAGGATCAACCATGACCATCCATCTCAAGATTGAGATGTGTAGCCATGAATAAATCTAAATATGAAATTCATTCTGCAAATATATTTATTAATATTTGGGATAGATAGGTATTTAATAGACATGGATGGTATTAATGAGGCATGGAGGGTCTTAATGAGGTATGGGAGACCCATAATCCTAATATTTTATGTATTTATGGCTTATGGATGCCACCCCATATGATGATGTCACCTGATGATGCAGTTAATAGAAATCAATTTGTAATAAAGATTTATTCAATAAGCTATATATAAAATTAACTTAAGGCCTTTATTTATTTTAATTATCCTAAAACATTATTAGTCAACTTTAGTGCAAATTTTGGCTTTTGCTGCACAAATTAATCAAATGAGTCAAAATGTCTTGTTATTAGTCCAAAATATGATTGGATTGGAATTGGAAGTCAATGTCAAATATGTTGGCTCCGTTATCCCATTTAGGATGTTACCAACATAAAATAACAAATAAACGCATCTTGTACAATAAATTTTATAGAAAAGAGTAATATAGAGCACCTAGGTGCAAAATTGACATTTTGACTTGAAATGATCTGATCAAAGTTAGTTGGCCCATAAATTGCATTATCCCATTTAGGGATAACCTCGACAAAATTGGCACTTGAATATGTCAATTTCACATCATTTAGCGTGTTTAAGTGTTTTTAAGCCAAATTATATACTTTGGTGAAAATTGGTCAAAAGTCTGATTGGAAGTCATTGGTGGCCAGATTTAGGTGTCCACAGTTTGTCCATATTTCAGAAGGTGTTGCAAGCTATAAGCACAAAAATATCTTCTAAAATAATGAGATATGACCTGTATGCCAAAAATAATATGATAGTTGAAGAATAAAGCTCCAAATGGTTTTGGCAAGCCTATAATGATGCCCCCTCGAGGGAGTGGTCATCACATTTATTGATGGGCAATCCCTTGAAAAGAAACAAGAAGAAAGGTAGAATTAACCCATGGTTGAAATTAATCCAAATAAGAAAATGCTTGCATGGATTGATGTAAAAAATATATTGATTTTCTCAAAGGTGGTTATAATTAGGAATAAAAGTCAAAATAATGATTCGCCCATAGGCGGTTATAATCATTAAGCGGACCTAGATTGGCTAAAACTAATGGTGCCCCAATTAGGGATGATTAGCTAGCATAAATCAAGGATATAACTTGGAATATAGATTAAATATGAGTGGGTGAAAAGTGATGAAATAGATGAATAGAAGAATAAGATTGATCAGTGTGAATGATTCAGTTATACCTACCAACGAGGAAATGCTCATCCTGATTAGTAATGATAAACTAGAATGGTCAATGGGTTGATTTGATCAAGGGTGGGATGGGAATATTTTCAAGGGTACCAAGGAGAAAATTCTACAGCTCCATTGATTGTAGACCTTCTTGAAGCTAATTTTTGATGTAGCATGTGATGGTAGGCTTCATGATAGAACACTATGAAGACTATCCCAAAATATGCCTAAGGACTTATTCTTGATCCAGTAAACACTCAAAAATAATACACCAATGATAAAAATCATGATGATAATATTGATGTATGAATATGGATAGACTCAAGAATAATGTTCTCGAGGAATCACCTAGAATGCATATAGATTGAGTCGAGGCAATAGTGCTAAAAGCAAATAAATAAGCAAGTGAATAAGCAAACAAACAAACGACCTGAAAGAAAGAAAAAAAATAGAAAGCCTAAAAAAAATCATCCTAACAATGACAACGCCCTAGTAAAGTGGATCAAGGATAACTGACTAGGCTTAGACAGGACAAATATTTTTGGATTTTGAAATATTATAAATATTTTTGACATTTTGAGGTATCTTAACTCATTAGAAAATGACAAGACACTTGCTCACAAAATGGTGAGAGTGTATAGAAAGGGGGACTGAGGTGACCTCAACATGAATTGAGTATGACCCACATAGTCCTAAAATGACCTCAAGTCACAGTAATTCTATCCACACAAAAGGTGAGGAAAAAACACACTAGGTCCCAATAAGTTCTCAAATCTAGAAAATGGCCAGTCAAATAAAAAAATGATGGCAAGGTGATACAGTAATGCATGGTAAACAAGTGCTTACCCTAGTTTGCCCATAAGTGATTATAACTAGGATACAATGAAATAGGTCAATGATACTAATTTGCCCATAGGCGGTTATAATTAGTAACAAGACTAGTGAGACACTGATTTGCCCATAGGTGATTATAATCAAGCTCACATAAACAAGATTGATACAGGATAGAAAATAAAATATATCTCACTAGAACAACTGTCACACTACTTTCATAGACTGTCATTAAAACATAGATTGGATTGACTATTGAGACTTGATCAAAATCCTCTCACAAAAAGTGCAGAAAGAACCAAAGTAGCCAAGATCAAAATAAGATTTGGTAGGATGACTAAAAATAAGATTTGGTCTAGATAATAATGGAATGATAGGATGGTATAGTCTTGCTAAGGATAATGATGGTTTTTGATAGATTAAAAAAAATGGTAAGAGGGTTTCCCCCAAGTGAGAAGGTGATTGGTTGGGATATGCAACAATGGTAAAAGGATATGTAACAATGGAAATGACATGACAATGAAATGGTATGGTACATGTTTTTGGCTTACGTGTGGTTTTTTATTATGTTGTTCTTACTCATGGGGATATGCACGTCCTAATCAACAAATGATACAAATAGAATACTTGATCATGTTAATTGCTACCCCATGCCTCATTTGAAAAGCTGCTCTATCAAGAACTCAATGCAAATTTGGATTTCGAGAATGTTTTTGTGATATTCATTGGTCATTGATTCTTATCCCTTTAAACATTGAGACAAAGTATCTTTGTAGCCTCTACAAATAAAAGTGCAGCCATGGATGGTAAACAAGGACAAATAATGGATGGTAGGTTTGACTATTAAATGGAATGGCATATGATAATGGAATGTGAAATGGTTTAGAAACAAATGAATATCAGGATGTTCAGTCACACGTAATGTTGTTGATTCTAGATTCAACATAATTTTGGTTGTGATGGGGCCGAAAACTTGTTCTCTCGATAGCACCATTAAATTTTGTTGTTGTTTGGTTCTGAGATTAGCTACCATTTGATTAGATTCTAGATATGAAGCTATTTTGATTTGATCTTTGATTTTATCTTCATTAAGTAGTGAAGAACTTTTGTATTCAGCTATCAGTGCCTTGATGAGGTTTTCACCAATGAATTTATCTTGATTATTTCGTAGCACCTCTAAGAAGGCTTCACTAAGGAATAATGAATTTTGACTTTGATTGTATTCTAGTGATTCTAATAAAGTTTCACTAAAATATGTTGAGTTTTGACTTTGATTATCCCCTAACACCTCTAAAAAAGTTTCACTAGTAAAATGTTCTTCTACTATATGAATGTGATCTTGGCTTCCTTGCTCTTATTCAACTGCTATGTCACCATGAATGCAATTCAACAAAGTATGATTATGTCAATCCCAATCAATACTTGTGGGATATGGAATGTCAATGATATGGTTATTTTGGTTGATGGTAATGGCATGTGGAATGATAATGGAATGGGGAGAGGTTGCACAATCTTTGTAGAATATATTAGGATAACTTGTGTCAAAGCTGAAGCACTCATCCTCAAAAATTGTAGAAAGATCACAAATTGATTCAAACTAATTTGTGAGATATGCATAACCAATGTTGTAATAGCCATAAACATATTTTTCTTCTAAATCTGATTCTAACTCAAGGGACTTTGAATCTGATGTCGAGACTGATGTTGATTCTGATTCTGATGCTAAATTTGATGTCGATCCAAGAATAGAACCTAACTCTAACTCTAATTTTTCATTTGATGGGTACTTTTTTATAATGATGTCTTGTTGAATATTTAGTTTTGGACAAGTAATGACTTGTAATCGCATGATGGGCTCCACTAAGATTAGTTTATCAAAATGAGACTCCTCTATAATGGAAAAAAGGTCAAAAGACAAATCTTTAGAGACTAGCATGTCGATATGAGGCTCTTAAAAAATAGGTACATGGTCGAGGTAATGATTTACCCAAAGGTAGTTATAATCATTAAGAAGTGACTCAATAAAGATTGGCTTGTTAGAGTGAGACTCCTCGATAACTAGTATAGGATTGAAAGGTGATTCATCACAGGTTGGCTTATCAAAAATGGTTGGTTCAAAAAAAAAGTCTTCGATTGGTTGGTTTTTTTGGCCTTGGTTTCTAATGAGTTGGAAAATACCAATTTTAAACATAGCTTAGTTTCAAATGATTGGTTGGTTGAGGTTTTGATGGGATTGGTACTGAATGAGGAATGGTTTATGATTGGATAATGTTAGGGCATTGGGGAGCATGATTGCTTTCATGAGCCAAAGGACAAAGTCTTAAAATTGTAATGATAGGGAATTTTTGGGATTGATTACCCACAAAATCCAAAGGAATAGATTTTGGAATGATGAAGTGGCATTGTGGAGCTTGATTTCTCGCACAAGCCAAAGGATGAGGTCATGGTATGGTAATGGTATTCCTTGGATATTGTAGAGCTTGATAGCTCGTATAATCTAAAGGAGGGTTAGGGGTATTCAATGATTGGATAACAAAAGGATGTTGTAAAGCTTGATTACTTGTACAAGCCAAAGCATCCAAGTCTTCTTTATAAACCATATCATCCCAGTCATGAGTTGGCTCATAAGCTGGTTCTTGACTGTGTTCCATGTACTGATTATTGTAAAGAGGGTATGGATCCATATCCCAAACAACATTATATATAGTTGGGTCTTCAAATTCCTCCTCACAAGCCTCTTCATGCCAATCAAGTTCTCAATTTGGATTTTGTGGATTTTGACTATGTTCCCCATATGGAGTATTGTAGGGAGAATAATAAAACTCCTTAAAATATCTTTCTCGATAAGGGTTTTTAGTGGGATTTTGTGTGGCCATTCTATCATAAGTTGGATTGTATATGAATCCACCATAAGTTTAGTTAGACATATCCATGTAAATGATGAAATCTCTGAAACCAAAAAGCTTAGAGTTCTACAAACTCTGAAAAACTTTCCAAAGGACAAATGGTTCAAACTTGGTCTAACTTGGTTGAAGGGGTGGAGCTGTATCTCCAAAATGATTTGTGCTAAGACTTGGCATAAAATATTCTAACATCAAATATATAATGTTAAATTTCATACACATAATAAGGTCAAGCATCTGAATAAAAATTGGCATGTCAAAGGCGTAGGTCAAAGTGTTACAAACAAGGTCTAAACTAGGAAAGGGAAAAGTTGAGTTACTAGGTCTTTTGTCTAAACACAGAGTCAAAATCTAGGCTCAAACAAACAAGCATATGCTAGAAATTTTGGACAAATGGCATTAAAAGCTACTTGAAAAAAAGGTATCATGTGATTTGATTTAATCTAACAAATTTGGAAACAACTTTGACATAAACCCAGCACACAAAATCAAACATAAACATGATCAATTGGCATAATGCATAAGACAAAAGGATCTTTGAAGAAAGATTGTGTTTTCCCAAATAAAAACACAAACAATGATAATGAAAGGTACTAAATAAATAAAGCATCAATAATTTTCAAATTTGGGTAATCGATTAACCGAAGTTATGCAACCCAAAAGAGAAAGATCTGTCTATCAGTCTCACGAATTAAGACCTAAACATAAATTAATTAATGTTTGAATTCAAACCTGAAAAGGCTAATTGAAAAATCAATGGTGAAAACCAAAATTTGACCAAACAAGCTAGACAAGATTAGACAGCATGACAACACAAGACAAAGGTCTAAATGGTATACATAAAATGGTTTGAAACAATGATTTTCGATATAAAGTAAACTAGTCTTGAAACAAATTGAGTAGCCTAATAGCATAAGCATGCTCTAATGATGTGATTTATGTTATGTTTCAAAGACTAAAAAGGCTTAAAATATTTTGACATGATTTGGATAGCATAACACTACCCTTCTCAGCTCAAATATATTATTTTGACATGGCTTATGAATAAACAAACAAGTTTTAGTCTCAAAACATACCAAGTAAAAATGACCAAAATACACTAAGTATAATCATCTAAATCTTAGCAAGGGTATGCCAATGTGGGGTTGAGTAAATTAACATGCTTTTAAATGTTTCTAGGGGAATCAATTATACAATGACTTTCATGTCAAATGATGTAAAATACAAGCATAAAAATTGGGTGACTGTGACATTGGCTAGTTGTAAAAAGGTCTAGTCCTTTTTACAACCACTATATCTTGTTGTTTGCTCAGTGTGGTGTGATGTCCAAATACAAATATGTCCCATGTGCAACTCAAAAGGAGTAAGTGAAGTCAATGCCAAGAGATGAAACCCTAGATCAAAGCTTCCCTAAAGAACTCATGGGAGGTAATGACATCCCCTGCGCAATCCAAGTTTACATGAAATAAAGAAAGCATAAAGTAGAAAGACTTTAGGGTCATTTTCAAGGTCACCCAATACTTTTACAAGTTTTTGGGGAGTGCTTTAGATGACATTCTTTCTATGCCTTGGACTAGGAAATTTGGAAATAAGGAAAGTGCTTTTGATTCCAAAGGTTCCTTAAAGGGGAAAAATGGAAGAACATACACACAACATCCTTGTATTTTTCAAAAACAAAGTGTTAATTGAAAGAATGAAAACAAAATTGACAAGTGTGCTCAATTTTAAGCTCAAATGAAAGATTTGGTGGCATTCATTTGACCCCTTGATCTTAAAATTGTAAACTTTAAAAAATAATGCTAAAAACTTACTTAAGCACCTAAATTTTCTATTAAGTACTAAAAAAAAGTTCCTATTTCATTTTAAAAGCATGCAAAAGATGGTTTAAAATATGTTTTAACAAATTTGAAGTTCGTCGGTTACCCGTCTACCCTTTAGGCATCACCCCAAAAGCAAATATGTTAGGTTAGACAACGTTAACATAAATATAAAGAAAATATTTTAAAAATAATAATATTATTAAATATATGAACACCTTCAAACAACAAATTATAAGGATAAAAATAAAATATAACACATAACACATAAAATCTTGCACATAAAATATAAAAACCTACAATTGGTATTTTTAGCATAAATTTTAAAATATAAATTGGTTTGATAAAAAAATTTGAGAGGTTGTCAATAAATCTATGGTGCACATATATATAAAATTTTAAGTCCAAAAATTCAATAAAAAAAAATTATTAACTCTGTTCTTACCGTTTTTACCAAAAAAAAAAAAAAATGAAAGTGACAGTCATTAAAACAGATATAAATTCTTAAATATAAAGATTTTTTTTGTAAATTTTTTATAGAATATCCATGACATATTTAAATATATTAATACATAAATTTAGATAAAAAATATTAAGTAAATAAAAAGTTATTACTTCTTTATTAGTTGTTTTTACTCAAAGCAAAAACAAAACAAAAAAAGAGTCAAAACTATGAAACACAAAAAAAATTGTGGATTACGCTCTCATGAAGATCATCCCATTGGAAATGAAATTATGTGAACTATTAATTTGACTCAAGATAGGTATTAGTATCTTTTTAGTGACAAAATAAAATCAAATTGAAAAACCAACACACTAGCTAACATACATCTCTAGGCCTAGTTATTTGGTTGAGCTTAGTTAACAATACTAGAATGGAAACATAAATAAAAAATGAAAGAGAACAAATATTTCACCTCCCTTAAATGCTGAAAATTAGCTTGTATTAGTGACTTTATCATCTTGTGCTCATGAAGTATTCATCAAAGGAGGCCTAGGTATCTCCTCTTCTCCTTGGCACCTTGTGGTTTTGGTTTGGCTTGGCTCAATATTTGGACATTATAACACTAATTTGCATGAAGATTTAGAATCAATTTATAATTATAATTTTGGCATGTGAGAGATTTATATTCAATAGGCAAGGCCTCCTATTTATAGATTTTTGGAATTGTTTGAGGATCAACCATGACCATCCATCTCAAGATTGAGATGTGTGGCCATGAATAAATCTAAATATGAAATTCATTCTACAAATATATTCATTAATATTTGGGATAGAGGGGTATTGAATAGGCATGGATGGTATTAATGAGGCATAGAGGGTCTTAATGAGGCATGGGAGACCCATAATCTTGATATTTTATATATTTATGGCTTATGGATGCCACCCCATATGATGATATCACCTGATGATGCAATTAATAGAAATAAATTTTCAATAAAGATTTATTCAACAAGTTCTATGGAAAATTAACTTAAGGCCCTGATTTAGTTTAATTAACTTAAAACATGATTAGTCAACTTTAGTGAAAACTTTGGCTCTTGGTGCACAAATTAATCAAATTGGTCAAAATGTCTTATTATTGGTCCAAAATTTGACTGAATTGAAATTGGAAGTCAATATTAGATATGTTGGATCCGTTATCCCATTTAGGATGTTACCAACATAAAATAATAAATACATTCATCTTGTATAAGAAATTTGATATAAAAGAGCAATCTAGAGCACCTAGGTGCAAAATTGGCATTTTAACTTGAAATAATCTGATCAAAGCTAGCTGGCCCATAAATTACATTATCCTATTTAGGGATACCCTGGCCAAAATCAGCACTTGAATATTTCAGTTTCACATCACTTAGCATGTTTTAGTGTTTTTAGGTAAATTATGCACTTTGGTAAAAAATGGTCAAAAGCATGGTTGAAGGTCATTGATGCCCAGATTTAGGTGTCTACAATATATATATATATATATATATATATATATATATATATATATATAGACACACACACACACACACACACACACACACACACATCTAACGTGGAAATGTTTATATATTTTGTTTATTGTTTCTATATAATCTCATTATAAAACATTGATTCCTTACAAAACCATACGACTTAGTATATTGTTTTATCTAAAATGTTATGTAAACACGAGAATGGATTATCCCTAATTTACCATGAGATTATATGAGTTAATGCGATGTTTAGAATGTTTTAAATGTGATAGTATGTTATTATACCTTTTATGTATGGTATAATTAACAAATAAGTAATTTCACCTAAGTTTAGTATTGATGACTCTCGAATAATTTTAAACATTACTAGTTTGATAATAAACTTGATTAAAATCCACTCTATTATAATAAGCCTGATTAATCTTTATTATTTATGTGAGTTTGAGGGGCTTAGTGACATTGACTCTTAGCTAATTTGCTTGTCCAGGAATCTAAACTAAATATCAAGATTATTACTTACCCCTCCACTTTACTTAAGTTCGATAAGGTATATGGATTAGATTACTTATCTTGATAACAACTCTAATGGATACATAATTATAGTTTTGATTACATGAAACAAGTAAGATTTATTATCTGCTAAAAACTAAGTCGTAGATTTCTGAAGTAGAGAATACTATCTATATATGCACACAACTTCCTAAAAATAAAACAAGTTGTTTAAATGAAGATTATATTTTTAGGAGAAATTTCACTTTATTTATCATAACTGGTTATTTATAATTTAGTAGTTTTACTTATGAAAAATGGACTATGATATCATTGTACATCATAGAGTACGTTGTATTTGAATCTACTTATTGAAATCAAAATTTTCAATCTAAATATAGATTATACCCTAATAGTATGAATTGTACTTGTTATGCTTATTATTTATGTGACAAATAATATAGTCGATACGTATAAATGTATGTATCTTGATTATTCCTATATTTAGCATGTTTTATGCTTGCTAGTAGGAAGTAATCTATATGAATCCATTGGTTATATTTATATTAATCAAATATCACATTGTTGGTACTAAGTATGTAGTGAGATGGACTTCACTAGATTACTAGCATCACCAATGCCAAATGAAGGTAATTCGACTGATCTTAGAGATCAAATACTATTGAAAAATTTGTCCAAAGTAATGTTAGTTATACATTATCATTTCATATGTATGATTTGCATGTTTGTGTGATCTTATTTTAGAACAAATTTCTTTATGGTACAATTCATGTTCTTAGAAATCATACAACACACGGGTATTAGCTTGTCTCTATGGATTCTTGCACCATCACTATCTACTCCTCTGTGAAGGGAGGGCCATTCCATGGTGGAGGATTATGTTTGGGATTGATGGTTTATGGTTGATGTGGAAAATCACTTAGATGATGCTCTTCTTGCCCACAGTAGTACTTATTTGGAGACTACACTTTAGATTACTATAGATACTAGAGTTTGAATAACTCATGCTTCGTGGAGCCTTGTATCTTATATATTGTATATTATATTGAATTTATTATTTTTGATACATTATCCCTGATGATATGTAATTATTTATTCATTGTACATTGATAGTATTGGCTTTATGTTTATACCAGTCATGGTTAGACATCTGTCATTACTTTATGCATTTAGTTATGTTGTGTTTTATCTGATGATCATGATCAGTGATAGATAAATGTCAAATACTTATTTTATAGTTAACATACTTGAGTGTTTTATCTAGATCACTAATTAGATTTTTTTGGTGAAATCTAATGAAAGAATACATTGATTAAAATTTTAAAAAAATTCCTTTTTTCTAAGTAGATTTCAGTGGGGATGTTATAAATCATGTGGTCCTTTTTCACCTTGTTACCTTTACATTTTAGTGATTTTAAGCATTTGCTTTTTTAAAAATTTGTAAGCTGGGAATTCGACTCAAGAAAGGTGGTTAGTATTACATTAGTTCTAAAATGAAATCAAATTGAAAGAAACACACTAACAAGCATACATCTCTAAGCTTAGACACTAAGAAAGAACATAATAATAAACATACATAATAAAAATACAACTAAAACATGAAATAAAACCTCCTTCATCTCCCTTGGATTCTCCAAATAGCTTATTGAAGTGGCTTGCTCAGCTTGTGCTCAATGAGTCTTCATCAAAGGAGGTTTGGCTATCTCCTCTTCTCCTTGGCACCTTTATGATGGATTTGGCTTTGGCTTGACTCAATAATATGGCATTATAACGCTAATTATAATAGCTTTTGGAATTATTTGTGCATTGTAACTTTTCATTATCCAAGCTTAAAATTCAATAGGAAAGGTTTCTTATTTATAGATTTTGCAAAATGGTTAGAATGAACTTGAACCGTCCATCTCAAGATTAAGATGTGTCACTAAGAATCTATTCAATTTTTAAGGCAAAAATTAATAAATGCCTTCATAAATATTTGGGATAGAGAGGAAATAAAGAGGCATGGAGGGTCTTAATGAGGCATGGGGTGGCTTGATGATATTTATTATGCATGTATGGCTTAAGGATGTCTTTCCAAGAAATGATGTCACTTGATGATGAAGTTATTCAATATCAATTTTTAAAAATAAATATTCAAAAATCTCCATGTAAAATTAAATTAAGATATCAATTTGGTTTGAGTAGTCTTAAACATGATTAGTCAACTTTGATGTAAAACCTTGGTAATTTGTGCACAAATTAGTCAAAATGTCATATTTTTGGCTCAAAATTTGACTAAATTAGAATTAGAAGTTGATGTTAGATGCATTGGAACTATTATCCCATTAAATATGTTTCCAATGAAAAATAACAAAGGCACATGTCTCATAAAAAAAAATTGATAGAAAAGAGAAATCCAAATCACCTAGGTACGAAAATGTCATTTTGACTCAAAATCATTTGATCAAAATTAGTTGCTTCATAAATTGCATTGCCCCATTTAATGATACCTTGGGTAAAAATAGGTACTTGAATATAAAAATCTCAACTCTTTTAATGTATTTTAGTGTTTTAAGCCAAATTGTGCACTTTGGTAGAAATTGGTCAAAAGCTTAGTTGAAAGTTATCGGTGGATAATTTTTAGGTGTTTATAGTTTGCCCCTATTTGGGAAGGCATTGAAATCTAAAGGGATAGTAACATCTTCTCAAATAATGAAAAGGTCATGTATGCCTACAACTACAATGATAATAAACTAACTATTTGATGTCCCCTTGAGGGAATGGTTGGCATGAGTAAGTCGATAAATGGTCCCTCAAAAAGAAGGAATCAAAATAAGGGGACCAAAGAAAGGAAGATGATGGGGTGAAAGCACAATGAGTTTTAAAAATTAGTTAAAATCATTGAGAATGTAAGTGGGATGGTGTACAATGGTTTGCCCAAAGGTGGTTATAAGCATTGTACCCTGATAGTGGTAACATGGTATGATAACACAATGATTTGTCCAAAAGTGGTTATAATCATTGAGAAGATGGAACTTTTCCAGTTAGGATAGATAAAAAAGATAACAACATGCCCTTGTTTGGGAAAAAATAAAGTAAATTTGATGAGAACATAATGATTTGTTTAAAGACGGTCATAGTCATTGAGAAATGCAGGTGGGATGGTGTACAATGATTTGTCCAAAGGTGGTTATAATCATTGGACCCCGATTATGGAAAACATGATTGATTAGTTGATTATGATGGTAACTTAACACATAGGGTAATGATAAATTGGAACAACCTGCTAGTAGGGAGATGCAAGTCAAACTAACAAAGGTTGAAATTCTTGCATGGTTAAGTACTATGTTTGGGATATGATTAGGATGTCAGTGTTGAGGAGATGTTGATGTCACCCTTGATGAGTAGACTTATTAAAGCTGATTTTTTTTATATCACTTTGATGATAAGCATCATGATAGAATACAATGAGGACTAGGCCAAAATATGCATAGGGACGGACTCTCAAGATCCAATAATCAATACAAAACAATGCACCAATGATTAAATCCATGATGACAATGTAAACATATGAATATGGATGGATTCCAGTATAAATGTGTAAGGAATCACCTAATAAATGCACATAAACTGAATTAAGGCAATAGTGCTGAAAGTAAATAAACAAGCACACAAACAACAAATAAAGAAACAAATAATAGTTAATCATAATGTTAGTACAAACAACATGACTTAAATGAGATAAATATTGCCCCTAAAAAATAGGTGACAATTTAGCAAGCAAACATGATGGGGGAATAGAAGAAAAAGAAGGGGGTGGTCGAGTTATTTCCATATGTACTAGGCAAGTGGATGTTGCCTACATAGTTTTATGGATGTAATATCGAATAAAATTTGTAGGCCAAATGTAGTTTTCCCAAGAAATGGGAAGAAATTGATAGCTGATCAAAACAAACATGATGGATAAGATAGAAGAATAGGAATGGTCTTACAAAATGGCAAGTGTGTAAGAAAAAAGGGCCAAAAAGAATGGGGAAACTAAGTGACAAGTGATTTACTTGTGAATTAGTAAGGGTTCCTAGAATCCTTAGGGAAAAGAAGTGGTTAATGGTTTTTGGTTTCTATAATGATTTTACAAATGTTTTTGAAAATTTTGGAGTATCTTGACTCAATCGAGAATGACAAGACACCAGATGGTTCAAGCTCACAAAATGATAAGAGCGTTACTTAGGTTGCTTGCAAAATGGTGAGCGCATGGCTTAGGTTGCTCTTAAAATGGTGAGAGTGTGGCTTAGTTTGCTCCCAAAATAGTGAGAGCATGGTGGAAATGGTGACTAAGATGACCTCAACAAGTATCGAGCGTTGCCTACATAGTCTCAAAGTAGGACCTTAAGTCACTATAGTTCCACCTTATAGTAGAGAAATTTGACTAGTATAGTAGTCAATTCAAACAAAATAGGCACAGTTGGTATGATGGCACAGTACGACATAAATAATGGCTTGTTAGTATGGTCAAATCATAATAAACAAGTGTTACCCCTAGTTTGCCTATAGGCAGTTATAACTATGATACAATGGCATAGGTCAATGATACTAATTTTCCCATAGGCAGTCATAATTAGGATCAATATAATGAGAGACAATAAAACAAGAAATGAAGGATGCAACTACCAAACATCTATCTAACTACTTAAAAATACTGACTTTGTCTAAAAGGTGTGAAATAACTACTGAAATTGAATCTAAATCCTTTTGTTAAAAGTGGTGATGGAACTAAATAGAATGGAACCAAGGTCACAGGGCTGGGTAAGGAGGGAGAGATGAACTCAATTGATGGGAAAAGTATGGTAAAATAGATATGTAATATGAAAAGTGATAGGTTGGTAGGATGATAGGATGATAAAATGGTTTTTATTACAATTTTTTTTGATAAAATGATACAACTTGAAATGGTTATAGATAATACACCAAGTCACTCAAGCATAGTATTGCTAGAGGTGGATAATGTTCATTGGCTCATCAATTTTGTGGTAGTCTATTGTGGAAACCCTATATGCTCCTATGAAAAAGTTTGTTGTAATGATGAAAGGACCAACCCAGTTGGGTTTAAACTTACCTTTATGCTTATTTTTAATTGTGGTATTATTTTGGTTTTCTTTAAGGACAAGATCACCAAGTTAAAATTCTCTATGTTTCATGTGTCGACTGTAGTGGGCCTAAAGTCGATTCTTATAGGATTGGAGATTATTTACCACATCTATACATTTCTTATCAAGTAACTTTATTTCTTGTAGGCGAGCTACTCGATAGTCGTTGTCATATAAGACATGCTTAAAAGAAATGCATAGAGATGGAAACTCAACCTAAATGGGAAGGATGGATTCTATACCATAAACAAGTGAATATGGAGTGGATCCTATGGATGTAGAGTGATTGGTATAGTATGCCCAAAGAGCATAGAATATTTGAAGGTGCCAATCATGACTGGCATCATTGACAATCTTTTTGAAAATATTGACAATGGTTTTGTTTGATGCTTTAGCCTGGCCATTACCTTGAGGGTAATATTCCAGAGAAAAGTGTTGTGTGATGTTGTATTTGACACATATATTTTTGACATCCTTGTTCTTTAATGATCCTCCATTATCATATATAATGTTAGAGGGAATACCATAGTGACAAATGAGATGGTTGAAGATTAACTTGAAATTTTGATTCCCAGTCACATGAGGGGTATAGATTTAACCTACTTAATGAAATATTTAGTGGCAATAAGGATATGTTTATGGCCATCGAATGAGGTGGGATTGATCTTCCCAATGAGGTCAAGGCCCCATGTAGCAAATAGACATGGTGTCAACATTGGTTTTAGAGTCTTGGCTAGGGCATGAATCAAATTGGTATGCCATTGACACTTGTCACACTTCTTTACATATGTAGATGCATCTACATCCATCATGGGCCAATAATAACTAGTATGCAATATATTTTTGGATAAGATGGCCTTGCTAGTGTGGGATCCACATACACCTTCATGAACTTCTCGTAATGCTAGTGTAGATTCTACCAAAGTTAAACAGTGAAACAGAGTTCCATAAAAAATATAGTGGTAAAGGGTTGATCCAAGTAAGGTATAACAAGTGGTTTGGTGCATGAAGGATTTGGATTGTATTCAAGATAGGTCAGGTGGTAAAACTTGGTCATAGAGGTAGTTATAAAGGTCTGAGTACCAGATACAACTAGGACCAACAATATCACAAATCATCACAATGATTGAAGATTCATGAGCTAGTGCTAGAAGGTTATCAACAAGGAACTGATATTCTTTAGTTGTGTCTATTTTTTGAATCAAAGATCCAATAGTGGCCATAGCATGTATGATTCTATTACTTTCCCTTGGTATATGCTCAAACTAAATGTCAGTAATCTATCATTTGAGAGTGCCAATCATGGCTTTATATGGAACCAGCTTGTCATCTTTGGTCTAAAAATGGCCTGTAACATGATTGAAAATTAGATGAGAATTACCATAAACCTTGAGATGAGATACGTTCCATTGTACCACTTGGTGAATCCCTAAAATAAGTGCTTCATATTCAGCCATGTTGTTGGTACAAGAAAAATTGATCCTGAATAATTTAGGGATTAGATCCCCCTATGGTATAATAAATAAAAGGCCTACCCCTGATCCATGTGATGTGAATGATCCATCAAAATTTAACTTCCAATGTTACTCCTCAAGAGGTCTGTCAATGATGGTCATAATGGATTCATCGAGAAATTGGAATGCGAATGGCTTTATATCAGCAAGGGGTGCTTCAACAAGTTGATCTGTAAGAACTTGCCCCTTAATGGATTTATGATTGACGTATTTGATGTCAAACTCATTTAGAAGCATGATCCACTTGGCCATACAGAATTGTAAATTTGTTTTAGATAGTATATAATTGAGTGGATCTACTTTTGAAATAACCATGGTCTTATTGTTTAACATGTAATGGCATAGGTTTTGAGCTATGAAGACCATGGCTAAACATGATTTTTATATAGGCATTTGTTCATACATGACCAGTGTATGACTTAAATAGTACATGGAATGCTCTTTTCCATTATCATCATGTTGAGCCAAAACTGCCCTAGTTGATTGTCAGTACCTGATAGATACAACAAGAATGGCTTTCCCAGCATAAGAGGCAACAAAATAGGTGGATTTGCTAGATAGTCTTTGAATTGTTGAAAAGTTTTTTGGTAGTGATCATCCCAGTGAAATATGACTCCCTTTTTTAGAAGATGTGTAAAAGGATGACATTTATTGGCCAACTATGATATGAAACATCAAATAGACTAGATCTTGCTCTACAAACTACAGAGCTGCTTCAAAGTAGTCAGTGGTTTCATCTCTATTATAGCTTGGAATTTAGCTGGATCAACTTCAATGCCTTGACAAGACATAATGAAGCCTATAAATTTACCTACTATAAATTTACACACTTCTTAGGATTAAATCTAATTTTGTACTCACGTAATCTTTTAAATATTCTGCATAAAATTGTTGGGTGATTGGATCTGGTCTTTGATTTGCCAAGAATGTCATTGACATAGTATTCAACAATATCATGCATCATATCATGAAATATGATAGTCATGGCTATTTGGTAGGTGTCCCCTGTATTCTTAAGACCAAATGGCATAACTTGATAACATAATTTTCCCCATAGAGTGGTGAATGTTGTTTTATGTTATTTTTTTGGTGTCATTATGATTTGGTTGTATCCCAAAAAGCCATCCATTAATGAAAGAATTTCATAACTTGTTATAGAGTTGATGATCATGTCAATTTTTGGAAATGGAAATTCATCCTTAGGGCAAGCTTTGTTTATATCATGGAAATTAGTACAAATTCTAATTCTTTCTAGCTTTTTGCTAACTAGTATAACATTGGATATCCACTCTAAGTAGTCAATAGATCAAATACATCCTAATTCCAAGATGTTTTTCAAATATTTCTTTACCAATATAATAATGTGAGGATGCATCTTGCGTAGCCTTTATTTTATTGATTTGGCATCAGGTTTGTCCAAACCTGGCATGTCATAATATGTCCATGCAAAAATATCTACAAACTCCCTCAAAAAGGATGTAAGGAATTCATGCTCCTTTTTAGTAAGGGAAGTGCCTAGCTTGATCCACTTTGGGTCATCTAGGGACCTGATGTTAACCTCTATCGTATCTTCCACTAGAAGGGAAAAACCGTCTTAAAGGATAGTGGGCAAAGATTTGAACTGGTTGGCAATACTAGATTCCTCTGCTATGATTTGGCTCTTCAAGTTCCCCTAGGCATGATGAATTAGAGTCCCCCAATGGAAGGTTTGGCCATGTAACAAAAACTATTAGAAACTCTTGAATGATTCGATCAAAAACTTGTTGTTCTTCAAAACTAAACTCAGACTCATAGACAAGTTCATCGTTGGTTGTCTCCTGAGCTATGGTTGAAGAAGTTTGAACACCCCCATCTAATGGCACTTGAAATAGGTTTTCACCACTAGACTGACCTTTTTCTTTACTTTTACCCTAGTTAGAAAGTACCTTAAATAGGTTTTCACTTTGGGAACTCAATGTTTT
This sequence comes from Torreya grandis, assembly GCA_037957365.1. Lineage (NCBI taxonomy): Eukaryota > Viridiplantae > Streptophyta > Pinopsida > Cupressales > Taxaceae > Torreya > Torreya grandis. The sequence goes on from JARHVA010000814.1 coordinate 1,031,272, forward strand.
AATTATTTGATTTTGGCTAAGGGTGTTCATCTACTCTCCAAAATATGCTATAGGATCCAATTTGATTAAGAACCTTGATTTATGGTCCCCTAATGGAACATTGTCTCTAAGGCTGAGAAAATCATAGAAAGCCTCATCATTTTGAAACGCATCAATTGGAATGTTGGACTCTTGTTGGTCTTAGTTTATCAGCTGGGGATAATACAATGGTAGTGGGTTATGATGAATGACTAGAGTAAGGGTACAAATGGAATGGGTATCAAACAAATGGGTCCCAACTATGTTGTCAAAAGGGCCATGATCACACTATGCTTCATTTTTAACATCTTCACCAATAGTCGATGGTGATGGAACACGAGTAAGGTATATGGAGTCACCCCCAGGTAGTTTAAATCCAAGTCTATAGGGTCCTTTATATTTGGTCATGGAAATTGGCTCAAGTGTTCCCTATTGATTAGGTTTGATGCCTCCTTCATAGTCTTGATTATTCATGATCTTATAGGATACTTTACATTCTCATAACAATAATCTTGGTTGTCATTGTAAAACCATAATTAATCCCCTTCAAGAGGGTTTGTTTCTAGGTTAGATGCTGATATAAATGTGATAGGTGCTTTACCTTTACTCTTTTGTTGCAATTTTGGATGAAGTGGCTTAGATTTAGGTCTTCCAAAGGACTTTGGATTCTATGAAAGGTTTGAAATATGAAAGGTATCATGGGTCACATACTCCCCTGGGCCATTAGGTGAGAAGTAAAATGATTGGATACTTCAGGAAGTGGCATGTGGGAAAGGGAATCAAAGGTATTAAGATCAATGCAATTATCCTCCAATGGATCAAGTAGTATTGCTTTTCCCTTATATTTCTTGGCCATTATATTCATGTTGAATAAATAATTATAACTCTTAAACTCAGCCTCTAGGTATTTATAGTGCTCGTATGGATGCAAATCTCCCAGTATATAAACTTCCATCCCTAAATGGGAGAATTTGATACATTGGTGAAACATTGATGGGATGGCATGAATTTTATGTAACCAAGGTCTTCCCAAAAGCATATTGTATGATAAATTGAGATATAGCATGTGGAAAAGTGTATCATGGGTCAAGGACCAAAGGATAACTGGTAAACAGATGGTGCCCTGTGATTCTCGTTCCTCATTATCATAGGATTTGATGGTTATTGTTTTTGATTGAAGATATACCATAGTGTACCCAAGAAGCTTGATGAGCTTAAGAGACACTATGTTTAGACCTGATCCATTATCTATAAGGACACGTTTCACTTTGTGCCGCTTTATGGAAACCTCTATGTATAAAGGGTTATTATGCAATGGGCCAAGGTATGACATATCACTTTGATTGAAAGTGACTTATTGGGCTGGAACTAGGTATCCAACCAAAGCTTGGAATTTATTAGGGGATGTGTCACTTGAAATAGTGGATTGGCTCAAGAAGTCATTTAAAATGTTTTTGTGGATTGTTGATGTACGTAATAAATCTAAAATGGAGATTTGTATGGGCATCTTTTGCAATTGTTCCATAATGTCAAATTTATTTTATTGTTCAGTGTTAAATGGCTCATTCTGAGGTTGAATGGTTGGTTGGATAATGGGCAAAGTGGTAGATAGATGTGAGCCTAGGATGGTAATCTTTGACCTTTGAGTTGTGATTACACAATCAAGATTAAATATAGGACCATGATTACTAAAAAATGATGGTGATGGTGTGCGAATAGATAGGATAAGTCTCAATTGTTAGTGAACTTATGCATGGTCATGGGGCAAGGATGAGTTATCAGTATAAGGTCCAAAAATGGGAATCCCTATTTGTTGGTTCACTTGTGTGTAGTCCCAAGTCAAGGAAGGATTGCCAAAGTGAATGGATTGGTTTGGTATGATTAATAATGGTCTCATCTTATTAGAATTTGGTTTAGGATGAATGGATATGGTATTAATGCTACCTCCTACAATATGGCCTACAACTCTATTGTAATCATGTGCAACTGCATGGTAGGTTTGTTGGTTGTTACCATTCTGACCTTGGTTCTGTCCATCATTCTGGCATTGTTGGTTCTACTATTGGTTCTGTTGGTTCAGCCTTTGATTTTGATTTTGATATTTTTGATTTTATTGTTTCACTAGCCGATGTTATTTTTACTATTGTTGTTACTATTATTGCTACTAGGGTTGGTTGTTATGTTGGGGAAATGGGGTTTGATAGATTTTAAGGGTCTAACTGGAAGTGGAAGCACCATTATCTAATGTTATCTCCCCATTCTCCAACATATTTTGAATCAAAAGTTTAATTTGAACACATCTTCATAAATTATGCTTATTGACCCAATGATATTCATAGAATTCATTTTTATGGAACCAATCAGGATAAGGAATGTCCTCGGGATAATGTTTCGATATAAGCTAATTAATCAAATTAGTGGTGGTGAGTTTACAAAACATAAATTCAATAGGCTCTCTAAGGTCACTAAAAATGTGGTGAGTAGGCACTATTCTTCTTGGAGGAGGGACTTGAAATGGCAAAGGTGGTTGTGTCTATTGTGAGGACCTAGGCTGTTGCGTTGTGGCACATGCTATTGTTGTTGAAGAGGTTGTGGGGTAGGAGTGATATGAAAAGGTAGTGTCAGTTGAACAGATAGAGTTTATACCATTTGGAAATGATGTGACTCAGTTACTCCATTTCCCACAACATTCTCATTTTGATTGAATTGCTTTGGTATATCTTGGTTATTGGTATGTGTTAGGAACCAGTGGAAGCACAATTGATTACTTTTCTTATAAGCAATTAAACACAGAATTATACTAGAATGATTAAGTAACTAGAAACTTGAAATAGCAAAGAATATGAGAGACAATACACAATCTTGTATTAAATAATCTTCAAAAGAAAATACAATAAAGAAGATACCACTTCTTCTTCACACCTCTAAGGCTTGCCACACCTCAAGGACTTTTCCCTCTCTCTCTTGCTCAACCACAACCAACTCAACAACTTGAGTTGTTATCCCCTCCTTGAATGCTTCAGCTGATCTCCTTGACCTTACACCTTGCAGATCTCCTTGACCTTGCTTTCTTGCTTCAATGCTTTACTTGCCTTAATTACAATACATGCCTCATGGGTCTTTAAATAGGATCCCATGCATAAAATAATTAGACCTCTAATTACAATAATTAGAAACATAGACTCAATAATTAAATTAATCTTCAACATGCAAACACTCTCGGACCTCTTAAATTAGACGAGTCTAATTTTGGAAATGCATTCTGGAAACACATGCAACTGCATGCACACGCACAGGTGACCGACGTCGGTTGCTGTCAGTCTGCTCCTAACTGATGTCAATTGATCCCTAGTCCCTGCCTAACTGATGTCGGCAATACTGCTGATGCTGGTTACTGGTTGCACTCAGTAACTACCTGATTAGCCTCCTAGTGAAGCTTTTAGCTCCACAACTTAACAATCTCTCACTTGGAGATAAATAGCTGCACCTGTACAACAACCTCCACTAACCATCTCAGGCACCTCCATCTTCAAACTCAATTTTGAAGACCAACCACCACACATCCTGTGATGCTATACCTGTCATCCAAGTCCCTTGCCATATCTGAACTTTTTGACAACTCCCACTAGAGACAAAATCAAACTGTGATCTTCCATGTCTCTTATGCCAAAGAATCTTGTTGCTCCCAAATTCTTCATGACATACATCTGAACTAACTTTACCCTTAGCTCAGCAACTCTCTGCATGTGTAACCCTGCAACAAGTAACACAATACAGTAACAGGATAATGTAGCTAATATTATCCAACCTAGTAAAAGAAAACACAATGGTTAAACCTCCATTGTCCTGCAGCCCGCTCAAGACCATATACCTTGGCCTTCTATCTCACGTGTCCATCCACTCTCTTCTCTAACTTGGGAATCCATCCCTCATCTAGTGCTTTCTTCCAGCTGACAACTCCACCAACAAACACCTGTTTGGTTCTTCTCCAAGGAATCACATTCCTCATCCATGCCAAGCTCCCACTATTTTTGGATTCTACCTGCATTGCCTCTTCACATCTTCCTAGTTCTCGACCATCAGTAAGAAATAATAAAGAAGGTGAACAATGAATATGAGGTTCACTTACCCTTTCAGTCCTCCACATGGGCGTTTGAGACTTCTTGACAGCTTGTTGTCTGCCCAACATCTGTTCTAGTGACCGATCTCGGCCATCTCTCAGTCTGCACCTGACCGATGTCGGTTCCCTGCACTGACCCTGACTACTGATGTTGTTTCCCTAGCCAATGCCAGTGTCCCTTCTACCGACGTCAGTTCCTATCTAATCATGCCAGTCTTATCTTGCCCGACACTACCAACCCTGTTGGTTTGCACATGATCGATGTCGGTACCTGCCTGACTGACGTCGATTCCATGTGACCGATGTCGGCACCTGTGTTTTCCTGTAAGTGATGACTTCTTTATCTGCAAGCTCATCTTGGATCAAAACCCTGTCCTTACTGCCCTGCTCAAAATTATTCAGCCCCTATGACTGATCTCTGTCCATCATCTCCTCCATAAACACAAAGGCTTCCTTGTTCTTGTCAAAAACATTAAATTTCCTTTTCCTGCAATGAACTCGATCCATGCCCTGTGAATCTGAACTCATACCTTTTGACTCAAGAATGTCCATTCCCTTCTTATTCATGTGACCAAGCCTACTAAGCCACATCTTCAAATCTACAGCTGAAGTAGATAAACTAGAAGTAGAATCAATAATACAAGTAGATAGATAAAGAGTACCTACTTTCTTACCTCTTGCTAAAACAAGTGCACCCTTGGTAACCTTCCAAGAATCTGCTGTGAGGGTTACTGTGCATCCCTCATCACCCAACTTTCTTACAAAAACCAAACTCTGCTTCAAGACTGGGACATGCATAACCTCCTTCAACACCCATGTGTTGCCTGTCTACAATTCCAGCTGCACTTTCTCTTTGCCAACCATTTGACAAGGCATACCATCCCCTAAATAAAGCACTCCAAAGTCTCTCTGGACATACTCATGGAACAAATCTATGTTTGGGGATGCATGAAAAGAAGAACCAGAATCTAAAACCCATGATTCTATCTGACTATCCAAAGAAAGTATGAGAGCATCTTGTGCCACAATACCTGCAACATCTGCTTCTTCCTTACCTTCATGTTGATTTTATTTATCCCTCAACCAACACTCTTTCTTTGTGTGTCCTTTCTTTCCATAGAACCAACAGGTGATACCTCTGGATTCGAATCTCCTTCCCATCTTTGACTTTGATTTCCCTTGCTCGACCTTCTCTCTTTGCCTTCCCCTGCTTTCTGCACTTAGAGCATTCCCTAATGATTCACCTGTGCTTTTCTTGCATATTTATTCATTCAAGATTACACTCACAACATCATCAAATTTTAAGATTTTAGAAGCAGACGCAGAATTACTTACTGCCATTACCAAACTATCCCAACTTTTAGGTAAAGAGCATAAAATTAAGAGAGCCTTTACTTCATCATCAAAAACAATATTGACTGAAGCTAACTGATTTACCAAACCATGGAAATCACTAAGATGAGTATGCACTGATCCACCTTCCTGCATTTGCAAAGTAAATAGCTGTTTCATAAGAAATACCTTATTTGAAGCAGAGGGCTTTTCATATAAATTTGCCAAAGATTTTATCAACTCTTCCGTTGTCTTACACTGTGATAAGTTAGAAATCATAGACGATACAAGGCTCAACCTTATGGATCCCAGAGCCTTCTAATCAAAAACATTCCATTCTTCATCCTTCATATATGTGGGCTTGCATGCAACCCCACCCAACAGTAAGTACAAATCTTTTTGATACAAATAATCTTCTATCTGCATCCTCCAATGTTGATAATTCTTGCCGTTAAACTTCTCCATTCGTAGCTTACTTTCTTCTACCATTTTTGTACTCCCACTCAATCAGAAACCACTGAGAATGACCTGTAATCAAACAATAACCTGCTCCCTGCAACCTTAGCTCTGATACCAACTGTTAGGAACCTGTGGAAACATAATTGATTACTTTTCTTATAAGCAATTAAACACATAATTATACCAAAATGATTAAGTAACTAGAAACTTGAAACAACAAAGAATATGAGAGACAATACACAATCTTGTATTAAATAATCTTCAGAAGAAAATACAATAAAGAAGATGCCACTTCTTCTTCACACCTTTAAGGCTTACCACACCTCAAGGACTTCTTCCCTCTCTCTCTTGCTCAACCACAACCAACTCAACAACCTGAGTTGTTATCCCCTCCTTGAATGCTTCAGCTGATCTCTTTGACCTTACACCTTGCAGATCTCCTTGACCTTGCTTTCTTGCTTCAATGCTTTACTTGCCTTAATTACAATACATGCCTCATGGGTCTTTAAATAGGATCCCATGCATACAATAATTAGACCTCTAATTACAATAATTAGAAACATAGATTCAAGACTTAAATTAGTCTTCAACATGCAAACACTCTCAGACGTCTTAAATTAGACGAGTCTAATTCTGGAAACGCGTTCTAGAAACACATGCAACTGCATGCACACACACAGGTGGCCGACATCAGTTGCTCTCAGTCTGCTCCTGACCGACGTCAGCTGATCCCTAGTCCCTGCCTGACCAATGTCGACAATACTACCGATGTCAGTTACTGGTTGCACTCATTAACTACCTGATTAGCCTCCTGGTGAAGCTTTTAGCTCCACAACTTAACAGTATGTACTAGTTATGATGTTTGTGCTTGGATTGGATGTTGATTTTGACCATTTCCCTGATTGGTACCTTGATTCTGATTAGTTGAAGTAAGCTTCATGATTCCCTTATTAATAAGTTCTTGATCGATCAACAAACCTTTGTCAATGATCTTCTTAAAGGTATGTGCACACTACAGTTCTAGATGATAAGATATCTCACTATGCAAATGTTTGGTAAACACAGTGATTGATTGTTTATCTAGTAAACTATGGATAAATTGACTTGCAAGGGCTCTCCATCCTTGTAGATAACTTTAAAAAATATAACCAGCCTTTTGCTTAGCTTGCATCAAGTCAACCAAAGAAATCTCATGCTTGAGATTGTATGAAAAGTGTTGCAAAAACTTGTCTAAAAGATCATCAAAATTAGATACATAATTCTTGGGAAACTTCAAAAACCACTCCAAGGCTTGTCCTACTAGACTCCTTAGGAACAAAATTAAAAGGTATATGTCACTATATGCCACTAACTGGCATGCAACAAAGAACTTAGTCAAATGAGCTTTGGGGTCACCTTTCCCTTTGTATTTGTCAAATTTTGGTGGTTCATATCCTAGAGGAAATGGTATCTACAAGTACTCCATGTTAAATGGATAAGAACACATGTCATCTAAATTAAAAATTTTAATCTATTTCCCAGATTAGATGGAAGCAATCACATCCTTCATCTGTTGCAATTTTTAGGATAGGAAACTAGAGGAAAGTTGACTAGAACCAATGTCGGTTACCTTCAAGAAAAACATGGTTTTCACAAAAAATGTAGGTTAGCAAAACAAGCATAAAAATAAAATAAGTCTTTGTATCTTGTAATAAAATAACCAGACATAGACTTTGCAAGTTTATAAAACCCAAAATAACCACTATAAACTTCAATAAAACCCCAAAAACTACCTTCTTGTCATGTTCTACCTTTCACATAAGGACTAATGCCAGTTAGGATAGGACCGATGTCGATTAAAGTAAATCGATGTCAGTCATTGTGTAAACTATGTGTCTTTAAAAAGAACAAAAACATGTGAAAAATAAAGACAAAATTTGATTTTTAAAGACTTTTAAGCATTTTTAGAAGATTTGAGAGTGCTAGATTAGTCTCCTTGCTTGTATGGGATGCGAGGTCCCATCGAGCATGCCATGATGTAGAGATGGAATCCCAAGTGAGTTAGATAATGCATTAGTCAAGAAAACTCAAATAAGCATAAAAACATAATTAACTAAGCCAACTCCCTCATGAGGTTTTGAAAATGAAAACTAAGAGCTATTGAAAGAATAAATATAACATCAAACCTTTCCAAGAGCATCCCTCCTCCAAATGCAACTCAAAAACATGATTTTTCCCTGATTTGGTAATCCAAGTCTTTGTCAATGATGAGTGGCTTAATCTCCATCATCTCTCAATGCACCAATGAAACTAGGCTCATGATATTTGATCAAATGTATGCCAATAGTGAAGCTATCTTATTGCAAATTAAGAATAATAACACTACACAAAAGGAGCTTGTGAAGATAATTTTATATAATAAGTTTACACCAAAGAAGCTTGAAAAGATGAGTGAGGACCCTTATATTTATGGATTTTTAAAATTAATCAGAATTAACTATGATCATCCATCTTGAGATGAAGATGTGTGGCCATGAATCAATTCAATTTTAAAGACTCAAATCATAAATACTCTCATCAATATTTGAAAGAAAGGGGCATTAATGAGGCATGGGAGGGCTTAAACCAGATATTTGTTCCATTTATGGCTTATGGATGACACACTATAAATGATATCACTTGATGACGTATATATTAGAAATGAATTTCAAATTAAAAGATCTTCAATATTTTCTATGGATTTTCCACTTAAGCTCTTGATTTGATTTAATTTATTTAAATGGGCTTTAATTAATTTTTATGCAACTATTTGGAAACTATTTGTCCACTTAATCAAACTAGTCAAAATGTCAAGTTACTCGGTCATAATTTGACTAGGATATAATTAAAAGAAGGGGTCAGTTGTGTACGGACCAATACCCCATTTAGAGCATTGTCGACATAAAATAAAATATGCACGTGTTGTGTGCTTTCAAATTAGAAGAATTCAGTGATTTGGAGAATCTAATTGTGTTTTTACCATTTTGGCTTGAAATGATTTGAGAAAAGTTAACAATCACATAAAATGCATTGCCCCATTCAGGGATACATTAGCCTAAATCGACACTTATCTATAATAAGCTCGAACCATTTAGCACATTTTAATGATTTTAGTCTAGATTGTGTGTTGTCGTAGAATTTTGAGTAAGATTGACAATTTCAACATAATGATGATAGGAATTAGATGTCTACACCTTCCATTTCTTCTACTTCCTCGAGTATTCTATAGAATAATGACTTAAGGACTATTTCAGATAATCTAGAATTATGTCCCTAAATTAGATGGGAGCTGAATTTTTTTAAATGAATAGTTTTTGGGTTTTGTGCTGTTGGACGTAGAGAGTATGGTAATAATTTGGATCTATTCCCCATTTATTATATTGGAGATAATTTAAAATTATAAAATTTTAAATAATGTAAGCGTATTCTTGACATTTGTTTTTCAATTGGACTATAGATAAGTCCAAATTATCTGAAATAGTCTCTACTTAGAAAATGTTAAAAATTATCTAAGTTCTCCTCCAAATGGTGCACATGAATAGAATTATGGTATTCTTGATCTGAACAATTCAGACAAGTATCCAAAATGGGCTCAAAGTAATTTTTCTGACTTGAAAGCAGATGATGTTGGTTTAACAAGTCCCTGGAGTTCTCATAAATAGGTAAATTATTCAATTGTTGTTACTACTTCTATTGAACCATCCACTTTTAAAGAAGCTTCTACTGAACATGTTTGGAAAAATGCAATACAAAATGAGTATGATGCCATTATTAACAATAATACTTGGGTTTTGGTTGATCCTCCTCCACATGTTCAACCCATTGGATGCAAATGGGTTTATAGGATAAAGTATAAATTAGATGGATTCATTGATAAACATAAGGCAAGGCTTGTTGTGAAAGGTTATGTGCAACAAGAAGACATTGATTATGAGGAAATGTTTGCACCAACTGCCAAATGGCACACTATTCGTATGGTTCTTGCCTTAACATCACAAAACGGTTGGAAAGTACATCAGATGGATGTCAAAAATGCTTTTTTGAATGGTGATTTATAGGAAGAAGTTTATATGCAATAACCTTGAGGTTTTGAGAAAGTAGGTACAGAACACAATGTGTAAATTAATCAAAGCTCTTTATGGGCTCAAATAGGCACCCAGGGCTTGGTATAAAAAAATGGATTCCTACTTGCATAAAATTGGCTTTACACATATTAAATCTGATGATACTCTCTATATTCGAGTGCAAGGAAAGAAATTGGTAATTCTTTCTCTTTATGTTGATGACTTGTTTATCACAACAAATGATGAAAACCACAACAAGTCTGTGAAGAAGGAACTAAAAGACAGGTTTAAAATGACAAATCTTGGACTTCTTCACTATTATCTTGGCATAGAAGTTACTCAAAAAGATCAAAGTATTTTCATTTCACAACTAAGTATATTTATGAGTTATTAAACAGGTTTGGCATGAATGATTGCAAACCTACCCTCACTCCAATGGAAAGTAACTTAAAATTATCTAAGGATGATGCTAGTGCCTTTTTTGATGGCACCAAATATTGACAGTTAGTGGGAGGTTTGATATACTTGATGATTACCAAGCTCGATATATCCTTTGCAATTGGAATTTTGTCTAGGTTTATGCATGAGCCTAGAGAAATTCATTGGCATGCAACAAAAGGAGTACTTCATTACCTTCAGGGAATGAAAACATATGGCCTTGAGTACCACCGTAAAAAGAACTTCAAAATTATTGGGTATTGTGATGTAGACTTTGGCAGATGAGAGGATGATAGAGTGTCCACAACAGGGTACACTATGCATATGAGTTCAATTGTTATTGTTCGGTGTTGTAAGAAGTAGGATACAGTAGCAAATTCAATAGCAGAATTAGAATACATCATAGCATGGGATGCTTCTAAAGAAATTGTTTATTTACATTGCATTCTTGAAGATCCTCAGTTTTCTCAGATTACTCCTAAACAGTTATACATTGATAATCAAAGTGTGATAAAAAAAGTCTAAAAATCTAGTATTTCATGTCAAAATAAAACATATGGTCCATGTCAAATATCATTATCTGCGAATGCTAGTATCGAAGAAAGTATTTGATCCAATATTGCCCAACTGTTAATCAAACAACTGATATCTTCACAAAACTCCTTCATAGAATTAAATTTGAAAAATTCAAAAAAATGTTCGACGTGTGTCCAAAGAACTGACTTTGGATCATGGGGAGGTTTGTTAGCACTTGTTCCAAAGTCTTAACTTCAGTTTAGATTGTTAGTAATAAATAAATTGTAAAGTGACATGTATCTTTAATATAAAGACACCCCCCTAAATAAATTTAGTTACATTTACTTAGTTTGGTTTTATGTTTTGATTTAATAATAAAACTACCTTACGGGTTGAATTACCATAGATAATTAGGTATTTCGGAAGTTAGTTTTTATCGGTCATGAGGTGAAAACCTATATATATTAATGTTTTATGTTGTAAAAGGGTTAACAACATATTGGCACCCTTTTTATATATATTATTATTAATAAAATTCTTGTGATTTATCTATGTGGACACAAGATTTAGTCTAAAGTGATTTTAATTGGTTGAATTGATATGAATGCTATCAATATGGATAAATGGATTTTCACTAAATTATAGTAAAAATACCTAATTAATTTTAATTAAATTAAATAATGTATTTAAAAAAATAGCTTTATTAATTAATTTTAAAATTAGAGAGGTGACATGCAAGATTTAGAAGTGTATCTTTTTTATTTTGCGATCTAGAATACTTGTTAAGATCTTACAATAAAAAAGTGCTCCCAAAAATAACAAAAATCCGACCCATAATTTAAAGGTGAACAAAGAAGACTCTAAAAACTACCACTCCTCTCTAAATAATATTATATAAAATATTTGAATACTATAAACAAAACAACAAACATATCCAAAATTACTTCATAAATTTATTTGCTTAACCTTAATCATCAAAAACCTCTCTTAATTTTGAATACATTAACTATAATCATCTACAAAATAAATTTACTAGACAACAATATATAAAACCTTAAAAAAACCACTTGTGTTAGGCCACATAATGATAGATACTTGGGGTCATTTATGGGTGTCTACAAGTTATTATAAAATAAATTAAAATAAAAAAATGTAAGCTTGCTTCAAGCAAACTCCAAACTCAGGTATTTATTTATTTATATAAAAGACGAGGCATATGTTAATGGGTTGAAATAATTGAAATATTGAGTGAAGGAATAAATGCACATCAAATTCAATAGAAATTTCGAGAGATATGTTAATGATATTGCTTCCCAATATGTTTTTTTGGGCCAAATAGTCGATTATTATTATTAAAATAAAAACTTCCAAGGTATGTTTTTTAATAAGATATGTTTGAAGGGAAGTCTATCTTATTGTTGGAGGGACAAAACTTCTATAGCTTTATATTTGTATATCTCTCCACCAACTTTGCAAACAACCATCGATAAGTTAATTTGAGTTGTCTTTTTCATTGTATTATTAATTTGAATAGCTAATCTTACTAAAAATGAGTTGTATAATATTACATTTTAATATCATATTTTAATATATTATATTGATTTTAAGGATTGGAAATAATAATTAATTTAATTTAATATAAAATTTTAAAGGTTAAATTGAATAACTTTTTAATAATCAAAGTTTGAACATATCTTTAAAACATGACAAAATTTTTAATAGACATTAAAATATCAAAGCATAAGAATTAAATTACGAGGGCAATTAACAAAATTTGAGGAGGTAGAAGATCATTCGGTTTGTCACCCCAACCCCATCCACTACTAATAGGTGGATCTACTTTATCAAGTATCAACTCCTATCCATCATTAGTATTGTCTTGTTCAACATCATCCTCTAGCTCTTGTCTAAACGAGGAAATCGCCGAGGCTAGATAAAGAAACTTTCCTTGTTGCACCCTCTATCCACCAATGTCTAGTAATGCAAACAAACCACTACTACCAGAGTTGTGAGCCAACAAAAGATGCCACGAACACAACAAAACAATTCGATAAATTCTTAGTGAATAATACCTATCACAAGCTCCAAACCCACAACCCTATAAGGGTGATTGTTGGTGAAGTGAACTTGGAAGGATTTGACTGACTCCACAAGTAACATTTCCCAAATGGTCCAACAAAGTTTGGAGGTGTTCCACCTCCAACCAGATCTTCTCTACCTGCACTTATATTTATAGCATTATATTAGAGATCATTTGAACTTTATTAGTAACAGAAAAACAGCCTTTTGTATATAAATGGTTAAATATTGCATTGTTTGTTTCTTGAACTATAAATGAAAATAATTTTAAAATGAAAAAAATGTCATTTTTTGTTATACTATATAGGAACAAATGTCGAATCCCCTACGAGCATCAATTTTGAGGAAAATAACTATGGACAAAATGGTTGAAAAAGGGTATGAATCCACCATCAGGGTGACTGAGCATGCTTGAAAAACCAAAAACAATGCTTGAGAGATTCTTGGATGTTGGCACACCGAACATAAGGGATTAGCCACACCTAGATGGACAAGGCGGTTACTAATAGATAGACCTTGGTGCAAGATACACCACAAAAAATATGCATGTTTGGACTCAGTAATTGATTTATACACTTTAGAAAACCTTTATCCCCAAGTCTCTATAGAGGAATTGACTTTCCAACAAGCATTCAGAGAATCCAATTGAACATATTGAAGAGGGAGGAACTGATAACTAATTCAAGGTTTGTGCTGGTGGAAAAGGGTCTCAACAAGCCACTTCCAATCAATCTACCATCTGGCAGGCATTTGAACTCCCATTTTATGGAGGTGTTCATATGGAATAGCTTTTTGAACCCCAAAAATTGATGAACGGTCACTATTATTAATTTGAAACTTGTCATGGAGGATAGGCCAAGATTTCAATTACGTGACCATTTGCTAAACAAGGCAAATAACCTTTATCCCTTTCTTGAAAAGTATAAGACGCTTAACCCAGGGGGACCGTGGCACAAGGGGCCCTATAATAAAAAAGAAATGGAGACCACCAAAGGGAGTGAGAACTCAAAGAGAGACATGGTCTAAAACCATCTCCATCCCAAATTAAGTGAGGCTAAGATAAAGGGCCATTCAATTATGTCGTAAGCCTTCTGTAAATCAATTTTAATGAAAAAGGCTTTTTGCTATGAGGAGTAAGTCAATTCCATCCCTTCTCAAACTACAATAACTTTATCTAAAGTATACCTATTGCAAATAAAACTAGTTTTCTTTGGGTAGATTATGAGACACAGAAAATACATCACCTGAAGAGCAAGAGCTTTAGCAATACTCTTGTAAGAAACATTCAAAAGAGTAATCAAACATCAATTGGTAATGCATTATGGGTCCTTAGACTTAGGAATGAACTTGATTTTACCCTAATTGATGAATTTTCCAAGGGAGTTGTTCTAAACAACCTCAAGGTAGATTTTGTGCAAGCATGGACCTACAATATCCCATAGAACTTGGTAAAATTTTTAAGGGAAAGAAACCATCAATTCCAAGGGATTTGTCAACAACCATGTGTTTTTTAGATTCCCGAAGTTATTTGATTTATAATAATCAATCACATGCCACTCATTAGTCCTCAGAGAGCTCACAAAGAACCACTTGCAAGCATTTTATGAGGGCCTCTTCACATGTTGGGGTAGATGGCTTAGTGAGAAACACTCTATGATAATGAGAAACAAAAGCTCTCAAGATATTTGGAAGTTGTGTTTGTCAGTAATTGGCCTCATAGATTGCCTTCACTATGTCCACTGTCTACTAGTAATGAATAAGCAAGAAAAATTCCTTGAAAGCTCAATCTCCAATTTTTAACTAGTGCATATGGGCATTGATTCGGATGCCATGAGTTTGATAGGTCTCTTCGACTTTGAACTTATGTCTCCATTTGTAAATCCTTATTGATAGAATACATTTATACTTCATGTGAAGACTAAAGGTACTCACAATATGATGCCTCATGGGATTTACAACAAAATTTAGTTACTTATTTGTCATAAATACAAAGGAACGCTATAGTTTGAGAGATGGCATCATTCCACTAATCTATCGAGCTAGTCTTTCCTCGAAGGCGAGGTGCAAGGTTCTAAATTATAATGATATGGGCCTGATTCCATTCATGTTGGAGGTAAGCAATGTTAGGTACAATTTTAATTTGGCCTTCTTGACTTGAGGCATTAGCCGTTCAATACCAAATTCGGTTGGGAGGTGGTCTAAAAGAAGAATTCCCAAAATAACACTAACTAGAATATTAGAATTATTTGCAAAAGTGAAAAGGTTACATTTTGAAAATATTTCTCTATCTAATCTTTTCACACCTTATTGCCATATTTTCTAAAGTTGGACCAAGTAAACCACAAGGTGGTGGTGGAAAACCATTGGTGGTGGTTGAGATCAAACAACTCATGTTTGTTGTAATGTAGAACCATGCCTCTCTTTTGTCGGCACACCATCACATCAGGGTGAACCTCTCTTTATTCTCCCTAGATTCAATCATATTAAAATTGCCACATCGAATCCAATCATAATTTGGAAGCATGTATGCAATCCATTGCCAAAATGTCACCATTTCAATAACATCATTAGAGGCATAAATGCTGGAAATATCGAGGGACCAACCACCAAAATTGAAAAGGATCCACACTATTCGATGAGTGGGTTTAGACACCCAACTAATGAAGTGTGGAGATAAAGTAGGTGCAATAAGATTTAGCACTCCCCCACGTTCATTCTCATGATTGAACATCTAGATTTGGTAGAAGAATGAAACAAAAACCTTGAAATTTTTACTTTTTTCAAACACAAAACTTTCATATCATCAAAAAACTATTAGATGTCCCTTACCATAAAATTCTGAGACATGTCAGTAAGGCGTCATATATACCAAGGGTACACTGTCACCAAAAAACGTCAAGTTTAAATGTTGAACTCCTTATCCACTTCTTTTAAAACAAAAAAACTATTAGATAAATAGACCTAATAACCACGCATAAAATCAATGAACTAAAAAATATATAACATTTTTTTCAACATACTCGTCATCCTCAAGAAATGGTGATGGGTTACAAGAACGACGCATAAACATTTTGAGAAAATAAATAAATAAACTATTGACCGAGCCAAATTATTTTACCTCTATAAAAAATTATAACAGTTGAAAAGTTATAACTTAACTTCGAAACCCTGAAAATAAATAAACTATTGGCCAAGCCAAATTCTTTTACCTCTATAAAAAAATTATAACAATTGAAAAATTATAACTTACTTCGAAACCCAGAAAATATTTTAAATAGTTATACCACCTTAACAACTGTAAGAACTCAGGGTTTGCTAACTATAGTAGAACCATGTGGGTTGGTCTTTTCCTTTTCTCTCCCTCACTTTATGATTGGTTTTATTTGTCTCACTTTCCCAAGTTAGAAGAAACGCGGAAATAGAACAAGACATAAATAAATGAAGAATAGCTATAGTAGTATTGAAGTTGATATAATGTTAACACGTGTGATTTATCAAATTTATATCATTTAGTTGCAAAGAAAACAAATTTCAAGAAGTGTGTCACCATCATGTTCTCTAAAACGGTGCTACAATATTGTGAAATCCATGGGGGTATTATATGTAGATAATATCAAAACAAAATGGGCCCGAGACATTTATTTAGTATTATTTCATGTTTGATTATTTGGTCAATGATATTGGTGTGTTTGTTATTTTCTTATTTTTTACATCTTTTTCTTTAATTTTATGTTTATTAATTTATATTTAAGATTACATTGATTTGGGTTTATTTAAGGTGGATGGACGGATGTTTGTTTCTTTTATTTGGTTGTTAGACAGTTTTCTTTTTGTTGGGTTGTGTTTTGTTGTATTGGTGTTTCATATTTAGACAATTTGTTGTTTGTTGTTGGGGTTTCATGTAACTGCTTAGCATAGTATGTTAAAGCGTAAAATAGCATTGAGCTAACATTTCTTTTGGACATGTTGAAAGATATGATGATGTGTTATTGTTGTTTTGCTTTATTTCTGTTGTAGTTGTTCTTACAACTATACACTGTATATGTATTCTTCTAATTTACTTCATTCTATATATATATTTTTAGCATGACATTAGTATTTTCTACATTTCCCAGAAGCACCTTTAATATTTTTAATTTATTTTATTAATATTTATTAAATTATGGTGTACCTTACCTTTTCTTTCTTTTTTCTTTTTTGGGTTTGTTTTTAATTATTAAAGATTGATTTATGCATTAATAAAATTTTAATTTTAATTTAATTATTTATAAATATACAATTGTTATGATATAATTAATAATAATTATAAAAATAAAGGACAATCAAACATTCACATAGAAGCAGTAAAAATATAGAAAAAAGATCAAGCAATCATTGCAAGTTTATCATTATTTAGACTATCATTCTATTTTGAATTAAGCATTTACATAGAAATAATAAGTAGATAGAAGAAGGATCAAGCAATCATTGAGCATTTATCATTGTCTCGACTATCATTCTATTTTGGAGCATCATTATACTTTAATTAAATAATTTTCATTTGAACAATTTATTTTGTACATTTTCTTAAATTCATTTATTTTCCTTAACCCTCTAGGATAAAAAGAATCAAATATTATAAATATAAAAAAATGATAGTATGTAAATCGAAATGAAAAAATAGAAAAACAAAAACGAAAGAACACATTAGTTTAGACACTCCCAACATAAAATCCCAATCAAATTTAAATTTCTAAACAAAATTATTAATAAATTTCACAACATATCTTCAAATTTAAATTCACAAAAATCTTTAACAATGATCTATTCCAAATACACCTCATAATCTTAAATTTGATATGATGCTTAATTAAATATAATGGCTTGAATATGGACAACGGGCGTGCAGGTGCACGTGGAACCAAATTCAGTGATTGATAATATTATTTTTTCCAAGGGTTGATATGCATAACCACCCCTAATGGATAAAATGACCTTTCGAGAGTTTCAAAGGTTGCTTATTCCAGCTCATGGAGTCATTTCTAAGAAGCATGGACACACAAAGCCAACTGAAAAGTGCAGTACATTTCAATTGCATCCCTTGTTCAGGGAAATCATATAAAAAAAACCCAATTGTTTGGCTAAATATTTCCAAATCCATGGGGTAAATATATGTAATCTCCATCTGACCGGTGGCAAAATATATCATAAAAAATAAGTTTAGAATCTGAAAAGTACTGGTTACAAATATATTGTGTGATACAGTACTGGTTACTTGCACAAAATCTGTTTCTTCTGTTGAAATTTCAGAAGCAATGGAGGTAAAGGATATAGGAGGAGAGAAATCTGCAGACGTGGAAAATGGGTTAATGGAGCCTCTACTCAAAAGGCGAAGAGGAGCTGGTTTTGGATTGATTCCAAATTCTAATTCACAGATAGCTTTGGTGGGATCCCAAGTTTCTCCTCTGGAGAGCTTAGATTACGAGTAAGGTTTAAGATACTGTAATTTTTTATATCTTTTCTGCCAAATTGGTCTGTAGAACTTATAAAAAATGTTTGCTTGTTCAGAAGATCGTGTTTAGGACTGATAGTTTGGTTTTGAAATTTGCTCCTTAGCACTGAGAGAATTTAGTCCTTAGCACTTATCATAAATCCTTTCTCCTTATGAAAATAGAGGAACACAGTTATCAAATACCTGCTCATTAAGCTTTGCTTGATTTACTGATTTGTATGTATTGCATACAATAAAAAGAGAGGTGTTTCATCTTCTACTTCATTTGTTTATAATAAAATTCATTTATCCATTTCATTGGCATTTTAATATGTAGATTTACATGGCAATTCTCATTGTCTGTGGGGTTACTATGTTTGCAGAATGATAGAGAATGATCTTTTCAAGCAGGATTGGAGATCAAGGACAAGGGTCGAAATATTTCAATACATAGTCCTCAAATGGGCACTGGCCTTTTTGATTGGCTTATTCGTTGGCCTTATTGCAGCCTTTATCAACCTAGCAGTAGAAAACATTGCAGGGATGAAGCTGCTTATCGCTTCTAAGTTACTGGTGCAACAAAGGTTAACAATTTCATATCAAAATAGCCCGCCTGCAGTTTATGATGCAAAGTGGATTTCTGATGATGGATTATGGAGTGTGATCTGAAGTGCAGATGAAAAACTTTTATTCAGTTTATACCAAAAATCTTATGGATTACCGAGTGTGATGTGAAATGCTGATGAATCTTTTTTATTCAGTTTATATCAAAAATCTTATGGATTGCTGAATGTGATCTGAAATGCTGATGAAAAACTTTTACCCAATTTAAACCAAAAATCTTATTTGATGGACTGCGAAAATCTAGTCTTTAATAGATTGTGATTATTATTACTAGTAGATTGAAGGCGCCCTGATTTTATTTTCTATATAGACGTATAATGATGTATAGATAATAGAATGAATCAAATGGTTCTTTTTTCTGTTTTAAAAATGGAAGTACTAGTACAAAGAGTCAAGACATAAGATTTTTTCATTTTGTTTTTGTTTTTATAGGTCCCAATAGTCTTAAGAGGATGGTAAGAAGATTGTCATGTTTATTGGTGGCAAGGCTGGCAAATTCAATACAGCATTGCATTGTTTGACCATGGAGTGCAAATGTTTTGAAGTGCAGGTATCTGCTAGCATTTGCAATGTTAACAGGCATGAATCTAGCAATGGCTTTATGTGCAGCAGGGCTCACTGCTTATATTGCACCAACAGCAGCAGGGGCGGGTGTGCCAGAAATCAAGGCTTATCTCAATGGCGTGGATCTCCCAGGATTTTTGGGTCCTAGTACCCTTTTTGTTAAGGTATTGTAGATGAGAAATTGTGAATTGGAATTGGTGCATAAATTGTGTGCAACTGAAAATATCTAATGGAGCTGTCCAGAAATGTGCCCTTTGGTATTTAGAATTTGAAAGTTGATTATAAAACCATATCATTGGTACAAGTTTTGTCAGTAGAATGAATTGCACCATTGATGGTGGTGGGCACTTTTGAAGGCTGGGTAGGTTTTTCCTAGATTGAACTGCTAGTGAGAAAACTGCCTGATAAAATGGTCATTTCAATTCATTTTTTGAAGATTTTGAGGGATATTTTGACTGAATGCTAAACTGGTGACCTGTCAAAAGCTTTATCCAATGGAAATGTCCATAAATGTGGCTTATTGTATTTAGGATTTGGTTGCAGATTGTAAGATTACATCATTAGTGCAATTTTTCTCAGTAAGAATGAATTTACACCATTGATGTGGGTCATTTTTGAAGGCCGAGTTAGTTGCTCTTAGATATCTGCCTTATAAAATAACCATTTTTTATTCAAGAATTTGAGGGATGTTAATTATGTGATGTGGGCAGGTGTTTGGTAGTATTTGTGCTGTGTCTGCTGGATTGGATCTAGGAAAGGAAGGCCCTCTGATACACACTGGGTCTTGTATAGCATCCTTGCTGGGACAGGGGGGCTCAAGACGTTATCATCTTACATGGAGATGGCTCAGGTACTTCAAAAATGACAGAGACAGAAGAGATCTTATAACATGTGGTGCTGCTGCTGGTGTGGCTGCAGCCTTCCGTGCACCCATTGGTGGTGTGCTCTTTGCACTTGAGGAGATAGCAACATGGTGTGTAAGAGTTTTCCTTTCAGTTCATTCCCCATGCATTATCGGTATCCCAGGAGCAATGCAGGGGTCAATGCACTAAATTGTAGAGTGTATAGAACCTAAATTGATGAGTGTCAAGAAGTTTTCTTAATGTAAGTATAAGCATGTTTTGAAGAGAAAAGGAACGATATCACATGTTTTTTCTGAATTTCTTTTCAGGTGGCGAAGTGCTCTTCTTTGGAGGACATTTTTCACAACTGCGGTGGTTGCTGTGGTGCTGAGGGGATTCATAGATTATTGTGGAAGTGGAAACTGTGGGCTTTTTGGAGGTGGGGGATTGATAATGTTTGATGTGAGTTCAGTGACCATAAAATATAGACTTATTGATCTGCTTCCTGTGGTGATACTGGGAGTTATTGGAGGAGTTGTGGGAGCAGCATACAACTACCTTCTTGAGAAGACTCTGAGGCTATATGCCCTTATCAATCAGTAAGTGCTTTTGGGTACCATAAAAATAATTTGTATTAGATTGTGGCTAATCCAATGAAAATATACATTTTTCCCTGTTCGTCCTTATTTTCTGTCTGACATCTTTTTCCCCTGCATACTACATGTGCAAGAGATTGATTAATTTGTTTTCGACTATTAAGTGGCCATACAGTCAAAAACCCTCTTTTATCCAATAGTAGGAATTAGAATATTGTCAAATAGTACTGTTTTCCACAATACTAAAGACATTAAGTGTATTTGACCTTATTTGGGATTTGCAAAATCTTCTTGATTTTCTGCAGAACATGGTGATGAATGACATGGGTATATATTACTGATACAGGAGGGGCCCTATATCCAAAATACTTCTTTCGTGTGCTGTGACTCTGTTTACATCCTGTTGCATATTTGGACTTCCCTGGCTTGTAACATGTACACCTTGTCCAGGAGGGGAGATGGCCAACCAAGAATGTCCCAACGTTAGAAGAACAGGGAACTTCAAGCAATTCCATTGTCCTGCAGGTCACTACAATGATCTGGCGAGCTTGCTTTTCAACACAAACGATGCTGCTGTTAGAAATATTTTCAGCTCTGGGACAGCCAATGAGTTTCGCCTAACATCACTGATGCTCTACTTTGTTGCAATTTTTATATTGGGACTGGTAACATATGGACTTGCACTTCCATCAGGTCTCTTCATACCTGTAATTTTGATAGGCTCTACATATGGCCGAGCACTTGGAGAGCTGATGGGATCCTTTGCAGACATTGATCAGGGACTTTTTGCTGTGTTGGGTGCAGCCTCTCTTCTAGGGGGCTCAATGAGGATGACAGTTTCTCTTTGTGTTATTCTTTTGGAACTAACAAATAACTTATCCTTGCTTCCTCTGATTATGATAGAACTGTTAATATCAAAGACAGTAGCAGATTGCTTCAACAGCAGTGTATATGACAAAATTGTGCACCTGAAGGGGCTTCCATTTTTGGAAGCACATGCTGAACCTTATATGAGTCAACTCACTGCAGGGGATGTTGTCACAGGTCCATTGGTAACCCTCTATGGAATAGAGAAGGTTGGAAAAATTGTACAAATTTTGAAGAACACTAAGCACAATGCCTTCCCAATCATAGATGAGGCTCCTCGCTCAGACATTTCAGTGTTAAGGGGCCTTGTCCTTAGGTCTAATCTTTTGGTTTTGCTGAAGAAAAAAGCGTTCCAAACTTCTCTGGAGAATGTAGTTGTTTCTGCAGGGTTGAAGCAGAAGTACTCGTCAGAAGACTTTGCAAAACCAGGCTCAGGAAAAGGTCTCAAGATCGAAGAGATAGAGATAAGTGCAGAGGAAGAGGAAATGTATGTGGATTTGCATCCAGTCATAAATACCTCCCCATACACTGTTGTTGAGACCATGTCATTGGCAAAGGCACTTATCCTATTTCGGCATCTTGGCTTGCGCCATCTATGTGTGGTACCCAAGGAAGCAGAGGTAAGTGTCTGCTACTATAATCCCTATGTATACTATGACATAACACCACTCTCGCTTTTTGATAATGAGGCACTCTGCCACCAAAAGCTTTGTCAATAAGGAAGTAGACTTTGGGGTGCAAGTCCCCGTTTGATGTGTTAGCATCCTCCCTCTCTCCTGTACTAACATGGCCAGTGGTTTTTGGGTCATGTCGTATTGAGAGATCAAAATGATCCCTCTCCTTGGAATTTTCTCTTTGCTTATTTGTAAATTTTTCTGCATTTCATGTTTATATTTTGTGCTGATTGTTTTACTCATTTTCCTTGCCTGTGCAGAGAGCTCCAATTGTTGGAATACTAACAAGGCATGATTTTTTCCCTGCACATATTCTTGGTCTCCACTCTCATCTGCAAGAAAGAAAAACAAAAAGGTTGGGAGTTTAGCCATCTCTGTTGAAAGAGCAGTTGAATACCTTCCTACTACAAAATTTGAGCCCAGGGAAAGTGTTAGATGTAATTCTTATCATCAAATTATTATTTAAGATGTAATTCTTATCATCAAATTATTATTTTTCAGGGAGTTTTGCCATCTTTACTGAAAGAGCAGTTAAATGCCTTCGTACTACAAAATTTGAACCCAAAGGAAAGTGTAAGATGTAATTCTTCTCATCATATTATTATTTTTCAGTATTCATTTTAAATAAATGAGTTTTGATTTGTGTTTTTTTTACTGTAGAACAAATGTTTTTTTGGCTGTAGAACAAACCAACCTAAGGGGTATCTACTAGGCCAGAGTTGCCCTCATCCCTTATTTGGTACCTCCAGGAATCAAACCTTGGTGAGCTCTTTGTGAGCCAACATTCTCCATCAATTGAACTTCACCCTTCAATCTGAGTTTTGATTTTCATTATTCTTGCTATAAGAATGGTGGCTTTTTATGTAGGATGCATATATTTTTTTCAATTGCTGTGGAAGAAACATTGTAATTAGCATGAATGTGGCAGAAAGAATTAATCTCCACTGCTGGAAACAGCATTGCATGTGGTTGCCCTTTATCTCATTGAATTAAAATAACATGTTATCAGAACCAGGCTAAGAGTCTGGAGCACCAAAATATGGTTAAAGGGTGGGGGGCGTGTTGAAGAAAATGAGCTACCCGTGAACCTTAACAAGTCACAAATGGGCTAGTAGCTTAAGTGCTAGGGCACCGAAACATGCACAAAGGTTCATTAGTCCAGCTGGTTTATGTAAAATAAAAGGGGTGTGATTATATCTGCAGCACTATGTTAGAAAAGAACTGATCAATGTATACACCATGAACTTTTGGCTTGGGTGTTAGAATATTGTATCCACCATTTGTATTTTGTTCCATTCTCCGAATAATAAAAAAATTACCACGATTATTAAATATATGTCATTAGGTAGCTTACAATATATGAGAGTACTTTGTACTTTCACTACGGAGGTGCAACTAACTTCATTTTCAAGAGCACAAGTTCTTCACCATTAGGCCAACTCACTTCATTTTCAAGAGCACAAGTTCTTCACCATTAGGCCAACTCAATGGATTTGAAAAAGTACAACTCATTTTAATGCATATTAGCACGCAATTATTTCTAAAAGGTTGAAAAACCACTTACTCTAGAGCCTTTCAATGGGTTGAGAGCTCGCGTAGGGTTTATTTTCTGTCATTGTTGCCTAATGCCATGTTTTCATACCATGTTTGTGTTGATGGTTAAAATTGCACTTTGATTCTAACACCAACAATGGGAAGTTTCAAGATGTGGGACTTGCGACTTGAAACAACCTCCAGATTTTTAAGAAGCTGGTCTCTTCTTTATATCAAGTGTATACTGGGAAAAGGGATAGGAATTTTAACAGAAACACAAATGCAAGAAAGAAAATCTAACTATGGCGATGTGCCTGAATGTAATTCGACCTTAATCCTGAGCACAATGAGACTATATGTAAGATTCAATTACATTTAAGAGCAAACAAGGCATGATCAATGTAAAAGATGGAAACAATAGAAACAGAGGCTCACAGCATAGACTGCTTCTGCAGTGATACAGAAAATATCAACAAAGGCACAGGGTTCAATCTTCTTATTTGAATTCTCTAGTCACATAAGAGGCACAGAAACATGCACAGTTACATAAACTTTCCAACTCAAGAAAATGGAACAAACACAAATGATATTGCTAATCACAGCTCTAGAAAGTCTCAAACTCTTGACAACACAGCGTAGACTACTTTTGCAATGACAGAAAATATCAACAAAGGCACATGATTCAATCTTCTCATTAATTCTCCAATCACATAAGAGGCACACAAACATGCACAGTTACATAAACCTTCCAACTTAAGAAAATAAAACAAAGGCAAATGATATTCCCAATCACAGCTCTAGAAAGTCTAAACTCTTGACAATAATTCTCTCAGAAAATTCTCTTTGGTATCTGATCTTTTTTTTCTGGTGATCTCTGCACCTTTATTTATAGCCTTGGATTCACTCTGGATTGTCTGCATGTTCCCAATCTAACGGCCCAACTGAAATCTAACCGAACTAGAAGTGTCTAACAGAAGATATTTCTTAGATTCTAAAACGCTCTGTCTTCCGGCAATTCATTGGCTGAAACAAATCACAGGACGGTCCCTTCTTTTAAACGGAAGAGGACACTTGGCCAATTCCTTGAAAACCTTCTTATTACCGGAGAACGACACTTGGCGTGTTTCGCAACACTTATTGAAGATACGCGGCACTTTCCGCATAACTTATACTCTTTTGTGTCTTCACTCAGGAGTGTTCCGCCTTTGACACCTGTCGCAATTCGATTCGTCGAAACTTTAACAACTTAGACAGAAAATAAGATCCATAGCGTTTCTCGCCCTAGCAACTTTTAAAAGGCATAGGGACAGGTGGCGATTTCTGCTTGCCTCAACAAAGGACACGTGGCATGTCTCCACTTTACTTGATTGGGGAATGTGGCGATCTCCGTTGCTTTTAGCTATCTTTTGAGAGACCTGTGAAAGGTGACATGTGCTGGTCTCTGCTTTACTCTGTTTTATATTATAGAACAATCGGGCCTCATTTCATATTTACACGGACAACGACACCTAGCGGCTTTCGCTTGCTTCAGAAACAAAACATGGGACCCACCACAGTCTTTGCTATATCGGTGAAGCAAAATGAAGATAATTCGGATATCGACACATGGTGGCTTCCACTCTCTTCAGCTGGGATACGTGGCATCTTTTGACGCTTTTAGAAAAGCAAATTGAAACCTTCCGTGATTGCCACTTGGCGCTTTCCGCCTGATCCTGATACTTAGCTTGTTGAAACCTTTCGCTGAAAAGAGATTTGAAACACGGATGCCAATATGAAATGCGGATGTCGACACTTGTCGCATTCTGCTGAGTTGCTATGGGACACGTGGCACGTTCCACAGCCTTATTGAAATTGTAAAAGGTGCTGTGGATGCTGACACTTGGCGGCTTTCGCTTGACTTCAACACTTAGACAAAAATGAATCAAAGAAAATTAGAGCCTGCGCTCTGTTTCAAAACTTCGTCGTCTCAAACCAAAGTATGCGGGGACAACGGTCTGGATCATGCGCTGCTGAAAATCAGAATGAAACGTAAAGTATTTTTTACTCTACAATTTGTTTAAAATTGCAAGATTCATCTAGTGCTTTCACATTTATTGTTGTTTTTTTATTTCCCCATCTTCAAGTGATCTCTTGCCTATTTAATGGCATGATACCATGACAATTTAGTTGTCAAAGTTGTGAGTATTAGTACAAAAGTTGTTGGAGGTAGCACTACCAAGAAAGAAAACTCATAAGTTTATGTCAAACGTATTCCACGAAGTAGATTTTGCAAACTGATATTGTGTTTCCAATCCTTGAGTTTGATCATGCTTGTTTTTGGCTAGAACAATTTACTTAGATAGGCTATTTTGTCAAGAAAATTACCTCTCAAACTATGCTTAAATGTTGGGTGCTTTCTACATGGTTCACACATGGGATTAAATTGGGCATTGTCCAAAATATGACCAAAGCTTCTTTCTTTTCGCTTTGTTGAATCTCATCACACTTATTTTACTTTTAAGCACAGTCCTTGGTATGCTAAGAACCATCTACTTGTTTTTACCCCTTGGACCCATGATATCATGGTTTTAGAGTAGTCTACTCTTTCAAGAGAAATAGACCAATAAACTTATGCAAGAGAAGCAATGCTAACAAAATCTTAAGTTATAACGTAAAAGAAAAATGACACACACACACACACACACACACACTATACACAATATTTTCACCTAGGAAAACCCTTTCGGCAAAAAACATAACATATTAACAATCTTCCTTAGTGTAGTAATTGAATCATTTACAATACAATAACACACTACAAAGTTAGGATTTATCCAAATGTCTGTGTGAGATTTTATAGGCACATCAATAGGAAAACATCTGAGTGGTATTACAATACAATGCCAACAAACCATGGGCTTGGATACCATGGGTCATAAACCATGCATTGAAACCACCTATACGAACCCGAAACCACACATAGGGACCCACTCAAAGTGTCAGGATATACAATCCATAAGAGGTGTAAAATATGCAATATATACAATGCATATCCAACACTCTTGTAAGTGTCGGCTTGGATTGAGATTCTTGGTCTTCCTTTGTCATGTTGGCCTTTTCTTGACTACCTACTCTCTTTTGTAGGGTGACTTGTTTGTCTTAAGCCGAATAGGTTATATTTTGTTCATCCTCATAAATGGTTCTAAATTGAGGCCGATCTCTTGTGAGACCTTAAATTGATATCTAAATAGGGGATATACATCATGTGCAACAAGTGTTGTATATCAACTTATCCAACACATGTTTTTGTTGTTAATCTCTGAAAATAAAATTGTGGTTTGTACCTTGATGGTCTTGTAGTTTAAATTGGTTTCAAAACCACCAGTTAAAAGTCCTCAATTGAGTTGTAAGGATGGGTAGACTACTTTCAATAGTCAAAATGCCAACCGGAATAAGGTTTTCAAAGGTTTAGGTTTAAACCCTAATGCAGGGGCTTCCAATGCTAAAATGTATTGTCCAATCTTAGCTTTGGCGATTGAGCTCAAGATAATTCAAAGTTTGTCATGGTGGCATCATAACCATCTCGAGAGTCCACTCATAACCAAGCCAAAACCTCTAAGGAGGTGGTCAAACAATGCTCCTATAGCACCCCATTAGCTTCCAATGCCATTTCTGCCTCTTGGGAAATTATTGTAGATTCACAACCTTCTCTTCAAATAGTTTCTCTTCACAAGATGTATGTGTGGAGCTCTCACAACTCACCTCGGCATTTTATGGAAGGAGAATATGTGCTTGAGAAGTAACACAATTGTAGCATGGTGATTTTATGCAAAATAGCCAAAAAAAAATTATGCATGATAGTTATGGAGCTCTATAAGAGTTCGACTCCAATCAAGGGATGGACTCTAAGGATATGTCCCTAGATCTCCATGTTTAAATGAATATTTGTTAATTGAATATATAGGGTCTCACAAACCCACCTTGCAAGTATAGGGTGAGGGATACATGACGACGATTTCCATATATAGATGTTCTATGTTCGCAAGAAATTAAGTTGGTATATTTTTGCTTGCAATTTTTAGTAGTTATTTGATTAGATAGCCTTTTTCAAAATAGAAACCATGATCATGGCTGCGGGGGAGGGGGGACGGAGACAAGGGGATTGGTTACGTTTATTTCTCAAAAAATGAAAACCACACTATGTTGATCATAGATGTGACCAAACCTATTGTGCCATTTGAGTTTTGATGAACATTGAAAACCACTCCTTAGGCATTATTAATTTTTATGCCTTGAATGATGCAATGGAAAGGATGTTGATTTGGCATGGCACTAGCTTGCTTATGAGCTGAAAGATGTGATCTATATCCTATGTGGTAAATTTAACATGGTTGAAGGTGATTTTGACAAACAAGTCAATCTCCCAATGCATTAGACAACTGACGAGCGAGAAGTGTGGTATTACTTGTTTTATGCACCTAAATCCGCTCGTCTTAATAATCTTATTAAACTCGCTAACCAATATTCTAATTCCTACACAATATTCCCTATGTCCTATAAACCTTTCCATACCCTTATAACCAATTAATTACCCCATTAACCTACTAACTAGCCTACGTAGCCACTAATCTACCGACTAACCCACTTGCCAATTTTAAATTCTTTTTTATTCAACTACCCCCTAACTACCTTACCACCCTAGCCTTTCCTACACCCCTATGAATCCTAAACCTCATTAATTCCCATCCAATCCCCTATTATCCCCTAAACTAATAAATAAACCTCTCGAACTAGTGAAGCTCCTCTAACATTCCATAAGTCTCTAAACTAGAGACTTCTAAATAATTTAAAATTCTCTAAAATATCCTCCACCATCCTATAAAATCCATGCTTGGGCCATGACCAAGCCAACTTGGAAATCAATAAGCCCTCATTATACTCTCATAGTCAGCCATTCCAAGGCATCCCCATACTCTTGTCAATCCATCCAACAATCCAAGGAAACCATTGAAGTTACTTTGAAGCTCAAAGAAAGCAATCCACACTCAATCAATTTGGCATTCGAATCCGCTTGAAGATCTTGGAGAGAAAACATAAGGGACAAAGTGATGGTAAGAATTCTATGTTTAATTAACTGATTGTTCCTTTATTCCCTCCTTTTGATGTTGTTTGTGTTATTGGATTTTAATTACTAAATATAGTAGTTTTTTATAAATAAATCAAAATATGATCACACATTGGCGACCACAGTTGGAGTTACCCTTTTAATCTAACCCTCTTGCTTGTTAGAAGTGATTTGAAAACTTGCAAGACTAACTGGATGAAGAACAAATTCTAAAATTGCTCAAATTTTCACATACAGGCCATAAGCGATTTTGCAGTATTGTAGTTGCAATTTTGCCAAAAAGTAGTGATATTGCACTAGCTGCTATCTTGACCACTAACAGTTTGCCCTCTGATAGTTTAATACCTTCTTGCAATATCATAGATTCGTAAAAAGCGATTTTGCATAAAAAACTATGATTTTGCTCTCCAACTTGTGGTTTTACAGGCTATAGCTTTAAACCAAACTTACCTCATTTTTGCTTAAATCTTTGATCTTCTGTCAGTTTATATCAACTGTTTACCTTGCAGGGATAGAGAGATAATAGTCCGTGTGTAGGTAAACATGACACCTTGGCCCTAGATTGCCTTGTCATCGACACACAAAACTGCTAATACACAGCTACAATTTTATATGGAAATTTGCGATTTTGCATTTTTTGTTAAAATTGTTAAGCTAACCTGCTAATTTCTTAGCTGCTTAGTCTATGTTTGTCTGTGATTATTTTTTATCTACAGGAAAGGGGAGGTACCGATCTTAGAAAATTTGCTAGTCTTTATGCAATACCGTAAATTATGAGTCGTGATTTTGTCTTAGTAGTCATGATTTTGTCATCGATAATCGTGGTTTTTCTTGAGTGATCTAAACCAGTAGGGTATTTTGTCTAACAGGTTATATTTTGGTTTTGTGTTGTTTGCTGACAGGGAAAGAATAAGGGTTGTCTGAAAAACTTTTGTCCTTACCCCTTAGGCCATTTTTCACAAAACCATACATTGTGAAGTAGCGATTGTGTGTAAAAATCAGCAATCTTATGTTTAAATAAGTGATTTTGACTAAGGGCATTGAAAACTATATTACTAGGTTTTTGTCTATTTTAACTACTAGTAAAAGTCTAAATCAATCCATGTCACAACTAATTTCAGTTTGTTTTTATATTCTGATCTTTTATGTAATACATCTTACATTTTCACAATAGTTTTTCAAAGGTCACAAAATCTTATAACATTCAGTAGAATCTTGTCTTTCTCTGGGAGTAAACACTTGTAAATAACCTTGGTACATCCATATTTTAGTCTAAGGGTCAAAAATATTAAAGTTCTTATTTTTATACAATATCACAGATTGTGAGTTGCGAATTTGCATTAGAAGTTGCAATTTTGTCTAACTTCTCATGATTGTGCAAGATCCGTACAGTTCCCATCATGATTAACAATCAGTCAAAAATACCGCAAGTCTACAGTCATAGTTTTGCATAAAAGATATAATGTTGTAGTCTCTGGAAGCGATTTGATTGTACATTGACTATGTATTTGCAATTTTGTAGGAAATAAGTGGTTTTGCCTGACTTCAAACTACTAATCCATTTTTTGTATGACCTTTCAAGGATAAGGCAGTAGATTAAGTTTCTAACTTGTGTATTTATAGGAGGAGTGCCTAAATTAAACATTTTAATCTTCCACTTGTGTATATCTTTTATGTGACTTGTGTGTTTATTTTAAATATTTCCTCACATAGGTAATTAATCAGGTAAATTAATCTTGCTTGCTTGTGTGTTAACCCATTTTGTCTCAGATAGCACATGATGTGGAATTCATCCTCACGCACTTGCTAAGTTACTAGGGTTGGTGTTGTGGATTTCATCATCGTGCATTTGACTAAACTCCATGTTCTGATGGAGTATAAATAAGATCTGGGCAACAATTTGGGTGACCATTCGGGTGACAGTTAATTCCTTGAATTTTGTCTTGTTTTAAATCCTCACCCGTCATGTCCTCGAGTGTTGTATTGTTTTAATTCTTGGAAGTCAAATTATCGGTGACAGTTATTTCTTCGAGCCACTCAATCTTAAATCGTCACCCATTAATTCCTCGAGCCACTCAATCTCCCGAGGCTTTCAAAATATGTATAAATGCATTGTAACCCAAAAGGGGAAGGCAAACATCTCTTCCCAGAGATAAGCCTATATTTGTATTGCAATTTTTGAGTAATACGACATCTCTTCTCAGAGAATTCATTGTTACTGTGTTGTTTCTATGCTATTGAAATATTTATCAACTAAAACTTCTGAGTTTTGGATTAGTAGTATCAGAGCGGTTTGTCTTGAGAGTGTATGATCCCGAGGACGAGGTCAAGATACAGGAAACTTGGGTGGGAAGCGACAAAGCTTCCAAACTTTCCACCTGAGCGCGCCAAACGACTTCAAATGGCAGATGACACCAAGACATCTGATATTTTCAAGGAAATGGTGAATGAAGCCCTCCAACGGTAATAAGCACAGATGCTGCAACAATTTGCTCAAATTCTTCAAACACTTCCAATGGGAAAGTCAAATTGTCGGTGACAGTTATTTCCTCGAGCCACTCAATCTTAAATCGCCACCCATTAATTCCTCAAGCCACTCAATCCCCTGATGCTTTCAAAATATGTATAAATGCATTGTAACCCAAAAGGGGAAGGTAGACATCTCTTCCCAGAGATAAGCCTATATTTGTATTGTGATTTTTGAGTAATACGACATCTCTTCTCAGAGAATTCATTGTTATTATGTTGTTTCTATGCTATTGAAATATTTATCAACCAAAACTTCTGAGTTTTGGATCAGTGCTAAGCAATGTAAGAGATTGGTGGAGAAGACAAAGCAATTTGTTCTCATGGTGGTGAAACCACAGAAATCCAAGGAGGCCGATGTTGCAGTCCTGACTACACAATCAACACAACAACAAAAGCAAATAGGACGAACCACAAGAGAATATGATGAATAATTCAAGTCACCCACAGGAGTTCCACTGCATTGCCAAGTAAAACATTCTATTGATTTGATCCCAGGATCACCTTTGCCTAACAGTCATGTGTATCGCAGATCAGTTTTGGAGAATGATGAGATAAAAAGACAGATTCAAGAATTGATCCAAAAGGGTCACATCAAGCCAAGCTCTTCACCTTGTGGTAGCCCAATTGTCTTGGCACCGAAGAAATATGGAACATGGAGGCTTTGCATTGACTACCGAGCCTTGAATAAAATCTCTGTGAGGAATCGCTACCCTCTCCCCATGATCGATGGCCTATTGGACCAACTCTGTGGTGTGAAGTTCTTCACCAAAATTGATCTCAAATTTGGTTATCACCAAATTCCCATCGATCCCATTGATGTCTGGAAAACTGCATTCAAATCTAAGGAAGGTCTCTTTGAATGGTTGGTTATGCCTTTTGGCCTAACTAACACACCTACAACCTTCATGAGGATGATGGATGACATCCTACGACCCTTCACCAACTCATTCGTGGTTGTCTACTTAGATGACATACTCATCTATAGCAAAACATGGGAAGAACATTTACAACATGTCCGTAAGGTGCTTCAAACTCTTCGGGAGCACAAGTTGTATGCAAATCTTGACAAATGCACATTCGGAATGACAACAATTCAGTACCTCAAGTACGTTGTGAATGAGGAAGGGGTCCATGTTGATCCAGAAAAGATTCAGGTTATTCGAGAATGGCCCACACCAAGGACCCTCACAGAGCTTCGAAGCTTTTTGGGTCTTGCAAATTTCTACCGCAAGTTTGTTCTTGGATTTTCACATGTTGCTTAGTCACTAACCCAAGTGACTAAAGGAGGAGCTAAAGCTACATTTTAGTGGGGTGAAATACAACAAAGGGCATTTGAGAATTTGAAGAACAGAGTCTGCTCAACCCCTATTCTTGCCTTGCCAGATTTGCATCAACCGTTTGAGTTGATGACAATGCATATGAATATGCCATGGGAGCTATCATCATGCAACATGGCCATCTTGTTGCATACCATAGTGAAAATTTCACTGATACAATCAGGAAATATCCAACATATGATAAGGAGCTCTATGCCATTGTGTAATCCTGTAAACACTGGAAACACTACATCTTGGGGAAAGAGACGGTCATCCACACTGACCACAGACCATTGGAATTCATCCAGACGCAAAGCAAACAATACAAAATTTTAGGAATTAACTGTCACCTGAAAGGTCACCTAAATTGTTGCCCAGATCAAAATATTAGGGACAACTATCATTAGGCTTAGCGATTGACCCCATACAAGTCATCCATAAAGGGGAAGACTTAACTCTCTGAACCAAGCATTAGATAACATCCTATATAAATTTGGGCCCCATGTACTTACACATATCTCAAGGACTCCCTTAGACACCCTTGTGTATACCTAGCATAAGACCTATCGGCCATAACAAAGATTTTACTACAAAATTCAGGATCAACTCCCAAGTGATCATCAAGTGCAGACATGATCAAGAGGGTTTGATAGATCCTGTAATGGGTCACCGACCTAAAACCTCACCTACGAAGCTGTTAGATGGTGCAAACATCGGGTTACAAACCCATTTGGTTGACTAAAATAATAGTTCATGATCAGGTCTGTTGCTTGTGTGTTGTGTTAAGGCCCATATTACTTATGATCTAATAGCCTATCCCATTTTATCAAACACACCTAGAGACCCCTAGGGCATATCCCATCTTAGAATCCAAAACCAATAATTTCATATCACTATTAACATCTTTGGATATAAACCTTTGTCTTGAAACCAAACTTTAGTAGTCACTCATCATTCTCAATCCTATACATCACTCCTATCCTTGACTAAACATTATCAACATTCACAACCTTATTTGATTTTAGTCTAGCACTCATTGTCTCATCATCCTATCTCTTCATATCTAGCACCCATCAAATCGTTACCTTGCTAGTGTGAAGGATATATAATCCTCTTATCCTCTTCGTCTCTTTGCTAGATTGAATCCTTATAGGGTGTTTGCTTTGGTAATATTTGGTCCTTCTAGTCTTCATAAACCAATCCAAGTCACCTCTAATCATCTTTTTTTACCACTTTTAGTTTTGACAAAATTAGTATCCAATGTCACCTTCTCTCCCATCATCCTATATCAAAGTCACACCTAATCATTTTTCTTGCAACACCTTCATCATCCATCATGCCTATCCGAACCCATGCCTAAATTCTAAGAATGGGACAAGGATCTAAATAGGAAAATAACCTCTTTAGGAATCTAGGTGAATGCAAGTGGAATAATGACGACATGCATACCCCTAGAGAGGAAGACTGGTGCAGAAATGAATTATTCCATAGTGATGAGGTCAAGGCCCAATTTGACTAATATATTTGTGAAAATCATGATCAAATCCTTGCTCAGGTTATTGTAATGGGGGGAACATTACCCTCTAACTTTGATCCCAACCTCTTGCAACATATCATACATCCATCCATTAGGCCCAACACTCCACCTCATCAAACTAATGTTAACCAAGATCAAAAAGAAGACAATCTTGTGGATCATGAGTGCGAACTTGAAGAAGAACTAGAACCCCTACAAAAATATCATGTTGAGGCTAATAGGAGAAGAACCGCCTTAGAAGATTGATTCCCTTGCCTCTTAGTTCTGTGCTCAAAATCAAAGACCCATTTCACTGAGACATGTTAGAAACACTAACCCCAATCATTCAATACCTAAAACTAGTCAAGCTCATATCTCCAATCCCCTAATAGACCCCTCATTCTCTGAAGAGTGGAGGATGATGAAGGAGACTCTTCAGTAGATCGATCCTCACACCCAAGAAATGAGATACAAATATGAAGACTTTTGCACATCTCCTTTAGACATGAGTATCTTACAAGCACCTTTCCCAACACACTTTGAGATCCCAAAATTTGATAAATATAGAGGGAAAGTAGATCCCTGAGATCATGTGTAATAATTCTATGTGGCAGGCCATGATGTTGCCTATGGTGATGCTTATCTTCTCACAGTTTTCCCCAAAAGTCTCACAGGGCCCGCTTTAGAATGGTTCACTCATTTACTCAAAGGGTCCATATATAGCTTTGGGGAGTTGACAAAAAAAATTGTGCGACACTTCTCCCTCGATACTGAGCATGGCATATCTATCATAGATATTTATAACACTAAGCAAAGAAATGGAGAAAGCCTAGCTTCATTCCTAAAACGTTGGAGAAGTCTTTCTAGCCGATTCCATTGCACAGTTCTAAAAAAGGAGTTGGCCAAAATGTTCATTGATAACCTCAATACTTAATTGAAATATCAATTAAAGCTACAATGTGCAAAATATTTTTATGAAATCATAGATAAGGGGATTCAAATCTAAAAGGCCTTAATTGAGAAAGGTACAATTAAATTGTATACCCTAAATGAACAAAGTCATAATCAAGATAATACCTTTTCGGGTAAGCCTAAGATATTTAATAAGAACAAAAAATGTCATGGGAGATGGAGTAATAGATTCTAAGTAATATATTCAAATGGTGAAAAAAACTTCCCCTAATAAAAAACAAAATGTCTCCACTATAAGGGTACCATGGGGAAAGCCTAAACCCGAAAAGAAAAAAGGCCTCTAATACCCATGAAAATGGTCCTACAATAGTTAATAGCTACAAACATGATTACTCTCCCTGAAATCTGACCATTAGATGACAATAAACCCTGATCGGATTGGTATCATGAAGATGATTTTTATCAATATCACTAAGTCAAGGGACATGATACTGAGAAGTGCATGCAATTAAAACACTACATCCAAGATCTAATCAAGAAAAGGGACATTGAAGTAGAAGGGAAAAACCTAAACAGTCAATTGAATAACCAACAATTAGGAATCTATCAGGACCCTTTGCCTAAGCATGATTAGAGGGAAAATGAAACCACTCAAAGACTCGGGTCAAGACTCCACATCCAACCGAATCGATTACCATTTTATTCCATATCTTTATGTCAATACCATTAAAATGCATGGCCCCAAGAGCCCACACCACTATCATCCACCATTCTTAAGATCAATAGGGTGATAGTTGACTATGTAGTAACTACATGGCATGGAAAAATTATAGTGCTTGGAGCACCTCCAAAAGACCCATCCACTTCAACATCCCAAAAAGTCAATATCTCTACAAAAGTATCTATCTCTTCCGGTAAACCATATGACATCATCCAATAGCTTGAGAAGACTCCATCCCAAATCTCTCTTATGGATCTTTTTAAAATGTCATCGGTGCATGAGGAGATTCTTAATAGAGTCCTAAATGACCTCAAAGTCCCTAGAGATATTGATATCAACCAATTTAAGGCATTGGTGGATCATTTGTCCTCTTCCCAATAGATCACATTCAGTGCAAAGGACATGCCACCTATAAGCCCACATGATAATTATCCATTGTTCGTCAAAATTTTCATCTCCAATCATAAAATCCCATGGGTACTCATAGACGGAGGGTCTGCTTTAGATTTGTGCAATCTAGACTTTTTGAATAAGTTGGGGTACTCTAAGTCTTCATTAGGGCCTACTCTCATAATGATCAAAACATATGATGATAATGAAAGGCCATCTGCAGGGATTATTTATCTCCCCATAGCTATGGAACCATCAGCCATCAAACTTTAATCCATGTCGTGGATGTTGATCTTCCATATAATTTATTTCTAAGACACCCATGGATCTATGAAATGCAAGTAGTTCTCTCTACCTTCCATCAATGCTTGAAATATCCTCATTCAGGAATGGAGGTTACCATCTCAGGGGAGATAGAACACTTATGTAGCTGTCAAATGGACCAATCCCATCCCACTTGTTATTGCCTCAACACAAATACTTCCACTCATAATCCCAAAGCTACACAATATATCCACCTTGATGATTTAATACCTTCTTCAAATGAATCCCTAGGCATCACCCATCTCAATATTACTTCCATAGGTTGTGGAGACTATGAATACAAGACCTTTTGTGTTGGAGACTTACCACTCTCCCCACGTAGCTATGGGTCCCCCGCCATGAGGAAATATAATCCCATCATTTATCAATTTGGATCCATGACCTTTACTAGTGCAGGGCTACTAACAAAATAATATTTTGATGAGTCAAATGATTCATGGCTTATTCTAAATAATGAGGCCTTAGAATTCCATAAACAAAAGTACCCCCATATTTAAAAGATGTTACAAAAAATGAATTACAAGGGGAATGGACTAGGAAGAGATGAAAAAGGTAGGCTTGAACCTATAGGGGTTCAAGAACACCCAAAATATCTTATTTTAGTGTATAAACCTCTTGACATCAACCTAAGAAATATCATCTTGGACACTCCTTCAGGTCTTGAGTAATCTACCTCTGATGAAGAAATCGAAACAAGTTTCATTTATAGTCTTTATGAGGATCTAGCTACCACCAATCTCTTCTAGGACACCACCAATTCCACTATCAACATCTCCCTCTATTATCCCACCCTGATAGACTAGGATCAATAGAATGAGTCATCTTTCGATATATTCCAAAATGATGAAGCTGTCATTGAATATTTCAGAGCATGAGATTTTATGCCATCAATAGATCATAATAAGGGGTTCTCTATTAGTCTCAATGAGTCTTCATATTTTGGGGAGCAACAAACATCTTTAAATCAAATCAATGAAGAAGAATACAAAGAGAAGATCCCTCTCC
This sequence comes from Torreya grandis, assembly GCA_037957365.1. Lineage (NCBI taxonomy): Eukaryota > Viridiplantae > Streptophyta > Pinopsida > Cupressales > Taxaceae > Torreya > Torreya grandis. Next base: position 1,069,303 of record JARHVA010000814.1, read on the forward strand.
CAATATCGAAGACATTCAACCTGCTCCTGAAGAATCAAAATCCTATCTAGAATTATATATGGATCTCTTAAATGAATTTTCTTCAAAAAGCAAGGAATTTCCATCACCCCCAATGTATCTGTAGGACCATTCAACCTCCCTCATTGAGGAGGTTATTGAAGTCAATATTGGAATAGTGGAAAGTCCTAAAATTGTCAATTGGGGGTAATTCTTACATTCGAGGAACAATAAATTCTTATTGAGATTCTCAAGGAGTATATAAATGTATTCGTGTGGAGTTATTCTAATATGCTAGGGCTATATCCAACCTTGGTAGTGCATCATCTAATGGTTCACCCAAATGCAAAACCTGTTAAGCAAAAACTTCACAAGATGCACCCCAAGGTGTCTCTTTTCGTCAAAGAAGAATTGTAAAAATTCATGGAAGCTAGATTTATTCATCCCATTGATATTTTAAATGGATATCCAATATTGTCCCCATGGCCAAACCACATGTAGGAATCATGATTTAGATGGACTTCCAAGATATCAATAAAACATGCCCCAAGGACGATTTGCCCTTGCCAAATATAGACATGATTTTGGACACCACTGTAGGTTATGAGATGTTATCCCTCATGAATGGATTTCCTTGATATAATCAAATCAAAATCACTCTCGAAGATCAACACAAAATAACATTTATGACTCCATGGGGGACTTTATATTATCAAGTGATGCCTTTTGGTATTAAAACAAAAGAGCTACTTACCAAAGGTATATGATTGTAATATTCCATGACATGATACATGACATCATCAAATATTATGTAGATGATATATTGGGAAAGTCTAAACTTTGATCAGAACATCCTATGGTCTTAAGGAAAATCTTTGAGAGGCTTTGAGAATATAAAGTTAGATTGAACCCGAAGAAGTGTGTGTTTGGAGTCACTTCGGGAAAATTATTAGGGTTCATAGTCTCTAACATTGGCAAGTGTTATTTTTTTAGAGAATTTCAAATTACATTATGAAAGAGGAAGAATAAAGAAATTAAATATGGGTATGGTTGAAAAACCTATTTGGTTGTGCACGTGTTGGATCAAATAAATGTAGAGAGCTCCTCTTTTGTTGGGGAAGAATGACCTACAAATAAGACAACACTAAAGCAAATGGTTGGTTAGATAGATAGTTGGGTGGATTACCTAATGATAGTTAGATCCCAGAAGCAAGAGCTTCCTCAGGGGCTATCAATCCATGCTTTTTAAATAATCAAGTTTAGAAAATAGAAGATAAAGTACTTGCATAAATAATCAAAAGGTACTAAAATTGAATACAAGAAATGTTTGATAAAGAAATAGTTTAAAATGGCTAATATAGCAATAATCGGGTTAATACTAATGCTAAATAATTAGGGTGTGGGTTATAAAATAGGTTGGGGGTCTATGATTAGGCATACGAAAAGATAGTTGGATTTGATTGAGGGTAGGTAGGTGGAAATAGCTTGCTATTATTTCCTACCCTAGTGATCGTTGATGATTGGTGTGACCATCAGTGGTTGAGGTGACCATCAGTGGTTGAGATGACCATCGATGGTTGGATAGATAATCGATGGTCAAGATGATTGTCAGTGGTTACTATGTTTTAGGCTTGGATGATAAGATGTGAGATTGATGGGATCACAGAAAGCAATTATAGGAGATTGGTTTATGTTGGGCTGATTGAGAAATGGAATCAAAGTAATTGACAGCCTAAAAATAAATACTTAGCTTGCCATATGTTGGTCGGATGAATGGTTGAGGTGGTTGGTTTATTGATGTATTTTGGCATGATTCTAGTAGAATAATAATACTTGGCTGTTGGTCGAGGGGCGGTGGCAAGTCAGCTCTCCGACGTGATGGTTGGATTGTTGAATTGTTAAAAGAAGTGACTTGTAAAGAAACTTTGGAAGCAAAAGCTCTTGAATTCATAGATGGATCCTCTTTCACCTCTTGCTCCTCTCTTCTTATAGGAAAGGAAGGAGAGGTGCAACAAGACATTAATAAGGGGTCCAACTTTTTGTCTAATTTTAACTTTAACATACATGGGCTCACACATGAATTAGACAATCTAATTATAGGAAATCAAGTTGGAGTGGGGGTCAGTTAAGTTGGTCAGATGGTGGAACTTAACTATCGGTGGTTAGGGTGACCATCGATGGTTAAGGTGACCATCGATGGTCGAGGGTCAAGGTAGGTTGATTTTAAAAATGTGGGTTAAGTTAGTAGGTCAAGATAACTAGCGTTTGGTTTGGTTGTTGGTTGAAAGGTCAAATTGGGGCCTTAAAGGGGTCCTAAAGTGGTCCAAGGGAGTTGTGACATTTGGAACCATTGTGTGTGAATTTAAGGTGTCTACATTTTGCCCCTTTTTGTTATGTAGTTTGTATTCATGAGCTATAAAAGTAAAGTGGATTACAAGTCAAAGGTTCGGTTGTCTCAAGCATGAGAGGAGGCGTTCCCCCTCAAAATAGGAGTCGATGAGGTGAAACAAAATTAGGTGCAGGTTTGATAAGTGGTAGATGTGAAGATGAAGGTGGTTGATAGGTTGGGGCACTGAAGCACCAACACATGCACAAAGTGTGATAGCCAAGATCGTGCATGGACTAGGTTGCCATAGTTGGAAAAAATGAAGGTTGGTGCTAGAAGGACAAGTGACAAGTGGACCGCGTGATTGCATTTAGACATGGTGATTGGGAACACTCATAAACACAAGTCTCCTATGTAATTTCTATGTCTCAGTGGGTATCCAAGGTAGGAATTACTCCTAGAAAAACATAAACTAGTCAGGTGAAGTCATGGGTATTTGAGGTAGGAAGTGCTCTTGAGAAGACACCAATTGGTTGCGTGTGCACAAGGTAGTGAAAGTTCAAAAAAAAATGTCAACATGGCAATTGTTATCGTTGAGGTCAAAAGGAACATGCAAAAGTCATCATAAAACATGCACTAGGTTGGGCTAAAATGGACCAATGGTGAGGTGACGAGGTGGTTGGTGAGGTGGGTGGAGAAGGTAACTCCATGTGTGGGTGCTTGGCTTAGGTGAAAAAATAAATAAAGTTCCTTGATGCAAGAGCAATAATGTGAACAACCTGACTATCAACATTCAGGGGGTTGAGAGGAAACAGTCAATGATCACCCTGACCATCGACGATTAGGGTACAAAACCCTAATAAGATGAAACAAAAACACTACAAAGTGTCATTTGAATGTATTATGAAAAGTGTATATTGACAGTGAGTGTTTGTATTGGTATTTTGTGAGAGGTTGTTGATGAGTCATTTGCTAGTGAGTGGGGTGTTGATTTGGATTGAGCAAGTGGACCGAGTGGACCAGAGTTTTGGAGAGTGATCGAGCCAGAATGTCGAGTGCACGAGGTCATGGACAAGGATGGGAAATGGGTCCTAAGATTCCTCCTTGATGATGATCAAGGAATGAGGTAGGGGTTGTACTCAAATTAGTAGAGTAGATGTGAGTTCGCAAATGCATTTGAAGTTGAAATTAGTTGTTTTGTCTTTTTTTGGTTGGGTGGGTCGAGTTTGACCTAGGTAATAGGGTTTGATTGATTTTGGTTAAAATTGGTGGGTGAAAATTGAAATAAGAAGGGGTAGGTTAGGTATGGTTAGGTAGGAGGTAGAAATTTTTACAAATTGATAAATTTTTAACTAGTTGGGTGGGTTTTAGGGCAGGCTAGGGTTGGGCATGTTAAATCAGCGGTCATGCATAGTGATCGTTGGCGGTCGATGACCATTGGCAGAATGGTTGCCTAATTGTCGGAAATCACCATGACCATCGACAATCAGTCAGGCTTGGAATTGTTTTTGAAAAGTTGCTTGAATGTTTTAAGGTTTTAAGGTAAGTTGGGTGTGTGGAATGTTAGATGTTTGAAATGTTTGGTTAATGGGATGTTAAGGGTTTGATGGGTAATAGTGTAATTTTTAGGTTTGATAGATGAGGTAAAGGGTAGTGTTGGAGGGAAATAGGTAATGGTTAAATGGGTAAGGTAGGGTATGCTAAAAAGAGGGTGATATAGTTCATATAGGTAAAATGTGGTAGTGAACTAAGTTGTTTTTTCTAATGAACCTTGCAGGTATGGGAGTAGATTTAGATGTAGGATTGGGTGCCTCGTATCTTCTCAGAGATACACTGATGGATGACTACAACAAAATAGGCTCAAATGGATGAGGTGGGCTTGGGAGCGATGTTGCACTACTAACACATGTCAGAGGATGCAACGATGATCATGGATCTCATCAAGTGATGGGATCCAACCATGAACACCTTCCTTATATCGACTAGTGAGATGAATATCATACCAGATGATGTGCACAAGATTACTCAGTTACCCATACAGGGTGATCCAATTTATCACATTAAACAGGAGGAGAGAGATGAGCTCTTAGAATTTCTATATGGAGATGACCATGATCTTGTTAGATGGCACGTTGGAGGGTTTATCTACACTCTATTGTAGTAGAGGGTGAGGGATGATAAGAGGTTGCTTAAGATGATGATGATGGTGGTGGTATCATATTTTATTGTACCTAATTTGAGCAGTGGGAGGTTTCCATATATATTGTTAGGGGTTTTGGTGGAGATGTTGCTAGGTCACATAGTATTTGGTTAGGTGCACATATATATAGGGAGTTATGGGGTTTCAAAGCTCATAGGAGATACGACATCAGTGTCGAGTTCGTGCTACACTATTGGACATATGAGCACATTCATGTTTTATGACCGATGGGGTTGTTGTGGGGGGGTTGTTGTGGGAGGGCTATGCCCAAATGAATCCCATAGTTGGATTTATGAGGTGGAGAGATGATTTTGTTCTATCAGGACTAGGTGGAGGGGTGCATGACATTAACTGGTTCAGAGGTGTGCTAGAGGCATTGGTTATTTGTGACATGATCTGGAGGCTATATGTCAGGTTTCCAGAGTGGGATAAATACAAGAGACACACATTATCCTTTCATAGTTACAGGTGGATCCTTGATAGGTGGGATGGGGAGGCAAAAATCCTATTTGATAGGATGCGGAGGTAGTTTGCCTTAGTATAGGGTATCCCAGGCCTATTTCTCAAATATAGGCAAGAGGATGCAAAGATCCTACTTCCTGAACCATAGTAAATTTGGATGTTGTTTGATCATGAGGAGTTATCAGCATGGCCAGAGATAGATGATGAAAGCTTTATGGATGGTTACCCTGCATGGTATTAGGCATTATATGCGGCAACAAATTTTGGTGGTGATGATGGTGTCAAGTAGCTTATGGACATTGACCCAGATAGTAGAGGTCAATAGGTACATGTATAGGGGGCTACCCTAGGTGCACAGGTAGGAGTGGCACTATCCATAACATAGGCTCAGGTGGAAGCTTTACAAGGTTAGTTGGATACAACATAGGATCAAATAGATATGGTTACAGGTAAGAGGGACCAGGCTAGAGCTACACTAGCTCCAGTTACCGAGGAGAGAGACTCCTTGAGATAGACCAAAGGAGGAGTCATAACATCTGCATGATCATTGGGAACTATCCTTATGGCATGGTATCTAGCCACAGTTGAGGAGCTACGCTACTATGAGGTGATAGTCTTGAGACGTTATCTAGATGAGCCCCAATGGGTGAGTATAGAGCTAGTTTGGCAGGTGGTGATAGTGTGGAGACACCAAGTTAGTGGGTTGCTTATGTAGGTGGATAGGTAGGGACTTCGAGAGGACAAGAACTAGGAAGAAGGGGTGCTCAAAGAGATAGTGGTGCCCCAGGGGCATAATCATGATATAGTTATGAGATATTATATTTTGTTGTATATCATTTTGATACCAACCTGTGAGCCGATGCGGTGAGATGTACATTTTGAGAGAGAGACATGTATATTGTTGTATACATTATGATGTTATGGATGATAGACTCACGATTTTGAGAGATGATCCTCATTATTTGCTTATCGTTCATGGTTTGTGATTTGATAATTTATGCTCATGATGTTGATTATAGTTGTGTTGATAATTGATGATGTTATATTGATTATGTTTATGTTATGGATATGGATACTGATGTAGACTCACCTAGCTAGGTATGTGATGAGATTCATTTTATTTTATGTTAGTGATGATATTTATGATATGTATGTTATTATGACGTTATGACATGCTAAATTTCAATGAGTATATGTTTCCTTATTTATATTTAGACATGTGGTGAAAATGGTTTTATTAATTTATTAAGTGATGGTATTATGTTAATATGATGTTGACGGACATTGTTTATGCAAATGATGTTTGCTTTGAATCATGATGTATGTTGATATGATGTGATATGGTTATGGTTATGGTCATTGTGCTTAAGGTAAAACACATAAAGCAAGTTGAATAACAACCTTCGATGTAAGAAGGAGAATGTAACCAAGAAACAAATGTCCAAGTGAATACACACACACACACACATCAACTAGTTATGAGATGATAAGAAGAGGGAACAATGCTTCTTCTTTGACAAGGACTAAAACAATACCTGAAGTTGGATTGGCTTAAGGAACATAAGCCCTTTGAATGCTTCACATTAACGTTCATTATTTGGTTAAAAAGGTGTCTTGATCACATAATTGAAAGTGACCTCAAAAATCCCTTGTTGTATAGCGTATAAAGGGGAGATGGATGAAATGGATCCTTCTTACGAGACTAGTATGCCTCCTCTGTAGGGTGTCAAAGAGCTAATATGAACAAGTCTATGTCATACAAAGTGTGGACTGATCGATGCAAGAAGTCTACTCATGAGAGCCAATTGTGGCTTGCAAAATTATTGTTTATGAGAGTTGATTGTGGCTTTCAAAATTTATTTTGTTTTTTATTAATAATGGGTCTTTTGATTATTTTGTTGTTGCTTGGGAGGGTTGGGGAAGCTGATCGATGTGGGAAGGTTCCAATAAATTGCTATACTTTGACAAATAATTTACTCAACCATCCTTCAAGGGAGTGGTCTAAGTTTTTGTGAATTGTTTAATGCATTGTGATAGCTATCATTCAAGGGAGTAGTCCACCTTACTTGTAGTGATTTTGATATGTTTGTATTAATTTTCCTTCAAGCGAGTAGTCTACGAATGCTAAGGATGACCCATGATTGTTTTTTGTTATGATTTTGCTTTTGATTTTTTATTTTTCTTGACATAGACTTGTTTATATAGGCTTAAGGGTTCACCTTTAGCAAGGAAAAACTAAAATCACAAGAAGGTTGATTAGGTGTAAAAAGGTTTAGGTGACAATGACTATGGGAATCCATCTTGTGAAACGGGGCATAAAGTACCATGAGAATCATGCCAAGGGTAAAGTTGTGGTACCCATTGTTCAAGATTAGGCTATGATTGTGACAAATAATCACATGATTCAATTTTAATCAATTACCCCTAAAATAGGGAGATGAATGTGGTTTGAAAGCAAGGGATGAGCTTAAGTGAGACAAAAGGTGTGTTTGATCCTTTTTAACAAAAGAAAGGACATAGATGTGAAGCATTGAGGGGCTCAAGTTATGGGTTTCCCTCAAGAGAGGACAATTGGTAAGCTCTTGATCCATAATTATGGGTTATGATATAAGGTCCAAGCCAATTGAAAGCAAACTTGCCATGATTGCTTTTCTCCATATTGGTAACATGTTGGTTTTCATTTAAGATGATGTTTTCAATATTGAATTATCACACTCTAAGGTGTTTTTTATAAGCCCATTTTATTCATTCTTAATAGACATGAAGGTGGGTGAGGGTCGCTAAATGATGTTCATCAAGTAGCTCAAGCTGGGCTAAACAGTGTTGATGATAATCATGCTCAGAGACAAGATCCTACATGGATATGTGAAGAGAAAGAATTTGGACTTCGAGAGGTAAGATATCCTCTTCTCCAAAATAAGATAAAATGGTGTAGCACCCGTAGGGGTTCGAATGCTAGTATGATATGCCTATAAGGCAAAGGGGATACGCAAATGCCAATCCCAACCAAATGCATTGATCATTTTAGTTAGCATGTTGTTAACAGTTTTGTTAGAGGCTTTTGCCTGACCATTCATTTGAGAGCGATAGGGTGATGAGAAACTTAACTTAATACTGAATGCATAAAAAATACCCTATACTTGCTTGTTTTTTAAAGATTTACCATTGTCGGTGATAATTTTATGAGGAACACTGAAATGGTAGATGATGATTGATGAATTCAACATTTTTTTTTGCTTTGGTTGAGACTAGAAGAATAACCTCTACCCATTTGGTAAAATATTTAGTCATGATGATGATAGAATGGTGTCATTGTGAATAATGAAGATTAATTTCACCAATACGGTCTAGACCCCATTATGGGAAGGGATAAAAATTAGTTGATACATGAAGACTATGGCTAGGTGTGTGATGTAAATTGGCATGTGGTTGACATTTAACACACTTTTTCACATAATAACAACATTATTGGTTAAGGGTAGGCCAATAATAACCAAGGTGAAGGATGCACTTAGCTATGATAAGGCCACTAAAGTGTCCCCCATAGATTCCATCATGCATTTTCTTGATAGCATGAGAGGTTTCATGACTGTGTAGGCAACGAAAGAGGAGATCATCAAATCTGCATTTGTAAAGAATTACCCCCATAATGGTATAACATGAGGTAATATAGATAAACTCTCTTCGAGAATTCCTATAAATACTAGAAGGAATGATGGCAAGGTTAAGATAGTCGAAGGTCTGCTGATACCAAAGGTTAGGTTGGGTCTCCTTCACACTGAAGATGGTGGGAGAATTTGGTTTGATGTAAGAACGATGGGTAAGTTTGTGGATAATGAAAAAAGCTTAGAGTCAAAGGGTGTGGATAGGATTTGAGAGGTAAGGGAAGCCATGGTGTCAGTAAACTTATTGGTAGACTGTGGGGTTGATTGGCTATGGTAGTGTTCAAATGATGTTAAGATTTCATAAACTAGTTGTTTATACTAATACAAAACATCATTTTTACATTGGTAAGAGCCATTGATTTGATTGACCACAAGTTGGAAGGCACCAAATATTTTGATTGTTTTGACTCCTAAGGCTAATGCAATTTGAAGGCCTATTACTAGGGCTTCGTACTCAGCCATTTCTTGGTACATTTGAAATCTAGCTTGAAGGATAAAGGAATAGGTTCATCATGAATGGGGATAAGGATAATGTCATCTCCCCCACCACATTGACACTTTGATCCATCAAATAAAATGGTTACTTGATAGGTAATTTTTCCTAAGAGAGGGTCGTGATGGACTCATCGAGAAACTCAAGAGGAAGGGTTTGATTATCTTATAATGGTGCTTCAGCCAATTGGTCGACAATGACTTGTCCTTTAATTGACTTCTGCTAAAGCAAATGAAGGTTAAACTTAGCTAAAATCATGAGCCACTTGGCCATACATTGGTTTTGGTATGGCTTGGAGTGTATTTACTTGAGTGGTTTGGTATTGGTTATGACATATGTTTTGTGGTTAAGAAGGTAATGGCAAAGTTTAGTGGCCATGAAGACTAGGGCTAGGCAAAGTTTCTCGATATGGGTGTACCAGGTCTCATTTTATACAAGTGAGTGGTTGATGTAGTAGATTGATTGCTCTCTATGTTTTTTATCTTGATGAGGAAGCATTGCCCCTAAGGAGTGGTTGGTGATGAAGATATAAAGGTAGAAATGTTGGTCATCCTTAGGAGGGGTGAGGATAGGAGGAGATAAAAGGTACTCTTTGAGTGAATCAAAGGACTTTTTACAATTATTATTCCACTTAAAAGATACGTCCTTCTTTAGGAGGTGATGAAAGGGTTGGCATTAGTCTGAGAGCTAAGAGATAAAGTGATGAATGGTTTGGAGCTTCCAATACAAACTATGAAGTTGCTTGAGGTTGATTGGAGGAAGTATGTTGAGGATGGCTTTGATTTTGGCAAGATCAACTTCAATTCCTCGAAGGGAAATGATAAAGCCAAGGAGCTTTCTTGACAAAGCCCAAAAAATGCACTTCTTGGGGTTAAGGTGGGCATGCTAATGGATGAGTTTCTCAAAGATAATCTTAAAAATGGCTAAATGGTCCTTATGATATTTGGATTTCTCAAGAAGGTCATCTACATAGTCCTCGATGATTTTGTGGATAAGGTAATGGAAGATGTAGGTCATAAAGCGTTGGTAGGTTGCACCAACATTCTTTAGACCAAAGGGCATGACTCTATAGAAAAAATTCCCCCATGGGATGATAAAGTTAGTTTTGAAATGATCTTTAGGGGCGATTAGGATCTGATTGTAGTTTGAAAATCCATCCATGAGAGTTAACATCTCATGGTTAGCTGTAAGATCAACTAACTATTTAATGCTTGGTAGAGGGAAGTCATGTTTGGGCAAGCAACGTTTAGGTCATGAAATTACACACAAATGCATAGTCCCCCTATGGATTTGGTGATAGGCATGATGTTCAAGATCCATTGGGGATAGTCAATGGGGTTAATGGAATTGATAGATATGAGACATTGAGACTCTTATTTTATGAAAAGGGCTATGCAATGGTGCATTCATCAGATTTTCTATCTAATAGGTTTGGCATCATGGTTGTGGACTATGCCATGGGTAGTGATGGAGGGGTCAATTCCTAACATGTCTCTATAAGACCAAGAAAATGCTATGGTATAGTCTTGCAAGAAGGAGGGGAAATCTTGAAGTTCTTCAGAATTTAGTGATTGGCCAATTTTGACAATATGTGGGTCATTCGAGGTACCCAAGTTGATATCCATGGTGGATTAGTTCAACATGGTCAAAGTCTTAGGAAGAAGGGATTTGTGGATGGAAGAGTATGGTGCACCAATATAGATGAGAATGGAATCGTCACCCTGACACTGAACGGTATTAATGGTAGGAGAGTTATCTCCTATCATCTTTGGATGAGTCATAGGTATGGTTACGGTCTCCCCATACTTTTGATAAGTCAAGGGTCTGAGGCTGATCATGTTGATGAAAAAAATGTTAGGTGGGATGATGTCATTAGTCTCACACTAGAGTGGAGAAGGGGTTAGTGAGGAAGGGATATCTTCTTCAATAATGGTGGTGGTAGGTAATTTGGTTTTCTTTGTGGGTGGAATGATGTCAAGGCCATGTTTCTCATGAGGCATTCTAGTCTCAATTGAAGTCAACTCATGTGGCCCGTGTTCATATCGTCTGAGACCAAACCCATTCCAAGCACACTGGTGGAGGTATGTCTTGGCATACTCTGGTTTATCTAGATAGGAGAAGTTGAAGGTGAATGGTCGAGGCAAAAAAGAGGTGATGGAAGCACCAAGGGGTTTGTCAAGTCCTTCATAGATGAAATGTGTTTTACAAGTTGAGGACTTGAAAGGGAGAATGGTTTTGATATTAGGGTCATAACTGGGTTGGTGGTCAAGTTTCCCATACTCTTGGGGAGTAGGGAAAGCATCAAGGGTGAGAAGGTGATAGTCCCCAAGTGAAAGACATTAAAATGTAGATTCCCAGTGGTCTATGGTGGGGATTTGGTCTGAGGGGATTGATGAGCTAGTAGATGCCTCATTGGTAGAAGAAGATATGGATTCATCCTTCATGGTTAAGGACTTATCTTTAGCTAAGGAGGGTATGCTAGAGTGAGGTAGGAGGACACCATTGGGTTGATAAGTCATGTTGCATGAAGAAAAGGGACTTGGGTCAACTTGTATAGTGACAACCTAAGATTTGTGCTCAAATTTGATGCAACGATGAAGGGTAGAGGGTACACAACCCATGGAGTGGATCTAAGGTCATCCTAGAAAAACATTATAATAAAATTTGCCTTCCACTACATATAAGAGATCTAGGAGTGTGCAAGGTCCTAAATGGATATGAAGGTCAATAGTTCCCAAAGTAGTGGCCATGGTGTCATTTAAAGATCAAAGGATGATTGAGGTTTTGGATATGACATTATTTTGTAGTTTTAATTTGATTATAGGCATGAGAGGAGATGATATTAATGTTGGCTCCCCCATCAATCATGACCCATTTAATGTGAGTCTAGTTGATGTAGGCAGTGATGAAAAGAGGGGGATCTAGGTCATCAAGGTGGATAGAAGGTATTTTTGAATCCTTAAAGGTGACAAGGTTGGAAATTTGGAGAGCACCAACAAAGGTTGCCAGAGGTTGAGGGTATTTAGGTTGGAACTCTATTGATTTCAATGCCTCTTTCATTGCTTGGGAATGATAAGGTGAGGTAGAAATCAACTTGTATAGGCTCATCTTTGGTGGGGTTTGGTGAAGTTGTTTGAGAACTACTCTTCTGATTGATTCAGAGGGGTTGGATTGAGAGGTACCTAAGATAGATACCTTGGGTTTGGATGAAGGTGGTGTTATCACTTGGATTTTTACCCTTTAAGGATATGTCTCAGTTCTCCTCATCCAAGTGGCATAATTAAAACACTTCTAAGTTTGTGGGTAGCTTATGAATGAGGTGAATCTCTACATAAGGCTAGTTGTCTTGATGTACCACTTTAGATCACTACTACACCTAAACTTTGTGAGGGGAAAGGGAGATATAAAATTAAAATCAAATTATCCTAAGGGAGGTGATAAACTAAATAAGTTGATGACTTCCAACCAATTGCATGTTACACATGACAACAAAGGACTAACCAAACATACACTTTTCCAATTTGAATCTTCTCACATCAATGTTTCATTATGAGGTTATGGATGAATGTTAAGGTTATGAGGGATAGACAAGAGGCCTTAACTGGAACTAGTGGATAGGATAACTCACTTAACCTTGACACTTCCTAGAACACTTTACATGACCTACAAGAAGCTGCAAATAGGTGAGCGAATGAGACAACATGCTAAGGAATCCATAATCTTCACTAAGAAAGATCCATCATTCAAGTAAATACACTATGAAAAATTATGGAAGAGGTATAAATTAGTAATTTTAGTGATCAAATAGTATGTAAATGAGCAGGCCTTCGCCATACTTAGGAGGAGCATAGTTTACAAGGGCTAAAATGGCTAGTTCTTATAGAACTTGAGAGAGAGGACAAGAGAGAAGTCCAAAGGTCACAAGAAAACTTGTAAATATAAGAAAAAGAGTTAAATATTCATGAGAATAAGATTTAAAACAAACCATGTAATTTTAGGAAGCACAAGTGTCACACCAAGTCATAAAAGTCTTGAAAAGTGGCATAAAATTCATTTTGTTGGCTCAAAAAATTGCCTTCCTCACTTGGGCTTCTTGAATGCCTCATAACTAACTAGGGATAGTTCTGATGATTAGAATGAGAGGGAATTATTTTATACATGCCACTCCATGTATTAGTTTCAATCATATTCATCTGGAATCATCTATAAATGAGATATCACTGCTTACACTCTAAAAAACTCCTTTTTCAGTCACCCCTCACACTCAACCTCAAAATTGGCTTCAATTTTCCATGAAAATGCATGTAAGGGAGTGAATGAAATGTGTAAAAACCCTATATGGCCTTAGATTCATCATGCATACCTTAAAATAAACCCACTTGAATCTTTTCACCCTTCTCACCATCATGTTCACTATGCCAGTTTTGATTGGCTAAGATGAAGTAGTTGTTTGAGGTACTTAGGAATGTTTCCAAGGCATGAAATCAACATGGGGAGTTATATCAAGTACTAATCTTCCATTCTGTGGGATTGACATCTCTTGGAACCTCTTAAAACCCATACAAGACATAAAATAATAAAAAATACCCTATTTTGTACTCCATCAGTACAATTTCATACAACTCAAAAGGATGGGAAGGAGATTGAAAGAGACATATAAAATTATTAATCACTTTCATGGTCAAAATATCTCACTTTAATATACCTCTAACCACATTTTTGCAATCAAATCCTTCTAAGGATTTAGTAAGGGTTTTAGGCCTGTTTCTAATCTTAAGGTTTGTTCATAGAGATCTCATGTCCAACCTCAAATCCAATGCCAAAAAATGGTTTTTTATGACCCTATCTAACATCTCAAAATGTATTGGATCTCCATGCAAAGTTTCAGAGGAGATGTAAGCTTCTAAAGTTGCTTATTCGAGCCCTTCCTTTGCTTTGCACAGGCCTAATGTTGTCTTTGAGCCAAAAAATCAACTTCTTGTGCTTCCTTTGAATTATAATAACTTATAAACATACATATTCATCCTATAAACACATTCCAACTAGGTATAAATCTTACCTCATGCTATAAGTGAAAGTGGTTCTCTATTTGGCCTCAGGCCTAAATCATGCTTGACAAGCTTGTTTGCATACGTTGGTGTTTTAGATCATCCTATTGGGTTATATCCTTTTTAATAAGGATTATAATGTTGGTATAGATGTGTTCCAACTTTCTAAACCTTCTTTCCATGTTCACCCAACCCATGATTCACCTTATCACTTCCCTTCTTCAAATCTGCTAGCCTATACATAAGGGGAAGTACCCATTGTTTGAGACAAAATAGAGGGTACTTCCCCTATTATCTCAAAAAAAATGAATATTTGAAGTCCTTATGAAAGTTGTTATGGAATTTAAAATAAAATTTTAGCCTTTTTTCTTATGATTTGACCTTCTAATTCTTCAAAAACCCAAGACAAACCCATATAAAGTAGACTGTGTGCAAGATTCTTCATGTGGACTTTGTGTTTAATCATGAGGTCCTTTATTTGCTTTGTTTTCCACTTCAAATAGACTATAGATACTATCATGACCATCATTAAGGCATTTTAGGTCTTCTCATCACCTTAACTTTCATATACTCCTCATACTTCTATCTAGTCGAGACTGTATGCATAAACTCCTAACTATATTTTGCATTTTTCTTCCTCAAGGATGACCCATGTAGGTTTTATTTCATGAATTAGGATTTAAAAATAGTATGTAAGACTTGATAAAACCTTCCAAGATTAACTTCATCAATTCCTTGCTTAACTTCACACTTTGGGGTTTGAATTGCTCAAAAGGCCAGTCACAATTAGCTAACTATGTATTCTATGTTTCCTCTTGAAAAGTGACTCCTATAGGTTTTATTTGCATGTCTAATCTTGAATTAAAAGTCTACAGACCCCTTTAGATCTCATTAGAGTCACTTGGATTCTTCTTGGATCCATTTTCTCACTTTCTTATGCTGGACCTCATCAAAACATAGTCCCTTTGCTTATGCCTCTCACAATCAACTACCGTTGTCTGTTAGAGGTCTTGTAGGTATTCTTGCATGTTCTAGGCCTAGAAAACAATAATGCAACCCTCACTGAAGCTCTCTTGTTGGTGCATTTATTTGATTTATTGTATTTATTATTTATATTGGTGCACTAATTACTTACTCTAATTAATTTATTATGTTTATTAATAATTTGCACTATATAGGATAAGCTTGCTTAGCTAATAGTCAACTTGGACACCTATTTTGCTACAGTTGAGTTCCACTCCACTATTTAGGGTAAGATAGGATAATATTACTTAACTAGTAGTCAACTTGAATTGATCATTTACACAAGTTGGACACCTATTTTGTTAGTGTGGAGTTGCACTCCACTATTCATATACTCATATATTAGTTGAACTACATGTGTTGTGTGAGTTCCCTAATATTTATCTTTCACACCTTACACTATATAAGCAATAGATATTTGTGTATTCTATATCAGATTAATATTGAATTCTTAGAGTAATTCATCATATTTAAGTTATTTATTCATTTCTATTATTGTCTCAGATATACAATTATTATTTATTCTTATTACTATTTTATCTCTTGTTTATGCTTTCTATTATATTCATTAGATCCTGCAGCTAATTATAACATGGTACCAGAGCTATCTTGAATTTGTATATTGCAAAATATTCAAGATAATAATATCTAAATATAGGATTGGTTTTTTGATTATGTGTATAGGCACAAATTGGAGCATTGTGAAGAATTTTTGAACTCACCATTGAGTTCAAAGTGCCCAAGATAGTCAAAATTATCTACAATTTTGTCCAAATTGGGCATAGGAAGTGAAATTGGTAAGGGTTTGATCTAGAAGCACCACACCCAAATTTGATGGGTGCCTAAAAATCAAAGTGTTTCTAAGAAAAATGGACCTCACAATTGCATTTGGAAGGCATCAAAACCTATAGATTCATATAAAATTTGTCCAATTTGGACACACTCACTTGGAAGGCAAATTGTTTTTGCTCCGAGGTATGGCTACACGGAGCATACGGACTATGCAAAGCAATTTTTTTTTAGTAAGCCTCACAGATCAACAGGTAGAATTGATAAGGTAACTTTGGGAGCTAGCCATTTGGATATCATGATGTATTTTTGAGCAATTTTTTTTTAAATAGCTTAAAATTCTATGCTCTTTGATGGTGTATTTTCAATTTTTTCCAGATTTGTCCTTTTTCAAAAAAAAAAAAGGTTTTTCTACAACAGCTCTTGCCCATCCTTGTTTATAAAACTTCAAAGGCTCATAACTTTCACATATGACCTCATATTATGGTCCCATTTTTTTGAAAGTTAATATTTTTTGATAAAAATGCATTGATGTAGAAATTTTTGTAATAAAACGCATATTTTTTATACTTTTAGACTAGAGGGCTTAATTGAGATTTTTGTAAATTGAAAAATTATAATCCAACCTTGTAACTGCACTCAATTATAAAGTGCCAACAAATACTTGTTGGGTGGGATAAAAATAAATAATTCAGGGAGATTTTGTGGTGTGTTATGTACTTTGATTTCTATTTTGTGATAGTTTATTTCCAATTGCATCATGGGGAATCCTATATTCCCACTATTAATAACATACATCTATAACATATAGAAATAAAATGCTTAGAATGCATTAATGATGCTAGGATATATGCCTTACATAACAATTATTTTTACTCCACCTACTGATGTAAAAGAGTTACAACACTTTCTCTTTAAAACTACTAAAGTTATTGGATGCATTCAATCTTACATGTCTTTAGATTTGAATTTCCATCTTGACAAATGTACAACTCCAAAAGAGGCTTGAAATAAATTAGCATAATTATTTGGAAAAATAGATGAGGTTTGTGGTTACCAAATTGACAATGAACTCATTAGTTTGGATCCTAAAAATTATGCTACAATATAAGACTACATCACTAAAGTCATAGATCTTAGAGCACAACTTTTTGAATGTAAAATTGATAAAAAGGTTATTCAATTAATTTTCAGTGCCTTATACAAATTAGGTCCTAAATATTCATCCTTTGTCTCTAGCTTTCAGACTCATAGACTCACATTGGACGCATCTTATCAAATGCCCACCTTTGAGGTATTCTAATGGTTGAAGAAAAAAACTTAATAGTTATGGGTCTAATCAAGTCATCCCAATCTCAAGCTCTAGTTGCAGGTCAACCTCATCATAAGCAAGTTTCAACATCAACATCAAATACAGGTTCAAGTAAAAAAAATAGAATAATCAAAATAAGTCACAGAAATATAAGAATAAAGGGCAACAATTTTCCTCACAAGGAGATTAGAAATCCACTAATAAGAATGGGAATTCACAAAAAAGGACTGACACTCATTGCCCTAATTGTAAAAAGGGGTTTCATAGTGAAAAAGATTGTTGGAAGAAAGAGACTGATGACCTTAAGGGTCTTCTAGAAAAGAATAACATCAATGAATCAAAGGATTCTTCCACTCCTTCAAATTTAGGGAAAGGGAAAGCTACGACACTAGTTGCACTGGCAAATTCTCCCAAGTCATGGGTACTTGACTCAGGTGCTTCACACCATATGGGTTCTGATCAAGAATAATTTTTTGGATTAGAACCAAGTTCCTTGTCTCATATTTTCATAGGTGATGATTCTAAGGTAGATGTCATAGGAAAAGGTATAGTTGATCTTGATAGTGGTGTATTTTAGGATGTCCTCTATGTGCCAGAATTATCAACTAACCTTCTCTTTGTCTACCAAATCACCCACTTTGATACTAGTAGGAAAGTTGAGTTCACACCCGATTCTATTTTAATCAGAAAATTAAAGGATAATGCCTTAGTTGTAGTGGGAAAAGTCAACAATAATACTCAACTTTATTCATTCTCCCACTTTGTGCCTCAGGCTTCCTCTACATCTTTTCTCTCACACACTAATTTAGTGAGTAAGTTATGGCATGAGCGGTTTGGTCATCTGAACTACCACTATTTACAACGACTTAGCTAGCAGGAGATGGTTACAAGACTTCCACATATTTAGTTTTTAGGGGGTGTATGTCATGGTTATGCCTTAGGCAAACATCCAGAGGATAATTTTGATAAAGGGAAGGCTTGGAGGGCTACACAAGTCCTCAAACTTATTCATAGTGATTTAGTAGGTCCATTACCTACTTTGTCTTTTAGTAAAACCCATTATGTTCTCACATTTATTGATGTCTATTCCAGATATACTTGGGTTTATTTTTCTGAAACTCAAGAGTGAAGTATTCAATATATTTGTAGAGTTTAAAGCTCTAGCAGAGAAATAATATGGGAAGTATGTCAAGATCCTCCACATAGATAATGGGAGGGAATATGTGAGCAATAAGTTTAAACAATTTTGTGCTCTTGAAGGAATTGATCTTCAACATCCAGTTGCATACACACCTCAATAGAATGGTGTACTAGAGAGGAAGAACATATTCTTAAAAGAGATGACAAGTTGTATGATTCATGCAAAATCATTAGTACTTGAGTACTGGGTGGAAGAAATTAATTGTGATGCATATATACAGAATAGGGTTCCTCACAAAGATTTAAAGGTGATAACACCTCTTGAATCTTGGTGTAATAAGAAGCCAGCAGTGGATCATTTTAGAGTCTTTGGTAGTCCAACATGGGCTTACATACCTTTCGACAAGCATCGTACTTTAGAATAACAAAACTAGACTTACATATTTATGAGATATCTAGATGGTGTTAAGGGATATCAGCTCATTGATCCAGATTCACTTGAGCTTATTATAGTAAGAAGTGTTTACTTTGAAGAAAGTTCTTCAAACTTATCTTCTAAGATTTCTCATTCTTCTTCATTAGAGGAATCAAATAGCAGTGATGATGATACTCCTGCTTCATCTACTCACAAAGATGATGAGGTAATAATACCTCCTTAGCAAGGTTTAGTAGGTCATGTTCCTCCTCCTCCAGATCCTTTCCCATCGATGCCTTTGTGGGATAGATAGAATTTGGCAGATGTAGACCCTCTTGTTAGGGATCCATTATATAGAAGAAGAACACGATCATAGCATGATCTTCCATATTCCTCGATTGCCACAGCTTTTGGTCCATAGTTTTTTAGGAAGCCTAAGGGATAGTTGAGTGGGATTCAATGATGGAAGAAGAGTATGACTCACCTATTAGGAACAACACTTGGGATCTTGTTCCTCTTCTTAAGGGAATAAAATTAGTATGATGTAGGTGGATATATCGAACTAACTTTGTAGCAGATGGAAATATTGATAAGTATAAATCACGCTTAGTGTCCAAAGGGTTTTTCCAAGTGGAAGGCATTAAGTATACAGAAACATTTGCACCTGTTGATAAGATGAATTCCATTCGATTAATATTAGATATTGGTATAGCTCATGGTTGGCTTGTACATCAGATAGATATGAATATCACATTTCTTCATGAGGATATATATATGGAGCAGCTACAGGGGTTCATTCAGGATTCTTCATTGGTGTGCCACTTGTAGAAGTCTCTCTATGGTCTGAAACAAGTGTCTAGGGTTTGGTATTCTAAGATGGACACATTTATTCTTTCAATTGGGTTCTTGAGATGTCACTCAGATCTAAATGTCTATATTCTATGGCAAGAGGATTCACTATTGTACTTAGTGCTCTATGTTGATGATCTCGTTGTTATAGGGAACACACCATCCATCATCAATAGTGTTAAGACTGCACTTCATGATAGGGTTTCTATGACAAACATGGGCATATTTCACTATTTTCTTAGGATTCAGTAGCATAGTCTTATTCTAGGATTACACTTTCATAGCCTAAGTATGCCATGGACTTGTTAGCTCAGTTTCACATGGCTGATTGTAGGCTTGCACCAACTCCCTTTTTATCTAGAGTTAGATTTGAGGTTCATTATTTCACTCCCTTGGTTGATGCCATATTATATCTCCAACTTATAGGTAGCCTCATATATCTGACTCATCCATGACTTCACATTTCATATGCAGTTGGCATGGTTTCACACTTTATGCAGACACCACATGAGCTTCATTAAAGAGCCACCAAACACATTTTGAGCTACATTCAGGGCACTATTAGATACGAGATTCACTATATAGTAGGTACAAGTTTAGATTTGGTGGGACATATAGATTCTAATTGGGCTGGAAATTATGATGATCATAAGTCCACTTTTGGTTATAGCTTTCACTTCAGATCTGGCCCCATTTGTTGGTAGAGTAAGAAGCAACATGCTATTACTCTTTCATCTACAAATGCTGAGTATCATGTTGTTATTAATGCCACTACTGAGGCTATTTGGCTTCAAAATATTTTCACTGAGCTTGGTGTTCCATTTTGGAAGCCATCAGTCATCTACTGCCATAATTAGAGCATTATTCAGATCTCAAAGAATCCAGTTCATCATTAGAGAACCAAATAGATAGTATCAGGGAGTTGATTTAGGCAGAGATCATTGATCTTTAATATTGTCCTATAGAGGAGCAGATTGTAGTTATTTTCACTAAACCTTTCAGTGAGAGCAAGTATCTGCACTTGTGATCTCTTTTGGAGGTGTGGGACATCAATTCTTCATGGGACATCAGTTCTTTAGGGGGGTCTCCTAGACCTTCATTTTGAAGAGGATTTTTTTTTAGGTTTTCTCCTTTCATCATCTATTTGTACAGAGTACCTAATATAGATACACATTTTTGAGACTCTTATCTGCATATCCCTACCTAAGCTTTGCTTATAAGGGGTGTTGGTGCATTTATTTGCTTTATTGCATTTACTTGTATTTATTATTTAGATTGGTGCACTAATTACTTATTGTAATAGTCTATTATGTTTATTAATAATTTTTACTAGATAGAATAAACTTGCTTAGCTAGTATTCAACTTGTGTTGATTATTTACATAAGTTGGACACCTATCTCGTTAGTGTGGAGTTGCACTCCACTATTCATGTAGTCAGATATCAATTAAACTATACGTGTTGTGTGAGTTACCTGATATTTATCTTGCACACCTTGCTCTATATAGGCAATGACTATTTATGTATTCTATATCAGATTAATATTGAATTATCAGAGTAATTCATCATATTTGAGTTATTTATTCATTTTTGTTATTGTCTTGGATATATAGTTATTGTTTATTACTATTACTATTTTATCTCTTGTTTATGCTTTCTATTAGATTCATTAGATCCTGTAGCTAATTATAACATCTACAAACCATACTCTAGCTGAAATTGTGCCTTTTATACTTGGAGTGAGGTTTACCACTGAGGTTATCAATCCCATTGCTCATGGTAACCCTACAACCAACCTATAAGTATATATTTTATGGTGAAAAGAGACATGTAGATGTTTATGGGATTGTAACTCAATATATTCTCCTCTCTAAGTGATCCATAGATCATAAAATATTATTTTCACTACCTAAAACCTTTCAATTATGAAGGTATGTCCCACTTGTAACTTTGGGTTAAGATTTGAAGGAGGTAGTATGGCTCTAGGTGTTGATTTGCCCTACAGGCCAATTCAACTTGAAGGTTGATCATACTCTAACACTTAAGGCTTTATAAAACCCTGAGAAGCATCACATCCTTTTGAAATCTCTTAAGCATGTCATTAGAACTCATACCTTGCAATGTAAACACTTTCTCAAGTTTGAGCCTTAGGCTGGATGTAGGTGTTTGCATAGGCCTATGTACAGACTGCCTCCACCTTGGTGATTACAAAACACCCTTCTATGCACTTACTTAATGATTTCCATGGAAATTATGTGTTTATTAATTCAATTAGACTATCCCACTCTACTATTATTAACTGAAACTCATTGCATTGATTTGGGATAACAACTTAGCTCACATGGCTGTAGACAGCACCGAGTGATTTCAGTGTTTAGAAGGCAACTTGGGACCTCTTGAAAACCAATCTCTCTATATCAACAACCTCTCTTATTTTGAAAATAAAAAGACCTATATGGGAGATTGAAAATAAGTGTACTTTGAGGTCCTATAAATCAATGCAACCCTATATAAGGACACCCAAAAAAGGGTTTGGACCTTTGTTTTGATAGTTTTGAAAAATTGTCCCAAAGTGCTACAAGTTTGCTCCAATATCATTTTTGATTATCTAGTTTCCCCAACATAATTAATCATTCTTAAAAATTATGACCAAGCATGTTTAGACTCTCCAAACATCAAATAATGCTCAAACACATATTTCATGTTCCTCCAAGAAGTGGCAAGTCGTACAACTATTGTAGGTGGTCATTTGCTAATTCACATTGCTCTCTTTGATATTTAAGTGGATTTTTAAGTTGGATATGAAACTTAACATGAATAAAATACATTTATAAGCAAACATACATCACTTCACTTCATTTTGGAACCATAACACAGAAGAAATCCCTAGTAATTGGAAAAAATAACAAATCCACTCTTTCACTTCTACTTAAATTGAGTTGGTTGAGCTATAAAATCCTTTCCAAATATGAAACCAATCATGGAGAACAAGAGATAATGGATTCAACATCATCTAGAACCAATATTAGCAGTTAGATTGTATGGAATCATCCAAACAAGAGTGAAACCTATAGGGTGCACATACTAGCAAGAAGAAAAATACAGTCAACTTCATGAGGATGGTTCATAAATATCAGGCCACCATTTTTTAAAATATTATTATTTAAATTAATATATATTATTTTAATTTCACCTTCCAAATTCATTTGACTTGGAAGTTCTCTAACTATTTGTACCAATCATAAACCTGCTGACTGGTTTTGTGTGTCTAGAAGGGTGAGGAAGGAGCAAAATAGTTTTAGCTCAAAATTAGCACTTAAAGAGAATTTTAAATGTGTAATTTATCTTGAGGAATATAGAGAGACATTCCGTGGCCTTCTCCCATGTTTAACCTTCCCCTGTGGGCCATACAAGTGCCAAACTCTTCTCTTTTCCCAAGAAAAATGCTCTTTCTTCTGAAGAACCTATCACTTTCAGTTATGAACATTTGATTTAAGGCATAATATGACACATGGCATGTGACATCACCATTTTTACACCTTAAAACTTTCAAAGGAGGCTATACAACTCATTTAATGCTCCTTTATGACCTTCAAAATGATAAATTGACTAATATGACTAAGACCAAGGCTTAGATGACATTAAATGACATAAAATAACTTATTATACACCCCATTAAAATATATTAGACCCATAAAACATCTAACAAGTTAAGTTTTTACCTATAAGGGTCCCTATTTGACTTGTAAGGTCAAATTTGGTCAACAAGTGGAGGTGCTTGAATTTGACTTGTTTAGTAGGTGGAAGATGGGTATGTCCATGGGATGGACACTTTAGCCTTCCCCTTATCCTTTTTTTGAGCTTATGATTGTGTGACTGCATGGATAGTATGGATTGAGGAAAGATTTGGGGTAAGAGATTAGTTTGATTCCTGGTCACTCTGAGGTGAGAGTGGGAAGGCATTAGGTATTGGTTGTTGTTTGTTGGACTGGTAGTGAGCTCATTGGAGTTTATTCTATTAATAGATCATCCTCATCATAGAGTCGATGGATTATAGTTTGGACAGCTTTGCATTTCTTTATGTCATGTTTGGGTGTCCTATGATAGGTGCATACTTGGTAGGTGTTATACCAGATGGGTTTTAGACCTAGAGGGTCAAATGGTCTAATTGGAGGTAAGGTCAAACAAGAGGTTTAGAGGTTCTAGATTTGGCTGGTGAGATGGAAGTCTTTGTAGAGGCAGGCTTGGTGATAGAAGGTTTGGGTAAGGTGGTGTTCTTAATTGATGGTTTTGGTTTTGGTAATCTGGAAGTTGATAAGTTGGAGATAGGAGGTTTCAAGGTAGGTAGTTTGGTTATTGATGGCTTGGTGAAGATGGTCATGTCAAAAAGCAAGAGTGATGGGGTAACCAAAAGTGGTGGTTAGGTTTTGGTTGAAATAGCTAGCTTCCTAATCAAAGTATAAGGATGAGTCCCCAATATAAAGGGCAAGGTTGAGGGGGGAAAGTCCCTAGCCTTCTAACCTTTTATTGGTTTTACCTCCTTGGTTGATTTGGTTTGGTGTTTGGTTGGTGAGTCTGGTGAGGTTAGCTCTAGTTTCAAAGATAGATGATTAAATATCTACATAGGGAAAATGCAAAGGGATTTGGTTGGTTTGGTTAAATTGATAAAGGATTATTTGGTTATTTAGGATTTGGCTCATTTAGATGGTTGAGAAATGGTTGGGTTTGGAGAGGTTTTTATTGGTTTGATTGATATGATAGCAGGTTGGATGATAGAAGTGGCGGGCTGGTCTATCAAAGTGGTGGTTGGAGGTTCCTGTTTGGTGATGTAAGGGAGACCAAATAATTTATAAAATGTGGCTCAATCCATGTCAAGTTTGGATGCAAATTTCAATCTCTAAACTAATCGAGAGAATGGTTGATAAACTAGTCTTGTTCCCTGGATAATGGGCTCAAAAGATAAACCCATAGGTTGAGAACAAGGAGTGGTGACCTCATCCTTTTCCTCAATCAAAGGATGCAAGGTTTGGATGGGTGGTTCCTCTATAGGAGGTGTATACATGGTGGTTCTTTCCTTAGGAATGGTCTCTAAAGGGGAAGTGAATTGTTTAGTAGTTGAGGGAGGAGGTAAAGTGGTGATGGTTGCTTGCTTGGGTATATCATTTGAAAGAAGGGTTGATGACTCCACTACCTCAATAAGTGGATGAGGTGAAAAAATTTCTCTCAAGGTTTGGGTATCCAAAGGAAGAGAAGGTAACTCCACTACCTGAATAAGTGGAGAGAGCAAAGGATAGGTAAAGTCTTCAACAATGAGCGTGTCGAGAACCATATTGACAGTATGGGTGTCAAGAAAAGACTCAGCTCTATTTCTCTCATTTTTGGTAGGTGCATGATTGGGAAAAGGTTGTCTAAAAATGTCAAGGGCTTGGTTTGGAGGTGTGTTATGGTTCTCCAACACAAGCTCCCACTTATCAATGAGGATTTGGAAAATGTTTTTGAAGGTATTACACTGACTAACATCATGCCCCACTACTCGATGAAAGCACCTAGGTCATTCTCATTGACCAACTAGGTGTAGGATGAGAAGAATCAAATTATTGAGGGTGTTTAATAGTAGGAAGAAATATTTTATTTACTTTTAACAAATTCTCTAGGACTAAAGCATAAGATTCCCCAAGTGAAGTAAATTGCTTCTGATTGTTTTAGTTTTGGTTTCTCATGTTTTGTTTTGAATAGTTAAAAGAGTTTGATTGATTGACATATGGTGGAGGAGTCTTGAGGACAACCACATTCATAGTTCACTTGATTTTGGCATTGTTATTGGTTTGGTTACTTGGTTTATAGGAAGAGGCCTCATTGGTTTTATAGGTAGACTTTTTGTTTTTCAACTTTAGCTTTCCTTCATTAATGGTTTTGTTTTCTAGCTTACGTGCCATGGTAAAATTTTAATCAAAGGTTTTGAAGCTCTAAACATGAAATGTAGGAGAGATGTGCTTGGCACATGCTTGAGTAAAAATTTCTATCAATCAGGTTGGGGTAAAGAGAAGGAAAGTTGATTGGTTAGGATCCTCCAACGAGCTATAAAATCAATAATAGATTCATAATCTAATTGTTGGATAGATCAAACGTCCATGATGGAAACTTTCTTGGAGATGTTATTTGAAAAGTGATCCAATAAAGTCTGGGTTAGATGGGTGAAAGAGAAGAGAGAGTGTTTTGTTATGGCACTATACCAGTCTAATGCTGGATCGGACAGGGACATGGGGAAGGTATAAAGAAGGAGGGCATACTCATAGGCAATCAAATAACATGAATGCCTAAATGCCTTGAGGTGTTGTTGGGGATCCTCATTAATTTTAAATTTAGAAAACTTCGGAGGTTTCCACTAAGGAGAATATGGTCTGATAGAGACAGATGGGTGAATGGGTTCATTATAGATTTGGCCATATGATAAGATGTTGTGAGCACCAGAGATGGATGACTCTAAAGTGGTCATTTTATACATTATCATTTTCATCAGATCCATTTGGGGTTATGCACCTAGGAGGTTATAAAGTTCATATTGTTGTTGTGGTTGGGTGATATATTGATAATTGGTATGAGGTTGAGAAGCTGCCACATATTGGTATGCAGACACAGGTGGTTAGGTGGATGCTATATAGGGATAGGTGGATTTAGGTGGTTGGGTAGTGGGTAGAGGTACATGCCCTTGTGGGTTATGGATGTAACCCAAGTTGGGTGCAATGGGCACCTATTGAGAGGTTAAGGTAGGTTGGGTAGGAGCTATGGTTGGGTTTCTAACTAAATGAAATGTGGTAACCTTTGTACTGATCGATGGTATGGTAGAAGGTATAGACACCACAAGATTTTAAAGTGGAGTAATGACTAATGGATTGGGGGCAGCTAGAGGAAGCTTGGAAATGATAGCAGTAGGTACCCCCATAGTGATGGGAGTATAAATGGTTAATGGTTGGGTTTTTCCTAGGTTAGAGGAGTTGTTAGTGTGGGTAGAAGGTGTAAGGGTCTTAGTTTGTTGGGTAGGTTAATTTTACACAGTAGTATCAAAGGTATTATTAGTGGATGAAGATTATTGGGTAGTTAATGATTGGGTGGTGATTGTGGCAATAGAAGGGTTCGCCATAAGGTGGAACCTAAGAAGGTGTATGGTGAGGCATGGTGCTGAGATAATGTTGAAGGGCCATAGGGTTGTTATCTAAGAAAGTGGAAAATTATGTATCTCCTTGGGGGTCTTCCTGAGGGAAAGGACTTCCTAAAGGGAGAGGAGAGTCTCCCGATTCAGAGATGTACTCCATAGATGAATATGTAAAAGAGGTTGATTGGTTTGGTGATGGGTTATGTTCTACTAGGTTCTTTCATTGCTGGTGAGTTAGAGCCATATAAGATAAGGGAGAGAGAACACAAAAACAATATCACCACTCAAATAAAGAGAAGATAATAAATAAGAAAGGAAATCAAGCACACACAAAAATGTACGTTAAGTCATAAAGTTATTTTTAGTCTCTTTTTGGCTTATGCCTTAAGCTTTGCAAGAAATTATATGCCTAAAATTGGCTTGTAGAGCAGGTACTATAAAATAAGTATATGGTTGGTTTCAAGTTATGTTTAGGCTCTCAAAAGGATATGTATTGGAAATTAATACATGGATTGGTATTGGGGCCTACCCATACACTTCACACATTGCAACGATAAGGGTGTTGAGTTCTTAGCTAATATATACTAATTTATAGAGTTTATACTCAACCAAAGAGGTGAGTTGGTTCTTTATCTGGTAATGACCTCTAAGTATGATTGCTAGGAAAGGGTAAGGTGACTTATAGGTGATGAAATCCTAGTCAGGCCTTATGTCAAGTTTGTTGAGATGTTTGGTTGATGTAGGTGTTTTGGTTTATGTGTGTGATGCAAGTGATGCTATGATCAAAATTACTTTTATTCAATTTAACTAAGTGAGCTAAACTTGTAAACAACCAATACATGTAGTTGATTTTAAATCCAAAAGAAATTTTAATTTCATTTATGAGAACAAAATAGGGATAAGAGTATGTAGATGCAAATGAAAGAAACCCAAGTGGAGATTCAAGGGTCCTACCAGGTGTGCCAAAATGTTTCAGATAATTTTAGATTACATTCCAAAAGAGGAAGAAGAAAGAAACTAGATATGGGTATGGTTGAAAAACTTGTTTGGTTGTGCGCATGTTTGATCAAATCATTATAGAGAGATCCTCTTTTATTGGGGAGGAATGACCTACAAATAAGGTAGTACTAAAGAAAATGGTTGGTTAGATAGATAGCTGGGTGGATTGCCTAGCGCTAGTTAAATCTTAGAAGCAAGAGCTTCATTGGGGGTTGTCAATCCACACTTTTTAAACAATCAAGTTTAGAAAATAGAAGATAAAGTACTTGCATCAATAATCAAAAGGTACTAAAATTGAATATAATAAATGCTTGATAAATAAATATATTAAAATGGTTAATATAGTAATAAGTGGATCAATAATAATGCTAAATAATTTGGGTGTGATTTAGAAAATAAGTAGGGGGTTTATGAACATGCAGACGAAAAGAAATTTGGATTTGGTTGAGGATAGGTGGGTGGAAATAGCTTGTTATTTCCTACCACAATGATCATTGGTGGTTAGTGTGACCATTGATAGTTGAGGTGACCATTGGTAATTGAGATGACCATTGGCAATTGGATAGACTGTCGGTGGTTACTGTGTGTTGGGCTTGGATGATAAGAGGTCAGATTGATGGGATCATAAAAGGAAATTCTAGAAGATTGGTTTATTCTAGGCTAATTGTGAAATGGAATCAAATTAATTAACATAATGAAAACAAATACTTAGCTTGCTGAAGGTTAGTCAGATGAATGGTTGAGGTGGTTGGCTTGTTGATGGAGTCTGGCATGATTCTAACAAAGTAACAATACTTGGTTGTTAGACTAGGGGTAGTGGCAAGTTGACTCTTTGACATGATGGCTAGATCACTAAATTGCTGGAAGAAGTGACCTACAAAGAAACTCTTGATGCAAAGGCTCTTGAAGTCATGGATGGATCCTCTTTCACCTCTTACTCCTCTCTTATTATAGGCAAGGAAGGAGAGGTGCAATAAGACATTAACAAGGGGTCCAACTTGCTATCTAATTTTAAATTTAACATGCATGGGCTCACACATAAATTAAACAATCTAAGTTAATTTGGGTGGTGGGTCAGTTAAGTTGGTTCAGACGGTGGAACTTGACCGTTGGTGGTAAGGGTGATCATCGACAGTTAAGATGATTATCGATGGTCGAGGGTCAAGGTAGGTTGAGTTTAAAAAGGTGGGTTAAGTCAGTAGGTCAAGATGACTAGCGTTTGGTCTGGTTGTTAATAAAAAGATCAAGATGGGGCCTTAGGAGGTCCTGAAGTGGTCCAAGGGAGTTGTGACATTTGAAACCATCATGTGCAGATTTTTAATGTCTACAATTGTCATTGATGTCAACAATTTATGTCATGTGTGAATTAATGTTAAAGGTAATGAAAAATTGGTGATGTCATGATGATGATGATGATTTTGAGCCTGAAGTTGTGTAAGGTAGGATTTGGATGCATATGAGCTAAGATGGATTACTTGGAGAGATATAGTACTTGTGTAGGTCTATAAGGACAAAGAAGAGGTTGTGAGGCATTTATAGATATCTTGACAAATCTCTAGTTTTTTTTGTGATCCTTTGGAAAGAAGAACATGCATATTCTAGCTTAAGAGAATCTAAACCATCACTGCATGTCATGTAGATATGTATAAACTAGTAAGTTTGTGCATTTAATATAGGTATGAATAAAGTCCATAATGGTCAAAGGTTTACATGGATATGTATATAGTGGCAATAATCTACCTTGAAAATTTGGAGTATTGAAATGATTTCTAGCTTAGGTTATAAAGTGTCAAAGTTGCTCTTGCAGACTATGATGGGTCAGAGATCATCAAGTTTAATCACGTTGAAGTCTGAGCTCATTGGTTTAGAAGATCCAATGGTGAGTGCTTAATCAAACATATTGAGATCAATGGTACATGTGAATTCAACATTTCAAAGGTTTCTTACATTGGTGACAAGTTTCACAAGATTTCTAATCTAACATAAGATCAATGATGAGTTGCAGTTCATACTTATGAAGATCAATGGTGTGGGACAAGTCAAAAAGTCAACAAAGCATGCGGGACTACCAAGTGGCATAAGTGCATGGACTAACAACAAAGTGTTTAGAAGGCACATGAGGGTATCAAGTGTCATAATAATGGGAGTTCTAATCAATATCTAATGGTGAGCATTTTTAGTTAAAGTCCATGCTCCTCTTGAAGAGATCGATGGAACGCATTTGTTCTAAATTGTCAAGAAGTAGAGAGATGATGACAAGTGCTCAATGTTTAATAGTAAGCAAAGGTAAATACAAAGATAATTTTGAGGGAGATTTATGATGTATATTCACTCAATCTATGAGAGTGCATGAGATGAGTTCAACATGTTTGAAGTTTAACAATTGCTCAGTGACCGTTGGAATTCAAATATTCAAATTTGTGAGGGAAGACCAGTCTATAGTTTTTGTGTTATAGCTTTTGATATATGTTGAATTTGAACATAAAAAATTTATAGAGGAATTCAAGGCACATCCATAAATATTTATTTGAAGGTTTGAATGTTTGTACAGTCAAATTTATTGAGCTCCAAAGTTGACTGTGTATGTGTTCATGCTTTGCAAGTAACCTAAGAAGGGTAATTGAGTTGTTCTTGATGGTATTTTGATGTTTTAAGATGAAATAAGTATTAAAGTATGTTGTAGACTTCATGAGGACCATATGTGAGGATTATGGAGGTTTGTCCAATCCATATTTTGTATGATCAAAGGCTTAGAAGTTGAATGTGTGTTCATTCTTGGTGATCATATGTACATAATGATGTTTGGGCTAATTATGTTAGAGCAGAAGGGTGTTGTGATAGATGTTTCCAATTACAAAGAACCTATAGGTCATGTGGAGTGGGCCTATGCATTTGGAAGTTGTCCCGTGTTTTTAATTTGCTCGTTGAAGAGATAAAATAGTGAATAAGTCTCCATGAGACCTACAAAGGGTACTAAGGCCTAATTGAAAGGCATATCTGCTTAAGTGTGACCAATAGTTGCTATGACTGACCTATGGGAATGGTATTAATCTATGTAATATTTGTTAAGGGTTAAGGCAAGTATTATGGCTAACCTATAAGATAATAATCATGAAGGCTCTATAAAAGGTGAAATCAAAAGTGATTATTTATAGACTTGGGAAAGGGCCTCTAAGTGGAGGAAGAGTATAGAGTATAGAGGTGAAGGAGAGTACAGGTGCCTAGTAGATGGATTAAAGAATAGAATAATTTTATGACTATGTGTATGACCTATTGGTCATATTTATGATTTTAGAAATAGTGCTCTTACAGGTTTGAACACTTATGAAAGAGAGGCATGTGTGAGTGTTGTGGAGAGAAGGATAAAAGAAAAGGATTGTGCCCAATGGATGCGTTATAGAGCAGAGTAGGTTGATGATTGTGTGTATGACCTATAGATCATATTTATAATGTAAAAAATAGTGCTCTTGTAGGCTTGATTATTGAGGAGGAGCGAAGAGGTCTAAAGTAATTTAAAAGGCTATTTTTTGGATGCCTTGAGTGTGAGAAAACGATAGATGATGTATGTGTAAGCTTGGTGGTTGATTTGAGAGGTAGATCAGAGTGTGGACTGTGTGTACAACCATTTGGTCATGTTTTTGATGTTATGATAGAGTTGTTGTTGAGAAGTGTAGAGTGATCCAAAAGGTGGTTTTGGTTGTTTGTGGCTATGTGAACAAGTGAAGGGGCTGATATACATTGTATCTCCATTAGATTGGTGAGAAATCAATGTTTAAGAGATGTTCCTATCATAGGTGTTGGGAGGGTGCTCAAAATCTAGGTCAAAAGGACTTGAACATCCTAGGGGTAGGTGCTCCTTATGAATTAGGTGTTTCACTAAATCTAGGTGAGAAGGACTTGACCATCCTAGGTGTAGGTGATCCTTGTGAAGAAGGTGTTTCACTAAATCTAGGTCAGAAGGACTTGACCATCTTAGGGGTAGGTGTTCCTTATGGAATGTGTGTTCCACTAAAGTTTCATGTTTGTAATACTTTATAAGACAAGTAGTCCATGTGTTTGCAGGCTTGAGAGTGGGTTTTATTCCCCATGAGGGTTTTTCGCATTAGATGTTGTGTTATGATGTGCTTTTCCTATTCATGCTTTGATGGTAATCTTGTTGCATATGCTTGTTGTGTTGATTCATTAATGTCAATGAATGAATGATAAGTTATCTAAAAGTGAAAGATTGGTTGAATGATTCACCCCCCTCTCAGTCATCTTGTACCTCTAATAATTAGTATCAGAGCATGTCCTTTGGAGGAAGCTTAACAACTTAAAGGAGATCCTAAGTAGCACAAGATGGATAAACAACTGAAGAAAGAGAATCAATAGTGGAAGGCTGTGATCAAGGCACTTGAAAAGCAAATATGTACTTTGAAGAAAGATGCCAAAGAGGATGATAAAGTTATCAATGATATCAAGGTTTAGCTAGAATATGCCAAGGAAAGTTTGAGTTCAAAAGAGGAAAGTTGTTCAAAATAAAAGGATATCATGTATGATGAATTATTTGTTGACATTTTGGATTGCACCCTCTGAATGGAGGCTCATCTCTCTTCCTCCATCTGACACAATGGAGGCCTTCCTCTTGCTATGGGTTTCAAACTTGAGGGATAAATCTATATATTAGGGCTAGCTCCCCTTGATGCACCTTGAGGCCCTAGATTTCCTACTGTTAACAATGGGGGGGGGGTGAAAAGAGGGAGAAATATTGAAAACAAAACCTAACTAATGCGGTGATGTACCAAATTGGTTAGTGTACTCATCTTTGATCTACACTTTACACCAGAGAGAAGCAAACATACACTTCATTCGAATGAGAACCTTGCCTACATCAATGTTTCAACAAGATATCCTATGGAGATATAAGGAGGAAGAACTACCAGAGGTGTTCTAAGACACACTATGGATAGCCTATTCACATGTGCCTATCCTCTGATTTGGACACTTATTATTGACCTACAAGAGAAGAACTCACAATACACTAGATATGTTGGCATAAATGTATCAAAGCATGAAAATGAAATGACTTAACATAAGATAAAACTATAGACATATGAAAAAGTGCAAGCTCAAATGGAGGAAACAATGCTTTTTTTGAATCAAGGTAAATTTCTTCAGGGCTTCACCATACAAATGTTGAGAGATCATTTCTCAAATGAGAAGTTACGAATATATAAAGAGCTTGGAAACATATAATTGACAAGTCAAGGGATGGAAACCCACGCTGTATTAAACACTTTTGTAGTGACCACAAGCCCATGTTTATATCGTATCCTTCCAATTACGTATGGGAGAGCCATGTTTTAGGTGTCTAAGTCACTGCCCTTGCTATCTTGGGCTTGCAAGAGCATGGGATACTCCTAAAAACTAACAAGGCCATCCCCAAGTTATGTTGACTGGGCCATGCTCTCTTCAATGCTGGGTGCAACTGGTTGTGCATTAATGTGAAGCATGAAAACATGATCTGCTCCCCTCTATAGTTTAAAAACAAATACTTTTATTAGTTTTAAGTAGAGACTATTTCACCTAAGTGCATTTACTCTTCTTATTAATCACACCTGTGTCACATGCCATGGTCTGGTTCATCCTTGGGTCTATGCTTTGACTTGTTATGCCACTTGGAGCATTTTGAGATTTTATTTTATTGTGCACATGGCCACATTCTGGATTACCCACCTTGTTTTCTCTTACTTTGCTATTTCCCTTTTGTCCTTAGACATTTGGGCTTTCAAGCGCTTGTTATTTTCTCCTGGGTTCCTTTCTTTGCTTGCTCATTTATCTATTCTTTGAGCTTTCAGGATTTTAGTTCTAAATTCCTTCAGACATTTTATCTAAAGGAATTCACTTTTGGGCTTGCACTCTTTGACTTTTCTTTGGTGGGCCTTCAGAATTTATTTTGGTGAGCCTTCGGGCTTTTCCAGCTTGATTACTTCCCAATGGCTAGTTTATCACCATGAAGTTGACATTCACGGGCCCGTCATTGGCTAAGACAATTCCTTCAACATTTTTGCAAATGAACTTTTCTAAAGGGAAAGTGTCCCTTCAAAAAGATTGAAATGGTCCTTTGGAAAAGTGAAAATGACCTTTGCCTTTAGAAAAAATACCTTCAAAAAAGCTGCAATGGTCCACTTTGAAAAGAAAGTGACCCTTCAGAAAAAAGGAAATGGTCCACTTTTATGACCAAGTGCCCCCCACAAAGACACCTACCCTTCAAAATTTTTATGACTATCAAATTTATTCGAACAAAATGTCCAAAGGAATTTCTTCAAACATTTTGTCTGAAGGAATTCTCTTTTGGCTTTTCTCCTTTGGTTTTCTTTTAGACAAAAAGTCTGAAGGAATTTCTTCAGACTTTTTATCTGAAGTAATTCTTTCCACTTGTCACCTTTTTTCGAAGGGCAAGTTCCCTTTGGGATTCTTGTCTTTGCTCCTTTGTTTCAACCAGCTGCCCTCCACAAGGGCATTTTGAGCCCAAAGTTACCCTTGGAACTTTTGCAATGGTACTCATACCGATGAAAATCCCTCTGCAAGGTCCATTCTACATTTCAACATACCCTCTAGAAGATATGTAAAGGTCCATTTTATCTTTGAAGTGCCTCCCACAAGGGCACATACCTTTTCTGGAAATTGTAAATGACCCTACAAAATACCCAGGTTCCTTCCAGTGAAAAACACTTGCCTTAAGAAGCGCCTAAGACCAATTTAGGCTCTTTCAAAAGACTTACACAAAATCTTTAAAGTAAAGACATCTCAAAACCCGATTGCTTCTTCCTTACCCTTTTAGGTTTGTCAAGTGCTCCTGCTTATTACTTGTAAAGCTTACAAGTAATGCCAATCTGAGAACTCAATTTGCTCTGTGAGTGCCGGGAAAGACCAATGCTTGATGAAACAACACCTGCACTTGCACAATAATAACATTTTCCTTGATTTTTAAAGGGTTAAGACCTAGCTTCAGGGCAAAAGGTCATGAAGAACAAGGTTTCAAGGCAACAAAAGGGGGGGTGCCCATTTTGGCATGTAAGATTCAAAAAATGGTCAACAGTAGTTTACCAGGACATTGGAGAAGAAGAATTATTCTATGACAGTGAGGATGAGGAAGTGGATTTAGGAGATAAGCTCATAGAAAGGAATCACAAAGGTGAGGTATGTGATCAAAGGTCTCAAAGCACAAGTCAGTTCTCTCGAGATAAGTTTGTTAGGAAAGAGTAAGAGAGATGAGAATAAGTATCAAGAGCTGATCAAGTCTCTTGAAGAGAAAACATGTAGATTGAAGGATGACATGGATAAAGAATCCAAGGAGAACAAGAAGGTCATCAAAGATTTTAGAGGTCAATTAAAGGTTTCAAATGGTAGCCTAAAATCAAGAGAAGACGAATGCAAATATATCAAGACTCAGTTAGAAGAAGGCAATACCAAGGTGAGTTCAAAGCAAGGTGAGCATGATGAGTTAAAGACTAATCTTGATTCCTTGAAAGTAGAACATGAATAGCTCATAGACAAGTTGGACAAGCTGGAAAAGGAACATGTAAACATTGAGTGAGCTAAGAAGAATGCAAAATTTAAAAGTAATGCAAAAGGGTCTGTTAGACAACCAAATGATTCAAGGTATACTAGTTTATTTCATGGTCATTGTTATACATGTAATAATTATGGTCATAGAGCTAAGGACTGTAGAAGGAAGTAAATAAAGTATGAACATTCATGGAGCTATGATAGGAGTTTTTGGCCAAAGATTGATCATAGTTAAAATCTATCAAAAGGTATGAATGATGTTATTTATTTCATTTGTGATAAGAAAGTTCATATTGTTATACTTTGTCCAAGTAAATTTGATAAGCCCTCAAGTCATCTGAAGAAGGGCGAGACTCATAGAAAGTATATCAAAAGTCAAAACATGATGTGGAGACATAAGGCAGTGAAGACAAGTCATGTTGAGTTCAAGGATCAAACTTATGATATTGTAGAAAAGGAATCAGTTTTGGAGGTGCCTAAAGAGTGCCAAGGAATCTTGATATCAGTCCAAATGGAGAAGAAGGTGGATGATCCAAGAATCAAGTTAGTTATACCATTCAAGGCCAAGGAGAATATGAAAGATGGATCTTAGTCTAATGGTTTATTTGTTGTAGTTGAATAATTTTTAGGTAAAAAGGAGTTTCATGATTTCCAAGAGTTCTTGTTAGATGCTTTCAAAGAGGAGCAGGTGTTAGTTGAAGAGATATGCCAAGAACCTATGTTTTCATCATCCATTGTCAAGGAAGCCAAAGAAGAGATGGATGCCAAGCAAGTTGTTTCAGTCAAGAAAAGGAAGAATAAGAAGAAGAAGGTTCTTTATTCCTATGATGAGGACCGGTATGCTCCTTTGTTCTAGGTCCTTGTGAAGTATAAATGTCTTTGTTGTGCTTCATGAAGACATTTCTCAGTTTAAAGAAGCATGTGGTATTGCAAGGTTATTTTTAGTTGGAATAGGTATGTCCAGGTGGAAGATGTGCTTTGATGAGGTCATAGTGATTTCATAAGGAAATTTTGCCATTTTAGTTTGGTGTTTGTTGTATATGCAGTGTCTATAGGGTTAAAATGGGTGTTTCTAGGTGGCATAATGAGATTGATGGAATGTCAAGAAGAGTTTGGTGCTCATAAAGGTCAAATCCATGGTATAGGGAGTAAATTTTCCCAAAGGTGTGAAGGCTCAAATCATATTCCAAAAGTGTGTGATGGTTTTCTTCAGGCGTGAAAGAAGTTTCAGAGGTGGGTGTTGACCAGAAGGAGGTCTATTGACCTCATTTGTTTTGAGATTATAGAGTTTTGGGCTATGATAGAAAATTGGTTTACCTTATGAGTCGAGGTCTGAGGATTCTTAATAGGTTTAATTGGCCAAATGGGTTTTCAAATCAAGCTTCATAGAGATTTTAAGGTTTGTGTTTTTCAAATTGTTCAAGTTTTTGTCAAAACGGAGGCCTAATTAACTAGTAGATTTGTGAAGGAAGTATGTTTCAGAGGAGGAGATAGATGATTAAAATATTTTTGCTTAATTGGACATATGATATTGCTCTATATATGAAGTTTCAAGTCTTGAAGGCATGTCTACTGAAAGTTGTGGGCTCTGCAAGTTCTAGGTTGGGCTACAAGGAGTCTAAGCATGTCTAGTATGAAGAAGAGTGATTTTTGATCAATTTATCCAAAATATCATGGTATGAGTGTTCAAATGTAATTTATATGGTTGATATAGAACATCTTTATTTTTTAGTATGTGCCTTTAATATCTTTTGCTATTCTTGTAGGTGGCTTGCAAGTGGAAGTATGAAAGCAGAATGGTATTGTTTGAAGACCCAAAGTAGTTTCATGTTTTGAGTTTGATATTTTCATGTTGTTGAGGCCACAAAGGTGTTATAAAAAGTTTTATAGGTGAGATTTGGTTATGAATATCAAGGGGGAGTCTTTCAATTTGGCATAAGGAGGAGCATGGAGTTAGGGGGAGCTAACTCAGATGGCTTGAGAAGTTTTCATGATCAAAGGGGGAGATAGATTGTTCAATTTGTTAGGTCCAAGGATCAAGAAGGCATAGAGTAGA
The DNA here is from genome assembly GCA_037957365.1 of Torreya grandis. NCBI lineage: Eukaryota > Viridiplantae > Streptophyta > Pinopsida > Cupressales > Taxaceae > Torreya > Torreya grandis. Next base: position 1,106,780 of record JARHVA010000814.1, read on the forward strand.
GGTGATTGATATAGGTTCAGTGGCATGAATTTATGTTGGTGGTCCTTGAGGTGGCTTGAGAGAGAAGGCTAGTAAGCCTATGTGGTGGTTCTTCATGGTGTGTGGAGGTTTGAAGATGCTCAAGATGTGTAATGGCTCATATATCTAAAGAGGAGTCCCTCTTAGTGTTCTCAAAGTGATTTCAATCATTTTTTGGTGTTCATGTGTGTTTATTTGTCATTGATAGTAGTTCATGATCAAATAATAGTGTTGTCATGGTGCATGGTTGAGAAGTACAAGGTGGTATGCACAGAGTTAGGGGGAGCTAACTCAGATAGTTTGAGTGACTTGTGGATCCATGCATGATGTAAGGAGAATAATTTGTGAGATGTTGTAGTCATTGATAAAATGTGTTTAATCTTCATGCATAAGCAAAGGGAGCTTGTGAGTTCTGTAGGTTAACAAGTCCAAGGATCAGAGAAGTCCAAGTTCAAATTGGTGTATGTCAAAATGGGGAGAAATTGTTTCATATGAGGTATGTAAGTATCCTAAGTACCTAGAAGTTTATTTGAATAAATTCATGATGTTAAGAGGATCTTGGTCGTTGTTTAGTCCACTTTCTCATTAATCTCAAAGGGGGAGAAGGAAAAGAAGAGGTTACCATCAATGACAAAGGGGAAGATTGTTGGCAAGTGTGTCATTCATGTCAAAGATTGATGTCATGTTTGCATTAATGTCAAATGTAATGAAAAGTTATGATGTCATGATGATGATGAGTTTGAGCCTAAATTTATACAAGGCAGGATTTAGATGCATTTGAGCTAAGATGGATTGCTTGGAGAGATATGGTACTTATGTAGGTCTATAAAGAAAAAGAAACATTTGTGAGGCATCCATAGATATCTTGACAAAGCTCTAGTTGTTTTGTGTGAATTTGGAAAGAATAACATGTCTATTCCATCTTGAGAGAATCTAGACTGTCACTACACGTCATGTAGATATGTATGCACTAGTAAGTTTGTGCATTTAATTCAGGTATAAAGAAATTAAAGAATAGTCAAAGGTTTGCATAGAGATGTTGTCTATATTTCCAAGAAGATACCCTAAAAATTTGGAGTCTTGAAGTGATTTTTATCTCAAGTTATAAAGCTTCAAAGTTGCTCTAGTAGGTTGTGATGGGCTAGAGACCGTCAAGTTTAATCATGTTGAAGTCCGAGGTCATTAGTCTAGAAGATCCAATGATGAGCATTTAATCATACATATTGAGATCAATAGTGTTTATGAATTTAAAATTTCAAATGTTAATCAAGCTGCTTACAAGTGTCACAAGCTCACTAATCTACTTGGAGATCAATAGTGAGTGGCGATTTGTTCTTATGAAGATCAACGATGCAAGACAAGTCAGAGTCAACAAAACACGTAGGACTGCCAAGTGGCACAATCACATGGAATGATAAAAAAGTGTTTAAAATGTATGTGAGGATTTAGAGTATCATGATCATGGGAGTTTTGATAAATATATAATGGTGAGTGTTGCTGGTTAAAGTCTAGGCTACTCTTGAAGAGATCGACGGAGCACGTTTGTTCCAAATTGTTAGGAAGCAATGAGATGATGAAAAGTGCTCGATGTTTAATAGTAAGCAAATGTATATATTGAGATAATTTTGAGAGAGATAAATAATGCTTATTTATTCAAAATATTAGAGTGAATTAGATGGGGTCAACATGTTTAAAGTTTAAGAGTTGCTCAGTGATCGTTGCAATTCAAATATTCAAATTTGTGAGAGAAGACCAGTATGTAGTTTTTGTGCTATAACTTTTGATATATGCAAAATTTGACCATGGTGTAAAAATAAAAGTTGTAGAGGACTTCAAGTTTCATCTAGTAATATTTATTTAAAGGTCTAAATGTTTTTACAATCAAATTTATTGAGCTCAAAAGTTGACTATGTATGTGTTCATGCTCTACAAGTAACTTGAGAAGGGTAATTGAGTTTTTGTTGATGGTATTTAGATATTTTAAGATAAAATAAGTGTTATATAATGTTGTATACTTCATGAGGACCATCATTGGGGATTATGGAGGTTTTAACAATCTAGGTTTTGTATGATCAAAGGCTTAGAAGTTGATTGTGTGTTCATTCTTGGTGATCGTATGTACACAATGATGTTTGGGATAATTCTGTTGTAGCATAAGGGTGATGTGATGAATGTTATGACTTAAAGAAGACCTATAGGTCATGTGGAGTAGACCTATGTATTTTTAATTGGTCCTATGCTTCTAATTTTCTCTTTAAATTGCTAAAGGAGTGTATAAGTCTCCATGAGACCTATAAGGGCTACTAAGGCCTAATTAAAAGGTGTAGTTGCTTCAGTGTGACCCATAATTGCTATGGCTGACCTATGGGAATGGTATTGAAATATGTAAGATGTATTAAGGGTTAAGGAAAGTATTATGGCTGACCTAGAAGATAATAATCATGAAGGCTCTATAAAAGGTGAAATCAAATGTGATGATTTTTAGACTTGGGAGAAGGGGCTCTAAATGGAGGAAGAGTATAGAGTTGAGAGGTGAAGGAAAGTAAGGGTACCTAGTGGATGTATTAAATAATAGATAAAGTTAATGACTATGTGTATTACCTATAGTTCATATTTTTGATGTCATAAGTAGTGCTCTTACAGGTTTGAAGACTTATGAAAGAGAGGCATGTGTGATTGTTATGGAGCGAAGGATAGAAAAAAAGTTGTGTGCCTAGTTGATGGGTTATAGAGTAGAGCAGGTTGATGATTGTGTGTATGACCTATAGGTAGTATTTCTTGATGTCAAAAATAATGCTCTTTTAAGTTTGAATATTGAGGATGAGTGAAGAGGTCTAAAGTAATCCAAAAGGATGTTTTTGGATGCCTTATGTGTGAGTGAAGGATAGATGATGTCTGTGTAAGCTTGGTGGTTGATTTGAGAGGCAAATTAGAGTGTGGATTGTGTGTATGACCATTTGGTCATGTTTTAGAGTTTGTGACATATTTTTTTCTAGGAAGTGTAGAGTGACCCAAAAGGTGGTTTTGGATGTTTGTGGTTGTGTGAAGAAGTGAAGGGGGATGATATGCATTATATCTCCATTAGATTGGCAGGCAATCGATGTTAATGAGATGTTCTTATAACAGGTGTTGGGAGGGTGATCAACCTCTAGGTCAAAAATACTTGACCATCCTAAGGGCAGGCACTCCTTATGAATTAGGTGTTTCACTAATTCCAAGTTAGAAGGACTTGACCATCCTAAGGGTAGGTGATCCTTGTGAAGCAAGTGTTTCACTAAATCCAGGTCAGGAGGACTTGACCATCCTATGGGAAGGTGCTCCTTGTGGAATGGGTGTTCCACTAAAGTCTCAATGTTTGTAATACCTTATAGGACAAGTAGTCCAATTTTTTATAGGCTTGAGAGTGGGTTTTATTCCCCATGAGGGTTTCCCACATTAGATGTTGTGTTATGACGTGATTCTCTTATTCATGCTTTGATGGTAATCTTATTGCATATGATTGTTGTGTTGATTCATAAATATAAATGAATGAATTATAAGTGATCTAAAAGTGAAATATTGGTTGATTGATTCACACCCCCTCTCAGTCATCTTATACCTCCAACATCCAGGAGAGGCATTGAAGTAGATCCGGTAAAAGTAAATTTATCATTGAAATGCCTCCTCCCAAAAATCTAAAGCTATTAAGGAGCCTTCAAGGAAAGTTACAGGCCATTTGTCAGTTTATTTCAAAATTAGAAGATAAATGTCACCCCTTCACCACCTCTTAAAGAAGGGAAATCATTTTAATTATAACTCCAAGTGTCAACAAGCCTTTGACAATCTCAAGTAATATTTGGTTAAGCCTCTAGTCTTATCACCACTAGTCATGAGAAGGCCTTTGATTATATATATATATATATATATATATATATATATATATATATATATATATATAATATACTTTGTTTTATAGGGGCCTTAATATCTCAACACAATGATGAAGGTAAGGAATGATCATTCTATTATTTCAATAGGACATTGATCTCATACGAGATTAACTATATGCTTATTAAAAAGGCTTACTTGGCTATCATCTTTGCATCGTAGAAACTCAAGCATTATATGCTAAGCAACCAAGTCAAGCTCATAGCCAAAGTTGATCCTCTTAAGTATATGCTATCTAAATCTAATTTAATTGGTAGGATGGCCAAATGGATTATGTTGTTAAGTGAATTTGATATAAAATATGTAAATCAAAATGCCATCAAAGGATAAGTCATCATAGATCAACTTGCGATTGCACCTATTGCAGATACCAAGCCTCTCATCACTACCTTTCCAAATGAGCATATATTGATTGTTATAGAATAAAACAACTAGAAATTATATTTTGATGGACCTTTCACCACACATGGATCAGGAGTGATAATCCTTTTGGTAACCCCATAAGGTGATCTAATCCCTAAATCCTTCTAAATTGTTTTCCCATGTACAAATAATATTTTTGAATATGAGGCCTTAATTATCGATCTCCAACTTGCCATCCAGTGGAATATCAACCATCTCTAGGTAGTTGATGATTCTCAATTGATTATCAAACAAATGAATGAAGAGTTCCAAATGAAGGATGAGAAATTGTTCCCCTATAAACAACTGGTGGATTAATTGAAGCAAAAAATTTATTCTATCACATTTGAACAGGTTTTGAGGGGAAGTAATAAAGAATCCAACCCCATGGCCACTATCGGGTCCTTGATAGACCTTCCAGAAGATGTCCTTGAATGCAATTTTCACATTAAACACTTAATATTATCATCTCATCAAACCATGGCTCATTTTTAAATTTGTGCTCTACCTAATCCCAGTCTACCTTGGTATCATTATATTTACACCCCCCTCCATGACAACATCCTACCACCAGACCTCACTCATCACCAACCTAAAGCCTTCATCCATCGTACATCCCATTATACCATCCTTGGCAGCACGCTCTATCATCAAAGCTATAACAAGACCTTATTAAGATGCTTGATATCAAAGGAGGCTACTCTTGAAATCAAGGAGGTCCTCTATGGTATATGTGGTAGTCATGTCAGTGAAATTACCTTGGATAAGAAGTTACTCATGACTAAATACTATTGGCCCGTAATGGATCATGATGTATGCTAGTATGTATGTAAATGTGTAGCTTGTCAAAAGCATGATGATTTAATGCATGCCCCCATACAGGAGCTATAACCTATAATGATCCCTTGGCCATTTTACATATGGGGACTAGATCTAATTGGCAAAATCAATTCAACATCATCTGATGGGCATAAATTTATAATCATTGCTATAGAGTATTTTACAAAAAAAGTTGAAGCCATGTTGCTTATCTATACCACAGGTCTTCAAATATCAAAATTTATTTTGAATCATATCATTTGACACTTTGGAATCCCAATTAAAATATTATCAAATAATGACAAGTATTTTAATAATCAAGAAGTCAAAGATCTGTGTAAATGCTATCAAATTGAGCAACACTTTTGCACACCCTACAATCCCACGGTAATGGACAAGAAAAATCAACTGATAAAATGCTTCCTAAGATTCTCAAGAAAATTATCAATGATGTAGGAAGAAATTGGCATCTACAACTATAACTTGTACTTGGGCCTATAGAACCAGTATATGAACACCTACTAGGGCTACTCCATATTCTCTGGTCTGTGACATAGAAGCAATCTTGCCTATAGAATTTGATCTCCCCTCCTTACACATCTCTTTGTGGGGCATAATTACTGATCATAATTCCAAATAGGAATGGATATAAGAGCTTGAGATACTATATGAAAAATTTCAAAATGCTTTAAATCATCTTTGGGCATACTAGATTAAGCTCAAGGTCCAATATCACAAGATCTAGTCCTGAGAATTCAAAATTGGTAACTTAGTCTTCAAAGAGAATTAAAAGAACACCAATGCAGACCAAGAAAATAAAGGCAAATTTGAATCAAATTGGCTTGGGCCCTATATCATTATTGCAAAATTTGGATAAGGAGCATACATATTGGCTACACTCGATGGTGATGAGCTTGAGGAGCATATGAATATTATCTATCTAAAATGCATTTATACTTTATAGGCTCTGCATAACCTCTATTTATGAGTCCCCACTCTTGGGGGCATATCCATCACCACTCAACTTCTTCCTTTCATTCCATTCCATCATTCTCCATATGACCCTGGTCTTAAAAGTGGGTGTATACTACTATGCTTAGGCAAAATCAAGAGACATGACTTTCAAACTAGGGAAAATCATTGTTGATCATACGAGGGGAAATATCTGTTGATGATTCTTATGGAATATCTAACACCACCCTTTAATAGTCACTTAGCCTATTTTGGACATCTTAATACATATCATAATCACATCTTCCTCAATGAATTTTTATACTATTGGCCTCAATTGTATCCTAACTTTCCCATCCATACCCCCTCCCCCCCCCCCCACAAAAAAAAATGATCCACAAGAACCCACTATCCTCATCATCTTCAAAATGGTCATCTATTTTTTTTACTCCAAGATTCATTATGCACTCTACAATTGAATCCTGATAGTTCACTTTAGACCCTAAACATGGTCATTACGACCATTTTGGATCCTTGTCTCATTTGTAGTGAACTTTTTTGGGCACAATCAACCCCATGCCCATATTTACTTATGTCCTTAATAGTTGTTCCTCTTAGGACCTCTGGTAGATATTGTCTTTTATCCTATTAATTTTCATAAAACTCACATGTATATAAATCAAACATCTTTCTCCTAGTCCTTTTTATATTTTTAAGTAGTTAGTTATGTATATGTTTTGTCTTATCCTATTATCTATGTGTGTATGTGTGTTATTGTTAATCAAGTTTGTTAATAATCATTAAGTCTTTTACATATGTGTCATAGTTAGTAATTATTATTATCTTGTCTTTTTAAATTTTGATGAAGGGAACAAGGATGGTCTTAAGTGATTACCCAAAAATAGAATTGGGAAAGTCACTCAACATGGAGTTCCCATGCACTGTGAATCCATTATACCCTTGACTATTATCATGTCATTAGTAAACTTATAATCACACATGCAATACTAAATTAGATTGCTTACATATCTAATGGATTCAATTCCCCCCATCCCACCCCCCTAATCATGACACTATCCAGTCTGACATTCCTAATCTACTACCCCACACCCACCCATCTCCTTGGTGTAGGAGGATTTTAACCAACATTAGTTTGTGATACACTTAATTACACAATGGATTATTTATTAGCACATTATTAAGAAAAATTACATGCCATTTTCCATAAAACCATAATCATCATCCATTATAGATAAAATCGTGTTCATCATTACATCCCATTTTAAAAACACATAAAATCTAAATATCTCATTTCATTATCACCACACCAAATCACATAATATAAAATCCATCATAAAAAAACATCATCTAAATCATAAACCTCATTATATCACCTAATCAATCATCTAAACATATCATCATCATTATCTCATTAATAAATACACAACATCATAAACATAACACTAAAATCACATAATATCAATAAATCACATCTATAATTCATATACCTATACCTAAAAATCACATCATCTAACTCATCCATCAATAACATAATCACAATGAACATCATTACATAAAAATGACATCATATATCACCAAAGTCAAAATCAAATATATATCCACAATCAATAATGTCTAATCAGAGTCCATGTCAAAATATATAAATACATAAATGGGCCTCATGGGCATCAATGTGCTATAATATATGCAAATCCATAATATGACACATGTATCACAAATAATAAATCCTGACTCACTGTTGTCTTGGTGGTCTCCTGGCATGTTTATGTACAGACTGGGAGGAACTAGCTCTGAATGTCACTACACACTAACCTAGAGGCATGACTACCTCATATAAATCTGTGTAATATTGTACCTCTTGTTTCAGCTACATGATCTATCTCATAATCATCCCCATGTTACTCTCCTCTAGTGTTGCATCACCCTCCTCCTTGGCCTTCTAGGCCACTCATAACTCTCTGACCATATCCCATCATCTGCATAATTTGGACCTATAACATGACTATCTAAGCATCCTAATTCTAAATCTACCTCTGTAATGTAGCTATCTACCCCTATAAGGTTTCTACCTATCTAAGTTCTCTAACTAGATGACTATCCCTCTATGTAATATGCCCCTATAGCTTTGTAGCCATCCTATCTCTCTCGACTGTAATCCATGCCACTTCTGAGGCTCAAGCTTGTACCTATTTCCTTGGCCTCTCTAAAAGTGCTTGCTCATCCTCACTCAAAGGTGATTTGAATGACACTACCTCATCTACACCTTAATGATCATTATATATAGCTCATTATATCTCACATAAATTATTCATAAGTGTTGCCTCTTGGTTATAGATTTCATTACATTTAATAGTTAAGGTCTCACTAAGTAGTAAATGGGTGCAATTGTCTTTTATTTGTATGTGATACATTGTTGATTCTATATTTTGTTACTTGTGTCTAACTTGCATGAAATGATCACAATTTTTCATTTAGAGCTATATCCCTATGGTAGGATCATTTTGAGAAGTCGTCCATAGTTTTGGTAACAGTTTTGAAGACTCGGTATAGAACACATTGAGCTCTAAAGATCCTTAGTCGATCTCTAAAGATTTGTAGTGCTGAAGATGCTTCAAGTACTTGTCCAACCATGCTCTGAAGATGCCTAACCACACTCTGAAGATGCCTAGTTGTACTCTGTAGATCAATATAGAAACTCCAAAGATATCTACTGTACATATATATTTTTCTCTATTAGATATCTTCTTTTAGACATTACTATTCATAGTAATGGTCTAAAATGATCTAGATATAAATGTATCTCTATTTTGTAAATTCAAACATAATATCTTTAGATATATGTTAGTTATACTCATTCTATTGTTAGTTGAATAGTTCCAACACCTCCCTATAGGCATGGGATCTGATTCTTAGATCTTCTATTTTGAATAAGCAGATTTGGTTGTTTAGATCGCTAGATTTTGTATTATGAGAATAGTCATTTAGATGTGTTTTAAATACATGTATCCTTATCATTCCAAGATAATTATGTAATATAAAAAAGAGATCATAATAGAGAGAAGAAACATTCAAGTGTAATTTCTCAAAATTTGTAGATTTTATAGATGTTCCTTTTGATAATGACGTATTAATAAAGTTCAACATTCCATTTCATTATTGAGTAAAAGATGATCCTGTTCTGAGGAAAGAGAAAGGGCCCACTTCTCTCCAAAGATCAAGACAATTGGTATTTCTAGTTTGTAGTTTAAATTGTGTTTCTTTTGATACAGGTACATTTCATTTTACTGCAAGTGTAATTTTCCTTTCAATGCAAAGTGTGATTTCCCTCTTAATGCAAGTGTGTTTTATTTTAATGCAAGTGTGTTTTTATTAAATTAAAATTTTGTTTTAGTTCAATTCAAGTGATTTTTATTTATGCAAAGTGTGTCTTTCAAATTTCATAAGAGGCAAAGTTTGGTAACTCATCTCCATAATCAGAATCTATTAGGAAGCAATTTAGGTGATAATGAGCAATCAACATTATCACATTCTAAAACACAACACTGTCCTACTTAGTTGGGAAAGTCGAGTGAGGACACTATAGTGTCTTATTCTAGATGTTTAAGTTCTAGATGTTGATGGTGTAAACTGAAAAATATTTTTAAAGTAATGTCATAAGGGATATTCAGTTAGTAAAACTTTCTATATTTATTTCTTTTACAACATAGAATTAGAATCTTATTTGCTATCCTTAGGATTTAGACATCAACAATAGAGTAAATACCTCCCAAACAATGAATTTTTAACTCAAATATATAACATCTCATTGAATATAGCCTTAGACACTAGCCCTGGTAGGAGATGACACCAATCCATTTATTGGTTAAATTAAAGGTATAACGACAACCTATCATTTTTGGCACCATTGTTGGGAAATACTAATCAGTAAATGTTGTGAGATCCTATATTAGAGTTATATAGGGAAAATTCAAAAACATTCATATACCCTAAAAACAAAATAATAATCAAGGACTCATTAGATTTATGAACCACCCAAGAGATTCTCAAAGAAGGTTTATCTCTAAAGAATCCCAAATAAAATAAGAAGAAGAGAAGATTATATCCTTAGTGGAAAGATCAAGAAGTGAAAGAAAGGAAATTTAAATTTTATATAATTTTTTTTATGATTCTTCTCCTAAAAAAGTTTCATCCTCACAAACAAATCCTACAAGAAGAATTGTATTTTGGACATCTTCCCCTATAGGAAGAATTGATCTTGAGAATCTCCTTTCTAGATTAGTCAGATTTGATCCACAAACTCTACAAGAAGAAGATCTAATCACCAATGAAGATTATCCTTCTGAGGTAGACAATAGATTGAGAACCTAAGAAGATCACTTGGATTGGATTGATAACCAAAGTTAGGAAGAAAATATGGGAGATGAACATGCACATATAGAAAACCCTGATTGATAGCCTCAACAAGGCAAAACTTTTTCCTATGCAATCAGTTTGGGTCCTGATGATAGAAAATTCATGAAAAATATCTCACATCTATTTTACCTACCTTTAGAGGTAAATTCTCAGAGGATACATATCAGTTCCTCTTTGAATTTTAGGTTCTCTACCAAACATATGACTATGTCACTAACAATCAGAAGTTGAAGTTATTCATATCTACACTTAAGGATGTAGCAATGAGATGGTTCATGGGCCTTGAAGGTAATTATATAATTACTTTGGAAGAAATGGAAACTATTTTTATTGATAAATATCATGATTATTATAGAGTTAGAAAATGAAAAGAAGATTTTTTTCAAGATCAAACAAAATAAGATGAAACCTTAGAAGATTACCTTGATAGGTTTATATTTGCCCATAAACAAAGTGATTACCAACTCATAGAGGAGGTCATCAAGACAACTTTTCCTAAAGGCCTATATGATGATGCATGTTATGCTTTGAAACTAATGGGAAAGGGTGACATTAACAAGTTAATATTTCATCAGATTTTAACATTATGTACTAACTATTCTAAGGCAAGACCTAGCATAAAGAAATCATTATTAGAAAAATCACCTAAATTTGGGAAATTAATGGAAGAATTTGCTAATTTCAAAATAAATATTCTAGTACAATTGACATCCACATTAGATGGTATCAAATTAAAAACCAACACCACCAACACTAAACAATTGTCAATATATTGTCATAGATGTAGGCTTAAACATACGGTAAAAGATTGTCCTTTAGAAAAAATAGAGGTATGTTGTATTTGTGACCTAGACCATGACAATAAAAATCATAATCATCTTCCTACCATGAGAAAATAGGAAAAATAAGTAGTACATGTAGTTGAGAAAGTTAACTTTATCCAAAGACAAGGAAACCATTATTCCCAACCTCAAAATCAATTTGATCCATGATTTCCCCAATCCATGGATGACAACATTGGTTGGACAAGTCCCACCATAAATGTGGGGACCTCCACCACAACCACAACCATGGGGTACTCAAGAATGGATGCCAAAAAAGTGTGGGACACCTTAAAATCCTTCACAACCCTAGGCACAACAACAAAACCAATAACCAGATTAGATACAATAGTCACCACCTAATGGCCAAATCAACAATATCAAACATAGAGAAGGTTTCCTCCACAACAAGATTTGATGCCTTCACAACCTCAGCCGCCACTAATTGAGAAACATATTAATCAATCATATTTACCTATCTAACTAGTGGAAAATCCTAAGAATATGCAACACACTCCTATTTATAGAGATGATCAAGAAAGTAGTGTTGTAAGTGGTTTAGCTGAGTGTAATAATGTTCAGCTCATGTCAATAAAGGTAGTAGGAGATTCACCCATTACCATAACTGAAATTTCCAATGATGAAAACACTCTTGAGCCCCTTGTAGTCCAAGAAATAAATGAAGACAAGGTAGAATCCACCACAACTCTAACACACCAACCACAATTCAAGATCCCCTTATTGTTCCATTTTCTAAGGGACTTAAGGAAGACAAACCTAGGGATGATTCTAAATTGATGCACATATTAAGAAAGATGAGGATATAAATTCCACTGTTAAGATCTATTAAGGATATTCCTAAATCAAATCAAATAATTACATGATTGTGCATCAAAGCACCAAGAATAAATAAACAATACCCTAAAATAATTTAGGTAACTGGTAAAATTATTGATTCACTAACAAGAAACATACTTATTCCTAAATACAGAGACCCTGGTAGTCTTGCGATGACTGTGACAATTGGGAACAAGTTCATATCAAATGTGCTTGTAGATCTAAGTGCTGACATCAACATAATGACTGTCAAACTAGTATAATCTATATCCCTGATAGGGATTCAACCTACTATTATAATTTTTCAAATCATATATCAATCTACTACTGCATATGATGGAACCTTAGAAAATGTTCCAGTCATCATATAATTCTGAGAATACCCTATAGATTTCATGATCCTTCAACCTAAACCCATGAAGGTAGGATATCCAATCATTCTCGAAAGACCTTGGTTATCTTTAATCATAACATGAATTGACTATAGTTTTGGTAATATGAGCATTTCCAATAAAATTCATTCCAAACAAATCTCCCTTTATCCACCTGTTAGACCTTCAATGGATATTTTTGAACAGATATGGGTGGATCAACCTGAACAAAATTATAATAAGGTGTCTTCCTTAACCATGGTTACCATAAAATAATATGTCTAAGAATTTGAGGGACAAATAATATAAGATTTGGACCAAGACAACCTAGCTCTAAAATCTAATAGCCTAGCTCCAAAAACTAATAGCTTAGCTCTGAAGACTAATAGCTTAGCTTCAAATATGAACAATCATGAATGGGAAGAATTTAACTCCACTACTAAGAACCAAGATAATGTCATAAGTCCCTCAAACATGTTATTTATTCTACAAGATATCCAACAAGACATAGTTGATTGGGCTCAAAAAGGAAAAAAATATTTTTAAATGATTTTTATTGTCCATTAACTAATCTACTCTCTAATAGTGAAACCTTTTACAAGGATGTGGCTACATTTCACATTCTACTACCACATATATGTCCATTGAAATTTTTTATGAGAGAATACAAGTTGTTAAATTCCATCGTTCCATGTACTAAACAAATTGCAATCCATCCTGGTAAACTATTGAATATCAACAGTTGGTTAACTAACCAACAAGAAAGTAAAGTGTTTGATTTATCGATACAACACATAAAATATTTCATTTGGGATTACAGTGATATAAAATTAATACATCCCAGTGTTTATACCCATCACATATACATCAAATATGTTAGACCATTCAGACAACCATAATGGATAATTAACCCATCCTTGAAAGAAATTGTAAAGAAAGAGATAGAAAAACTATTGGAAGTTAGTTTCACTGACCCCATATCCGATAGTCAATGGGTTTCACCTCTATTCATTATACCTAATAAGAATGGAAAATGGAGAGTTTGCGTAGACTATAGAGAACTGAATAAAGCCACTATGAGAGATTATTTTCTTTCATCTTTTATTGATCAAGTCTTAAATAACTTGATAGGAAAGAAATCCTTTCCTTTCTTAGATGGGTTTAGTGGATATAATCAAACAAGAATAGCCCCTTTAGATTAAGATAAAAATACATTTACCTACCCTTGGGGAACATTTGCTTATACAGTCCTTTTTGGATTGTGTAATGCACCTGCTACCTTTCAAAGAACAGTGTTAGCCATATTTTTTAATCTTACAAATGATTGTGTGGGAGTATACATGGATGATTTCATTATCCATGGCAACATATTTAATGAATATTTGAGCAATTTAGATAAAGTGTTCACCAAATGTGAAGAACACCAAGTACCTTTGAGTCATGAGAAGTGTATAATAATGGTTGATGAAGGGATAGTCTTAGGACATCATATCTCTTCTCAAGGAATAAAAGTGGATCCCAAGAACATTGAGGTAATTTCTAGTCTCCCCATTCCTCAAACACAAATAGATGTCAAAAGTTTTCTCATTTATATAGGATATTATAGAATATTTATTGAAGACTTTAAAAAAATAGTTGCACCTATGTTTTCCTTGCTAACAAAAGATAATGAATTTGTATGGAGTGATAAGTGTCAATAGGCTTTTGAAACATTAAAAAACAAACTCATGACTGCTCTAGTTTTGAAAGGACCTCATTGGGAACAACCTTTTCATATTTATATTGATGATTTCAATAATAAACTAGTGGCACTTCTAGGACAAAGAGATGAGGAAGGAAAAATGCATGCCATTTATTATATCAGCAAGAATCTTACTCCCATAGAGAAAAATTACACTACTATAGAAAAAGAATTTCTTGTGATTTTTTATGCCATAAACAAGTTTAGGCATTACATTACTAGTTATCAGGTATTTATCTATATAGATCATTCAACTATTAAGTACTTAATGAATAAACCAGTAGTAGGTGAGAGAATTATTAGATGGATACTTTTGTTGCAATAATTTGACATTACCATTATAGATAAACCTAGAAAGTATAATATTGTTGTTGAATTTTTGTTTAGATTGATCACTACATGTGAATATGAACTTGTGGAGAATTATTTTCCAAATGAATAGTTGTTTTCTATATCTACATACTCCCCTTGGTTTGCGGACATGCAAAATTACTTGAAAATAGGGAAGTTTCTTCATTCATTTACTTCTAAAGAAAGAAAACATTTGATTAGAGTTATTTATCATTTCAAATGGTTTAAAGGTATGTTATTTAAAACTAGACTTGATCATGTACTTTGTAGGTGTGTCAAAGAAGATGAAGTATTTGACATCATAAGAGCATGCCATAGTGAACCAGGAGGAGGCCATTGTTCAACTAAAAGGACCATTCATAAGATTTTTTGTGCAAGTTATTATTGGCCATCTCTTTACAAGTCTATAAAAAGGTTTGTATGGCAATTTGATCCTTGCTAAAGGATGGGTAAATCTACTCTATCCTCATAAATGCCTCTCCATCCTCAAATAGTTTTAAAACCATTTGAGAAATGGGGTTTGAATTTTGTAGGACCAATCAACCCACCATCTCAAAGAAAAGAATATTTATTAGTGTGTACTGAATATGTTATTAAGTGGGTTGAAGTACAAGCACTCACCTTTGTTAGGGAGGAAATGGTTGCTGATTTTCTATATCATAGGATCATGTTGAGATTTGGAGATCCTAGATCTATTATTTTTGATCAAGGGCCCCAATTTATGTCTAACATGATCAAGGATTTTATATAACTATACCAAGTCATTCATAAAAAATCCTCACCATATCACCCCCAAGCTAATAGGCAAGTGGAGGTCACTAACTGAGAACTTGAAAATAGTCTGACTAAAATAGTGAATAGTAGTAGGAAAGATTGGGTAGATAGAGTACCTAAAGTAGTTTGAGCATATAATACAACATGGAAGACTACCATAAAATTCTCTCCATATAAAATTATGTTTGGAAATAAACCTTTGTTTCCAATAGAGTTTGAACTATAAACATTGAAGATAACAGCTGATATGGGAATTAATCTTGCTGAAGCACAGAAGGAGAGAATCATGTAACTGAATGGGCTAGATGAACTAAGAATGGATGCACTCAATTAAAATAGCATGATCTAGAAACAAAAAAAATAGTGGCATGATATTCATATCAGATAGAAATAGTTTCAAGAAGGTGATTGGGTGCTTCTATTTGATTCTAAATTCTAACATTTTAAAGGAAAGCTCAGGATGAGATGGTTGGGGCCATATCTGATCAAAACTATTCACAGTTATGGCTCTGTCCAACTTCAACTAATTGATGGTGACCAAATAACACTTTTGGTCAATGGTCATAGAGTTAAAGTGTATATAATACCTCTCAACAGGGAAGTGTTCATTTAATAGAATCAAGACCAATTTGACCTCATGAAATAATCTAGTTCTTTCACTAAGGCCTAATGATATTTGTAGTATACATCCAATAAGGGGGAATGCTGAAAACTGACAAATGGTAGTTCTCCTCCTTTCAAAAATTCAAAAGAAAAAATATATACAAATGAAAAATAAAGTATAAAAATAAAAAAATAATAATAAAAAACTACTAAAAAGTGAAAACCAAAAATGGTACTTTTTAGATGAAACTTATGCAATAAATATGAACTTTATCAAAATTATTTTTCCTTACAAGACACATGGCAAATTTTGGAGATAAGCATGGATCCTTATAGTAGAGGTATAATTGTACTTCCTTCCCAATAGGTTAGACATTTTCTATTTTATGTTCTACATGTATGAACATTAGGTGGACAACACTTCTTAATATGGATAAGTTATTTTGATGCCACGTGGATGTGACTGAGGCCAGTACCATCTCTAAATTTCAAGATTTATTGTGAATTTATTCTAAAATACCTATTCAAAATATATGACCTAATGCAGAAATCATTGTGAATATTAGTTCAAGTTCCATCAAGTATGATCTCTCATGCCACATCATTGGTGTTGACCTCAAAAAGTGTTCCCTCATTAAAAATTTACATGATCTGAAGTGTTTGGCCATCATTTATACTATAATTTCATGATACACATTCATTGCCATTCATTAATGCATCATATCCCAATTTTATTGCCTTCCTTAGGACTCTATGGAATTTCGAGCTTAGTTTTTCTTCCTGCAAGCAAGTTTTCAAAAATACTGTGAACAACTTCGAAGATGGGGGGTAAGAAGAAAAGTGAGCAAGAGTTAGTAGAACCTCTATTACAAGAATAATTTTCTAGTGTTATTTTTGAAATGGTGGGATGTCTCAGTTTCCTGACAACATTTCAAGGTTTTCAAGATAACATCATTCAAGAGTTTTTATAAAATTTTGATGAAGATCATTCTATAGTTTGAGGTGAGCATATTTGATGTATGTGCATCCTGGTGGACCCCAAAATCATTTCATTTTTGTCTTGGATTTGTCTTTTAGGTGTAATAGGTCCTAGTTGTGTCTTAGGTGTGATCTAGGTTTTTTCAAGTTGCATAAAATTTGAAATATGGTGTTTGCCTCCAAAATTGCCACTATGTGAAAATTTGAATTTTTGAACCTTGTTGAAATATTTTCAAGTATGACAAGAAGGTGTCAAGGTGTAGAAGTATGTATAAGGGGAATTTAGGCTATTTATAATTCCTAAATAACATATTGAGTCTATAGGCATGGTCATAAAGTGCATATAGTGGGAAAACATAAAGAAAGGCAATGTAAGTTCAAAATCCAATGTAGAAAACCTCAAAGAATCAATTATGTTACTTGTAAATATGTGTTGGAGTTAGTTTTGGTAGAGATATAATGTATTCCTTCAAGTATGTGAAGGATATAATGTAATGAAAAGTTTTGAATGGAAACAAGAAGAATGTTTTTGTGAAGAACTCTATTGTTTTGAATGTATAAGAGATACTTGCAGACCTTGTTGAGGTCTTGAATCATTTATTGAATGAGTAGTTTATTTAATGGAAAAAATTAATTGAAAGTTTCTTCCAAGTGTAATTGGAATTTAGTGAATGTGTGTTTATGAAGAGAAACCCCTGTTCCTGGATAAGCAAAAAACATAATCCTACTTGTGAGTGTTTATCTATTATTACAGACTGTGTTTTGTGTGATATTGGATCAAATGGTGTTGGTTAACCATTATTTGTATTCTTAAGAGACTATTTAATGTATTTATAAATAATAATTTTTATGAAAATGTGTTTATACCATTTGGTTTTTAGACCATTTTTTGAATAGATTCTCTGTTGTGAATTTGATTCTTTATAAGCAAATTGTATTGTGATTGTTATGAAGAAAGAACGTTGAATTTAAATTGACAAAGTTTTTGAGGAATAGATACTATATGATTTTTTAATGGGCTTGAGTAGTGATTTATTTTTAAAGACTAGTATATGATAAAGAAACTCTAAAAGCTTGGACCTTTAAGAGAGAGACCTTGGTGGTATGTGTGAAATCACTTTTATTGCAAGTTGTGTGTTTCAATAATGGAATGTGGAAGGCATAATAGATTTTCATGAATGAGGATAAAGGTAGTATTGTGCCATTTTAAATTCCATGATATAATACCAAATGTGATATTGATATGGATCAAGACAGATGTATTATTGAACCCTATTTTTTGTATTTGTCTATTGGCATATTAAACTGTGTTGTTCGATTCTCTAAGGGATATGAATAGAGCATGGAGTTTTTTGGATTAAGAATTGAAAGGTAAGTGTGAATGAATCATTTGAATATTATTTAAACATTTTTTGGACCAATAATGTGTCCTAGGTATTCAAGACTAAAAGCAAACCTATAGGCAGTAGTTTATGTGACATAATTAAGTGAGAATGGGGTTGGATTTTATAGATAGAAGATTATATTGCATTATTGGTAAACATGAAAATAGTAAATAAAGACTTAATAAATGTGGATTGATATTTTGAAACTCCATATAAAGAAATATATGTAATTTCTAGGGCTCCTGGCCTGTATGCAGAGGTAGAAACCCTAACACTAGGGTTTAGTCAATTCTGAAAGATTTAACCATTAAAAAGTTGTCAAACTTTATGATTTTAACCTTATAATAATTCTTATGGATATGAAAGTCTTTTTGGAGAGTATGTATATGACATAGTACATATATTGAAGATCGAGTTGAAATAGGGTTGCAAACAGGCCTAATAGGCCTAATTAGAGAACATTTTAGGTCAAATAAAATGACTTGGGAGTAGAGTTAGGTTTTGAAACCTTGGAGGTAGGGATTTGGTGGAAAAGGGTATCTATAACAATAGTTTTTTTAGATTTAATAATGTAAAATTTCATACATTTCAAGCAAGCTTGAAAACAGGTTTAGTAAGACTAAGACAA
This sequence comes from Torreya grandis, assembly GCA_037957365.1. Taxonomy (NCBI): domain Eukaryota; kingdom Viridiplantae; phylum Streptophyta; class Pinopsida; order Cupressales; family Taxaceae; genus Torreya; species Torreya grandis. The sequence goes on from JARHVA010000814.1 coordinate 1,125,820, forward strand.
AACAGTTAAAGTTAGGGAAAAGATATAAATCAATGATTATAAAGTGTTTGTGAGTATTGGAAGGTATTATGAGAGTTGAATGGGATTGAGAGGGTAATGAAAACCCTAAACAAAGCTTATATAGATAGATGAGAATCATATGAAATCTGACATTGTTTATGAGAAGTGAGACCAAGTATTATTACTAGACAAGTGATTTAAGTGGAAAAGTATAAAGTTGTTTATAACTACGTATTTATCTACATCAATATTCATATTGATTCATCTATTATAAATGAACTTTTAGGGATTATTGAAGAAGGCATGGTTGATACTGAAAAATTAAGTTTTGTCAATTTAATTCAAATGTTTATTGATGATAATGAACCCCATCTTAAGTTGGTTAAAACTCCACAAGGAATGGCTAGAGGAATTATTCGAGACAATCTTCCACCTCCATGGCATAATGTTTCATATTGGGTAATGAAATACCTCACATGTGATGGATAGTTCACTATGGTTAATGGAGACACTATACAACTTCTCATTTATTTGAAGAAAGGATCCACTAGACCTGAATGCTAGGTAAACCTACCATCTTTTCTTCACTGTGCTATAATTAATCTCACTTAAATATTTAAAATGGGAATTGGGATAATTAAACATCATGGTTTAATTCATCTCACATGTTGGCACCATTTCTTGAATAAACCTAAGGGTGAGAAAGCTTGGTCTTCATTTATGTGAAATCACCCCAAATTCTTAGTAAGAAATCATAATTTCCTATTTCTCCTCCTCTTGTGATAGCAAGAACAAAGGAAGGTCCATATTTGGCACATGTAGCTCTGAAGATGTTGCATCAAAGGTCAAAAATAAAAATGAGGGTTTCATCAAAAAACCCTACTCCATTAGTCAAATCTTGATGAAGTCATTGGTTGATTCTCTAGGAGGAAAAATAAATTGATGTACAAGCAGCTAAAATTTTGGGAGGTTTAAGTTCTCCCATAGAAATTATGGATATTGAACAAATAGTTAAAGAAACACAAACCCTTGCACAAGAGATTGTAACTAAAGAAGAAGAAAGATGCTTACCTTCAATCATTAACCAGGGTAAAGCTTCACTTATAGAAGAAGCTTCATCTTCTCCTCATCCTGTTCATGGAGATAAAGAGTTGCATCATGCTATGACACTATCATGGCATGAAGAAACTATTCGACAATAATAAATATAGCTAGATTTTCTCCAATAAACATTACAATGTAAGGATCAAACCATTTCTAGTTTGGAAAGATGATATGAAGATTTTGTTGCTAAGATTCGATCATAGGAGGTAATCATCATAGTATTTAATATTGAACATACTAGAATTCATAATCAATTATTTTCACTAACTCATGAACTTATCACCTTACAAAATTCTCTTGCAAAAAAGGATTCTCAAATTGATAGTCTATAAAATTATATTGCTAGTAAGGATGCTTGGATTAATAATTTACAACACTCTATTGCTGGTAATAATTCATTATTTGGTCAATAAAATACTTGTATATAGGAGCTAACAACTTAGAATGTTTAATTACAAACTGCCATACAAGCTATGCTGAGGGAAAAAAGGGAAATAGTTGTACAACTTCAAGGACCCACAAGGGCTATTCATTCTTTTCCTATACCCCTTCATGAGATGATTTAAATTTGGAATAAATTTTAGAACAAGATTTAAAAGTTAGAAGTAGAAAATGCCAAAATCAAAGTAGAATGTTAACAATAGTTACAAAAGGCTCAGACTTCTATTCAGACTATTTGTGAGATTGCGAAGAAATTATTACGTTGCAGAAAACCTTCTTCCATGTATGTTTTATTTCTTTATGAAAAAATTTATAAGTGTGTAATTGAAATTATTTATCTTAGTATTCCCCATGTTATTGAAGATGAACATATGCTCATAGATGTCTTTCTTAAAAGCACTACAGAAAGACAAGATCAAATTTGTGAATTTTATCTTTGTAACATGTTATTGGGCCACTAATATGGATTTTTAGTTAATTTTTTTGTGGGGGAAAAATAATTACGTGCTTTCATTTTCACCATGATAAATCAAACTACTTAGGATCAATAAAATAATCAATTCCTAGAACTGCATAATACTACAAGCTTATGTATGAGACCTCAGTTTCCAAAAGCTGACAAAGTTCTTGCTGCCTTCTAGCCTTTATATCTTATGTACATGAAAAACAAGTATCATGAGTTGTTAATATAAAAAATTTCATTATTTTGAGCTTTTTTCATCCAACATTCCTCTTGCTCTATCAATTGAAGTATGGCTAGATGGGAGACTTTGCTTATTGCCTTGAAACACCGGGAAATTATGAGACCCACCGCCATCATTTAGAGTCTTCAGAGAGTTATGGCACTTAGATTATCACTTAGCCCCTATAATAAATATGTTCAGATGTTTAGATTGGCATGAGATTTAGGCCACCCATTATCCTTTGTCCCATGTCTCCTTGGCAGAATTGGCACAATCAAGCAAAAATAGAATTTCAAGCATGGTTGAATACAGTGGTAAGAAATTTGGGGTTTCTACCTAGAAATCATTGTGATTAGGGACACAAATTTCAAATTTATGATCTAAATCAGCAGTTAAAATCCTAACTCTTGGATTGAATAATAGTTCTCCCGCTACTTTGCAAGAGGACTTACAAAGGTAAATTGTGGGGGGGAAATGATGAGTGTTCTATATAGCTCATTATATCTCGCATAAATTGTCCATAAATGTTGTCTCTTGGTTATATATTACATTAAATTTAATATTTAAGGTCTCATATAAGTAAAAAATGAGTGCAATTATATTTTATTTATATGTGATACATTATTGATTCTCTATCTTATTATTTGTGTCTAACTTAGATGAAATGAATACAGTTTTGCATACAAAAATATATCCCTATGGCGGGATTATTTTAAGAAGTCATCCATAGTTTTGGAAACACCTTTTTTGCAATAGTTTTAAAGGCTCGATAAAGAATACATTGAGATTTGAATATCCTTAGTTGAGCCCCAAATATTTGTAACTCTGAAGACGCTTCAAAGTCTTGTCTAGTTGTGCTTTGAAGATGCCTAGCCATGCTTCGAAGATGCCCAATTGTACTCTACAGATCAATATAGTAACTCCAAAGATATCTATTATACACACACACGCACGCACGCACGCACACACGCACGCACACACACACACACACACACACATATTTTTATTTATTTATTTATTTATTTATTTATCCTTTTTTATATATCTTCTTTTAGACATTACTATTCATAGTCATTAAGGTTTGATTTAAATACATGTCTCCTTCTCATTCCAAGGTAATCATATATTATAAAATAGAGAACAAAATAGAGAGAAGACACATTCAAGTGTAATTTCATAGAATCTATAGCATCTGTATATGTTTCTTTTGATAATGAAGAATTAATAAATATTATCATTTCATTTCATTATTGAGTAAACGCTAATCATATTTTAAGAAAAGAGCAAGGGCCCACTTCTCTCTGAAGATCAAGACAATTGGTATTTCTAGTTTATAGTTTAAAAGTGCATTTCTTTTGATACATGTATATTTCATTTTACTGTAAGTGTGATTTCCCTTTCAATACAAAGTGTTATTTCCCTCTTAATGCAAGTGTGTTTTCTTTTAATTCAAGTGTGTTTTCATTAAATGCAAAGTTTGTTTCAGTTCAATGCAAGTGAGTTTTCTTTATGCAAAGTGTGTCTTTAAAATTTCATAAGAGGAAAAGGTTTTTAACTCATCTCCATATTTAGAATTTGTAGAGATGGATTACAAAGATGGTTAGATCAAGCATTAGTCAAGAAATCTAAAAAAACTGCATAACAATCTAGGCCAACCTATTCAATAGGGTGTGAAAATGACAATTAAGAACTCAATGAAAAAAAGAAAATACCAATTGCCTTCCCAAGAGCATCCCATCATCCATAAGTGGTTCTAAGTGTGTTTTTACCCTTTATTTGGTGCTCAAGTCTTCAACATTGGTGCAAGGCAAGCTCCTTCACCATCTCAAGAACACTAAGTATAATCTAGGCTCATGATATGAATATCAATGCTATGCCTATAAAATAAATTTATTATATTGTAAATAAAGAATAATAATCAACACAAAAAGAGGTTGTGAAGAGAATCTTGCATTATAAGTTTACACAAAAATATTAAACAAAATGGTCTTGGCCCTCTTATTTATAGATTTTTTAAATTGATTAGGATCAACCATGATCATCCATCTCAAGATCAAGATGTGTGGCCATGAATCAATTCAATGATGTAAATAATATCCATAAATATCCTCATAATTATTTAGGAGGAAGGGGCATTAAAGAGGCATGGGAAGCCATAATCTTGATATTTGTTGCATTTATGGCTTATGGATGCCACCCCAAAAATAACCTCACTTGATGATGTAGATAATAGTAATCAATTTCTAATAAATGAATATTCAATAACTTCCATGAAATTCTTATTTAAGCTCATAATTTGGTTTAATTTGACTAAGTAAGATTAATCAATTTTAGTGCAATTCTTTGAAAATTGGTGTACTTCATTAATCAAACTAGTCAAAAAGTCATATTATTGGGTCATAATTTGAATTGAGAGGAACTAGAAGGCGATGTTAGTTGTGTATGAATTTTTATTCCATTTAGGATGCTATCGACATAAAATAACACATGCACATGGCATGTACTTCTGAATTAGAAGAAAAGAGTGATCCAGAGCACCAAAATGTGCTTTCATCATTTTGACTCAAAATGATTTGATTAGAATTGATAATCACATAAAATGAATTGCCATATTTATGGATGCATTAGCCTAAATCGATACTTGTATATACAACAAACTCAAACCATTTAGCATGTTTTTAATGATTTTGGCCCAATTTGTGTGTTTTCGTAAATTTTGAGTAAGATTAACAATTTCAACACAATAGTGTTAGGAATTGGATGTATATATAATCTATTAGGAATAATTCTATGTCATAATAGGTAATAAACATTATCACATTCTAAAATACAACATTGTCCTATCCTACCTAACTGGGCAAGTCAAGTGATGACATTATAATGTCTTATGCCAAATGTTTAAGTTCTTGATGTTGATGGTGTAAACCAAAGAATCCTTTTAAAATTATGCCATAGGGAATATTAAGTTAGCAAAAATTTCTAGATTTACTTTTTTTTAACATAAAATTAGAATCTTATTTGTTGTCCTTAGGATTTAGACATCAACAATAGAGTAAATTCCCTTAAAATAAAAAATTGTTAACTCAGATATCTAACATCTCATTGCATATATCCTTGGACACTGGCCCTGATAGAAAATGGCACTAATCCATTGATTGGTTAAATTAAAGGTATAATGATGACCTATCACACCTACACTCCATCTTTCGTAAACTCCCCCTCCAAACTAGCCCCTAACTCCTACTTGATCTCCACCTCGACCTCCCTAGTCTCGTCTATCAACATCCATCACATATAACCCCTCCTTTATATGTTGTCCCTATGCTCTTTGAGCTTTCCTCCTCCCTAATATGACTCTTTCCTATATCAATCTTTTCACAACCCCCTTATCACCCTAGCAGGCCATTTGAGTAGCATGTGTGGTTGTATCTATACCCACCAAGCCATGTATGTTATCATCACTCCAGGATCTAGGATCAAAGTCTGGTAATCCCACACTATCATGACAATTCTCTAATAATTAACTCTTTCTAATGCCTATCCACCAGAACTCCCCACTAAGGTCTCTCCGTGTCATTATGCACAAATAAATGCTCCTCTCCAAGCACATCCTATGACATCATAAAATATCACTGTATATAATCAGGTATATACCACTCAATAATGTAATCTTATAATATAATAAGATAACACTCAATCAACATGAGTCATGTGACATCTACATACTCAAGCCACCCCCACTGGACCTATAGGTATGGCATTTAGGTAATATGCTCTAGTCACAAGCTGTCAAATGCCTATCTATAAAATCACATCTCCCTAGCATGAGACCTTTATACTTTGAGAATGGCAAACCACCCAAATATCAGGAGCTGGTGGGGCTCCCTAGATGCATGAGTACCCAAAGGTTGTCTATAGTAATATGCTCCCAACTCCTTATTTATAGTAGTAGAGAAGAGTTTAGGATCATTGCTCCTCTATATGCACCCATATGTAACTCTCTATATAAGTAGGCCAACACAATAGGATCTTAGGAAAAAACTGAATAATCTTGGACCATGTTTGAAACCACATCCCCTAATCCAAAGTGAAACCACTGACCGTTCTTGTTCGATAAGAGAATGCCAATCATAAGAGACATAACCACAAGTGTTAATCTGTCAATCATTCCCTCCCTCAGGGCCTTGTCAATATCCATTCATGAATATCGTACCCCAATATACAATATACCAACTAACCTCTACACTATCATGCTAAGGGTTGTGAGTGCCAATATATCATGTGGCCTCTCATAGGTAGTTGAAAGATCATAACACATCCTCAAGTGTGATTGTCATCTCCCTAATCACAAAATGAAAGGTGTTGGTCTTAAAGTACCACCTCTAAACTAGATCCATGATTAATTCCATATCAATCCTCACTACCAACATCATCATGACATAATAGAGGCCTATGAGCTCCATCACTTCATACTCCTCTAGCATCATCAAATGCATGTTATGCAATACCACGTAATGTCATAGTCGAGAAGCCATCACCCTTACATCCTCCTATACCAACACCACATCCTATCAAATTATGATCATCTAATCACACCTACATCTATCCTATCCCATCCCATCAACCTAATACCTACATCACCAACCCACACATCTAACCTAGCTACCTACCTTAACCACCCCCTAAATTTCTTACCACTCTATCCTATCCACCTAATTATCCTTCTCATTCCCTTTTCCAAATCATACTAACTCACCCTATCCAAATTGTTTGTCATTACTAATTATTTACCCTTTTTTCTAAACCCCATTCACCTCATTCTACTAACCCCTAACCTACCCTATCCTACTTCATCACCCCTCCTCCTAACCTTCTTAACCTAATCATCTCCATCCTAACCTCCCCAACCTAATCACTTAAATACGTAATTAACCTAACCTAATCACCCTAAGTCCCCAATCCCCCTAAATTCCATCCCTAACCCATTCCCTAACCTTTACCCCTAACCACCATAAAATTGTAACTTACAACCTATCCCTAACATGTGACTTTGACAATAATGCCAATCATAATATGCAATTTTGAAAAACCACAGATCTAACCTCATGGTTTTGAAAACCACAACTTTCCCTTCATGGTAATGTGATATTGCAAATCACTTGTTGTGGTATTATAATATCACAAGTTTCCCATCATGATTTTGCAATACCACAACTTGTGATTATAATATCATAAGTTATGGGGACAATACCACCACTAAGTGTAGTACCCCCAGTCTCACTATTGTCCCCATGACATGTACATTCAATTAATGCTCAAATAAATACAAAATTGAAATAATTAACAGGCTAGGGATGGAGTACTCACTGGTGGTCCCACATCAACTGGCCTCTAGTGCTCCCAAACTCTCTCTCCATGATGTGATGAGCAACGGATGTGATCTATTACTAGGGCTTAAGAGCAATAAAGTTAAAAGGCTAAAAGATAAAATGAGCCTTTTACCCTTCCCTTTTCCTATTTTACCCCCTCACTCACCCGTTCTTTTACCACTCAAAACTCACTTGACCCTGGTTAAACCCATTATCCTACCCTAACTACTAACCTTGATCCCTGAATCCTATTCTATGACCGATTATCACATTTCATCATTGTTTTATCAATCCTAAATATCTAGGGCCATAGTCTTCCATTCTCTGTTATAAGTCAAAAATATGAAGTCAAAACTACATTGGCCTAAGGTCTTTTTAGACTATGTAGGGATCACTTGGCCACATTTTTATGTTTAGGGCTAGCTCAACCACTATTAACATCTAATTCCATCCCATCCCCTATGGGTCACTCATCGATATTAAATCATATTGAGCTACACATCCAACATAAAGTGGCTTGTTATCACTCATCATCCATCAAATGTCCTTTATAGGCTTCCATTCATCCATGGCATGTGTCCTTGCTAGGGGAATTATCCATAGCTTGTGGCCTATCCCCTCTCTTTATTCTCGAGACAATGTTTACATCTCAAAAATTTAATTCTTATCATCTTAATCAATCTACCTCCCTTCTAAACATTGATCAATTATCTAAAACTCATCCTCTAAGGCTAAACCAATTTATCCCATAGCACTTATGTTTGGGGAATCTCAATCATATCTACATCATTACTCAGGTCATCCACACCATTTATCTTGATTCTGGTCTTATCCCACCCCAAGGATTTCCTTTCAAATGACCATATGGTTCATTCTTCCCTGCATGCTCCCTCGAGAGGGAATCATGTATACTAACATGTCTACTAACAACATTCTTATCCACAAAATGGATTTTTTCTTTGAAAATCCATTACTTCTACTTCGCTCCACTCACAATACCATTTCAAATATGGTCAAAATGTATGCACCTAATTCTGCTTGCTTTAAGCATCCTATCAAACCCACTAAACAATATCCTAATTCCTACACATTATTCCCTACATACCATACCCTTATAACTAATTGATTACCACATTAACCAACTAACTAGCCTACTTATCCATTAATCTACCCACTAGCTCACTTGTCAATTTAAAAATTCTTTTTATTCAACTACCCCCTAGCTGCCCTACCACCCTAGCCTTTCCTACATGCCTATGAATCCTGAACCTCATTAATGCCCATATAATCCCCCATTATCCCCTAAACTAATCAAGAAATCTCTAGAACTAGGGAAACTACTCTAACATTCTATAAGTCTCTAAACTAAAGACTTATAAATAATTTAAAATTATCTAAAATCTCCTCCACCACCCTATAAAAGCCATGCTTGGGCCATGACCAAGCTAACCTAGAAATCAATAAGCCCTGATTATACTTTAATTATCAGCCATTCTAAAGTATCCCCATACTCTTGTCAATCCATCCAACAATCCAAGGAATCCATTGAAGTCATTTTGAAGCTCAAAACAAGCAATCCACACTCAATCAATTTGGCATTCGAAACAACTTGAAGGCATTGGAAAGAAGACATAAGGGACAAAGTGATGGTAAGAATTCCATGTTTAATTGACTGATTGTTCCTTTATTCCCTCATTTTTATGTTTTTTGTGTTATTGGGTTTTAATTAATAAATATAATATTTTTTTATAAATAACTCAAAATATGATCACACACTTGCATAATAAATGTGGTTTGCATGACCCAAATTATTCATGTCATTGTGACTCAACTATTTGGTACACATGGTCAAATCTCTGTTATGGGTCTAAAAGGGTGCTTAAATGGACAGATATATCCATGATATTTGTTTAACTATATTTTTTATTTTTTAGTTATTTCTTATTATTAGTAGAAGTTTTGTTGGATATTGTCCTTTCCTATCACTTTCCAACCTAGTTTTGCATCGAGTGGAATTTCAAGGGACCCAAAATAAAAAAAAAACTTAGGTTTCTCTTAATACTTATTTATTGTATCATGGCCCCACCCTTGCACATATGTGATAGATTTTGAACTTAGTGCCATATAACATGCAGAAATTTTGATGGATTGAATGGTGGTATGATGTCATTACTCCCACAACTCATTTTTTGCACATTTATGGTCACCAATTACTTGCATGCATTTAAAAATAGTCTTACCCTACCATGAATAATAGGTTAAATCGTGCCTTGGTCATTGGAATTATAACCCTTACACAAGCCTCTCTAAATACATGGGAATCAACTATAACACCACATTTAAGTGGGTGGTGTGTATAATCATCAAGGTGCAGGAATCAAAGCCAAACTCCATTATCTTAAGATCAATGATAAAGTTTCCACATAATACCAAACATACCTCATAGTAGATATAATGCATTTGATAAGTTGATAAATGACTCAACTGACTTGCCTATTATTATGTAAACATTTTTTAGACTTTATAATAAAACTTTCAATACATGATCATGCTCTTCAGCAATGCTTAGATGTGGTCCATTACCAAATTTATCAAGCATAAAAAGTGGCATGTGGTCAACTTATCTTTATAGATTACCTTTACAAAGTTGTTATAAATATATCCAATGATAAATTACATGTGTGCGATCATTTTACTTTCAAATTTTATAAAGGTATTTGGGATATAATATGAGTTGAATGTTTTAAATTTTACTTTAAAGATTTTCACCCCAAAAATCTTAGTCAATTCATTAACAAAGGGCATGTCAATTTCATAACTAATACTGGAGAACCTAAATTAATTTTAAATTGGTGACCCATCATGTTGTTGAATGTCTCAAAAAATATTATCTCCAAAGCCATGTCTATGTGCAACATCAACATCTGCACACTTTTTGTTGGCCATGAACAAACATGTTTCATCAAAATTAGATATATATTAGACAACATAATAATGATCTCAAAAGGAATGAAATGGGATGCATAATCCATACATAACTTACATGCATATTTGATCACACCTCACAAGGACTTTGATTTATTTAAGTGTGTGACATCTCACACCCAACATGGAGTCTCACGATATCTCCATATATTGTCCCATCACCTTACAAAATTTTGTATAACCATATTATGATACACATCATCTCCTAAGCATGAAATCTTGTGCATCAACCTTGAGGCATCATGCATCACTTTCAAAACCTCACAATACCTCTATGTGTTACAAAAACATCATGTAAATACTCTATTGTAGGGTCCCAACACACCACATCCACATATCTTTTTCCTATGGTGGTATGGTTGGCCAAGTGGAGCTATCTAGGTTTATGCCATGTTAGATAAATTGTTAGCATATCATGCATCCATCACACCTAAAGGAAGGTGAACCAGCATCACCCATGTAGAAGATGAACCATTTTTTAAGCATTCCCTTCTATAAAAAACTTATTTTAATTATGTATATATATTCTAACCATCCAACCCTTAAGCTAAAATAGACAAATCCATATAGTAGATTATTATCATGCCATGAGTATCTATCATTCTACATATATTTATAATTATACTTTAGTCTAGATAACTTAGTTGGAGGTGTTCCCCCTTCTAATCATGAGATCTTGCATTCCCAATTATACTGAACATTGTACACATATTTTCTATTCTTTGTTCTTCATATTAAATATAAGTTACACCATTTTTTAAATACTTCTACATTCAAATGTGTTTTTTAATTGAAACATGTACTATATTTTATTAATCAAATAGACATAATATATAGTTGATAAAAAAAACAAGTGGTTTGAGATCACACCTCAAGCCAAAATGTAATAAATAACAAAGTAAGAAAGCATTTGGGAATATACAAGAGTCATGGCCCACAATCAAAATGGAACCAGTATAAAATTAAATCATTATGATATCAAAAACACAATGTATAAAAATAATACCCTAGGCCACAAGGGCCTCTGACCCCACATAAGGATGAGGAGGAGGTGGCATACTATCCAAATTATCTCCACATCCAACCCCATGGGGGTGCAGCTTATTGGGAATGGGTTCCAAACCATATTGATCTTTATTTTATTCCTCATCTTCCTCAGTTTGATGGTGTAGGGATGATATGGAAAGTGCCAATGTGTGAAACTTACCCTAACCATCTCTTCTTAGAGTCATAAAACAAGAATGTCCATAACTAGCTTATGGTGAGGGCCACCCTCCATGAGCCCTTGAAGGCTAGAATCATTAACAAAGAGGAAGGGTGGAAAATTTAAAATGACTCCATGATCTATGATAACCTATATCATGGTCACATTGTTCCTCATCCCTTCCTAGGAATTATAGATGAGGTGCATCCGAGGGAACTCTGCTAATAGTGCAAGGGGTGTTTCTCTAGTGGCCAATGAGTGTTTAGAGTGTTCCACCTATACAACTACCTTTTCTTGTTGAACTTGTATCTATAGCATTACATTGGACAAGATAATAATTTGTTAGTAGCGTAAAAATATTTATTAAGATGTTATTTGTTAAATACAACATGATTTTTATCTTTCTAAATCAAAAAGAGAGAATTTAAATATGAAAGATTTTCCAAATCCACTTGAATATTGTAGGGATAAGGGTTTTATGCTTGAGTGGATGTAAGAAGGAATGAATCCATCTCCAGGCCTTTGAGGATCTAGAAAAAAACCAAAAGATGTGCATTAGAGATTCGGTTTGGCCATAGGTAACACATCTAGGAGAGGGGATTCCCATATGTAATAATATACCCCCCACTAAAATGCCTTGGTAAAGGATACACCAAGAAAAGGTAGCCTTTTGGGGCTCCATCACTAGATACCAGATGGTTTTAAATCCCTCAATCCAAATATTGGAAGAGCTATTAAAATTTCATCATTTGTTGAGCATCTCCCAAGGCATATTATTGAGAGAAAGCTATTGATATCCAAGTCAGTGTTTATATAGAAGCATGAGAGTGGAAACATTCCAATTCTAATCTTTCCACCATATAAAGGAGCCTATGACTCCAATTTTGTGGAGGGAATAATTAGATACCACCAGTTGAGATTATGTAATAGATTCAAAGTCTTGGTTATTCAGTTTGAATCTAACTTTTATATCTTTTAAATTTTCCCAAGATCAAGATATCTTGTCAAATATATCCTTTATGACCTTAATGCCTCTACCAAAAAGTTTGAGGGATTTGATTCTAGGAACCTTTGCCAAGATATTTCCATTAATAGTAATAACTAAGGACCACCATAGAGAATAAGAGTTGATGGAGAAGCTAGATCTAAACCCTTCCCCCTTCCACACCATATTTGGCTTGATGGTTTCCTAGGATTTACCTTAACTCTTGACCAAAAATGTGCCTATAATTTTGATAGGGGTAAGAGCAACAAGTAGTGTTTAAAAACATAAATTATTTGAAGCACTTCAACCATAAGGGCTACAAGAGGAGATAAAATATCTAAGAATAATTTTCTAAGCTTCTTATTGTTCAATGGCTCTGGGGATCCATTTGGCACAAAGGGTAGTTACTTGTTTGGAAATATCAATGAGCCCAAGCCCCCCAGTTTCTGTAGGTTTACAAAAAGGATCCCAAGTGACTCTATGAAAGCCCACATTTATTTATAGGTTAACCTAAAATAAATATCTTAAAAAAAATTCATTAATCTTGTATTGAAATTTATAGGCATCCCAACATGAGTGGCAGTCAAGACCTTGGAACAAATTTTATATTTAATCGCAAGACATAAGGGCTTAGTGATATAGAACATAATCTTGAAATCCACTCTTTGGATAAGGTAGTTACATATCTCAACCTAGGAGGCTTGAAAAGTGAAGGGAATTACTAGTAATTTAAACATTTATCCATGGGAAATCCATTTCCACTATTAGTTACCTATCCAAGTGTGTATAAAATTATGGGATTGCATGTAGCATTGATTTTCAGCCCACTGAATGTTAGAGATTGAATCCAAGAATTTTTTTGAAGAAATTCCATGGAATTATGAACCACCATATTTTCCTCCAATATCATGAGGAAGGAGTTATCAACAAATTTACCATTTATAAGTTGGTTTAGAGATAGTTGGGGAAGAGTAATTCCTGTGAATAATCCTTTGGAGGCATAGTTTTTAAATAATAGCCAAAACCTTCCACAACAAGGACATATAGGTATGGGGATCGAGGGAAGACATATTTAATGAAATGGAAAATACTAAAATTATCATATTAACGTTCATTAATAATGTTAAAATCAAAGGCACCTTGACAGAGAGCCTTGATGTAGATGGATTACTAGTCTCTTGCAAAGAGCTAGTATTGTTTCTTCTTGAACTAAAAACTTATGTAAGAATTTGGAATCCCTAAAAATAAAATTAAATGGGATTCCCCCATTTAATTATCACCTATGTTTCTACATGATCAGAGTCATCATATGCCTCATTTTTAAAATAAATGCAATCCCTCGAAACAATTGTTGATTTACTAGTAGGATTATAAAACTTGTATGTTTTATTTTCATCACTATATCATGTGAAATTGTGATCAATACTCTTAGGATAATTTGTATCACCCTTAAATTTAATTTTGGTTATTTTCATGCATCTATTTCATTTAACATGGATGGAATTTCCATCTCCTAATTACACATGGATTTTTAAGGAATCATCTAACTTGTTGAAATCGTCTTTTTGAATTGTCATATGATTTGGGCAACCTAAATCAATAAAAAACAAATTATTTTCATTATTTTTTCCAAAAACACATGTGATACAATAATATGAGTGATTTTTAAGGTTAATTTTTTAATCTTTAAAATCCTTTTCTTCCATCTCTTGATTATATTTATTCTTAGTTGTTACTATCCTACAATCTTTAAGCATGTGTCCTATTTTTTTGCAATAATGACAAGTAAATTATTTATCATTGTTACCCATGAAGTTAGATTTAAATTTTTAATCTGATTTTTAGTTATATAAACACCCTTAATAATTATTTTTTATTTTTATCTTTGGTTGTTGAAACTATTAGTCTCATCTTATCCTCATGGGACAAGAGAGAACCAACCAAGTCATCAACACATATAGTGTTCATATCCTTAAATTATTTTTGAGTGATCATAACATAAATCCATATTTGAATTAAATATATCAAAATATTTCTTATTATAACACTTTATTTGATAGATTCTCCATAAACCCTCATTTAATGCACCAAATCATATTCCTTTAAGCAATAATCTCTTAATCCTCTAAAATCTAACATTATCAAATTTCATTTTAAGTGTTTGTATTTTTTATTCTCTTACCTTAATAGAGTCTTGATATGAATTCTCCAAGGTATTCCATGCCTCATGGAAATTCTTGCATCCTACAATTCTTAGATAAATGTTTGGGTTTATAGCACTTTGAAGATAGAAGAAAGATTATGCATTTACTTTTTCTTAATCTTTTGTGTTCTTTTATGATATTTATGTAAGGCATTCAAATATTAGGGTTGTGTTTAGCCATCAAGGACATTATTCCTATCTCCTTTCCATTTAATAATTCTCTTAAATTGATCTCTCCAATATTCAAAGTCATCACCTTTGAAGATGGTAATATCCATGGAAGCAAAATTTACTGAAGCCATTGATTATCCTAATAATTGTATAAAACCCTTATTAAACTTTATTGGATGTGTCCTTGATACCAAATTAATTTTTTGGATAATGGGATAATGATTTATACTTAGATAATTACACTTTTATTGAATTATAGTTAACTAGCAGTTCCAACCATTTTTTGAGAAATCATTGGAAAGTGTCCAATGACCAAACAAATAATTTATGAGATTAATAAATTAAATAAACTTATTATACACAAAAAAAATCAAAAATAAACTATGTCTAAAAATTAAACTCAAGTGCCCATATTGACATCATATTTAACATATCTCCTTTGTTTTCCAAGATGGCTTACTTGCATATCAAAAATATAGAGAAAGTACAAAGACGTATGTACTTCCATTATCTCCCACACAAGTGTGGGTACCAAATATAAATAAAGCAATTAAATATAAATTAATGGAATATGTAAACAAAATTTCACAACAAGATCATGAAAATGAACTATTCAAAAGTATCATGGGATAGATACATTAACCAGTTTCAAATATTTCTCAAATGATTATTGTGCATAATTATTATTTCCAAGTAGTTGGTCTAAGAATTTTTACACACCCCATACAACTGTTTATTATTTATTCTACACATATGTTTTGTACTTAAATTCCATATCATTTCACACATTTTCATACAACAACTAATCAATACAAATTAAAACACATCAAGTAATTCAAAAACATATAACATCATCTAATGAAACAAATCTGCATGTACAACATAGAACATAAAAATATGACATCATATACATATTTATAATACCAAGTATCAATCAACAATATAGGCATTTTTCCCTTGTCCCTTGATATTCTCTACAGTATCTAGACCTCAGTGATGATGCATCACTATTTACACAAGGCCCCCAATAATGAGATCTACTATGTATATCATGATCTTCATAGATGAATAATCTAGGTTGGAGCCTACCATGATCCTCATATATTATATTTTTCTCTACTTGAAGACAAACATACTCAACAAAAATATTTTGGCCCAAATCACCACCACCTGTAATTGGTGGGAGGCATCTTTGCCTCCCCAACTACATTCTCAACTCATCTCTTTCTCTCTAACCACTAAAATTTAGGCTACGACCACAATATAAACATAATTAAATAAGAGTTCATGCACACTTGTAATTCCATCCACACACTTGAGTAGTCCACCTCCTATTACATCGTTGATGATGTTTTAGGTCAAAGTTTGAAAAGACACATCTAAAATGACTATCTAGTTTACATCTCCTAAAAAAATATGTCATTTACATAAGACATTAACAACTTCAAAAAAAATTATAATCAAATACAAAACACTAACAAACATCTATACTTAAAATCATCTCTAATAGATACAACAAGGTATCCAGTAGTTTGACATAATTCCCCACCATCCCTACCCTGACCATGAGGAGTGATTTTATAATTTTTAGCCATAATTAAAAACAATAAAGGCCATCTAGTTTGCATTCACCATCGGGTATAATATTCAATACAACCCACATTATCATTGTTATCTATAACCACTAGGATATCCATATCTTATCCATGAAGTGGTGCTAGATCCAATCCACTAGGATGTTACCTCTCCTAGATGGAAGGTGGAACTATAGGTCCATGTCCATGGGTATGTTGTTGGTGTAACTTCTTGTCTAATTCCAAACTCTTGATTCATCCTCTCATACCAAAATATATTAAAGACACTAGGAAACTAATCATGTAACCACACACTAAAAATGATATGCCTTAACTACATGGCATCCTCAATCAGGCCTACAAAATCTTTAAAAGGTCTCCACAATATCATGTAACAAGATAATTGGTCAAGCATAATGTAATAATCCATAATGTTCTATCCAATTGTGAGTCCTATCAACCTACCACTCAGAATATGCTTGGGAATATGACCAACTAGCACAAGGACCTATAATAGGTCATGTAACAAAAATATGCTCATAATCCCATATGTGTAATAATGTGGCTAACCCTAAACCACTATCATGATCCTATTTGGTCAATATTTATAAATCTTTGTACAAATGGGCTAACATATTACATCCCCAAGCATATCTATTGCCATGATCCTTAATATATCAAACTATATGGTGCATGTGATATGATATTGACACCCCTCACCCATCCACAACTATAAATTATGCTAATAAAACACACAAGTATTTCTAAAATATCATAACAATAAATAACACAATCTATGACAATAAAATGGTAGTATCACCATCTCTACAATGAGCTCCTCTACCTTGACCAATTATATATCGATGTGCTTGTTAAATATGGCCTAGCCCCTTTGTACTATGTACCATTGCACTAGTACCTACAACTATAAATCTAAAGATATTCTAGAAATCTTCCAAATTAACTGTGATATCCATAGTAAGAAGCCAAAATTTACATGTATCTGTTTTCCAACTCTTAGCTAAAAAAGTCATCAAGTGCATATCAAAGGCCAATGATTGAGATGGGAAATAATACCAAAGCCCTATTTATCCAATATTTTTTTCTTGACATCTAAGAGATCTAACCCTCACACAATCTCCATATGCCTACCACAATGGAACTCTCTAGCATGCATATCTCTCTACAAAAACACAATAATATAACATCAAACTCTACATGATTCAAGCATGTAATTCAAATATAAATGTCTTAGTACCATACACTAGTTATTTTAAATCTTTAGACACATGTGACATAATCTATATACCCCTACGTAAAACAAGTCTAGCATAATCCATAAGAGATTGGTAGAACTCAAACACTACCATCAGTCAGAGGACACCTCTAGAAACTACTTAAACTACACAGATATGCCTTAAAATAGGTGAATTTAAAAAGTCATTTTTTTCCAAACCATAAAAAAAATTCAAAAATGTAATTTTTTTGAACATACCAGGTGCAATGGCTTATTACTATGTAAGGCACTCACTAGATTCTCAAATATAATCGGAATCACATCTTGTCATAGAGGCATTTTGGATGCTTAGGTCATAAATGACAATAAAAAATTGTTTAAATGAATTTTCAAATGTAAAAAATTAAACATATTTATATGTGGTGACTTTATGTTATAAGTTGTAAAAATTCAATTCACCAAATAATACTTCACAAAATTGTACACAAGATATATCCAAATCAATATATTGATTTCATTCCCTATCAGTTGTGATGGAATACATGTAGGATGTTATTCTACATGGTAATATTTACATGATCATTATGGTAATTACTAGATATAAATTTTGTGAACATACCACTTATACAAACATTTTCCTTGATCTTACTAAATGTGGACAACAATCATAACTCTATTACGATATAATTAATATTACCTATGAAACTTATTAACAATGTTTAATGAGAAATCACTCACTCCAAATATTTCTTATCAAATTCATACATCCATTAGTGAACATTAATACTAACTTCAAGCTACAAATATATATAAGTCAAATTGTAAATATAATAAATCAAATTATCAATATCTATTAATTTATAAATTTACAAATATTCAGACTCAACCAACAAGTTTATTATATGTGATAAGCACATTACTTCATCAATTAACAAGGGTCCCATGATATTGCATACTTTTCCAATGATCATAATTATCTACATAAACACACACACACACACACACACACACACACACACACACACACACACATGATTGATTTGATAGCCTCATCCCTCATATCAAAAAGGGGCATACAACGATATTTCCTCGGGTTGGTGCACAAAGTTGGGAGAAAAAGTAGTATGACATTCCCCCAACTTTAAATTTTTTTTACAAAGGGCGTATGCCCTTTTTCTAAATTATCAAGGCTTAGGCTTGTACCCGAGCCTTAAGGGCATACACCCTTTTCATTTTTTCATTTCATTTTGTTGTTGTAGCTCAAACCCATGAGCATTTTGACAGGGCTTTTTTTCTCTTTGCATTTCTCTTGTAGATCCATGTGCACACTTTGGATTTGCATCCTGTCAATGATATTTTATATTCAGTTTGCTCCCTCGAGTATGTTGATTTTTAAATTTAATTTTTTCTATTTCTATTTATATTTATTTATGTAAATAGGGTTTTGAGTTTAGGTTTGCATTATATTCTCTTGCATTACTTAAAAAAATTGTATTTCTATTTAAATCTAAATACACAATTAAACGATGTATCCATTGCATGAATAAAATGTTAGACAAAACCCTGAATAGTTTGATTTTGAAAAATAATAAGTTTGATTGTATGAATAATACAATTCAAAATGATCATCAATGGTTTGTGTCACTCCTCAACTAATAGTGCACAAATTTCACTTGCCAATACACTAGAGATTATTTTTAATGAAGTGAGAAATGTAACTTCACAACTTGATGCAATGTTGCATCGAAGAGAGGCCATGAAATAATTTTATTCCGACAAATTATCATATGAAGATGTTAAGAAAAAAATAACAAAATAAGTTGTGTGTGCCTTTTTTTTTAAGCCTAGAACCAACCAACCTCTACTAACAAATTGTAAACATATTAGTATTAATTGGTGTGTTCATGAGGAGATGAAAATTAACTTTTGGGATAGGTGTTAGATGGTGTTTTATGAGCCTTCATGAAACAATAATGAGGATCTGTTGTAATTTTTGAGAAAATTGTATTGTGAGTTTGTGTTGTAAGAAATTCTAAACTATTTTGACATGAAGGCCTCCCAAGGTAGGGGAGTTGGGTCTTCATTTGATAGACCTAATGCTAGGTGAGACTAAAACTATCATAGCTAAGCTTAGAGAAACAAAAGAATAATATCACAACATAACATACATATGGACACCCTTGAGGTAGTTAAGTGTCTGATACAAGTTATGATTGAGCATGGTATGCATACATTGAAGACTTATACCTAGCTTACAGGTGGTGCTAGTAGTAGAGGCACTAATGGTGTTGGTGGTAGTGGTATTGGTGGTAGTGTTAGTGGTAGTAGTGGTTTTGATGGTGTTGGTATAGGTGCTAGTGTCCCTCCTCCTACTCATGTTATAGTTCATGTGCATTGTTGCACATCATGTGGGAGGAAATGTATGGTACCTCATGTGCAGGTGAGACATACACATAGTATATTTATGGATACTAGCATGTCAGAGCATATCCCACCTATAGATTCTTTAAGAGCTCAGGAAACTAACATCCTAGATCATACACCACCTATAGATGCTTCAACAACACATGATACTAACATCCCAGGCACTATGCCAAATGTACTAGCTTCACCAACTCCTATCAAGATACATCAGCTTGATGTGCAAGAGTTATCAATTTCACCATCTATATTTGATACACATGTTTAATTTTAATTATAGTTTATTTATGTTTGTAACAGAATATTAAGTTTATTTTTTAGTATGTGTTTACTTAATTGACTAATTTAGTTAACTAAACTTATTATTTATTGCTTTTATACATGATTGGTGATATTTTGGTAGCTGAGTATATCTTGAATCTATTGCAGAGGCTGAAATTGGCATGGGTATACCCTATACCCAGGTTTGGAAACTTTTAAATTACATATTTATTCATATATGTTTATTGTTCCTTAAACAAAAACTAATTTTTAAGATATATACTATATTCATAGATTTTTATCATGTTCATTGGATTCACACATTATTCATTTATTGGTTTTATAGATGATGACGGATACTATGGGAACCCCTCATGGATGACAAGAAGGTTTTCCTGATATTGAGACTATATTTGAAGATCCAATATCTCTAAAATAGGTCATGATTCAGGAATAGAGACTGGTGAGAACACATAGTAAATTTTTGTTTAGCTTTAAGCAATGATGTTCTATGTCATATTTATATAAATGTATGCACATATAGATCTAACGATATATTTATGCTCCATAGGATTCCCCATTGCGGATGTATATGTGGTGGTGTACCCTATAAAACCATTTAAATGGAATACAGTGAGTGTAGAATCATTTTTTTTTAAATTATTCTTGAAAAAATTATCATTTTTAATAGATAATTTTAATGCATTAATTTTTGTATTTCATATGTTATGCAAACACAACAATTTCTAGAGGTTGTGGATGAAATAAGGGATGACTCACATGCTAAGAGGAGAATCTCTCCTCGTATTGAGGAATCCAACACCCCTGACTCTACATGTATGCCAACAAAACATAATTTATTTGGAGGCAATGAGGAGCAGGAGAGCTAGTTGTTGTGTTAGGGGTCTAGTAGGCATAATCAAATTTTTATGCCGATATAGCCCACATTGTAGGCCTATAAGACACATTTTGTATATGTATATGTTATGGTCTACTTTTATTGATATATGTCCTATTATTTATTTTGAATTATGACACAAAAATTTCATATACACATATATACAATTCGACAATAGGAATCCTTTACCTATGCATGTTTTTTATTTTGAGCATTTAATGTTTACACATATTATTGGTTAATGATCATTATTACTTCATATGGGGCTAAAAAAATCCACATTATTGTGTTCATCATTATGTATATTTTACATTTATATGTGATATTTACTATTTACTTATTTAATTTACATCTAATTACATATCAATTTGTAGTTGTGATGTAAGTGGACTTGTGATCAATTTTAAGGATGTAAATATTATAATGTATACTTGATCATACTTGATTATGATGTAGGAGAAATTTACTATTTACTTGTTTCATTTACATTTAATCACATATCAATTTGCGATTGTGATGTAAGTGGACTTGTGATCAATTTCAAGGATGTAAATATTATAAGTTGTACTTGATCATATTTGTTAGGAGGTCTAGTGATGCAGTAGCAATTTACTATTTACTTGTTTCATTTACATTTAATTACATATCAATTTGCAATTTTGATATAAGTGGACTTGTGATCAATTTTAGGGATGTAAATATTATAAGTTGTACTTGATCATAGTTGTTAGGAGGTCTAATGATGTAGGAACATCATCCATCAAGATGTATATGGTGTGTTTTTGGTAATAAATAACCTATCATAGCTTCAAGTTGTTTGTAATAGTTCAATTAAGGGGTGCTTATGTTTTCCATCCAAAACTAAATTCAAATTTGTAATAAAGAGCCTTTGATGTTCTTAGAGAAATTCATCAACTATTAAAGGTGCATGACTATTAAAAAGGCTCACTTATGGTCTTGAGGTCTCAAAATTCATAGCAATGTATTGTAATTCATGACTTATCATCAAATTGATTATGTTTAAGGTCTTATGATGTAAATGAAAAATAAATAACTAATGTATATGGAACATACACTTACATTATACATTCACCTAGCTCTGATCTCTAATTTGAATCTCCTCTCTACTTGGTTTGATCCTTTGCATGGATAACAGGTCCTTTACTTCTCCATTGAACACCCTTTCTCAATCTCAACTCATTAGGTTCATAAAATTATTTCCCACATAGTCCTCTTCTCTCTCTAAAAGACATATCACCCTTTTATCCCTCTACACTCTCTCCTCTTATGCTTAACTCTACACACTCAAGATCCTCTAGGCCTACTCTTTGGCTATATTCACTTTGATCTAGGTCTATAGTTCTAGACCTCTTTATTAACCATGAAACCTATTATCCCTTCTTTCAATCTCATCCTCTTCAGTGCAAATATCATCCTCTCACACACATACTGAACTAAATAGCTTCCTTCATGAATATAATGCATATAATTCTCACTCTCTATTTCAAGATCTGTCACTAAATAGCTTCCTTCATGAATATAATGCATATAATTCTCACTCTCTATTTCAAGATCTGTCATTCTCTCCTTCTTATCATCATCCCCATAATCTCATAATCTACTCTCATAACTATACTCTCTAATCTTCCTCTAAGCTTGTTTATTATTTGTCATAGTTTCAAGGCCTAAAGATCTCATTCATGGTTCAATGAATATAAACATCTTTCTAGTGCATATAGGGACATATATCTACTCATTGGATCTCTTACATACATACAATCTAAAAACACAATCCTCAAGTTAGAACTCCCAACTCAACTACACCTTCCTTCTTCAAGCCTCCTTCTCTAGTAAACCTCAAAACATGTAAACCTAGCAGGTGTGAACAAGAAACAAAGTTTTTGATTAGAAAAAATACATTTTCAAACATCCATTATCCTTATTCAGCTCCATGCCAAGTTTTATGATCCAACTCTCCATGCAACCTAGCTAACTCAACTCACTTTTTGCCAATTAGGCCTCTTTAGGTCTAGTATAATGACACGGTTTGCAAAATTATATAGTACAGACTCGTACTAGTATAAAACCTCATTAATATTCAAAATATTTATAAGCTACACTAGAATCCAAGATTTTAATGATTTTTAAGTGTTAGAATAAAAGATATTTTAATTACAATTTGGAAACCCTAAGTTGAGCTTAGATAGGCCTGTGCAAGGTTAAGAGGCTATAAAATTAGATAGTTTGTTTTTGAAAACACTTAACTCACATTTGAGACCTATTTACACTTTATTCAACTCCTCCAAAATGTTTCAAGCCTTGATTCAACACCAAACATCCATCCAAGGCATATTTGTAATGTCTTGTGCTAATACAAGTAGGTTTTAAGACTTCTTGACACCATCCTCCTCTTTCAAACATTTTCTATTACTTATAAATATACCATTTATAACTATACACCTTACCTTTCATGTTTCAAAAGTTATCCTTCTTTTCTAGGTCACCAAAACTACTAAAATCTTACTTGACAGTTTCCTTTTGACGAACAATAGGGTTTTTTAAGATAAATAGTCTTGAAACTCCTATTACTCACTCATAAAACTTCAAAATAAATTACAATCTTCTCCAATAGTTTATATACATCATATTCTAGATCTAATATAAATTTGAGAGCATTTGACTAGATAAATCACAAGATACAAGGCTTTTAGAATGGCCTAGGGTTTCATGGCAACCTACAAGCTGAGATCACTTAAAAAGGTTTTTTTTGAAGTTGGAAACATTTTAAACCCTCATTATTTTTCAAATGGTTTGTAATAACCCCTTACACCTTTATCCATAAGCTAATCATCTTGACCAATAACAAATGTATTCAAAATACCAATATTCCAATATTATAGAAGGCCTATATTACCCTACCTAGACTGCAAACATTCCAAAAAGGCTTTGACCTATAAACTACACACAACACATGAAAGTATGAATGTTATATTGTATTATGAACTCTCTTGGTCATTATTAAATTAGTTTCTTTGGCATAAACATTCTCAATAATGCTAAATCAACACCCTCTTACAACACTCCAACTCCTCTCTCATGAAATTTCAACTCTTTATATGCTAAAATATATAATAGACTTCCTTTTTCTTCCATTATCAAGTTGAAGGACCTTCACACATATTCTTAAACCTAATTTAGATCTACTACAAAAATTACTCCATCATTACACCCCATATTACTCCTTCACACATTACACAAACTTTTATTTTGAATTTTAGACCCTTCATTAGTCTCTCCAGTGATGACAATTTTGTCCTTTATGATTTTTAAAGGTCTTCAATGTCTCACTCTTAATGAATTCAATGCATATCAGGTAGTTCAAATCTTTACCAAGATTACAGTTCCCGATTTTGGTTAATATCCTCCTCCAATTTCAATCTCGCATTATAGGAGAACCGTAAGGGATAGAGATAAGCCATCAACTCCCACACGTGCATGAATGGGTCCTCTAATAAATCCTAGGAGGATTTTATCTAACTCAAGTTAGGAAATATGAAGCAATGAGGTTTATCTCACAACAAAATCTCTCAAAATGAGCAAAAAATTGGTCAACAATGGCCATATATTGTGACTCATTAGGCCAATCAACTAACCATTTATGTGGACACATCTAGATGGTCATTTTAAGGCTAGGATGATTGTTGTTCAGTCTCAGTCAGGATCTAGTAGCGAAGGTTGTAGTTGATCGGACACATTCCTTAAGATAATCTCCTCATCCTTGAGTGTGCAAACTAAGTGAAATTCAATCATGAATTATAGGATAACCTTGAGGGATATAGATGAGTTATCAGCTCCCACACATGTATGAACGAGTCTTATAAGAAATCCTATGAGTATTTTATCTAACTCAAGTTAGGCTAATGAGGTTTCTATTACATCTAAATATATCATAACAAGCCAAAAGTTAATTAGCAGGGGATATATATTATGAATTATTATCCAAATAGATGAACCATCTATGAAAACATGTCTGAAATGGCATTTTAAGGCTAATATGACCATTATCTAGTCTTGGTAAAGCTTCAAGAATGAAGGTTGCAATTAATCAGACGCATCTCTTAAGAGAATCTCCTTATCCCTAAGTATGCAAACTGAGTGATATTTGGTCATACATTGTAAGATAACAATGAGGTATAGATATGAGATGCCATCTCCCATACATGCACAGATCAGTCCTCTAAAAAATCCCTAGAGTATTTATCTAAATTAAGCCAAATGAGATGCAATAATGAGGTTTCTTGTAACCAAATATCTCAAAACGGGCCAAAATTTGGTAAGTGGGAGACATATATTATGAATCATTAGCCCAATCAATGAACCATCTACATGGACACATCTAGATGGATGCTTTAAGGCTATGATGGACATTTTTTGATGTCAATTAGGCCCCAAGTCTGAAGGTTGTATTTGATTGGACACATCCCTTAAGAGACTCTCCTCATCCCTGAGTGTGTAAATTGAGCAAAATTCAGTCACACATTGCAGGATAACTTTGAGGGACAGAGACAAGCCTTTAAATCCCACACATGCATGAATAAGTCCTATAATAAATCCCAATAGGATTTTCTCTAACTTAAGATGGGTAAGATGTAACAATGAGATTTTTATTGCAACCAAATCTATCTGAATGGGCCAAAAGTTGGTCAATGAGGGTCATATATTATGACTCCTTATCCCAATTGATGAGTCATCTATTCAAACATGTTTAGATGATAATTTTAAGGATAGAATGGTCTTTGTCTAGTCTTGGTCAAGCCTTGGAAGCAAAAGTTTTAGTTGATCAGATGTATCCCTTAAGAGAATCTCCTCGTCCCTTAGTGTGTAAATTGAGCAAACTTCGATCACACATTGTAGGAGAACCATGAGGGATAGAGATGAGCCATCATCTCCCACATGTGCATGGATGAGACCTATAAGAAATATCAAGAGAATTTTATCTAACTTAAGCTGGATGAGATGCAGTAATGAGGTTTCTCTCATAGCCAAATCTCTCAAAATAGGCCAAAATTTCATCAGTAAGGACATTATATTATGACTTGTTAGCCTAATCAATGAAACATCTATGTAAACACATATAGATGGACATTTTAAGGCTAGGATGGTCATTATTTAGTTTAATTAGAGCCTCATAAGTGAAGGTTGCATTTGATCAGACGCATCCCTTAAGAGAATCTCTTCGTCTTTGAGTGTGCAAACTAAGCAAACTTTGGTCGCACATTGAAGGAGAACCATGAGGGATAGAGATGAGCCATCAATTCCCACACATGCATATATGAGTCTTATTAGAAATACCAAGAGTATTTTATCTAACTTAAGTTTGGAGATATGTGGCAATGAGGATTCTCTCATAGCCAAATCTCTCAGAATGAGCTAAAAGTTCATCAGTGGGGGTTGTATATTATGATTCATTATACCAATCAACAAACTATCTATGTAAACACATCTAGATGATTGATTTAAGGCTATGATGTCTATTATCCAATCTAGGTCGAGCCTTGAGAGTGAAGGTTGTATTTGAATGGATGCATTCCTTAAGAGAATCTCCTCATCCTTGAGTGTGCAAATTGAGTGAACTACAATTGTGCATTACAGGAGAATCGTGAAGGTTAGAGACAAATCATAAGCTCCCACACATGAACGAATGAGTCCTCTAAGAAAATTTAGGAGACTTTTCTCTAACTTGAGTTGAATGAGATGTGGTAATGAGGTTTATCTCACAATAAAATCTTTCCTAATAGGCCATAAGTTGGTTAGCAGGGGTTATATACTGTGACTCATTGACCCAATTGATGAACCATCTATGTGGAGACATCTAGATGGGAATTTTAAGGCTAGGATGGATATTGTACAATACTAGTCGAGCCCTAAGAGTGAATGTTGTAGTTAATTAGATTCATCCCTTTAGATAATCTCCTCATCCCTAAGTGTATAACCTAAAATAACTTTCATCACGCATTACAAGAGAATCATGAGGGCTAGAGATGAATCATCAACTCTCACACGTGCATGGATAAGTTCTCTAAGAAAATTTGAGAGGATTTTCTCTAACTCAATTTGGGTAAGACATGACAATGAGGTTTCTCTCATAGCTAAATCTCTTAGAATGGGCCAAAAATTCATCAACGAGGGTCATATATTATGATTCATTATCCCAATCAATGAACCATCTATGTGGACACATTTGGATAGGTGTTTTAAGGCTATGTCAACCATTGTCCAATTTTGGTTAGGCCCTAAGAGTGAATATTGCAGTTAATTGGATGCATCTCTTAAGAGAATATCACCATCCCCGAGTGTGAAAACTGAGTGAACTTCCATCGTGCATTGTAGGTGAATTGTGAGGGATAGAGATAAAACATCATCTCCCACATGTGCATAGATGAGTCTTTTAATAAATATGTAGAGGATTATCTCTTACTTAAACTAGGTAAGATGTAGCAATGAGAGTTTTCTCATAGCCAAATATCTCAGAATGGGCCAAAAGTTGGTCAATAGGGGCCATATATTATGAGTCGTTAGCCCAGTCAATAAACCATCTATGTAGACACATTTAGATACAAATTTTAAGGCTAGAAAAATTGTTTCCCAATCTCAATCAATCCCCTAGAGTGAAGGTTACAACTGATCAGACACATCCATTAAGAAAATCTCCTCATCCTTGAGTGTGCAAACTAAGTGAACTTTGATCACGCATTATAGGAGAACTGTGAAAGATAAAGATAAACTGTCATCTCCCACATGTGCACAAATGAATCTTATAGGAAATTTTAAGAGGACTATCTATAACTTGAGATGGTTAAGATGCATAAATGAGGTTTATCTCACAACCAAGTCTCTTAGAATGGGCCAAAATTTGGTTAGCAGGGATCTTATATTATGACGTGTTAGCCCAATCAATGAACCATCTAAGTAGACATGTTTGAATAGGCATTTTAAGGCTAGAACATCCATTTTTTAGTGTTAATCACATTTTGAGAGTGAAGTTTGTAGTTGATCAGATGCATCCCTTAAGAGAATCTCCTCGTCCTTGAGTGTGCAAACTAAGTGAACTTGCATCATAAATTTTAGAAAAACTATGAGGTTTAGAGACTACCCTTAAGATTTAATATGTCAACAAATTAATTCTCTAATAAATCTCAATATTATTCTCTCTAACTCGAACTAAGAGAGATGCAGCAATGAGGTTTCTCTCACAGTCAACTCTCTTAGAATAATTCAAAAGTTGGTCAGTGGGGCCATATATTCTGACTTGTTATCCCAATTGATGAACCCTCTACACAGACACATCTAGATAGACATTTTAGGGATAGAAAAACCATTATTCAGTCTCGATCGTGTCCTAGGAGTGAAGGTTGTAGTTTATCAGACGTATATCTTAAGAGAATCTCCTCATCCTTGAGTGTACAAACTAAGAATTTTTTTGTCATGCATTACAAGAGAATCATGAGGAATCCAAAGATGAACCATTAGCTCTTACATGTGTATGTATGAGTCCTTTAAGAATTTCTAGGAGGATTCTATCTAAATCGATTCAAGCAAGATGTGGAATTGAGGTTTCTCTTGCAACCAAATATCTTAAAAGAGGCCAAAAATTGGTTAGTGGGCCACATATTCTGACTCATTAGCCTAATTAATGAACCATCTACATAGACACATAAGTATATAAATTTTAAGAATAGAACATCCATTTTTTGATCTCGATCATGCCCCAAGAGTGAAGGTTGAAATTGATCAGATGCATCCCTTAAGAGAATCTCCTCATCCCTTACTGTGCAAACTAAGCAAACTTCTATTACACATTGTAGGAGAACCATGAGGACTATAGATGAGCCATCAGCTCCTACACATGCACAAATGATTCCTCTAATAAAGCTCAAGAGGATTCTCTCTAACTCCAGACCATAATTATGCCATAGATATATCTAGTTTCTTATTTTCTTAAAAAGACAAACAGAGAGAAGGTGAAAACATAATTGCTTAAGGTATATAACATTAATATGAATTATTTTTTGGCTTCTCTCTGTTTCAAGAAAATAATCTTCAATACTCACAGCACTAACCACGTGAAGGTGGAAGCTCATATGGTGCCACTAACTTACATTAAAATTATTAGTTAAAATTTTGAACAGAAATAAACCAATAATGATAAAATAATTAAAAATTAAAATACATTAAACCAAATAAGTTAACTATATTAATTTGAAACACAAGATAAAATTACCAATTCAATCTAACATAAATTTAGGATCAAATCTATTTGCAAGTGTTTCAAGAATCATTTCATGGTCAAATTCATGTACTTACCACAAAATTCTATTATGAAGATTTATATGATATTTGATCATTTGAATATTTGTAGCAATAACCAAATTTGAATAATGAAGCACCACCCTATATGTTTTAAATTACTCAAATAACAAATCTTTTATTTTTTTATGACAGTACATACAAATCCAGGTTATTGTAACCACTGTGAATCCATTGGGATAAATTAGCTCTTCTCCATCCATAACATTTGTGGTAAATTTTTTCTAGCCTCTACACAATGACATAAGTAGTAGTATGTTCCCTCAGCATTGTCCTCAAGTGCAATGACTACAAAAACATGCCCTACATTTAAGGTATAATCAAATTGTAAGCACATCTAGTAAAAGATAAAGATATCAATAATATCTAATTAAGGTTGTATATTTAATTAAAGAGTAAATTGTACCTAGTTGCATAAGATCTGAGATGTAGTCAAAGTCAACTAATGATGCCATTTCATGATCTATCAATTATTGGAGTGAATGGTTACTCTATACAGGTAATATGGGTCTACAATACCATTCATCAACCCATTATTTTAACTCACATTCATTCCAGTTAAATTCCATACATGCAAAACAAAAACATGACATATCCCTAGTATAAATAGTCCATGAATTTGAATTTGAGATTTGAATGGAGTGGAAAACACTCGATCTAGGTACTGCACTATAATATTCATACATTGCCTTGTGTTGTTCCTCCATTAACCAAAATAATCTTTACACATGAGAATATTTATCTGATCCATGACAAATATTTTCATTACACCAAGTCACAATACTTACAGCATTGATTAAATTAGCACCATCCTAGTGCTTTGCCTATCTATTTTAAGGGTTCTTTTTACACATGCATCTGCACCATCATGTTCCCTTTTCCATGAGCAGCCTCCACGAAGCTCCAAAAATGTTTAGCACCATTCTTCTTATGCATTTTGCTTAACCAATAAAATATTCAAGAATTCTTAAAATACCTTGCATAAGTGTCTGACCAAATTTAGTGTGTATCAAACAAGATTTCTCTTACATTCATATTGATATAAAATATCTCAAAACAACCTTGGATAAACTCTAAGGAATGTGATCTGTCATTGCTCATATAAAAGTGGTACTCCCTCAAAATCTTTATGTTGTTATTTGTGCTATCAATTTATATGTTGTTATTTGTGCTATCAATTTATATGTCTACAAGTAATATGAACAAAAATTCCAACTTGAATTGAATTATAGTATTGAGATTCGACCTCATTCTATGGTTGTAGTGTGTAGTTCTTAGCAAATTCCACAACCAAAACAATGGTCAACTGGGAAGTTGTCATTGCATACTTTGAATTGATTATATAATCATTTTAATTTATGTGTGTGTCTTACATATTGGTAGATGATGTTCTTATTTAATTTAAACATGCAATTAGATAAAAAAAAATTAGTCATAACCAACTCACATTTTGATGACTCTTTTCCATATTTTAACACTTAATTTATAGATTTGTACTTCTTATAATCAACTAGTTATTTTTGAAATTCATGTGAGATTTATTCATGTATACAACTCATCAAATTTGAAAAACCACCACAACTGTTACATGTTCCATATAAACAAGTTTTGGCCAAAAAAATTGTCCCTTAGGTCCTTGACAAAAAAGACTTTGGATTAATTCTCTCAATGTCTTAGGTGGGGAAGACACCATACATTCCTGCAAAATCTTATCAGTATGTAAGTACAATGTATATGATGAAAAACATAAAAATGCATAGCAAATTCAACATGTACCCTACAACAACATGTGGTGCATGCTTGGTTGATTTTAACATAGAAAAGCCTACAAATCTCAAATGACCTTTGGCTAATTATCAATTGGACATTAAATATTTTAATAAACTTTTTATAAAATTATGTTTGGGTCATGTCTAAGAAATGTTTTGCATGTGGATCATGGTTTTTTGAGCCTTTTCATCTTTTAACAATATATTTTAAACATTAAATGAGACACTTGTGTTATTGTGTCAAAAAAATTCAATCAAATGTCTTGTTCCTTCAACTAATACCTTATCTTCCATGGGAGTCTAACACTAAATGCTTAATAATCCATGAGTGAAGGGTCATCAAGCCTTATTATTATTTTTATGGAATTTATTATATATTTTTTATTTAAGTTCAAGGATTTACTTATTTCACTAAGAATTCAAGCTTGAGATGTTAACTTACTCACTATAGATTTCATTATTAGTCATCTTGCCACATTACTATATTTTTTTTTAACTTTTATTGCCTATTGCCTTAAATGTGTTAAATAGATTTTTTACTATTATATTATTTCTTTCCTCCATGTTGAATGTTCTTAGCCCTAAATTATGCATCACAAGGTGTATTTTTTGCATTTTCATTAATTAAACACATATTTGACATCATTTTATATGGATTTTATTTTCAAATGCATAGTCCCATACACATTGAGCATGATGTTGAATTGATCTTTTTGATATTTTACCTTCCATAGGTTCTATTATTTTCTCATCTATTTCAACCAAATACCTTGGTGTTCATCTTATTATCCTTGGATTTGTGGGTGTAGGAGCTATATTTTGTATTAAATTGGGTGGTGTTACCACTTCAACCAAAGTATGGATAGTAGTGGGTTGACTATCTACATTATACCCTACAAGTGAATTGAATTCCTTTTCATTATAAGACACATGATTTGGGGTCATTACTTGATGTTGATTATCATCATACTCAACAGTTTCATTATGAATGGATGTTTTATTATATTGTGTTTATCCATATGATTCATCACTCATTACAAATTCACTACTTGCATGCTCTATATTTTAAACTTCATCATGCAACAAAGATTGATTGAGTTCTCTTATCTCATTTGAAGACATATTTAAACTGAATTCTATAGAATTGTGCATGTTATTTTCATTTGAAATATTACATGGTGTGGAGGAAGCACCTTCATCTTGCCTAGAAGCCCTTATGGATGCTCTCCTAACTGCTTATCTTTTTATTTCTTTTTTTTCCTCTTCAATTTGCTTATTTTTTAATATCTTTGATTGGTCTTTTGTGATGACTTCTTGATCACATTATTTATCTTTACCAAAATAAGCTAATTGTATATTTAAACCTGAATAATTTATTGTCATTCAAACAAAGTGAATGGAGAATTTTCCAAATTCGCATAGTTATAGCAAAAAAAACAAATTTATAGTTTTCAAAGAACAAAACAAATGAGCAAATTTCATGGGGAAGCTAAGAGAAACTTCTGAGTCAAAAAGAGCATGTGTGATTTTGAAATCATGCGTGCCCTTTTTGATCCATGAAAAAATGGGCAAAAATAATTGATGTGGTAAAAAGTGAGTTTGCAAAGGGAGTACACCCTTTATAATTTTACAAATTTGTCTTTACCACTTTCCCTCCAAAATTACCTCAATTTTAGGCCTAGGTGGTTCTGAACCTAGTCCAAACCCTATCATGAACCAGTGAATTTGATTTCTTAAAAATTTAGGGTTTTTTTCATCTTTGTCGACACATCTAATCAAACAGATCTTATTAATTAAAAATATATATATGAGTTTGTATAGGGGAAAGCGTAGTTTTAGAATATATAATTTTTTTAATGTTAGAATATTATTTGTAATTATTACTTAATTTATACATAACATACCTCATTATGGACTATATACATATCATCACAAATTTTCATATAAATTTTTGAATATTAATTAAACATTTATAAAACTTATATATCAACAATCTACACATTATCGATTATGCTTTAAAAAAATTTGATTTTCATGAAGTTAAGGTCAAAAGGTTGTGTTTGTACACTTGCAGTATCAATTTTCTAGTTGTCTTAACTTGTAAAATTATTTAAAAATTATATATAATAAAAAATATTCTCAACAATATTTGACATTTCACCTATCCATATATGAAGTTTCATACAAAAATTCATTCATTTACTCAAAAAAATATGTTCATACACATGCAAACTCCTTATCTTCTCATAAAAATGACCAACCTATTGTCATAAATATATCTATTTCACATAGGTTTATCATCTGGGTATTGAAAAAAATTAAAATTAAAACTACATTCAAAATTCTATAATTCATGTTCTTATGTCATTGTCAAATTCATTTTCAAAGTGTCTCTAACATTCTCTCTAAGTTCAACTATTGTTATTTTAAATAAAAAAGTGTTGCTTTATAGCCCCCCTTTTATCCCCCATTATCCTACATCTAAACCGCCGCCGCCCAACGCGGCCGTCCCCCCTCCCCACGCCCCACCCCCATTTCACATATATATTCAAATTAATACAGTTGTTTAAATTGGTATATTTGTTCAGATTTGTATAGTTGTTCAAATTGGTATTATTTTTTAGATCGGGTCAAATTATGACACAAATACATATATTGATAGTGACATGTTGTGATGAACATGACATACATTAATATAGATTATAATGTAAATTATAAATTTATACAGATTAAGGGCATATACAGTACATACATCATACATGTTACATATTTTAGGTTTTTTAAGATTATCGAATTGAATGACAAATCATGTCATTCCATATCACACATTAGCACTAATTAGATCAAATTGGGGGCATGAACATGTTTCATGCATCCACTATTAAAATTTACTATGTTGGTACTAATTATATTAGAATGGGGGCATGAACACAGTTCATGCGTACATTATTACATTTTAATATGTTGGAACATAGTGGATCAGATTGGGTGCATTAATATTCTTCATGCATCCACACTATTACAATTTTTTAACTTAAAAACATGGCATTGATGGTCCTGTAGTTTTACATATTGAACCTATAATTTCATCTTTAATGGTTGATTAACCCTACATGAGCCTAGAATAGGCTCCTCATTTCATCTTGACGTTTAAGATCAATTAAATGAGTGTGTGGTGTAGGTTCAACAACACTCAATGGCCTAACACCTTTCCCTAAAACACATGAAATCTTGTCAATTTTCGTAAACAGGAAGTGCACAAGACTAAAATCACCTCTCTCCACTTGGATTAGGTTAATTAATGACCCACGACATCTCCATTCTTTACAACATGAGCATATCCATGAGTGACATAGTACTATGGGCATACAAGTGTAGTTTTTCTTTGAATATATTTTTGATTTATTATAATAAATATACTTTGTTTTATTTGGATAGTAATATGTCTAATTATAAATAATGTTTCTTTCAGGAACACATGGACACTATGGAACACTGGGGCAATGAACACTTCAAGTTTACAATCACCAATGTAGGTTTGCATTCTATTTATCCCTTTAAATCTAGTATTTATAGTTACACTAAAATACATTAATGGGGGAATTTATAGATACAAAATTTTGGTACAATTTTTATTTGCACAATGATTTCATACAACTTTATATATATAATCCTCAATTACAAATAAAGAACTTATTGGTGCATTCATCTTGGTATTTTATCATTTTATTGAATTTATTTGATTACGTAGTAGTAATTTTATTATTTCCAACTTCATTTATTGTGTCACAAAGATCCCTAGTCCAATTTTACTTATCATTGAGGTTGATTGATTTTCAGATAAATTCAAAATTCACGGACACTATAATCATATGCAATCATCTAAAAATTATGGAAACATCTTGAAGCCTTTTTAAAATTATTTTTGCAACATTTACTTTTGGATTGTTTATTTTGCATGTTTGATAACTCTTGGGTTGAATTTCTCATGCCACTAGTTCCCCAGATTCAAATTTGATAGATCTCTATATAAAAATCCCCTTGAAGGAATTTAAGGACAAACATTCATTATTAAAATTTAAATATGAAGTGCATACTACTCTTATCTCATTGTTTATTGTAAAACAAATGTTTCTAAGGTCAATTTATATTATTCATGCTTGTATCAAAGGATGACCTAGGTGAAATAGCATCTAGACATGCATCCACATGACTTGGCACACACTCACATTAAAGTGAGAATTACATGTAGTTTGAGCCCTCTTTAGAGTATTGTAAATGTAGGCGACACTTTGGTAGTTAATGGGGATTGGTTGAGGCTAGTCTAGCTGAACATACTAACCATTTTATATGGTTTTTCAATCTAAAGTGCAAGATCTAGGGTTTGGATAAAGGAGAGAGAATACATGATTATCTTAGAAAGTCTAAAGGTGATCAAACAAAGAAAGGACATTTAAAGATGTAAGCGCATAGTCTTGAGATTAAAAAAATAACTTCGCCTCCCTAAAAGAGTTCATTATAGGTAGAAGATATCAAAATTTTGTAGTGTCTAATAATTATGAAGGTGTCATGCAAGTCGACACAATCATTCTCTGATCTGAATCCACACAGAGCTATTATAGAGTACATATAATGATTATCACATAATACATAGACCAAAATTGAGACATAACAACCTAAGTTATGTGTTCCCTTAGATGTATGATTGTTGATGTATATTGTGTAATATGAATTTTTAAAGTTTTATGCTTGTTTAGATAACTAAATAAAAAAATAAATTAAAACAAAAAGCATGAAAAGAAAATAATATTAAAATTACTTGAAATACCTAAATTTAAAAACCAAAACTAAGTATTAAACCAAGTTACTTCTAATCCTTAGTAGAGGAAAATACCTAAATTTAAAAACCAAAACTAAGAATTAAACCAAGCTACTTCTAATCCCTAGTAGTAGAGGAAGGACATCAACTGATCCCAACCTCATCTTCCTGTGGGTCCAGATAATAACTATGGACCTACTATAAAAAATCCCAAACATGAAAATAATATAAAATTTTATTAAAATAATTCAATTAAAAATAATTATACCTCTATGGGTCCTTTAAATCTTGACTTGTCCTAATGCCCTCCTCCCTCTAATCAAAATTGAATAATTGTGTTAATAATTAATAAAAAATGGAAACCACAATAAAAATGATGTATAAAAGTAATTAAAACTATTTTTTTAACTAATATTAATACTATTAAGCTACTTGATGGGTGTAGTAATCCTCACCAATATCATGTTTTATAGTCTTACGATGCTAAACTCCCCCCATAACCCACATTATGAATAATCTCCTATGATGTTTTCATGTGATGGTTTTATAGCTATTGCATGTGCCTAATATTTAAAACATTCAATCAATTTTTAAAAAATAAAAATATAATCCTATTTGCTAAGTTTAATTTTTATCTTATTTATATAATTAAATTTTCATTTTATTATTTTCAGAACAAATTTTAAATTGTTTGATTGTTAAGTCTATTAAAGAAAACGAAGAAGATTGAAAATTAGATAAAAATGCAATTGGGAATTTTGTCCAAAAAATTACATGAAAACTACAAAATGAAAATGAAGAAACCAATTTAGGAGTATTGTCAAATAGTTTGCATGCAGCCTAAAAAAGAAAAAAAGAGGAAATGAAATTAGAATTTATTAAAATGATTTGCATGCAAAAGAAAAAAATGTCAAAGGTTTTTACATGTTTTAATATAATTTTTTGTAGGGTTTATTTAAAGGTGTTTTGTAGGATTTCAATAAGTTTTTTAAGGGTTTATTTTATGGGTTTTTATAGTTTTTTACAAGTTTTTGTAAGGGTTTTATATGGTTTTATAAGTTTATTTCATGTTTTTTTAAAATTATTTTTCAAGTTTTTATCATTTTTTTCTTAATTTTTATGTAGGATTACATCAACATAAATTATATTTATTTATAAAATAAAAAAATTGTGTACCTCTACTTTTTGGTTTGGTAGGGGTGGCACATATTCTTCCTCTTCTTCATTTGAAAGTGGATATGTTCTTTGTTGCTCTCTACTTTTTTTCCTTGCTCCTAATTTCTCTTAAAACTTTGCTATTAGGCAAACATATTCATTTTTTCTCTTTGAAGTCACTTTCGTCTAATTTTTAGTTGTCCCTGTCTTTTCCTCTTTTTTTTTCCTTTTATCCCTACTTGCAATATTTTTCTTCCTCTCAACTCTCCCTCTTTTCTATCTCTCTTTGATGTCTCTATCAAGATGAAAGCGAAATTAAATGAGAGGGTGAATGTGGCCTCCCACTTCTATTTTTTCAAGTCAGCTGAAAATAAGTATTTTTTTTAAGGTAGAGGGTCAATGTTAAATCGACCCAGTTCGAAGTGCTATACCTAAAAAATGTAATAATGTAACCACCAGATCAGATACCAAATTAGTAGTGGTATAAAAAACATGTCATGTCAATCGATGCACAATATTATTAGATCAGAAAGAGAATTTAGTAAGTTAATATTTTGATTTTGAAACATAAATCTTCTTTCATTTAATATTTTTTCTTTTGCATTCTTTTAATTTATTTTTTAATATATATATTTTTCAATTTAACATTGTAGAACTAAGGTACTTAAAGAAGGATATCCAAACCCTCCCTAATTAGAGGGAGCTTCTTTAGTTGGAAAGACACTAAAGACAAAGGTGGGTCAAATTTCCATTTGGAATCTAGGAAGGGGAGAGATATAAAGGATGTCCATATTATTTATGATATATCTTTTTACACCCCCATTGTTTGGGCTTATCCACCCCTAACCGCCTTATTGACATGCCCCTTAAGTACCATATATTCTCCATTGGTACTGAAAACATACTTATTTAGTTTAATTAGGTAGGGCACATTTGAAGAGACTCAATTGATGAATGTTTTACGAAGTGTTTTTATTAGTTGATTAGACACCTTGTGAACACCAAAGCCCTAACCCATCTTGATTGGCTTGTTTTTTATAAAGAGGATAAAACATGCATATATAACCTTTTATTAAATGAATATGAGTCAAATCTCATCAAGAGAAGACCAACATGTATAATGGGGATGATTTCAGAAGGGCAAGAAATTTATCCTTAAAAAAAAGGTCCAAATCCCAATAAAATATATGTGCACCACCCATTATACCAAGGAGGGGTGAAAAAATATGATTTCAAAATGGGAGGGAAAAAAAAAAACAAGCTATCAAAAACAAAAAAAGTTTGTATGTCAAGGCCATAAAAACATAATTTTAACAAACCTTATTACTCATCACATAGGCCAAAAATCCCTTAAAGGTGTGCAACTAAAATTTCTATATTTTATCTTCATTTTGAATTTATTATGTATTTATTGTTGAATGAGAAATATTATTTATTTTAATATTTTTTACAACATAGATTATTTGAATGTAGACCAATTAAAAAAGACGTTCAATACTAGAAAAAGAACGATTTATGAAAATATGTTATCATGACAAAGGTAAGTGAATTAATGCCATTTATTTTTTTTAAACATTACTTACTAACTTTAAAATCTTATCACTTGATGATCACATACAAGTGGCAATATAGGAAGGTTGGGCATCACTTATAAGACACATCGACATCACAAAAGGCATCCAAATAAATATTAATCAACTATGTTTCTAAAATTGTTAATTAAATATTGATCTAAAATTTTAAAATTAGGTTTTATCGATATTTAATTTGGATTTATAAATTTAGAATTAGGTGATATCAAAAAAAAATTAAATAGATCAATTATTAGTATTTTAACTATTATGTAGGGAACATTGGGCATCTCTCAAAATACACCTCGTTGTGTATATTATTTGGAACATATATTTTTTAAATTAATTTTTTATATATAATATAACATTTGTTTTATAGGTTATAAAGGGATGTCGATGCATGAAGATTATTACAATGATGATGATGATAATGACAATGTTGATGGTGATCAGGGCATCCTGCTAGTGATGATGAAGAAGAAGAGAATATTGAAAATATTTTTAAATTTTCTTTAATGAGGTGACCTTTAAAATATTGTAAAAACCATTGTTTCATAATTTTAAAATTATTTTTTATAATAATGGTTGTGGATATTTTATAGATAATATAGTCTTATTTAATATTGTTTATGAATATGAGTTTTAAATTAATTTTAAGTAACTTGAACAAATATTTTGTTTTATTGAAATTATTTTTTAATATTTAAATTTTAATTATTATCTATTAAAAAATCAAACATACTAAATGTGCTTTGTTTATAATTGATAATTAATGGATTTTATTTAAATAACATAATTAATCATTTGTATTTTTTATATTATTTAAAACTTTTTGCATTTTTTAAAAATAAAATAAAATGTGAGATCACATTTATTTTTAAAAAACACCATTTGATGCAAATTGTGTCCCATGTAACATACCTTGACACATCATGTGTCAAATTCAATTTTTGTTTACATTTTTTATGTAGTGTTTCTGACAAACATTTTCTCCCCCCAGAAATGCAAAATTTTCAAAAAAAATGTGCACTCAAAAACTTATTCAAACTCCTGATGATAACCTAGTTGACGTAGAATTTAATAATGTAATTTTTTTTTACACAAAGAGCATCATAAAGAAAACCCTCTAGGACTCAGTTTGCATCACCTATCTTGATGTAAATTACATCTATGAAGGCCCTGTGTCAAGACATTTTTTCCATTTTCTATTGTTATTTAGGCTTCATTTTGTCATAAAAAGTGACACAAAAAGATGATAAGCTATTAATGATAGACACTATGTATCGTGCTAATGATTTTTATTAGATGGGGTAAACAAATGGGTTAAGGTACCTATGCTCGAAACAAAGCTAAATTAGAAGATAGAAAATTACAACAAACAGGAAAAAAAACCAAACAAAGTTCAAAGACAACCAACTAAAAGAAAGCTACAATCACAAACAAGTCACTGCCAATAACCTACAAAAAAGACAACAAAAAACCAAAATCAAGGAAGTTACGAATCTGAGCCTCTAACTCTGAGTAAAGCACAAGTTTTCTAGTTCCAGTAGTTTCTTTATGTTTTTCCTTTCCCTTGGTGCGATTACTGATTCCCTGTAAGAGTCTATAATTTTCTTCTTCCTCTTAATCCCCACAATTTTAGCTTCTACTTTTTCCTGACCAGTATTCCTCCTATTCATTTCTCCATCATCGAGTCTCACATTTTCATCTCCTTCTTTCTTATTATCACCCTTCCCCAAGAAAAAATCCTCCAGGGACAACAATGATTTCAACTTATCAACTTCATCCGAGATTTTATATCTCAACAACCTTTGAACAATGACCTTAGTTTGAACCTTTTGCAGGGATTGTTCGATTTCATTTGACAAATTATACTTAAAAGAAAAGTGACCCAAACTAAAAATAAGGTCAACATACTCAAGATTTACTTTTTGACTATCCCTAGGGTGTAAATTGCTTGAGGCCTTATCTCTCCCTAACCCCTCTAGCTTCCCCTCTCTTGATCCCGAGTAATCCTTGTTGTCCCTAACATAATATTTTTGGTCACTTTGGATATGGATAGCCTCTAAAATAGATTTAACCCAAAGTGGTTCCCCCTTTTAACAATCAACAAAATAAGTCCCTGATGGATAATGTCAGATGATGGGTTAATCTTGAAATTGTTGACAAAAACCTCTAGAGACTTCAACATGAATAAAGGGATACTAATGGGGTGACCTCTAAAGTGGTTGAGCAAGAGAAAATGGTGGAAGAAGATGACAATATGCTTAACCTTGAGGGTTATGTTTTTCATAACCTATAAACAAACATTAGGCCATTTCATTAGCAAGTCAACATAGATAAACCCTTTCTAGTTAGAGGACTTAGGTTTTTTCTTTTCATAACTGTAAAAAATATTAAAAAACTCCTCTTTCCTTTTTTAATATTTAAAAGCCTTAACTTCATTTCAAACCTTACTTGTGAATTCTCCAATTATTTCTTCAGAGATGGTGATTTTAAGGCCGCACATCTTGACTTCTCTCTCAGCACATCCTCTAGCAAAATCATGAGAGATTACCTCATTATGCCCTATTACCCTCTCCATGAAATTTGCCTGACCTCCCTTCACCATTTTATTCCAAACATAGGGTTCCTCCTTCACCTTTGCACAAGAAATTGGTTCCACCCTATCACGGTTTCCACCCATGTTAAGCTTATTGTCCTCATTACAATTTTTACATAAAAAACAAGTAGCTATCAAGACTAGAAATCCCTTATTTCGGTTTTTCCATGTAATAATACCAATTAAAACCAAGCTTTTCTGCTCATGTGTAGCCTTAGGATGTAAAAATATCATGATTTTGAAACACATAACTTTGTGACTGTTCCCACGTAGCTTAGATTTATCAATAATTATAATCATTAATTGACACATTTGATTGGGCTTTATCATATTGAATGATAGGCATGACATCATTAAGGATGTCCATGTCACCATACTAGTACCTGAGAGAATCACTCATAACCCCTATGTTAGCCATTTTGTTAACACCCTTATTGCCTTCCCTTTAGACATGGCCAATATTCAATCCTTTGAATGAAGTTAAAAGGGATTTGGCATCCTCCATTATACTACTAATCAACCAGGAAGATTAGGAAGTACCCTTCAAGCACTTCATAATATTAAGTGAATCCTCGTCCACTAGAAGGTTCTCCACTCCCATTTTGGCAGCCAACTCAATCCCCCACCAAGCTACCGAGGCTTATACCACGTAATTAGTTTGAATCCCTAAAGGACACACACATGCTTCTAGAATATTACCATTGAAATTGTGAATTACCCCACCCCCTCCTACTAGATCAAGATTCCCTTTCATCACTCCATCAAAATTCAAATTGTACCATAAATTTAGAGGGTGAATCCACTTTATCAATGATCTATCAACAGTCTACTTTTGAGCTTCAATAGGGATCACTAATTTCAATGATTTAATAACCTGAAAAAGCTGAAGAGTGGGGTCATAGAAAGAAAATGAAAATGACTAGTTCTCCTTGATAGACACCATTATCCTCTGAAAAGTGAAATTGGGGCAAGGATTCAAGTTGTCAAAAATTGTAGAATTTTTAGACTTCTAAATTCCCCAAAAAATATGGAGGAGAGATAAATTCCACCAAAAACTCAAGGGGGGTAGTCCCAAGGGGCATTTCATTGATAAATGAAGTCTCGAATAGAATTTGAGAAGACCCAAAAGGAATTAAATAAAATAAAAAAATAATGAAAAATAGAAGAGGCAAAATGGTAGAAAAGGAAGAGATGATCAGAAGATTCAGCCTCCTTTTTACAAAGAACACACATATTAGGAATTGAGATACCCCTTTTCATTAAGTTATCCACTGTGAGAATTTTATTTTAAGCAACCAACCAATAAAAAACATTTTCTTTTGGAAGTCAAGTTTTTTATCCACAAGATATTCGAATTTTCCTCCAATCCTTCTTGGTCCTATAACAATTGATACCCTGATTTGATCGAGAATAGACCATTGGGGTTTGCCTTTTAGATAAGCTCATCATCTTTGGGGAATATGTTAATATGAGTAATCTGAAGTTGGTTGTTTAGCTCTTGGAGAAAGAGAGTTTATTGTCGATTCATTCCTTCTTTATGAAATATCTTCCATTTTTTGTTGTCATCAACTTCCTGGCAGTAGTCATGCACTTTGTGTCCCACTATCTCCTTGAAATGACCTCTAAGCCCTACATAAAACTGAGATGAGCCTATCAAAAACTGATTAATCCAAGGGTCATCCCAAAAAACACTCTATTTCCTCTCCTTATTTTCCATTTTATGTCTCTTTTAATGAGACCCTTTCCTTTACAAATGGCTTACCAGAAAGCGAACACATTGTTAGGCCCTTCTTCTACAAGGAAGTAGGAACTCTCCCTAGAATTCATATACCTGGATTTAATGATTCTCTTCCATTGGTTTTCTTCCTTAAGCACCCTCCAACCTTGTTTGACCAATAGATCTTGATTGATTTATTTCACCCTCCTAAGGCCCAAGCCCACTTTCCCTTTAGGCAAGCATGTTTTTTCCCAAGAGATAAGAGGAAACCTAAAGCTATCTTCCACCCCCTCCAAAGAAACTTCTTTTGCAATTTATCTAATTGGTCCACCATTTTACCTGGAATTATAAATAAGGACATAATATATACTAGGATAATCTATAAGGAACCTTTGAGTAATTGCAATTTGCCAGCTTGAGATAGTAGATTCCCTTTCCATCCAACGAACTTCTTCTGTGCCCTCTCAATTAGTGGATTCCAAAATTTGGATTTCATTTTACCTTTGAATAGAGGGATACCCAGGTAGGAAGAAGGAAGATTTTTCATAATGCACCCAAGAATCTTGGAAATCTTCACTTGTAAGCTAGCCGAAGTATTGATGAAAAATAAATAACTTTTTAGAAAGTTAACACATTGTTCCGACACTACCTCATAGATATTAAGAATTTTCCTGAAGTATTTAAACTTTTGGCACTGAGGCTTCTCCCATCATCAAAGTGTCATCCACAAATTCTTTATGGATTACTAGTCTGGTATTAGGGGCCACCTTAATACCCTTGATAATTATGAAAGATCGGATAGTTTCAATGATTATGCTCAGTGTTTCAGCCATCAAGATAAAAAGGTAGGGTGATAGAGGGTCTCCTTGATGAAGACCTCTATCTGTTGCAAAAAAACCTTTAGGTACCCCATTTATGATGACTAGATACATGGGAGAAGAAATACAGGAAGAGATTAAATTATATACCACCTGGTTGAATCCAAACTTTTGAATAACTTTGTCCAAAAAGAGCCATGAGACCCTATCATAGGCTTTATTCATAGAAAGATTGAGGAAAATTCCGTATCTAGAAGAATTGGAAACTGAGTGGATAGTTTCATGTACAATAATGATGCCATCTGATATTTGTCTACCAAAAATAAATGTCCCTTGTTCCTATATCAACTTATCAAGAAGCATTTGAATTCTTAAGGCCAAGCCTTTGGTGTAGATCTTATAAAAAGTGGAGCAGAGGTTAATAGGTCTAAAGTCCTTCAGTTGGTTCGCTCCATGTTTTTTAGGAATCAAGAATAGGAAAGTGTTGTTAAATTCCTAA
This sequence comes from Torreya grandis, assembly GCA_037957365.1. NCBI lineage: Eukaryota > Viridiplantae > Streptophyta > Pinopsida > Cupressales > Taxaceae > Torreya > Torreya grandis. The sequence continues at coordinate 1,170,673 of JARHVA010000814.1, forward strand.
AGCATTGTCCCTGATTTAAAAAATTTAGTCACTGCTAAACAAGCTTCATTTTGTATAATTCCTAAAAAACTTGGAAGAAAAAAGGGGGAAATCCATCCAAACCTGGGGCTTTGTCTCCTTCCAAAGAGAAAATGATGGATATAATGTCATCATAAGAAGGTGGAGAAATAATAGAAGCATTATCTTCTTGAGATATGACCCCCTGAATAAGAGTTAGAACTTATTCCTCTAAATAAAAATCCTAAGAGGGGTCAAGTGCAAGAAGATTCCTATAGAAATTAACAATTTGTAATTCAATATTTTTTCCCTCCTTATAAAGAACCCCATCATCTCCCTTGATTTCTAACATTTTTGTGTGTTGGTGATTCTTGGAAGCCAAGTGATGGAAGTACTTAGTGTTCTTATCGCTTTCTTTGAACTAAGTTTTCTTATATTTTTGATGCCAAAAGATTTATTCCTTGGCTTCCAAATTGTGAAATAAACTCAAGAGTTCCCTTTATTTAGCTTGAGAGGAGGGGTTAGAACCACAAACATTGATTTCCTCCTCAATTCTACGTAAATATTCCTCAATTTTATTCTTTTGGGTAAAAATATTCCTAAATACTTCCTTGTTCCGAATCTTAAGTTTGTTCTTAATATGTTTAAGTTTCATAGCTAGGATGAACATATTTGATCTCTGAACTAGAAACTTCCACCACTCCTTCAAAGAATCATAAATAGACGAGTAGGTTAACCATATTTTTTCAAATTTGAATGGAATACACTTAGGTTTGGTCATCTTTTCTCCTATGAAGATCAAGGGGTTGTGGCCAGAACCAATCCTGGGAAGAGAGGAAAGAGAATTGTTGAATTGAATATCCCAATTCATAGAAACCAAGAACCTATCCAGTCAGACTTGGATAAGGTTTTCTCCCAGTCTCCTGTTCGACTAGGTATACAGATTGCCTTTTAATTCCACATCCATGAGACCTGCTTCAGCTATAAAGTCACTGAAATCCATCGTGTTATCATTAAGTGAATAGGGTCGCCCTTTTTTTCCATTGGAGAAAGAGGAGAATTGAAATCATCGGCCACTATCCAGTTCATATCTTTAAAAGACTTCCTCATCTCAACCAAGTCTACCCAAAGCTTTTTTCTATCATTTCTATAATTGGGGGCATAGATATTTGTAAGAATCCACTCCATTTTATTGTGAGTATCTTTGGAAAAAATAGTAATATGACAGTCAACGTTTAATAGGTTCGATCCCTCTAGAGCATGAAGATCCCAAAAAATAGTCATACCACCTAAAGCGCCTCTAGAAATACTACTAAAACTTTTAGCTTTACCCCGAATATTATCATTATTTTTCAAAATTTTGTCCTCAATAATCTTGGTTTCTTGGAGAATCAAAATATTGGGTTTGTGTTTATAAACTATATTTCTGACCAACCTTTGTTTTCTGGGATATTTTAAACCCCTTATGTTCTATGATATAATCTTCATTTTTTGGTGCTTGGGAATTGTCTGAGGGTCATTTGGGTACCCTTTGCAACTTTATTATCTATTTCATGTCTTGTGGCATTCATATTAGATAGCCTGCCACTATATTTATGCTCTTCTCCTGCTTCTGCTTTCTTTCTACCCTTTTTAGATTGCACCTTCGTCCATTGATCCTCTACCTTTTCCTTATTTTTCTCACTATTATTTTTCTTTCCTACTAAAGAACATTGGCCTAGGTCTGGACAAAAAGACTTATACAACCCTTCATTACGGTTTGGATTTAGTAGTACCTTTGTAGGCAAGCATTTTTGTAAAATTGGATCCCCTCTTGAAAGTAAAGATTCAAAAGATGGAGGAAATTTCATAGCATCTGGACCCTCAGAGTGAGACTCCTTTTGTTCCTAAGAATTAACTAGAGTTAAAATAGGAGAAGCAAAATTTGTCTCTACTAATTTTTATACCAAAGAGGGATGGGATGAGGGGGCCTTGACAAATTGTGGTTCAATCAGAACAACCACTTCAAATTTATTTGTAGGTATGAGGTCGAAATTGATATTTAAAGGGGAAAACTTGTTTGGGGTAAGTCAGGTTGGGCTAGAAACTTTTGAGGGATTCAAAACCTTAATTGAAGCCACTGTTGACAACTTCTCTCCTAAGCTAAGGGGAGAAAGATTAGGATGGGATGCAAAGGGGGGTCGAGGGGAAGGGTTCGAGGTAGGAGGTTTATTCACCCAATGGGGAGGGGGGGGTTGGGAAGGCCTCTTGGAGAGAGGGCAGTCTTTCAAGGAATGATTCAATATATTACAGGTTTTACATATCTCTAAGTCTCTTTCAAACATAATTCTTTGATTCTAAACCCCATAGTTGGATCTTATATTAATAGAATGGATTATGGGTTTATCTGTCAGGATGAAAACACAAAATCTTGTAGCATGAAGTTAGTGTCTAGACCTAGTAATGGAATCTATGGAAATAGGTTGACCAAGAGCTTTTATGATCCCTAGAATAACCTCTGAATCCCAAAATTCCAAAGGCAATTTAGGCAAGTTAACCCAAATAGGGATATCTTCCATAACCACACTATTAAGATTGAATCCTGCTTTCCACTTGCGAAGGTAGATATTAGATTTACCCATAAACCATGGTCCCCCCATTAGGATCTTGATATAATCATCTAAATTATATAAATTAATCAAGAAAATAAAATTAGGCATGGTGATGATATAAATATGTCCCTTAGGACACCATTTAAAGTTTGCCCATTTCCTAAAGGAATCAATGTTAGGTCTGAAATCGCTAAATTTGGCCAAAAGAGAATTTGACAATGAAAAGTCAACTTTCTCGATGATTGTATTAGGGACATCTAGACATACCTCATCACTTTTAAAGGTGAGGACCAATGGGGAGCCTTCAATGATTTTATTTTTAGTCACTCTCTAGACACCATTCTGCCCATGATATCGATTTCTTCCCACCTGGCTAGTTAGAAACTTTGCATGCAAAAGTGACAGGTGGACCATGTTCTAAAATAGAAGAACAAGCCGGTACCTCCTTCACGGGATCGTCTTCGTCTTGCAACTCACCATCTTCCCGCCCATCGCTATAATAAAAAATTCCTCCCATCATCAAATCCTAATCGTGTTAATGATTTAGATGACATATTTTTTTTAATAAACATTAGCTAAAAATCCTCATTCTATCAAATTGCACAACTTAAATAAGGACCTAATGAGATTGTTGTTGAAAATATGTTTAGATTCAAGACCATGCTTACAACATGTCTCGTCAAATCCATGATAGTGAGTTATAAAGTATTTTATCTAATAGTTTGCTACAATCACTCAAAGACAAAGTTATTTTAAGTGCCTATCATTCTTTTGGTGAACTTTGCCATATGCTTCACAACTACGAGATTAAAATTTTAGAGGCCAATATGCTCGATTATACTTGGCACTTCTACCTCTACTACCTCCAAATATCAAGAAAAAATAGCATTGAAAGCTAAGACTAATAATGCGCCTACTGTTCAAGTTAAGAATGAGTGCTAAATCATAAACATAATATCACAACCACTTGACAAGGTTGTCCTTCCACTTTTTAGGAATATTTGACAATTTAGAAGGTTATCTGAACCTCCTCACAAAGTGATTAAACACACACTTTAATGCAATTTGATTACTCTACATAGGCCATATCAATTGTATACTTATTGACCTATGCCTAAGGGGTATGATGTCAATCAATATTGTGATTACCATAGAGCTTCTGGACATTCTACCAGTCAATGTCATAAACTATGACATAAGATACACTATCTAATTGATAGTAACACTACTGAATTTTGTGGCCATCATATTACATTGAATGAATCTATCACAATGCCTAATCAATGCTTGAAAATCTTCAACAATCCATTCCCAGATCATAATATTAAGAAACAAGATGATATTCACATTACTACATTTATACATCGATCAAGGTTTCTAATGATGATATTTTCCATATCATTATTGGAATGGTTAGTAGCTTTCAAAGCAAACACCATTTATCATATTTTATGATCCCAAAATTCCATATGATGATTCCAAAAATAGTCCTCTTTATATACATGGTTTTGTTGATTCAAATCCTTCGATTACACATGTGGCATTATGGTTGACAATAGTTGAAGTCAAAATCTAATTAAAATTTCATTTCTAATTATTATACGATACAATCAATGATATTTACTTGTAAAACTATGATACTTAAAAGCTTGGTTGCATTACATGCACACCCATTGGTGGTATTACATTATGGGCTACAATTGGTTTTGAGACCATATTAGTTTGGTTCTACATAGTGTCTAATATTTGTACATATAATTTATTATTTAAATACATGTGACTAAATCAAATGATAGAGATACCATCCACATTACATCCTTGCCTTAAAGTTTGTGTATAATGATAAAATATATACCATTTATGATATTTTCTATAATTTCATATACCACATGGACATCTTAAATCATAACTCTTAAAATTAAAATTGTTATAATTATATCATTGAAATATACAATACCTAATCATTTAGGTCTTAAGAAGTAATTCATACTCGAGTACCTACTAAGAGTTCAACTATACAATAACATATCCTATATTGAAGAAATTAAAAAAGGACAACAAGAAAAATAAAAGGAAGGACAACCTAGAGACACGATAAAATGCACTGTTAAGAACCTAATATTTATCGATAAACATACAAATATTATATCATTAAATATTATAGTGAATCGAAATATGCATATCTTTGCACCAACGAAATACGTAATGTAAATGATGAAAAACTTAACTCGGGTTAAGCAACCGACTCTCGTTAAAGGAAAATCGATTTTTCCGGAACATTCTGGCGCTTTCATCTACCACAGATTTGGGAAAACGAAGTCTAGAAGGTGCAAGAAATTTCTTGTAGGTGGCTTTCTCCAACCCTTTAAAATCCCAATCAGGAGTTCGTGTTTTCTGTGGAAAAGTTTCTGATAACACTCTGATCCAAGTCTTGGGAAGAGAATTTTCTTAGATTCTATCGACTTCTTTTGAAGTTTTTTCTCTGATAAGCTTTAGAGGAGTTCAAATGGCTGTTTGCAAGGGTCTTTTGCTCTGCGTTTTGGCGCTGATAATGCAGGCAAATATTGGCTGCGATGCTTTTGTTCCAATTTTGGGCAGAAGCCTGAGCTCCCGTTTTAATCCTTTCGATGAAATTTGGGGGGTGGATCCCTTAAAGATTTTAGAGGCTAAACCTCTGTCCACCCTGGGCGAAGACGTCGGCCACGTGTCCTTAACCAGGGTGGACTGGAAAGAGACTCCTGAAGCTCACATTATCAAAATAGATGTGCCAGGTAGACTCTGTATTTTATAAATTTGCTTCTGATTTTTAATTATATTTTATAATTAATATATATTTCTGATTTAAAATGCTATCAAACTTATGAACGATTATTTTTATTATAATATGAGTTGTGAAAGGCTTAAATTATTAATACCAAATATTGGATTTGAATGGAAGGAAATAAATGTTTAATATAATTTGGGGTTTTTCATATAATTATTTTAAATTTATTATTCTCACATTATTAAGAGTCTTCTTCTCAATAATTTTAGCATTTTTTTTTCCATATATCATTAGATTATTTAGATTTTTTTTTTTTCGTTTAATTTTTGTAAAAGTCTTTTTTTTTAAGACTTTAGGTTCTTAATAAATAGACTTATAAAATGGTTTTCAAAAAATTTAGTTAATGTTGCAAAGTAATTTTAAAGAGTATTTGTAATGAAAATAATTTGTTTGTATATAAATTTATTTTGAATGTATGATAATTTTTTTAGGAAATGTTATTTAAAATTTATAATAAAAAATTAAATATATTTTGTTTATGAGATGTAAAAAGGTTGGTAAGGTGGATTGGTTATTAAGGATTGGGCTTTATTATTATGTAATTATTATGTAATAGATATAGTTTGCAGTTTTTGGTAAAAATGATTATCTATTAAAAAAGAATTAAAAGTTTTTCTTAAGAATTTCTACAATTTTTTTAAAAAATTTAATTTTTATTTTATTTGAAATTTTCATAATATTTTATTTTTTCATAAAACTACTTTAAATATTATAAATAGAAACAACCACCCTTCCATGAGACCTATATTTTAATCTAATCAGTCTAAGCTTTTTAAACTCTCACTTTTTAATCAGTATTAGATTATAATATTTAACTTTCTTAATCTTTATCTTTATTGTTGTGGGTTTCTCACTTGTAACTTCTTTATTTATCATTTTAGTTTTAGGGTGTTTCATTTAAGAATAAGATTTTTTAAGTATATAATTAGATCAATATTTTTATTTAAAAGTTAAAAAAAAACATTTAGAAGAAAAAAAAATTGGTCAATATTTTTTTATTAAAAAGTATTTGTTAATTAACAAATTTGAGATTTGTATAAATTGTAAAAAGTTTAAATAATAAAAAATTAATTAAAGTTAAAAATTATTTCACTGATTAACAAATTTAAGATTTGTATAAATTATAAGAAATATAAATTATAAAAAAATAATTAAAAAATTTTAACCTTTAAAATATTGTTTTTAAAGATTAGTGCTTTCTAACCTCTTTTTATATTTACAATTTTTTAAACAAAATTGTTTTGGACTTATCACCATTAAACATTAAATTTCAAGATCTTTTATTAAACAATAAAATTTAAGAAATTATAATTAAATTAATATTTTTATATTAAAAATAAAAAACATTTATACATAAGAAAATATAAACTATTTTTATTAAAAATTGTTTATTTAAATAACAAATCTAAAATTTGTATAAATTGTAAGAAATATAAATTATTTAAAAAAAAAAAAGTTTTGTTAGCTTCTGTTTAAGTTCAATACCTTTTAATTTAAGAGATGGTTATTTTAATATTTACTTAATTAATAAAATGGGTATGGTGGTTTGTCACCAAATCTGATTACAGAAAAAATATATAATGCCTCAATAAATCATACAGTTGTAATTGGGCCTGGTGTGAGGGCCAGCCAATCCTCTTAATGATGATCTGGATTTCTGACGTTCCAAACATAGTGTGATGTTATGTTAATGGTGTCATGTGTGATGTTGGCAGGGATAAAGAAGGAGGATATTAAAATGGAGGTTACGGAAGACGTGCTGAGTGTGAGCGGGGAGGTTCGGAGGGAGGAAAAAAAGGAGTCTGATCAGTGGCACCGTGTGGAAAGGGTGGAGGGGAAGTTTATTCGGCAGTTCCGATTGGCAGACAGTGACATGGAAGGAATAAAGGCGACGTTGGAGAATGGAGTGCTGACTGTGAATGTCCCCAAGATCCCCAAAAAAGGAGGAGAGGCCAAGCCCATTCCCATCACTGTCACTGAGGAGTCCTGTGGGGATGGCAGTGACAAAACTTGTAAAGCTCAAGCCTAAACATTGTTAAATGCCTATGTTTGAGATGGTGGTGATAAAATGTGTACGGTGGGTTGAGAGAATAGCATGACGTGAATGAAGTCGATGTTTTGTGTGTTTCTTCAAGTCTTTGAGTTTTTTGGTCTAAAAATATGTTAACTTATATAAAGAATTTGATGTTTATGAGAGTATTTGAGAAAGAGAAATTGCTGGGAGTTATAAAAATAAGAATAATATCATGTTGACAGCATATAGAGTCATCAAAAGCATTTAAAAACATGATACAAATATTAATTACATTCACCCTATTAAGATGAACAATCATATGATCCATAAATTTTACATTTATCAATCAACCAAATTAAATGTTGTATCTTATTATATAATTAATAGATGATTAAGGAGTTAGATTAAAGTCAAAATCAAGGTGTTTGATAAGGCACTCCACAATTTTCGTATTTACTATAGCATTTCACAATTTTCTTATTTATTATAGCCTCTTGAATGAAAGATCTTTAAACTTTTGTTAGAGATTGAACACTAATTATCTTGTAAATGTAAGTCCACACTAAAAAATAATAAAACATAATGTTTGGTGAGGCATTTAGCTAACATTTTAACGGTCACTACATTATACTGAATTTAATTTGAGCCCAACTTTATAATATGATTAAATTAATACCGTTATCACTAATCAAGAGAAAATTCACAATTTCATTAATCATTGTATTAGATGAAAAATCAATATTATATTTAGTATTTAGCTAACATTTTAACGTTCACTAGATTATAATGAATTTAATTTGAGCTCAACTTTATAATATAATTAAATTAATGCCGTTATCACTAATCAAGAGAAAATTCACAATTTCATTAATCATTAACTAGATGAAAAATCAATATTATAATTAATATTTTTTTAATAAAGTCCTCTACTATATATTTAGACATTTTTCATATAAATGTGTTTTAGATATCTATTTTATTAATTTAGGTTTACATTCTCAACAAGTAGTCCTTATCGGTAGGAGTAATATGAAAAGGAAGAGGAATAAAAAAAGGGGTTTCATAGTGAATGCCATTTTTTCTTGTTCTATTGAAAGATATATCTTTGTGGTGTATGGTTGAAGCCATAAGCTTAAATATTTCAAACTGAAGTTTTTTCACCTTGGATGAAGTAAAAGCACCAATGGACTTTGGGGGAAGAGACGGTTCTTTTTAAATAAATCATGCCCAAGAAAAATGCATTTATTTAGGATTGATTTGATGAGGACAAACAACAGGAGGGTGCACCAAATATAGGGAGAACAGGGTAACTAGCTCAAGCAGGGGAAACATGCAGCAAGGATGCCATAAGAGGACGCCTTCATCTCTAAGAATTTTGTTTGGTTTTAGTCATGTTTTCTCTCTCTCAAGAAGCCTTCTGGTCCAAATTTCTCTCTTCATGCATTTAGGGTTAATTTTTAAACAAGGAATATAATCTATAATAGAGATCCCAGCGACTGGTCTTTTGCACCTTTACTAGTTATAGATAGAACGAATTACCATCATTTTTGCATGGAATCGCAGTTTTAATCATATGTCTAAAAACTTTATTTTACTCTAAATCCTTTTTCTATGATTTATTTTTGAATCAGCACATTGTTAAGAAATGCGGCTCATAGTTTAGAATAATTTGGATTCGGTTCAGAAATTAAAACAAATTATAACTATCAGAGCTAGTATAATTATTTCATTACATATAAATTTCTTAGTATTATACATGCAAACACTCGTACATATATCAGCGGTTGAGTTTAGCAGTAATCTTGATCAATTTTCCCGGACGGGTAGAAATAACAAGGGATCTATAAAATATACTAATGGTAGTCTGATTAAAATTGATTGTTCCCTTTTTTTATTAGTTTGTTGTGGATTATTAAAGGAGTTGGCACTCATACCTGAAGTAACAGAAGTGTTAACCTTTGACTGAAAAACGGAGACATGCTCTTTTGGTTGTTACGCTTCATTGAAGAAAATTTGCGTTAAATTTTGATTGATGTTAATATTACCCTGATATTTATTCATGGTTGAATAAATTTAGGACTTTTGTCTCACCTTAAATAATAACAATAACAACAACCAGAACTATTATTATTATTATTATTATTATTATTATTATTAATTGATTTTAATATTATTAATATATTCACTTGCAAGTTGGAATGAAAATTTAATTTGGAAAAATTGTTTTAACAATTAGTTGGTTTTAGTATTCTTAAAATATTAATTAGCCACATTTTTTAATAAGAATTGAATTTGGGGTGGTTATTATATGGTTGTATAATTTGACATGGAAATGGTAGTTTAACCATTTTGATTTATTAGTATACATTGCATCATTGATTTATTGTGACGATGGGTTATATCAATGTGGCATATTCTGCATTGATGTGGATGTAACTTCCAAAAAAATGAATTATTGTGAGATATTGACATCGTTGAGTTTTTATTCCTTAAATTATGAATGTAAGTGATTAAGTTTACATTGCATATTCCTTATGGTATTATAAATGAATATTTCCAGGGGGTCTTTTAGAGATGCATACCAGCGTTACATTGATATGATTTGCATGGTGATTTTAATGCAAGTTAGAAGTTGATCGTACCTATGGAATACTCATTAAAAAATTGGAGGTCACTAGACAAATCAATTTAGTAATGGTGATGAATTAGGGTGGAAGGCGTATAATAGCATATGCAAATTATTAGGTGGCACATGGCAAATATAATTTGAGTAGAAACATCTCAGGGTCCAACAAGTATAGCCATCTAAGTGTATAATGTAGATATCTCATTGTATGATGCATCCCTCTAATTGAATAATGAGTCGAATAACTGCATCGCACAATGCTATCATTTGACTACATCTTTGAGTCATCTAGATGCATTGTACAGTGATCTATCTGCATCTTGAAGTCATCCAACTGCATCAAGTAGTCATTTGACTGCATCTTGCAATCGTTTGATTGCACATTATAGTCATTTGACTGCATCATGCAATGGTCCAACTATGGGATGTTGTCGCTCAGTCGCATTGTTTAGTTGCTCATCTCTATACTCTAGATGGACATCTACTTTGGTGAGCCCTTTTCAATCACCTATATAAGACATCCCCACACCTCATTTTCCACTTTTAGATTTCTTGATCGAACCTCTAGGCTCCAACGATCCTAGCTCTCTATCCTCACCCTATTTTCTAAAGAAACCTATTTGACATCTATGGCTTCTAAAACCTCTTTTGGTGTAGGTCTCGACATTGAATCCTGTAAATGTTTCAAAAATTTCATGTACACTGTGATATTAAGACTTCTCTAGCACGAGAATACATATGCAGATTGGATCGACCAATGCAAGTTTAGAGGGATTGTCTACATGTCCAAATACAAAAGAGAGAATTGTTTTCTAAATTGTCTATTGTCAAAGTTCAAAAATTCCACATCAAAATTTATTCTTCATTTAATCTCACATTCAATTTCATTTGGAATCACTCCAGAGGACACCCAGAGATTAGCATGCTTGTAATACAAGGATGCGAAAGAGGTCAAAATGAAGGCCACATTAATCGATGAGGACATAAAATATTTCGAGTCCATTTATGCGTTACATAGCTTGATAGTATTATGTTTTTTATTTTGTAATTCATCAATTTTTAAAATTTGTTTTACATATGTTAGTCATTATTTCTTAACATATGTAAAGTCAAAGTGAGACACTTGTTCCTGAGAATTATCTAGAGTTGACATAGGAGAAGCAAACGCTGTCTCTGCAAAAAATTTTACCAAAAAGGGATGGTTTGAGGGGGCTTTGACCAACAGTGGTTCAATCGGGCCAACCACTTTGGATTTATTTGTAGGTACAGGGCCGGAATGGATCTTTAAAGGGGAAAACTTATTTGGGGTAAGCTAGGTTGAGATAGAAACTTTCGAGGGATTTAAAACCTTAGTTAAAGCCGTTGCGGACAACCTCTCTCCCAAGCTAAGGGGAACAAGATTAGGGTGGGATCTAGGGGGTCAAGGGGAAGGGTTCGAGGTAGGAGGTTTATTCACCCAATGGGGAGTGGGGGGTTCGAAAGGCCTCTTGGAGAGAGCCCAGTCTTTCAAGGAATGATTCAAGATATTACAAGCTTTACAGATCTCTGAGTCTCTTTCAAACACAATACTTTGATTCTAAACCCCATATTTGGATCTTATATTAATAGAATGGATCAGGGGTTTATTTGTCGAGATGAAAACATAGAATCTCACAACACGAAATCTGTCTAGACCTAGTAATGGGATCTATGGAAATAGGTTGACCAAGAGCTTTTGCGATCGCTATAATAACCTCTGAAGCCCAAAATTTCAAAGTCAATTTTGGCAAGTTAACTCAGATAGGGATATCTTCTATAATCGCACTATAAAGATTGAATCCTGTTTTCCACTTGTGAAGGTAGATATTAGATTTATCCATAAACCATGAGCCCCTATTAGGACTCTAATATAATCCTCTGAATTATGCAAATTAATCAAGAAAAAAAATTTAGGCATGGTGATGATATCAATTTGTCCCTTAGGACACCATTTAAAGTTTGCCCATTCCCTGAAGGAATCAATGATAGCTCTGAAATCGCTAAATTTAGACAAAAGAGAATTTGATAGCGAAGAGTCAACCTTTTTTATGATTGTATTAGGGACATCTAAATATATCTTGTCACTTTCGCGGGTGAGGACCATTGGGGAGTCTTCAATTATTTTGATTTTTAGTTGCTCTCCAGACACCATGTCTGCCCATGATATCAATTTCTTCCCACTTGGTTGGCAAAAAACTTTGCATGTAAAATTGACAGGGGGACCCTATTCTGAAACAGAAAAACAAATTGGTCCTCTTTCACAGGATCCTCAACATGCAACTCACCATCTTCCCGCCCATCAGTAGAATACAAAATTCTGCCCATCATCTCAAAATTCTAATCACGTTAATGATTTAGATGACATATTTTTTACCTATTTTTTAAAATTTACATTAGCTAAAAAGCCTCATTTTATCAAATTGCACAACTTAAACAAAGACCTAATGAGATTGTTGTTGAAAATATGTTTAGATTCAAGACCATGCTTACAACATGTCTCGTCAAATCAATGATAGTGAGTTATAAAGTATTTTATCTAATAGTTTACTACAATCACTCAGAGAAAAAGTTATGTTAAGCACTTATCATTCTTTCAGTGAACCTTGACATATGCTTCACAACTATGAGATTAAAATTTTAGAGGCCAATATGCTCGAGTATACTTGGCACTTCGACCTCTACTACCTCCAAATATCAATAAAAAATAACATTAAAATATAAGACTAATAATGCACCGACTGTTCAAGTTAAAAATGAGGGTTAAATCATAAACACAAAATCACAACCCCCTGACAAGGTTGCCCTTCCCCTTTTTAGGAACCTTTGACAATTTACAAGGTCATCTAAACCTCCTCACAAAGTAATTAAACACACACTTTAATGCAATTTGGTTACTCTGCCTAAGCCATATCAATTGTATGCTTATCGACCTATGCCTAAGGGGTATGATGTCAATCAATATTGTGATTACCATAGAGCTTATGGACATTCTACCAATCAATGTTATAAACTATGACACAAGGCATAAGATCTAATTGATAGTAACACTACTGAAGTCTATGGCCATCACATTACATTGAATGAGTCTATCACAACGCCTAATCAATGCTTGAAAATCTTCAACAATCCATTACCAGATCATAATATTAAGAAAGAAGATGATATTCACATTACTACATCTATATATCGATCAAGGTTTTTAATGATGATATTTTCCATATCATTATTGGAATGGTTAGTGGTTTTCAAAGGAAATGTTAGGAATTAAGTGAATATAAACTAGATTTAACCCACCATAAAATCACATAACCATATATTAAATGTGTGAAAATCAAATTTAATTATACAGAAATAATTCTTTCTATCATAGTTTAAATGAAAGCATGAATAGAGAGAACAAAATCAGCAATAAAATCATAACACAGAGACACTATGGTTCTCCCAATGTAGGCTACATTCACTAAGAAAGTTCTCAATAAAATCTGTAATAAAACAAGATTACAAAGACCTCTAACAGAGATAGAATATCTCCTCCAAAATTCACAAATGAATTCTTTGAATTGCTTATCCAAATCTAAAATCTGTCGGCAATTCTCCACAAATGTTCTACCACACCTGTACTTGTATAAAACCACCTCACAAAATGCAATACCACAACCTGTAAAAAAATACCACTCTTTATCTCATGCAAAACCTGTTATCATATTTTGTTATATCTCCAAAGCCTCATCTCCCCTGTATATACAGAAAATATGATATAAATTCCACCCAAGAAGAGAAACACGCCATACTAGGTCCAAGATGGCCTTATCCTCATAGGAACATGCCATTTCCACCTAAGCCAATCCATATCCACAATCTCTTTAGGAAAAACACGCCAACATCCTGTCAAGGGCATAATTTCCAATGCAAAGGAGATGACTTCCATAATACATCATAGAAATTATTAAATAAGATATTTAATAAACTTCTCCTCTAAAATTATTAAATAAAACATTTAAAGGCCACATTAATCGATGAGGACATAAAATATTTGGAGTCCATTCATGCGTTACATAGCTAGATGGTATTATGTTTTTCATTTTGTAATTCATCAATTTTTAAAACTTGTTTTACATATGTTAGTCATTATTTCTTAACATATGTAAAATCAAAGTGAGACTCCCTTTGTTCCTGAGAATTATCTAGAGTTGAAATTGGAGAAGCAAAAGTTGCCTCTGCAAAAAAATTTACCAAAAAGGGATGGGTTGAGGGGACCTTGACCAACTGTGATTTGATCGGGACAACCACTTTGGATTTATTTGTAGGTACGGGGTCGGAATGGATCTTTAAAGGGGAAAACTTATTTGGGGTAACCCTGGTTGGGATAGAAACTTTCAAGGGAATCAAAACCTTAGCTAAAGCCGTTGCTGACAACCTCTCTCCCAAGTTAAGGGGAGCAAGATCAGGGTGGGATGCAGGGGGGTTGAGGGGAAGGGTTGGAGGTTGGAGGTTTATTCACCAATGGGGAGTGGGGGGTTGGGAAGGCCTCTTGGAGAGAGGCCAGTATTTCAAGGAATGATTCATGATATTACAAATTTTACAAATCTCTGAGTCTATTTCAAACATAATTCTTTGATTATAAACCCCATATGTGGATCTTATATTAATAGAATGGATCAGGGGTTTATCTGTCGAGATGTAAACATAAAATCTCGCAACAAGAAATCTCTGTCTAGACCTAGTAATTGGATCTATGGAAATAGGTTGACCAAGAGCTTTTGCGATCGCTATAATAACCTCTGAAGCCCAAAATTCCAAAGGCAATATTGGCAAGTTAACTTAGATAGGAATATCTTCCATAACCACACTATAAAGATTGAATCCTGATTTCCACTTGTGAAGGTAGATATTAGATTTATCCATAAACCATGGGCCCCTATTAGGACTCTGATATCATCCTCTGAATTATACAAATTAATCAAGAAAAGAAATTTAGCATGGCGATGATATCAATTTGTCCCTTAGGACACCATTTAAAGTTTGCCCATTACCTGAAGGAATCAATGATAGGTCTGAAATCGCTAAATTTGGACAAAAGAGAATTTGATAGTGAAGAGTCAACTTTTTTGATGATTGTATTAGGGACATCTAAATATAGTTTCTCACTTTCACAGGTGAGGACCATTGGGGAGTCTTCAATGATTTTGATTTTTAGTCGCCCTCCAGACACCATATCTGCCCATGATATTGATTTCTTCCCACTTGGTTGGTCAACAACTTTGCATGCAAAAGTGACAGGGGGACCCTATTCTGAAACAAATGAACAAGTTGGTCCTCCTTCATAGGATCCTCCTCAGCGTGCAACTCACCATCTTCTCGCCCATCGCTATAATACAAAATTCTATCCATCATCTCAAAATTATAATCGCATTAATGATTTAGATGACATATTTTTTAGCTATGTTTAAAAATTTACATTAGCTAAAAATCCTCATTTTATCAAATTGCACAACTTAAACAAGGACCTAATGAAATTGTTGTTGAAAATATGTTTAGATTCAAGACCATGCTTACAACATGTCTCGTCAAATCCATGATAGTGAGTTATAAAGTATTTTATCTAATAGTTTACTACAATCAATCAAAGACAAAGTTATGTTAAGCACTGATCATTCTTTCGGTGAACCTTGTCATATGCTTCACAACTATGAGATTAAAATTTTAGAGGCCAATATGCTTGAGTGTACTTGGCACTTCTACCTCTACTACCTCCAAATATCAATAAAAAATGACATTGAAAGATAAGACTAATAATACACCTACTGTTCAAGTTAAGAATGAGGGCTAAATCATAAACACAAAATCACAACCACCTGACAAGGTTGTCCTTCAACTTTTTAGGAACCTTTGACAATTTACAAGGTCATCTGAACCTCCTCACAAAGTGATTAAACACACACTTTAATGCAATTTGGTTACTCTGCCTAAGCCATATCAATTGTATACTTATCGACCTATGTCTAAGGGGTATGATGTCAATCAATATTGTGATTACCATAGAGCTTCTAGACATTCTGCCAATCGATGTTATAAACTGTGACACAAGAAACAAGATCTAATTGAATGAATCTATCATAACGCCTAATCAATACTTGAAAATATTCAACTATCCATTCCCATATCATAATACTAAGAAATAAGATGATATTCACATTACTACATCTATATATCGATCAAGGTTTCTAATGATGATATTTTCCATATCATTATTGGAATTGTTAGTGGCTTTCAAAGGAAATCTTAGGAATTAAGTGAATATAAACTGGATTTAATCCACCATAAAATCACATAACCAGATTTTAAATGTGTGAAAATCAAATTTAATTATACAGAAACAATTTCTTCTATCACAGTTTAAATGAAAGCATAATTGGAGAGAACAAAACCAGCAATAAAATCATAACACAAATATACCGTGGTTCACCCAATGTGAGCTACATCCATTAAGAAAGTCCTTAATAAAATCTGTAATACAACAAGATTACAAAGACCTCTTATAGAGATAGAATATCTCCTCTAGAATTCATGAATGAATTATCTGAATTGCTTATCCAAATTTGAAATCTGTCGGCAATTCTCCATGAATGCCTCTACCATACTTGTACCTCCATAAAACCACCTCAAAAACTGTAATACCACACCCTGTAAAAAAATACCACTCTTTGTCTCATGCAAAACTTGTTATCATACCTTGTCATATCTCCAAAGCCTCATCTCCACCTATATATAAAGAAAATATGATATAAATTCCACCCAAGAAGAGAAACACACCATAGCAAGTCCAAGATGGCTTTATCTTCATAGGAACACGCCATTTCCACCTAAGCCAATCCATATCCACAAGCTATTTAGGAAAAACACACCAACCTCCTCTCAAGGGCACAACTTCCAATGCAAAAGAGATAACTTCCATAATACATCATATAAATTATTAAATAAGATATTTAATTAATTTCTCCAGAATTATTAAATAGAACATTTAAAGGCCACATTAATCGATAAGGACATAAAATATTTGGAGTCCGTTTATGCATTACATAGTTAGATGGTATTATGTTTTTCATTTTGTAATTCATCAATTTTTAAAATTTGTTTTACATATGTTAGTCATTATTTCTTAACATATGTAAAATCAAAGTGAGACTCCTATTCCTGAGAGTTATCTGAAGTTGAATTAGGAGAAGCAAAAGCTGCCTCTGCAAAAAAAATTACCAAAAAGGGATGGGCTGAGGGAGCCTTGACCAATTTTGGTTCGATCAGGATAACCACTTTGGATTTATTTGTAGGTATGGGGCCTGAATGGAGCTTTAAAATGGAAAACTTATTTGGGGTAAGCTGGGTTGGGATAGAAAATTTTGAGGGATTCAAAACCTTGGCTAAAGCCGTTGCTGACAACGTCTCTCCCAAGCTAAGGGAAACAAGGTCAGGGTGGGATGCAGGAGGGGTCAGGGGGAAGGGTTGGAAGTTGGAGGTTTATTCACCAATGGGGAGTGGGGGGTTGGGAAGGCCTCTTGGAGAGAGGCCAGTCTTTCAAGGAATGATTCAATATATTACAGGGTTTATAGATCTCTGAGTCTCTTTTAAACATAATTATTTGTTTCTAAACACCATATTTGGATCTTATATTAATAGAATGGATCAGGTGTTTATCTGTCGGGATGAAAACATAGAATCTCGTAGCAAGA
The DNA here is from genome assembly GCA_037957365.1 of Torreya grandis. Taxonomy (NCBI): domain Eukaryota; kingdom Viridiplantae; phylum Streptophyta; class Pinopsida; order Cupressales; family Taxaceae; genus Torreya; species Torreya grandis. Next base: position 1,188,470 of record JARHVA010000814.1, read on the forward strand.
AATCTCTATCTAGACCTAGTAATGGGATCTATGGAAATAGGTTGACCAAGAGCTTTTGCGATCGATATAATAACCTTTGAAGCCCAAACTTCCAAAGGTAATTTTGGCAAGTTAACTCAAACAAGAATATCTTCCATTATTTCACTATAAAGATTTAATCCTGCTTTCCACTTGTGAAGGTAGATATTAGATTTATCCATAAACCATGGGCCTCTATTAGGACTCTGATATCATCCTCTGAATTATACAAATTAATCAAGAAAAAAAAATTAGGTATGGCGATGATATCAATTTATCCCTTAGGACACCATTTAAAGTTTTCCCATTTCTTGAAGGAATCGATGATAGGTCTGAAATCGCTAAATTTGGACAAAAGAGAATTTGACAGTGAAGAATCAACTTTTTTTAGGATTGTATTAGGGACATCTAGATATAGCTTGTCACTTTCGCAGGTGAGGACCATTGGGGATTCTTCAATGATTTTGATTATTAATCGCTCTCCAGACACCATGTCTGCACATGATATCGATTTCTTTCCAATTGGTTGGTCAAAAAGTTTGCATGCAAAAGTGACAGGTGGACCCTATTCTGAAACAGAAGAACAAATTGGTCCTCTTTCATAGGATCCTCCTCAGAGTGCAACTCACCATCTTCTCGCCCATCACTAGAATACAAAATTATGCCCATCATCTCAAAATTCTAATCGCGTTAATGATTTAGATGACATATTTTTTAGCTATTTTTTAAAAGTTACATTAGCTAAAAAGCCTCATTTTATCAAATTGCACAACTTAAACAAGGACCTCATGAGATTGTTGTTGAAAATATGTTTAGATTCAAGACCATGCTTACAACATCTCTCGTCAAATCAATGATAGTGAGTTATAAAGTATTTCATCTTATAGTTTACTACAATCACTCAGAGAAAAAGTTATGTTAAGCACTTATCATTCTTTTAGTGAACTTTGCCATATGCTTCACACACACTTTAATGCAATTTGGTTACTCTGCCTAAGCCATATCAATTGTATACTTATCGACCTATGCCCAAGGGGTATGATGTCAATCAATATTGTGATTACCATAGAGCTTTTGGACATTCTACCAATCAATGTTATAAACTATGACACAAGACATAAGATCTAATTGATAGTAACACTATTGAAGTCTATGGCCATGACATTACATTGAATGAATCTATCACAACGCCTAATCAATGCTAGAAAATCTTCAACAATCCATTACCAAATCATAATATTAAGAAATAAGATGATATTCACATTACTACATCTATATATCGATCAAGGTTTCTAATGATGATCTTATCCATATCATTATTGGAATGGTTAGTGGTTTTCAAAGGAAATGTTAGGAATTAAGTACATATAAACTAGATTTAATCTAGCATAAAATCACATTACCATATTTTAAATGTGAGAAAATCAAATTTAATTATACAGAAACAATTCCTTCTATCACAGTTTAAATGAAAGCATAAATGGAGAGAATAAAATCAACAATAAAATCATAACACAGATATATTGTGGTTCACCCAATGTAGGCTACATTCACTAAGAAAGTTCTCAATAAAATCTGTAATAAAACAATATTACAAAGACCTCTCACAAAGATAGCATATCTCCTCCAAAATTTGTTGGGTGAATATTTTGTCAATCAGCTAACTGATGAGCAAAATAGGTCTCTTCAACCACAGCATAGGGAAATTGGTCAGCCAGACGTGTAGGTTTACTACATCAAAAGGGGACAAATCTCTCCTCTCATCAAGGGGAGGTTCCCTGTAGATATGCAAGAACTATATACTATATATATAAACAAAAAATAACACTCAAGGGTAGGATAAACCATCCATCTCTCTTTTTTCAAAGATGATGTTCACAAATCAAAGGAGAAATCCTGATGAAATGACAAAAGACACTCCTCTTCTTTTAGAAGTGTTTTTCAACAGACAAAAGAAATCTTTCGGGGGATGACAAGTAACTGTAACAGGGCACAGTAACACAGCAAGATGCAATGAGGCACAAAGTCTCCACCTCAACTGCCAAAGAGTGAAATACAAAGGATAATGAGGGCACAAAGCCGTCCCAAGATCTTTTACACAGGAATAAAAAATAGACAAACTAAAGACAATTGTAGCAACACAAAGTCTCTCTACAACTGGCTTCAAGACACCTCCCTGATCACTTTCACTAATTCTACGTATTTAATCAAATGGACAAAAATGTATTAAGGAAACAGACATAAGAACAATTTCCCCAACAACCAAGCTGTTCTAGCACAAAGTCTAGAAAGTCACTTGTTTTCTTATTCAAATAACTAAATATGATCAAGAATCTGAGCTCAAAGTCTCAGTAATGCCTTTCAATTTGGGCAGAGTATTGTTTCTGATGACAGATAGAGATCCCTAAAAAAATAAGAGAGAGTCCAATATATAGTGCTCCAAGAAAAACTTGGGCACTTTGTTTCACAAAAATGTGTTACGATGCATTCAATGCCTTTAATGCATTTTAAATTTTGTCCATGGGCTATGCTGGAATCGAGCGTCGATCTTTAATATGGGCCACCTGATGTGTTTCCTGATGTGCGTGTAACTATTTTATTTACTCAATGCAGAAAAATGGGCCACGACATTGAATGTTCGTGCTCTTCCAATGCCCACTTGGTGGGCTGTTTTACCTTCTAGAAACATATCTTATGCGCATATATTTTTGATCTTTCTCCATCATTTCCCCTTTCCTTGCTGTATTTCATCCTTATCTGTGAGATCTGAGATCTGAGCTCTCGAGCTATCTCTTTTGGTCTTGTTGGCTCCTTACACTCTTCCATCAACAGTTTTTCCCTTTGGCATTTTGGCCTTTTGCATTTGGGTCCATGTTCCAGCTTTCAAAGATCAATGGCTATTTCATTTCTATGAATTTGACGTCTTCAAGCCCGTCATCATTAGGAAACCAACGGCTAGTTTATTACCCTAAATTTGACGGCTGCGGGGATGTCACTAGACGTCTGGATCCCAATGGGTAGTTCATGGTGTTTAACTTTGACGTCTGCAGGCCCATCATATTCCTTGGCAATTCCTTCAGCTTTCTTGTTTGATCTTTCTCGAAGGGGACCTACCCTTCGGGGTCTTGAGAAAGGTCCCTTTTTCTTGGCGAGAGCCCCTCGCAAGGGCACATACCCTTCAGGCGGTCTTCGAATGACCTTCGAGCTTCTTTCTTCAATGAGCTTTATCCTTCAGGCTTTTCCTTCAAACTTTTTGTCTGAAGGAATTGTTCCTTTCCTTCGTTCTTTCTTCCTGTCGGGCCTTTATTTTTCTTAGGTGGACTTTTGCTTTCCGTCGGGCTTATTTCCTTCGAACAAAATTTCAAAGGAATTCCTTCAGACTTTTATGTCTGAAAGAATTGTTCCTTTACAACTTTGCCATAGGAACTTTTTCAAAGGAATTTCCTTGCTCGCTTAGCCTTTGAATCGATCCACTTGCTCCCTGCCTGCCCTCCACAAGGGTTGTTTGAGCTCCAAAGTCGCCTTTCATATTTTTGCAATGGTCCACTTTAGTTTCCAAGTGCCCTCCGCAAGGGCACTTGTCCTTCGGGCTCTTGGAAGATCCCTTTGAACTTCTCGATTGAAAAAATGACTAAGTGTTGAAACTATTTCTTTCTTGCAGAGTCCATAGAAACCAACCTGCAAACTCTATAGAAACAAGTTCGTAGATCTAAGGGAGTCCATAGAAGTGAGAAACTAGCCTGAAGAGTCCATAGTTTTGAGGTCTTGAGAGTCCGTAGATTTGAGTTTGCCTGTAGAGTCCGTAGAAACCAAGTCCGTAGTTTTCTCTAACTTTGAAAGAGTCCGTAGAAATCTAGCTGGCGGAGTCCATAGAAACCATCTGTGAAGTCTGTAGTTCCACCCTATAATGTTTGTAGAAATGAGTTCATAGAACTGGGGGAGTCCATAGATTTGAGTCTGTAGAACTGGCGGAGTTTGTAGATATGGCCTGCAGAGTTCGTAGAAATGGCCCTGCAGAGTCCGTAGTTTTTTGAAAAACTTGAAAAACAGAGAATTTGAATAAACAACAATTTTTGAGAAGGAAAGAGATAATTTTGCCCTATGGGACCAAAATAGTTTAAAATAATTGAAATGTTGTCCAAAAAATAACTGATATTTTTGGGGGACAATAGTTGGCTCCAGTTGGGAAACTTCCTTCAATTGAAAACTTGGAACCACTGAGTGGAGTAGAAACCATAATCTCCAGTGCCTTAAAGTATGCCATTAGGCCATGGAGTCATGTTACCCAAAAAGAAAGGTGACAAAATTAAAAATGAAAGCACAAAAACAAAACTAAAAACTATACAAATATACATATGTACAAGCTAATCTTATCTGATACTTCACAGATTGAAGTGTTTCAGATGTTGCCCACTGTGAGGCAATGAAAAGAGCATACCGTCTTGATATTTCAGCAAAAAACTATTTTCACCATTGAGCTGATGAATAGTAAATGGGCCCCTCCAAAGGGAGTCAAACTTTCCATGCATCCCCTTTGGTTCTCTTCTCTTGTCCCATAGCAGGACTTGATCTCCAACCTAGAAATCATAGTTTTTTGCCTTTTAGTCGAAGAGCTTCTTCACCAAGCTTTGATGGGCAGTGATTCGGTCCACCACCATAGTTCTCTATTCATCCAACTCAATCAAGCACATGATCCTCTTATCAAGGGGGCTTTCATATTTTTGATCTTCAATTGCCTTAGCCAATTTTAATGATAGCAATTCCAAGGTGATTGGTATCTCAGCATTGATACCATAAATAAGTTGGAAAGGAGACATACCAATTGCCCTCTTTGGTGTAATTATGTCTATCCATAGAGTATCAACTAATGCTTTATGCCATGTCTTTTGGTTGTCATCCACCAGCTTCTTGATAATAGTCACCAGGTTCTTATTGCTTGATTCAACTTGTCCATTCTCTTGTGGAAAGTAATCTAAATAGTGGGAGAGAGTAATCCCATAGTAGAAATAGAATTGTGTAATCTCGTGGGAAGTAAAACAAGTTGCATTGTCAGTAACAATCTTGGTTGGGACCCCAAACCTAGAAATGATATTCTCTATGAGGAAATTGCACACTACTTCTGAAGTAGCATGCTTGGTTGGGATAGCTTCCACCCACTTGGTGAAGTAGTCAGTTGCTGTAAGGACATAATCATGCCAAACACTTGAAGATGGGTTTATAGCTCCAATAGAATCAATTCCCCATTGCTAGAATGGTTCCTCTATGACTGGCTTGAGAGGCAGAGCAGCGAACTTGGGTCTCCCAACAAATTGCTGACACAGTCCACATTTTCTCATCCATTTATATGCATCTTGGAAAAGAGTTGGCCAGTAATACCTGGCTCACAAAATTTTATGGGCAGTCACAGGAGCAAAAAAATGTCTTCCACAGGCTAGATTGTGGAAAGATTCCAAAAGTTGGCTTTGTTGCTCCTTGTCCACACATCAAAGGAACACTCTATCAAGGCTCCTCTTGTACAGGCCGTTGTCCCAAAGGACAAAATTGGCAGCTTTCAACTTGATAGGTCTCCTTTCTTTGTAAGATAGGTGAGCAGGACACTCACCATAAGTAAGGAAATGAGCAATACCTGAATACCACTCATTTGTGGTGAAAATAAAGAGGATTGTCTGTGTGTCTTTCACCTCTGCTTCTTCATGCTCTGTTTCTTCTAGTTTGTTATCAGCAATTAATTGGCATAGGCTTTTCCCCCATACCAGCTTTGTTGGCTTGATGATTAGATCAAACTCCTAGATCTTTGTAATCTAATTACCTCTTTTCATCCCAAACTCCTGTTGAGTCAATATGGATTTGACCATGGTATCAGGAACTAAGGCAATATTGTGAGAATTTAATATGTAGAAGCAGAAATGCTTGACTTCCTTCACCACTACATAAGCATGCTTCTCCATGTTTGAGTATTTCAGCTCATGAGCTTTGAGAGGGAAGCTCATGAAAGAAATGGGAGATTCCATATCTTCTTTATCCTATTGAACTAGAATTGGTGAAAGCGTATGTTCAGAAGCATAACTGTAAATGATGAACTCTTTGTTGTAGTCTGGACAAACTAGAATTGGGGTGTGGGCAATGGTAGTCTTGATATCCTCAAATGTTGACTTGCCTTCTTTAGTCCAACTGAAGGTGGCCTTTCCCTTCATCATGTTCACAATGTGTCAGGTCTTCTCAGCAAACTCGGGGATGAACCTTCATAAGAAATTCATTTTTCTAAAGAAAGAGTGAACAACAGTCTTAGTTGTAGGCAAGGTAAGCTCTTGGATAGACTTGACTCTGTCTGAATCAATCTTTATGCCTTCTTTGGACATAATGTGTCCAACAAGTTTCTCCTCTATTACTCCAAAAACTAACTTCTTGGGGTTCAAAGAAATGCCATTTTGGCAGTAGTGCTCTAGCACTTATTGCAAGTGGCGTATATGATCCAAACGATGCTTAAAAAAAATAGTCAAGTCATCAAGATAAACTATAATGAACTTACCCATTTCATCTTTGAAAGCAAGGTCCATTGCTCTCTGAAAGGTGGCACCAATATTTATCAAGCCAAAAGGCATCCTTATTTATGAAAATGTGCCCTAAGGAGTGGTGAAGGCAGTCTTGTGGTGGTCTGCTTCACTAACTTCAACTTGATTGTATCCTGAGAAGCTGTCTAGCATTGATAACATCTCAAAGCCTATCACTGTCTGAAGCACTTGATCCATGATTGGCAAATGATAGTTATCCTTCAAAGATGACTGATTCAGATTCTTGAAATCCACATAGATGCAAATTTTGTCATTTTTCTTCCTCACAGGGACTATGTTGGCAATCCATGTGGAATGATGGATTGAGAAAATTATCCTAGCATTCAACATCTTTTGTATCTCAGATAGAATGGTACCTAATATCTTTGGATTATACTACCGGAATTTCTGCTTGTATGACACCGAATTATCTTTGAGAGGAATTTCATGGTGAATTTCCTCAGGTTTGAGTGACCTCAGATCATCATAAGAGTACGCCAAAACATCCATGTAATGGTGAAGTAGGCAATAAATTTGAGTTTTTCCTCCAGAGTATAACACTTCCCAATGTTCACCATCTTGGAATTTTCTTTGGTACCCAAATTTATCTAATCAAACCCTTGAGAGGAGCTTGAATCTGTTTTACTGCTGTTTGATGAACCTATCGTGCTTATCAAATAGCTTTTCAAGAGAAACCAGTCATTTAGAAATTTTATTCCCTTTTAGCTGCAAGAATTATTCACCTGCATCTAAATTCATTTCAGGAGCTGGTTCACACTTCTGAGGTTTATTACCTTCAAAATGCAGCCATTCAAAGCAGTCTTTTTCTTCCAAGAAGGAAATGATTTGGTCATCATTTTTAAACACTTGCCAATGGTTGGCATTATCAGGCACACTTAGTTGAAAGACCAATTCAATAGTGTACTTGTTTCCTTTAAAGTCTAAGTGAGGAACTAAGAGAGTTATTGAAACAATGAGTGCATCAGCTCAGTCATTGAAGTCCCTGGGTATGGTAGAGATGCTAAAAGCATCAAAGCTTTCAATTTGATCCTAGACTATATTACGGTAGTGGCATAATCTCTCATTTTTGGTTTGATATAAGTTCTTTACCTAACAAACTATCAGTTCAGCATCTCCTTTGGCATGCAGGAGTTTGATGCCTTTATCTCGAGCAACCTTTAATCCAAGCAATAGAGATTCATACTCAACTATGTTGTTGGTGTTACTGAACTGCACTTGTATGATGAAGGAAAAATATCTCCTTGAGGAGATATCAACACAATTCTATCCCCTGAGCTTGTAGAAGAATTACTGCCACCAAATTTCAGGATCCAAACATCATCAGCAACTAATCTTTCCATAGATTTCTCCTTACCTAGAAGGGGGAATTCTTCTATGCTTACACTGTGCTCTCTCACATCTTCTGCTATTCTATTTGAACCAATTTTCAGACTGTCATTTTTAAAAGTTTTATCAGTTAAAACATAAGTATTCTCTGTGGTCAATGAAATAATTACCCATGTCTGAATATTCAAACAAAATTTGAGCTTTAGGGGCTGATGTCTGAGTGACAACATATTTTGATTCCTTTTCAGGAAGCAGCCTCTACATGATGTCTTTGACAGGGATCCTCGCTTCAGAGAGGTCCATGTTCAATTTCCCACCAACGTCCTTGTATAAATTTTACCCAAGAAGGATGCCATATGAAGCTGAAACGTCAGCCACCAGGACTGTCATCTTGATTTTTATCTGAGAATGTTGCAAATGCAAATTGGGCATCCTTGATTTGTCCCAGCAGAGGTACTTGTTTGTTCTCCATGGAGAAACATCTCCTAAAGGTTTTGGTCAGCATGAGTCCAAGATATTATGCCACCTTGGCAGGCATGACATTGTCAGATGCACCTGAGTCTATGATGCAATTGCTTAGTTTGTGACCATTTATCAATAGGGAAACATAGAAAGGCTCTATTTTCTCAAAGGCAGTTGGAGGAGTAATGACAAGATTGTTAGGATGGGCATGTTCTTTGGGGAATCATGAGTTACCTTCTTAGCATCTTGTCCTACAGGGATAACTTTATTCTTCACACACTGAACTAACCTATCTAACTGCTCAAAATTGGATTGCAATAATTTAAATTCAAACATTTGAATTTTGGTCTTCTTGACATGGTTGACTATGTCAAATGACTAAAATGGACTAGAAATAGAGGAAGGCAGTTCATCTTTCTAGTTTTTAGGAGGGGAAGAACTGGTCTGTGGAATTGAAGTTGAAGATGGAGGAATGCTTGATATACTTACTTTTTTATTACTCACTGGGTCCTTTGGCTGGAAATGTAGAGAAGTTCCTTGTTTGGCAATTGAAATTGCAAGCTGAGAACTTTCCCCTATTTTTCCTTTATTAGCTTGCTGGGCTGACTGATTTTGCGACCGAGTGAATACAACATATGATCCATCAACTGCTTCACTTTTACCTCTGGGTTCATCCTGGTAATTCAAGAGATTGGTGTTGGAGTCACCAACTAATTCTTCTTGGCCTTCTGCAAGGAGATCAACATCATTTTCTTGATTCAATTCAGACTGAAAAGAGAAATTAGATTCTGTTTCGAGATATCCGACTGCTGAATTGGTTGGGAGTGCTTCAATGGCAAGTTTTCCCTATGGAGGAGGAAGACGATTTGGATGTCCTTGATTTCTGGCAACGTTGCCTTGGTATGGCTGATTAGGGAATGTCTTTGACATATATTTTTACGAAGGAGCTAAAGATATCCCTTGCACCATTTACTTCCTGAGAGCTAGCAACTCATTTACCAGCTTCTACACCATTGGATCAGTGGTACCTGTAGATGGATATTCGAAAGATGAAGAGGATTTACCTTTGTTTGGATCTCTCCTTATCTTTTCTACCAATATAAGGTCATCTTCCACCTTAGTGGCCAAATTTTGAGCTGCAACAAGGTCTATTTGGCTAGCATGTCTCAGCAAAAAAATTACTTCAGGCAACTGAGAGTTGATGAAAAAACATTTGAGATTCTTAGGTGTTGGTTGAGCAATAGTAGGAATCATGTTCCTCAATTTGTCGAACTTGACTATGAAATCTCTCACTGGTTCATGAGGCTCCTTCTTCATTTGTGTGAGTTGAGCTAGCAGGACATGTGCATCTTCTGCAGGTTTGAATCTGGCTTCAAACTTGGCTTTGAGGGTGCTCTAGTCAATCACTGATCTAGTTTACAGATAGTAAAACCAATCTACAATAGCACTTTGTAGTGTTTCTATGAAAATCATGACTATCACATCCTCAAATTCCACTCCTATTACACCACAGGGTATGTTGAAGGCTGCAATATGTTTGTCAAGATGAACCTTCCCGTCACCATAGAATTTAGAGAAATTTTTCCTTGAACTATGTGGTAGCTCATGTAGAGGTGGAGTTAGATTAAGTGGGCCAACAAAGATACCCCAGGGACCTTGAATTGCCATTGTATGACTATGGAAAGGTGGAATAACAAATCTCAGAGGGGTAATTATTAGCAAAGCTTTATTAATAGTAGAAATGGACACTTTATATAGTAATGGAGACTTGACTTTAGTAGGAGGAAAGCTTCTAGTTCGTTGGAGGTGAGATGGTGAAGGAAACAAATTAGAATTACTTTTCTATACCAGCTCGAATACAGGGTTGACAATACCTTTAGCCCTTTGGCTTCGCATATAGCGCGGAGTTGCCAGATTATAAAACAAGAATGGGAAAGAACTGACCCTGCTTCAGCTTGAAGCTTGAGGATTCAAACTGTGCGTTCTATCCTAGTTGGCGTGGAGGTGGAGGGAGATGGTAAGGCTATAATGATAATGGGTAAGATATAGAATGGATTTTCCAGAGTCTATAATGAATAAGGGTTGGCAATGCTTCAATCTGAAACTTGAGGCTTCAGATTGCACGTTCAATCCCTAGTGGAGTCACCAAAAATTGTTGGGTAAATATTTTGTCAATCAGCTAACTGATGAGAAAAATAGGTCTCTTCAACCATAGCATATGGAAATTTCTCAGCCAGACGTGTAGGTTTACTACATCAAAAGGGGACAAATCTCTCCTCTCATCAAGGGGAGGTTCCCTGTAGATATGCAGGAACTATATACTATATATATAAACAAAAAATAAAAATAGAGGGTTAGATAAACCATCCATCTCTCTTTTTTCAAAGATGGTGTTCACAAATCAAAGGAGAAATCTTGATGAAATGATAGAAGACACTCCTTTTCTTTCAGAAGTGTTGTTCAGCAGAAAAAAGGAATCTTTCGAGTGATAACAAGTAACTGTAACAGGGCGCAGTAACACAGCAGGATGAAATGAGACACAAAGTCTCCACCTCAACTGCCAAAGAGTGAAATACGAAGGATAATGAGGGCACAAAGTCATCTCAAGATCCTTTACACAGGAATAGAAAAATAGACAAACTAAAGACAATTATAGCAGCACAAAGTCTCTCTACAATCGGCTTCAGGACACCTTCCTGATCACTTTCACTAATTCTGCTTATTTAATCAAATGGCACAACTTAAACAAGGACCTAATGAGATTTCTGTTGAAAATATGTTTAGATTCAAGACCATGCTTAGAACATGTCTCATCAAATCCATGATAGTGAGTTCTAAAGTATTTTATCTAATTGTTTACTACAATCACTCAGAGAAAAAGTTATGTTAAGAACTTATCATTCTTTCGGTGAACCTTGCCATATGCTTCACAACTATGAGATTAAAATTTTAGAGGCCAATATTCTCAAGTATACTTGGCACTTCTACCTCTAGTACCTCCAAATATCAAGAAAAAATAACATTAAAAGATAAGACTAATAATGCACCTAATGTTCAAGTTAAGATTGAGGGCGAAATCATAAACACAAAATCACAACCACCTGACAAGGTTGTCCTTCCACTTTTTAGGAACCATTGACAATTTACAAGGTCATCTGAACCTCCTCAGAAAGTGATTAAACTCACATTTTAATGCAATTTGGTTACTCTGCCTAAGCCATATCAATTGTATACTTATCGACCTATGCCTAAGGGGTATGATGTCAATCAATATAGTGATTACCATAGAGCTTGTGGACTTTCTACCAATCGATGTTATAAACTATGACACAAGACACAAGATCTAATTAATAGTAACACTACTAAAGTTTATGGCCATCACATTACATTGAAGGAATCTATCACAATGCCTAATCAATGCTTGAAAATCCTCAACAATCCATTACAAGATCATAATATTAAGAAATAAGATTATATTCACATTACTACATCTATATATTGGTCAAGGTTTCTAATGATGATATTTTCCATATCATTATTGGAATGGTTAGTGGTTTTCAAAGGAAATCTTAGGAATTAAGTGAATATAAACTATATTTAATCCACCATAAAATCACATAACCAGATTTTAAATGTGTGAAAATCAAGTTTAATTATACAGAAACAATTCCTTCTATCACAGTTTAAATGAAAGCATCAATGGAGAGAACAAAACCGATAATAAAATCATAACATAGATATACTGTGGTTCACCCAATGTGGGCTACATCCACTAAGAAAGTCTCAATAAAATCTATATTCAAACAAGATTACAAAGACCTCTTATAGAGATAGAATATCTCTTCCAGAATTCACAAATGAATTCTCTGAATTGCTTATCCAAATCTACAATCTGTCGGCAATTCTCCACAAATGCTCTACCACACCTGTACTTGTATAAAACCACCTCACAAACTGCAATACCACACCCTGTAAAAAAATACCACTCTTTGTCTCATGCAAAACCTGTTATCATATCCTGTCATATCTCTAAATCCTCATCCCCCCCTGTATATAAATAAAATATGATACAAATTCCACCCAAGAAGAGAAACACGCCATACTAAGTCCAAGATGGCCTTATCCTCATAGGAACACGCCATTTCCACCTAAGCCAATCCATATCCACAAGCTCTTTAGGAAAAACACACCAACCTCCTCTCAAGGGCATACTTTCCAATACAAAAGCGATGACTTCCATAATACATCATAAAAATTATTAAATAAGATATTTAATAAATTTCTCCTCCAAAATTATTAAATAAAACATTTAAAGGCCACATTAATCGATGAGGACATAAAATATTTGGAGTCCGTTTATGCATTACATAGCTTGATGGTATTATGTTTTTCATTTTGTAATTCATCAATTTTAAAAACTTGCTTTACATATGTTAGTCATTATTTCTTAACATATGTAAAATCAAAGTGAGACTCCTTCTATTCCTGAAAATTATCTGGAGTTGAAATAGGAGAAGCAAAAGCTGCGCCTATAAAAAAAATTACCAAAAAGGGATGAGTTGAGGGGGCCTTGACCAATTGTGGTTTGATCGAGACAACCACTTTGGATTTATTTGTAGGTAAGGGGCCGAAATGGATCTTTAAAGGGGAAAACTTATTTGGGGTAAGCCGGGTTAGGATAGAAACTTTTGAGGGATTCAAAACCTTAGCTAAAGCCATTGCTGACAACCTCTCTCCCAAGATAAGGGGAGCAAGATCAAGGTGGGATGCAAGGGGGGTCGAGGGGAAGGGTTCGAGGTAGGAGGTTTATTCACCCAATGGGGAGTGGGGGGTTGGGAAGGCCTCTTGGAGAGAGGCCAGTTTTTCAAGGAATGATTCAAGATATTATAGGTTTTACAGATCTCTGAGTCTCTTTCAAATACAATTCTTTGATTTTAAACCCCATATTTGGATCTTATATTAATAGAATGGATCAGGTGTTTATTTGTCATGATGAAAACATAGAATCTCATAACAAGAAATTTCTGTCTAGACCTAGTAATGGGATCTATGGAAATAGGTTGACCAAGAGCTTTTGCGATCACTATAATAACCTTTGAAGCCCAAAATTCCAAAGGCAATTTTGGCAAGTTAACTTAGACAAGAATATCTTCCATAATCGCACTATAAAGATTGAATCATGCTTTCCACTTGTGAAGGCAGATATTAGATTTATCCATAAACCATGGGCCCTTGTTAGGACTCTCATATAATCCTTTGAATTATACAAATTAATCAAGAAAAAAATTTAGGCATGGCGATGATATCAATTTGTCCCTTAAGACACCATTTAAAGTTTTCCCATTTCCTAAAAGAATCGATGATAGGTCTGAAATCGCTAAATTTGGACAAAAGAGAATTTCACAGCGAAGAGTCAACTTTTTTGAAGATTATATTAGGGACATCTAGATATACCTTGTCACTTTTGCAGGTGAGGACCATTGGGGAGTCTCCAATGATTTTTATTTTTAGTTGCTCTCCAGACACCATGTCTGCCCATGATATCGATTTCTTCCCACTTGGTTGGTCAGAAACTTTGCATGCAAAAGTGACAGGTGGACCCTATTCTAAAACAAAAGAATGAGTTGGTTCTCTTTCATAGGATCCTCCTCAATGTGCAACTCGGCATCTTCCTGCCCATTGCTAGAATACAAAATTTTGACCATCATCTCAAAATTATAATCGAGTTAATGATTTAGATGGAAAATTTTTTAGCTATTTTTTAAAATTTACATTAGCTAAAAAGCCTCATTTTATCAAATTGCACAACTTAAACAAGGACCTAATGAGATTGTTGTTGAAAATATGTTTAAATTCAGGACGATGCTTACAATATGTCTCGTCAAATCCATGATAGTGAGTTATAAAGTATTTTATCTAATAGTTTACTACAATCACTCAAAGACAAAGTTATGTTAAGCACTTATCATTCTTTCGGTGAACCTTGCCATATGCTTCACAACTATGAGATTAAAATTTTAGAGGCCAATATGCTCGAGTATACTTGGCACTTCTACCTCTACTACCTCCAAATATCAAGAAAAAATAGCATTGAAAGATAAGACTAATAATGCACCTACTGTTCAAGTTAGGAATGAGGGCTAAATCATAAACACAAAAAACACAACCACCTGACAAGGTTGTCCTTTCACTTTTTAGGAACCTTTGACAATTTACAAGGTCATTTTAACCTCCTCACAAAGTGGTTAAACACACACTTTAATGTAGTTTGGTTACTCTACCTAAGCCATACCAATTGTATACTTATCGACCTATGCCTAAGGGGTATAATGTCAATCAATATTATGATTACCATAGAGCTTCTGGACATTCTACCAATTGATGTTATAAACTATGACACAAGACACAAGATCTAATTGATAGTAACACTACTGAAGTTTATGGCCATCACATTACACTGAATGAATCTATCACAATGCCTAATCAATGCTTGAAAATCTTCAACAATCCATTCCCAGATCATAATATTAAGAAATAAGATTATATTCACATTACTACATCTATATATCGATCAAGGTTTCTAATGATGATATTTTCCATATCATTATTGGAATGGTTAGTGGCTTTCAAAGGAAATGTTAGGAATTAAGTGAATATAAACTAGATTTAATCCTCTATAGAATCACATAATCAGTTTTTAAATGTGTGAAAATCAAATTTAATTATACAGAAATAATTTCTTCTATCACAGTTTAAATGAAAGCATAAATGGAGAGAACAAAACTAGCAATAAAATCATGACACGGATATACCGTGGTTCACCCAATGTGGGATACATCCACTAAGAAAGCCTTCAATAAAATCTATAATAAAACAAGATTACAAAGACCTCTCACAAAGATAGAATATCTCCTCCAGAATTCACAAATGAATTCTCTAAATTGCTTATCCAAATATGAAATTTGTCTATAATTCTCCACAAATGCTCTACCACACCTGTACCTACATAAAACCACCTCACAAACTACAATACCACACACTGTAAAAAAAGACCACTCTTTGTCTCATGCAAAACCCATTATCATATCTTGTCATATCTCCAAAGCTTCATCTCCACCTGTATATAAAGAAAATATGATATAAATTCCACCCGAGAAGAGAAACATGCCATACTAAGTCCAAGATGGCCTTATCCTCATAGGAACATGCCATTTCCACCTAAGCCGATCCATATCCACAAGCTCTTTAGAAAAGTCACGCCAACCTCCTCTCAAGGGCATAATTTCCAATGCAAAAGAGATAGCTTCCATAATATATCATAGAAATTATTAAATAAGATATTTAATAAATTTCTCCTCTAAAATTATTAAATAAAACATTTAATAATTTCCTCTTCCTATGAAAATTAAATATTTTTCAATTAATACCCTAAAATAAGGAAATCAATTCCACCCCTGATAAATATGGAAATCCACATGAATATTATTAAATATGCATTTAATAATATTCACCCATATGAGGAGTAAATGCAAAATGCACTTCGCACATCCTTGGAGCTCTCTAAGCTCCAAAATGTACCATCATGGTCATGTGATAGGCCCAAAGGGCTCCACATTCAACAACATACACTATTTATCACATTTTATGATCCCAAGATTCCACATGATGATTCAAAAAATAGTCATCTTTATATACATGGGTTTGTTGATTCAAATCCTTTGATTACACGTGTGGCATTATGGCTGACAATAGTTGAAGTCAAAATCTAATTAAAATTTCATTTCTAATTAGTATACAATACAGTGAATGATATTTACTTGGTAAAGCTATGATACTTAATAGCTTGGTTGCATTATATGCACACCCATTGGTGGTATTACATTATGAGCTACAATTGGTTTTGAGACCATATTATCACAACACCTAATCAATGCTTGAAAATCTTCAAAAATCCATTCCCAGATCATAATATTAAGAAATAAGATTATATTCACATTACTGCATCTATATATCGATCAAGGTTTCTAATGATGATATTTTCCATATCATTATTGGAATGGTTAGTGGCTTTCAAAGGAAATGTTAGGAATTAAGTGAATATAAACTAGATTTAATCCACTGTAAAATCACATAACCAGATTTTAAATGTGTGAAAATCAAATTTAATTATACAAAAATAATTCTTTCTATCACAGTTTAAATGAAAGCATAAATGGAGAGAACAAAACCAGCAATAAAATCACAACACAGATATACCGTGGTTCACCCAATGTGGGCTACATCCACTAAGAAAGTCTTCAATAAAATCTATAATAAAACAAGATTACAAAAACTTCTCACAAAGATAGAATATCTCCTCCAGAATTCACAAATGAATTCTCTAAATTGCTTATCCAAATCTAAAATCTGTCAGTAATTCTCCACAAATGCTCTACCACACCAATACCTGCATAAAACCACCTCACAAACTGCAATACCACACACTGTAAAAAAATACCACTCTCTGTCTCATGCAAAACCTGTTATCATATCTTGTCATATCTCCAAAGCTTCATCTCCACCTGTATATAAAGAAAATATGATATAAATTCCACCCGAGAAGAGAAACACGCCCTACTAAGTCCAAGATGGCCTTATCCTCACAGGAACACGCCATTTCCACCTAAGCAGATCCATATCCACAAGCTCTTTAGGAAAGTCACGCCAACCTCCTCTCAAGGGCACAATTTCGAATGCAAAAGAGGTAGCTTCCATAATATATCATAGAAATTATTAAATAAGATATTTAATAAATTTCTCCTCTAAAATTATTAAATAAAACATTTAATAATTTTATCTTTCTATGAAAATTAAATATTTTTCAATTAATACCCTAAAATAAGGAAATCAATTCCACCCCTGATAAATATGAAAATCCACATGAATATTATTAAATATGCATTTAATAATATTCACCCATATGAGGAGTAAATGCAAAATGCACTTCCCACATCCTTGGAGCTCTCTAAGCTCCAAAATGTACCACAATGGTCATGTGATAGGCCCAAAGGGCTCCACATTCAACAACATACACTATTTATCACATTTTATGATCCCAAGATTCCACATGATGATTCAAAAAATAGTCATCTTTATATACATGGGTTTGTTGATTCAAATCCTTTGATTACACATGTGGCATTAAGGTTGACAATAGTTGAAGTCAAAATCTAATTAAAATTTCATTTCTAATTAGTATACAATACAGTGAATGATATTTACTTGGTAAAGCTATGATACTTAATAGCTTGGTTGCATTATATGCACACCCATTGGTGGTATTACATTATGAGCTACAATTGGTTTTGAGACCATATTATCACAACACCTAATCAATGCTTGAAAATCTTCAACAATCCATTCCCAGATCATAATATTAAGAAATAAGATTATATTCACATTACTGCATCTATATATCGATCAAGGTTTCTAATGATGATATTTTCCATATCATTATTGGAATGGTTAGTGGCTTTCAAAGGAAATGTTAAGAATTAAGTGAATATAAACTAGATTTAATTCACTATAAAATCACATTAACAAATTTTAAATGTGTGAAAATCAAATTTAATTATACATAAATAATTCCTTCTATCACAGTTTAAATGAAAGCATAAATGGAGAGAACAAAACCAGCAATAAAATCACAACACAGATATATCGTGGTTCACCCAATGTGGGCTACATCCACTAAGAAAGTCTTCAATAAAATCTATAATAAAACAAGATTACAAAAACTTCTCACAAAGATAGAATATCTCCTCCAGAATTCACAAATGAATTCTCTAAATTGCTTATCCAAATCTAAAATCTGTCAGTAATTCTCCACAAATGCTCTACCACACCAGTACCTGCATAAAACCACCTCACAAACTGCAATACCACACACTGTAAAAAAATACCTCTCTCTGTCTCATGCAAAACCCGTTATCATATGCTGTCATATCTCCAAAGCTTCATCTCCACCTGTATATAAAGAAAATATGATATAAATTCCACCCGAGAAGAGGAACACGCCCTACTAAGTCCAAGATGGTCTTATCCTCACAGGAACACACCATTTCCACCTAAGCCGATCCATATCCACAAGCTCTTTAGGAAAGTCACGCCAACCTCCTCTCAAGGGCACAATTTCCAATGCAAAAGAGATAGCTTCCATAATATATCATAGAAATTATTAAATAAGATATTTAATAAATTTCTCTCTAAAATTATTAAATAAAACATTTAATAATTGCCTCTTCCTATGAAAATTAAATATTTTTCAATTAATACCCTAAAATAAGGAAATCAATTCCATCCCTGATAAATATGGAAATCCACATGAATATTATTAAATATGCATTTAATAATATTCACCCATATGAAGAGTAAATGCAAAATGCACTTCCCACATCCTTGGAGCTCTCTAAGCTCCAAAATGTACCATCATGGTCATGTGATAGGCCCAAAGGGCTCCACATTCAACAACATACACTATTTATCACATTTTATGATCCCAAGATTTCACATGATGATTCAAAAAATATTCATCTTTATATACATGGGTTGTTGATACAAATCCTTTGATTACACATGTGGCATTATGGTTGACAAAAGTTGAAGTCAAATCTAATTAAAATTTCATTTCTAATTAATATACAATATAGTGAATGATATTTACTTGGTAAAGCTATGATACTTAAGAGCTTGGTTGCATTATATGCACACCCATTGGTGGTATTACATTATGAGCTACAATTGGTTTTGAGACCATATTATCACAACGCCTAATCAATGCTTGAAAATCTTCAACAATCCATTCCCAGATCATAATATTAAGAAATAAGATTATATTCACATTACTGCATCTATATATCAATTAAGGTTTCTAATGATATTTTCCATATCGTTATTGGAATGGTTAGTGGCTTTCAAAGGAAATGTTAGGAATTAAGTGAATATAAACTAGATTTAATCCACTATAAAATCACATAACCAGATTTTAAATGTGTGAAAATCAAATTTAATTATACATAAATAATTCCTTCTATCACAGTTTAAATGAAAGCATAAATGGAGAGAACAAAACCAGCAATAAAATCATAACACAGATATATCGTGGTTCACCCAATGTGGGCTACATCCATTAAGAAAGTCTTCAATAAAATCTATAATAAAACAAGATTACAAAGACTTCTCACAAAGATAGAATATCTCCTCCAGAATTCACAAATGAATTCTCTAAATTGCTTATCCAAATCTGAAATATGTCAGTAATTCTCCACAAATGCTCTACCACACCAGTACTTGCATAAAACCACCTCACAAACTGCAATACCACACACTGTAAAAAAATACCACTCTCTGTCTCATGCAAAACCTGTTATCATATCTTGTCATATCTCCAAAGCTTCATCTCCACCTGTATATAAAGAAAATATGATATAAATTCCACCCGAGAAGAGGAACACACCCTACTAAGTCCAAGATGGCCTTATCCTCACAGGAACACGCCATTTCCACCTAAGCCGATCCATATCCACAAGCTCTTTAGGAAAGTCACGCCAACCTCCTCTCAAGGGCACAATTTCCAATGCAAAAGAGATAGCTTCCATAATATATCATAGAAATTATTAATTAAGATATTTAATAAATTTCTCCTCTAAAATTATTAAATAAAACATTTAATAATTTCCTCTTCCTATGAAAATTAAATATTTTTCAATTAATACCCTAAAATAAGGAAATCAATTCCACCCTTGATAAATATGGAAATCCACATGAATATTATTAAATATGCATTTAATAATATTCACCCATATGAAGAGTAAATGCAAAATGCACTTCCTACATCCTTGGAGCTCTCTAAGCTCCAAAATGTACCATCATGGTCATGTGATAGGCCCAAAGGGCTCCACATTCAACAACATACACTATTTATCACATTTTATGATCCCAAGATTCCACATGATGATTCAAAAAATAATCATCTTTATATACATGGGTTTGTTGATTCAAATCCTTTGATTACACATGTGGCATTATGGTTGACAATAGTTGAAGTCAAAATCTAATTAAAATTTCATTTCTAATTAGTATACAATACAGTCAATGATATTTACTTGGTAAAGCTATGATACTTAAGAGCTTGGTTGCATTATATGCACACCCATTGGTGGTATTACATTATGAGCTACAATTGGTTTTGAGACCATATTAGTTTGGTTCTACATAGTGTCTAATATTTGTACATATAATCTATTATTTGAATCCCTCTGGCGAAATCAAATGAGAGAGATACCATCCACATTACATTATTACCTTAAAGTTTGTGTATAATGATAAAATACATACCATTTATATTACATCATTTAACTTACCTATATAATATTAAAAACACCATGAGAGATTATATAAAATAATTTTAAAAAAGAAAATCATTCAATCTTATACGATGTTTTCTATAATTTCATATACCACATCGACATCTTAAATCATAACTCTTAAAATTAAAATTGTTATAATTATATCATTGAAATATATAATACCTAATCATTTAGGTCTTAAGAAGTAATTCACACTCGAGCACCTACTAAGAATTCAACTGTACTATAACATAGGAAGAAATTAAAAAAGGACGAGAGAGAAAAATAAAAGGACAACCTAGACAGACGGAAAAATGCACTATCAAGAACCTAATATTTATCGATAAACATACAAATATTATAGTGAATTGAAATATGCGTATCTTTGCACCAACGAAATACCTACATGTAAATGATGAAAAACTTAAATTGGGTTAAAGGAAAATCGATTTTTCCGGAACATTCTGGCGCTTTCATCCACTACAGATTTGGGAAAACGAAGTCTAGAAGGTGCAAGAAATTTCTTGTAGGTGGCCTTCTCCAACCCTTTAAAATCCCAATCTGGAGCTCATGTTTTCTGCGGAAAAGTCTATGAAAACACTCTGATCTAAGTCTTGGGAAGATAATTTTCTTCGATTCTAGCGATTTTTTTTAAAGTTTTTTCTCTGATAAGCTTAAGCGGAGTTCAAATGGCGGTTTCCAAGGGTCTTTTGCTCTGCGTTTTGGCGCTGATAATGCAGGCAAATATTGGCTGCGATGCTTTTGTTCCAATTTTGGGCAGAAGCCTGAGCTCCCGTTTTAATCCTTTCGATGAAATTTGGGGGGTGGATCCCTTAAAGATTTTAGAGGCAAACCCTCTGTCCACCCTGGGCGAATACGTCGGCCACGTGTCCTTAGCCAGAGTGGACTGGAAAGAGACTTCTGAAGCTCACATTATCAAAATAGATGTGCCAGGTAGACTGTATTTTTTAAATTTGTTTCTGATTTTTAATTATATTTTATAATTAATATATATATAATTATATTAATATATGTTTCTGGTTTTGATGGGATATGATTTAAAATGTTATCAAAATCATGAACGATTTTTTTTTAATTAATATGAGTTGTGGAAGGTTTAAATTATTAATACCAAATATTGGATTTGGATGGAAGGAAATAAATGTTTAATATAATTTGGGGTTTTTTTTATAATTATTTTAAATTTATCATTTTCATATGAAGAGTTTTTTTCGCTGTTATTATTTTAAATCCCTTTTCCTATTTTATTAGTTTATTATTTTTTTAAAGCCGCCTTCCTTTAAGGCTTTAGGTTCTTAATAAATAGTTTTATAAAATGGGTTTAAAAAAAATTAGTGAATGTTGTAGGGTAATTTTAAAGAATATTTGTAATGAAAGTAGTTTGTATATAAATTTATTTTGAACAATGTTATTTAAAATTGTTATTTTTTATTTCTAATAAAAATTTAAATAAATTTGGTTGATGAGATATAGAAAAGTTAGTAAAATGAGATGGATGCGGCTAACTTCACTCAGATTGAATCTCATAATATATTTGTAGATAAGATATAATTATTTGAGTTAATTTAATAATTTTAATGATTGATAGTATTTATTTATATTGATGTAGTGGTTATTAAATATTGAGCTTCCTTGTTGTGCAGCAGATTTAATTTGTAGCTTTGGTAGAAATGATTATTTATTAAAAAAAAAATTCAAAATTTTCTCTTATATATTTTACTTCGTTTTAAATTTTTCTGTTTTTATAACATTTTATTTTTTCATAAAATCACCCCAAATATTATAAATAGGAACGACCTCCTCTTCCATGGGATCCATACTTTAATGTAATCAGTCTTAGCTTTTTAAACTCTCGCCTTTTAACCTTCTTTTGTTGAAGAGTTAAATTATCGTATTTAACTCTCTCAATCTTTATTCCTATTGTTGTGGGTTTCTCACTTTTTAACTTCTTTCTTTATCATTTTAGTTTTTAGGGTATTTTATTAAAGAACAAGATTTTTTAAGTATATAATTAGATCAATATTTTTATTTAAAAGTTAAAAAACATTTACAAGTAAAAAAATTGGTTAATATTTTTTTATTAAAAAGTATATGTTAATTAACAAATTTAAGATTTGTATAAATTGTTAAAAGTGTAAATTATAAAAAATTAATTAATTAAAATTAAAAATTATTTTAGTAATTAATAAATTTAAGATTTGTATAAATCATTAAAAAATAATTAACAAATTTAATCTTTAAAAATATATATATTTTAGCTTAGTGCTTTCTAACCTCATTTTATATTGACAATTTTTTAAGCAGAGTTTGTTTTGGGCTTATCACTGTTAAACATTATGTTTCAAAATCTTTTATTAAGGAATAAGATTTAAAAAATTATAATTAAATTGATATTTTTATATTAAAAATAAAAAAACATTTACAAATAAATAAGTGGAAAAAATCTCTTAAAAAAAATAATTAAATAAAAAAAAAAACCTCTAAAAGTATTTCTTTTAACCCGGTGATACTTTATGACTCAATTCTTCTCATAGTTCTTACTGGAATGTAAAACCAGTAAGCACATAAGCAATATATGTATTTGTTAATAGTAATGATAATTTAGACTTTGGGTGTAACTGTGAGGTTTGAGTGATTTTGCCAACTTAGCTTAAGTTTAATATCCTTTAAAATTTAGGGGACAGTTAGTTATCTTTGTATTTACAGAGTTAGTAGGGTGGTTAAGGAGAGATCGGGGGCAAGGATGAAGTCTGAATGTTTTGTTAGCTTCTGTTAAAATTCAATACCTTTTGATTTAAGGGATGGTTAACCTTATATTTACATAATTAATAAAATGGTTATGAAAATTTAACATCAAATCTGATTACAGAAAAACTATATAATGCCTCCACAAATCATAGAGTTGAAATTCGGCCAGGCGTGAGGGCCAACCAATACATTATTTTTGAATCATATAAAAGTAATGATGATCAGGATTTCTGACGTTTCCGTTAATGGTAGTCATGTGTGATGTTGGCAGGGATAAAGAAGGAGGATATTAAAATTGAGGTTAAGGAAGACGTGCTGAGTGTGAGCGGGGAGGTTCGGAAGGAGGAGAAAAAGGAGTCTGATCAGTGGCACCGTGTAGAAAGGTTGGAGGGGAAGTTTATTCGGCAGTTCCGATTGGCAGACAGTAACATGGAAGGAATAAAGGCGACTTTGGAGAATGGAGTGCTGACTGTGAATGTCCCCAAGATCCCCAAAAAAGGAGGAGAGGCCAAGCCCATTCCCATCACTGTCACTGAGGAGTCCTGTGGGGATGGCAGTGACAAAACTTGTAAAGCTCTAGCCTAAACAATGTTAAATGCCTATGTTTGAGATGGTGGTGATAAAATGTGTACGGTGGGTTGAGAGAATAACATGATGTGAACAAAGCCAATGGTCTGTGTGTTTTTTTATTTTTTTTTGTCAACAAATATTTAAATTATATAAAGAATTTAATACTTAAGAGAGTATTTGAGAAAGAGAAATTGTTGGCAGTAATAAAAACAAGAACAATATAGTGCTAGTAGCATACAGAGTCATTAAAAGTATTCAAAAACATGATACAAAAATATATTACATCCACCATTCTAAAGATGAACAGTTATATGATCGACAAACAAATTTTATATTTATCAATCAACCAAATTAAATGTTATATTTTATTATATAATTAATTGATAATTAAGTAGTTAGATTAAAGTCAAAATCAAGGTACTTGATAAGCACTCCACAATTTTCATATTTATTATAGCCTTTCACAATTTTTTTATTTATTATAGTTTTTAGAATGAAAGTTTTTTAAATTTTTGTTAGATATTGAACACCAATTAACTTGTAAATGTTAAGTCCACACTAAAAATAGTAAAAATAAAATGTTTAGTAAGACATTTAGCTAAAAATAGTAAAAATAAAATGTTTAGTAAGACATTTAGCTAATGTTTTAAGTTCATTTGATCATAATGAATTTAATTTGAGCCCAACTTAATGATATGATTATATTGAATGCTGTTATCATCAATCAAAAAAAAATTACAATTTCATTAATCATCATGCTAGATGAAAAATCATATTTAATTTTTTTAAAATAAAATCCTCTACTATATATTTACACATTTTCCATATAAATATATTTTAGATATCTATTCCATTGATTTAGGTTTACATTCTCAACAAGTAGTTTATATTGTTAGGAGCAATATGCAAAGAAAGAGAGATTAAAAAAGTGATTTCATAGTTAATTCCATTTTTTCTTGTTCTATTGAAAGTTATATCCCTGTGGTGTACGATTGAAGCCATAAGCTTAAATATTTCGAACTGAAGTTTTTTCACTTTGGATGAAGTTTTTTCTGGGGGAAGAGACACTTCTTTTTAAATAAATAAAAATAACTTATTTCACCTTACTATCACCATGAATTTGTCCTTATGCATAGTGTGGGATCGATTGGTTGTGTAAAACGTGGTACATTGAGGTTGCAGTCAAATTATTTGACAAAATGCCTATTAAGTTTTAGAGTGCAGCACTGCAGTTTTAATTTTACGTTTAAACATTTTATTTTCCTCTAAATCTCGTTCTATGATTTATTTTTGAATCAGCACACTATTAAGAAATGGGGCTCATAGTTTAGAGTAATTTGGATTCTGTTCAGAATTTAAAACAAATTGTAACTGCCAGGTCTAGTATAATTATCCTATTACTTATAAATTTCTTAGTATTATACATACAAACACTGACACATATATCCGCTGTTGAGTTTAGCAATAATCCCAACCGATTTTCACTGATGGGTAGAAATAACCGAAGGGATCTATAAAATATACTAATGGTAGTCTGATTAAAATTGATTGTTCTCATTTTTATTATTTTGTTACTGATTATTAGAGGAGTTGTCACTCATACCTGAATTAACAAAAGTGTTAACCTTTGACTGAAAAACAGAGACATGCTCTTTTGGTTGTTACGCCTCATTGAGGAGAATTTGCGTTAAATTTTAATTGATTTTAATATTACCCTGATACTTATTCTTGGTTAGAATAAATTTAGGACTTTTGTTTCACCTTTAAAAATAATAATAATAATAATAATAATAATTAATTCGTTTTAATATTATTAATATACTCACTTGTGGGGTGGAATGAAAATTTAATTTGGAGAAATTGTTTAACAATTGGTAGGGTTTAGTATTTTTAAAATATTAATTACCCAGTTTTTTGAATAAAAATTGAATTTGAGGTTGTTATTATATGGTTGTATGATTTGAGATGGAAATAGTAGTTTAACCATTTTGATTTATTAGTATATATTGCACCATTGATATATTTGTGGTGATGGGTTATATCAATGTGGCATAGTCCACATTGCTGTGGATGTAACTTCTTAAAAAATGAATTATTGTGAGATATTGACATGGCTGAGTTTTTATCCCTTAAATTATGAATGCAAATGATTAAGTTTACATTTCATATTGATCTCTTAGAGATGCATGCCAACATTATGCTGATATGACTTGCACGGTGATTTTAGTGCATGGTGGAGGTTGATCATAGCTATGAAAGACTTATCAAGTTTCAATTCCTTTATTATATGTACTTTTTTTTAAAATTTTTTGATAAGGATGCATGTGCAACATACTTCCTCCCCTTACGAAGATTGTCACTACTTTTGGATCACAAACCCTTGATTGTATTATTTTTCTATAAGTAGAACTATGTTTAGAAAGTTGTAATTCTTATATATCTATTTTTTAGATGCATTTAAAAACAAGGAACTTAATTTCCATAGGATTTAATGTACATTATGGAATAATTTGTGATGAAACAGGTTCATTATGCATTTTGTAAACGGACAACCTTTCTTCCATTTCTTCAATTCTTGACTTGGCGATGGTTTGTGATATGCATACTATGTTTATAACATATAGAGACACTATGATATTTCCAACTGATTATATATGTAAGTATATTAAATAAAACATCCAATCATATTTGATCTCAACTTAGAATACCCCTATCAAGAGAAATGACTAGTTCTTATGAAATGATTAAATCTGGGATTTTTATAATTGATGCCATACTTGACCAAGATATGTCATGGCATTGTCTTCACGATTGTCTTCATATTAGAGAAATTAGAGAAAGAAAATAAATAATGTTAAAAGAGAGAATTAATCTTAAATCTGAGGAGGGCATATATTATAACACTGGAGCTAGGGTGATTCAACAACCCTTGTGATAAGTTTAAAAAAAAAAAAGAAGTAATGAACATAGATTAACTAATGAAGATGATGATTATGGTTTGAGACTTAGCCTTTAAAGGTTGCATATGTTCATCCTACTAATCAATGAAATGTTTAAGATTCCATTACCCAATTTCTTTTACCTTTGTGTTATCCTAATAAGGTTTAAGCCTCTTAGGATTATTTTTGTGATAACATCATTACAAAACTCTAAAATGGGACGTAAGATTACCTAGTGTGCAATGAATCTATTTGTGGTATAGTGACTAGCCTTGTGCTAGTTGATGATGTAGATGAGGATATTGTGGTTAAGTATTCTTGCTTGAGCATACCACCCTCGAGTTACATATAACTATCCTAGGACCTTATTTAGGTATGGAGAAACATCATTTATGTTGCAATAAATTGGATCACCTTACAATTATACATTAAACTCTTATTATTTCATTATCTTGTATGTGTCATGAAACATTTATTTATGTAACTCTATCAGATAAGGACTTATGCCTTCTCTTTGTCCAATAAATCTATTTATGGATTAATTGTGTTTAAGGAATGATATACTAGTTCTTGTTTAATCTCATTATACAAGATATAAAGAACATCCTATGGAGATGATCAAATACTCATAGGAATAACTAATACACTTGTTAATGAATCCTTTAGAGAATATAGATATGATTTTATCAATTGGTGAATTTTTAAATCATCCTTATTCCTTAACCTAAAATTTGGGGCATATCGGTTAGTTGTATATATTTGAAGAGAGACAATCTTGAGAAGACGCTGTGTATGAACATGATAACTTCTCTTCTAGCGAATTCATGACTAGTTCATGGGAATAACCCTAAACCTTATCTTGGTTGCATTTCTTGATATTGGTCTTAGGCCTCAATTAAGTCAATGCTATTAAAATTTTGAGGTGTTGTCTTGTTACCTAGATCTTAAACCATGGCTAGACTGAGAGGAGTTATTAGTTATATCATGTTGTGACCCTTAAATTACCATGTTCTTCTCGAAATAATATTTTCATCATCCTTATCTACTCATAAACTAAGAGTTGAACCTTATTGATTGTACTAGTATTTTTGTGAACCTTGTCCATCTTTTAGATGGGAGTAATGTTGTTATGCCTATGAGTAAGTTATTTCAAAAGGATACTCAATGTGTCGTGGAAGTTGATATGTATGACTCTTCATATACTCCTAGGGAGATAATGGTCAATTTCATGACAAATGATCTTTCTTGAATATTTGGATTACGTATTTGATATGAATTTATTGTATATGAATTGAGCGATAAACTTCTAAGAGTGATGACTTATCAACATGAAAAATAAAAGGCGGTTGCATTTTTAGGTGCATTGTTAGAGGGTATTACATAATAGCTATAACAATGTGTTCTTGCAACCAATATTAAACAAAAAATGTAACTTAAATTCATTGGTATCCATTTCCATAGCAACAAGGATTAGTTCTTAGCATTTTGTCAATGACTAGAATGGATGTTGTTACAGAGAGCAAGCGTTGGCAAGCAAAAATTCATAAGGCATTTTCAATGAAGATTAAAGGATTTTCCTAGATACATCCATATAAGCATATCTACCAAGCCCATTTATCTATCACAACATTTTTGCATACAAAACCTAAGTGAATATAGTAAATTCCTTGTTGTTTAAGTTCCATATAGTTACCAACTGATGATCAAACCATTAAGATAGAATAATATCGATATTTAGAACTCCACTATTAAGATTTTCATAAAAGATTAAACTAATTCATCATAGAATCAAGGAATTGAGTAATGATATACACAAGAATTTAACTATACATGATAAACAACAAGAATGGCCATCCAAACCTAGAAGTGAATGCCTTTTGGTGTGCATTAGCACACTAATTTGCCTACATTAAATTTTCCTTATTTAACAAAATAGACAATAATATAATTGCTATCTTGATTCATAATGAAATGTGTTTACTATTCTAATACTTCAGTCATCTTGATTTTATATATATATTTTTAAATTAAATTAAAAAATAATTTAAATTATATTTTCTAAAATATTTTTTACAAATTAAAAGTATCATATATTATTTTGAATTTAATTTTTAATATTTAAATGTAGATTTTAATGTTAAATAGTGGGGTGTGTATGAAATTGTTTTATTTCTAATATAATTTATTTTATTTTATATTAATATAATTTATTTTATATAATAGTATTGATACATTTATTTAAATATATTTTTGTTTAATATTTTAGATTCAATCAATGTGTCTATCTTCAAGTCAATGTTTGTATTTAAATTAAATTGGATCCAACAATTAAATTTAAATGTTCAAATGTATCCAAAATTTTGAACAAAAAATTATTCAAAAAAATATATTTAAAATATCATTGTATATTATTGCAATGCAAAGAAACCACACTCAAAACTATAATTTATCTTTTTATTTAACATTAAATGTGTCTTAAACCATTAATTAATTTTATTTTTGTCTAATAGTATCATTCAATAATATTTATAATTAACTATTATAAAGATAAATAATATATTATAGAAGAAAAATTAATAAACACATAAAAAGGGTTCTAGTCTTATTAATACAAATGATAGCATATCATAAATGTTATTCTATTTATAAAATTAAAAAAATATTTGTAATAAAAAAAATAAAATTCACTTAAAATTTTAAATAAATTTGATAAAATAAATAACCTTCAATCTTTTTCATTACTATTTTTATAATTAAATAATTAAAAAAAATCTACCACAATTTTGAATAACATATAATGAATTATACCCATTTAAAATACACTTTACTAAATGAACAAATTGAATGGTTCCAATAATGAAAAAATTATAACACTCATCATAAACCAACACCAATGGCTAGGTCTCATGTATATTTAACTCAGTTACCAGTCAAGCACCTACTACAATAATTTCCATACAATGACTATAGGGATAAGTGCTATTTGGCCAATTTTTCCTAAACTAAAAAATTTAATTCATCCAGGTTGACTGAGAGGGTATGTACTTTTACCTCTTCCCTTTGGTATCCAGCTGATACACTCAATCCTTAAGAAATAATGACATGTTTAGTACCTGCCTTTAATTTTTTTAAATGCTTATTCACATGAAAAATGAGATGGTATGAAGAGGAGAGAGATACCACTATGAAATTACCATAGAAGAACGATTAAAGAGTTTAAATATATGAAGTATATCCATGATGTATGTTGATAATTATCATAACCATTGTATCTAAACATATTTGTAATATGCATAGATGATTAGTAGAACTATTGAAATATTTTTAAATTGGTATGTTTTAGATTAATAATTTATGGAGTTTTTATGTTTGTTTATTATTTATTTTTGTGAGTGCAATTTTTTTAAGGGGTTGTATAATAAGTATGTATTTAAGAAGTATGTGATGATGTTTTGTCTATATGTATATTTATGAATAATAAATGTATGGTCTCTACTTATTTAAAGTGTAATTTTTACAGTTGTTTAATTAACTTTATTTCATTTATTTAGTTTTCCTTATTTTTATAGATTATTAAAATATTTTTATTTTGTTATAATATTTTTGTTCTAAATTTTTTTGTTTTAACAATTTAAATTTGACAAGTGTATTGTATTATCTTTGTCATTTTCAAAGTGTAATATTATTGTTCAATTAAATGTTATTTCATGTATATTTGATTTATTTAACTTTATATGAGATTTGCGTTTTATTTTTATACTTTTCATATTTTTAGATTCTGAAATTGTTAGTCATGCACATTTGTTTATTTTTTATAGTTAAGTTTTCGCTTGTTTTAAGTAAAGATTATACATGTTTATTTTTGGAAAAAATCAAAATTTATGAATAATATATGACATGTTTCATTCCTTCATTACTAGTTTAAAGGATGGGGATCATATGGATTGCAATGTCTTTTAGTGTTTTAACTTACTTTACATTTTCTTAAATAAATTAATAAAAATTTAAATTGTCTCACAGTTGCATTTCTTGATTATGTATTTAATTATTTCAATTTGGACAAGAGATTAATAAGTACGGTGACGCTAAATAAATATAATAACATTATGAATATTTTTGTTCAAGAGATACTTTAGAAGCAATTTTTCTTAAGGAAATATTTAAAATGGAGCAAGATTGTATGTAATAAAATAATGATAAACTTGGTGGCAACAATACCCTTAAATTGATTTCACAACTTTATGTTTGGATTAAAAAACAATCTTTATGATCCCCTGCACATTTGTGTGCAATAAGAGGAAATAATAAACAAGGAAGGATGTTGGGGTTTTTTGCAATGTTTAACAATAGTTATGTGCCACTAGCATGAACCTGAAAAATAGACTAGCTACTACATCGGCACATCACTCAAAAGAAACTTATGTGCTCACTTGAGGCACAAATAAAGAATATCATAGCATGTTGTGTTAGTTAACAAAGATGTAAACATAATGAAATCCATTCAAGTTCATAGAAAACATTTAACATGTATAAAATTGGATAAAACATTCACATAAAACCATAAAATGAATCAACACATATATACTTGTTCATCCATAACAAAGCATATAAAGTAGCATGTAATGATTCATTAATATCACAATTCCAACAATGAACGCTAACTCTCAATAGTATTTAGAATACAATATTATCTCATAATCAAGCAAATGATCAATAACCTATTACAATAGGCAAGGTAGTGTTTTATAGAGATAAGACATGCTTTCTTATACATTCTAGTTCATATGTTATATTTTCTTAATGTATTTCTAAGGATATCCATATTTGACAATTGTAGCTACACTCTTCGTCAGTTATTGCTTTTAATCTTGCACTGTGTAATTCCTATATAGGCTCCAAGATCATAGAAACTACCTTAAAGATCATCACCCACACACATGCATAAATTAAATAAATGTAAATTGTGGGAAAAAAACATTTGGTTTATCTAAGTAGCATAATTACCTTTTTAGATTAAAAGCTTTGGCATAAATGACAATTTTAAAATAATAACTCTCATCCAATTATCAACTTTTCCCATTAGCCCTCTACATCCTAATATAGATAAGAATAAGGTTAGGGTTCAGGGTTTGGAGAGAAGCTTACTTCTACAACAAGTCTTCCTAAAACAAGTATTTTTTATTATTTGTTGAAGTCAATTAAGTTAGTTGATTAATTTATAATCTTCTCTAATTATAAGATATGGATAAGTGTGCATGCAATTAGTACCTACGTATATTTATAATTAGATATACAAGTAAATATTAAACCATACAATAGTGTATGATTTATTAAATACACTAGTATCCCCCCTTAAGATGTACTCGATAAAGGGAAGGACTGAGGAATAATTGAACTCTCCCCCCTTGATGACACTTTCATTTACTTCCAAAAGTTCCCTAAGCTGAACAAATTGAGCCTCAAGTAAAGACTTTGTGAAGATGTCTACTACTTGATCATCTTTTTGATAATACTTGAGATAAAGGACCTTGTATTGTATTAGTAATTTGATATAATAAATATAAATTTCAATGTACTTAGTGTGTTGATCCTCCACTAGGTTGCCAGGAAAATTTTTAGTGGCCTATACTTAAGTAGGCGAATTGGTTTCGTAATGGTGATGAATCAGGTTGGAAGTCATATAATAGCATAGGTAAATTATTAGGTGGCACATGGCGAATGTAATTTGAGCAGGAACAATATCTCAAACTCTAACATGAATAGCCATGCAAGTGCATGAGTTAGATGCCTGACTGTATGATGCATCCCCTAAATGCATAATGAGTCAGATAAATGCATCTCACAATGCACTCACCCAAATACATCTTGCAGTCATTTGGATGAATTGTACAATCATCCATATGCATCTTGAAGTCATCCAACTACATCATGTAGTTGTCTGACTACATCATGTAGTGGTCCAACTATGGGATGTTGTCGCTCAGCTGCATTGTTTAGTTTCTCATCTCCATACTACAGATGGAAATATATTTCAGCTACCCCTTTTCAATCACCTATATAATAAATCCATACACCCCATTTTTCACTTTTAAATTTCTTGATCGAACCTCTAGGCTCTAGCTATCCTAGCTCTCCATCCGCGCCCTACTTTCCAAAGAAACCTATTTGACATCCATGGGTTCTCAAACCTCTTTTGGTGTAGGTATCGACATTGAATCCTCTAAATATTTCAAAAATTTCATGTGCACTATGATCTTAAGACTTCTCGAGCACAAGGATACATATGCAGATTCAATCGACTAATGCAAGTTTAGAGGGGTTGTCTACATGCCCAAATACAAAAGAGAGAATAATTTTTTAAATTATCTATTTCCAAACTTAAAAAATTCCACATCAAAATTTACTCTTCACTTAAGATCACATTCAATTTCATTTGGAATCACTCCAAAGGACATCCAGAGATTAACAATCTTGTAATACAAGGACACAAAAGAGGTTACAATGAAGGCCACATTAATCGATGAGGACATAAAATATTTGGAGTCTTTTTATGTGTTACATAGCTAGATGGTATTATGTTTTTCATTTTGTAATTCATCAAGTTTTAAAACTTGTTTTACATCTGTTAGTCATTATTTCTTAACGTGTTAATGTGTTTTTAATTACAACTCCCCAAAGTTGTAATGGAAGGGGGATTAAAGTTGAAGCGGTGAAAAATCCTTTTTTGCTTGGTATGATCGAACTATTCCAGACTAGATTTGTATTGTAGGGAAGGCTTTCAGATGTTCCATACTATGCAGTTGTTTATATTCTACGTACTCTCAGTGGTCTGTAATTTGATTGGTGTTCATTCCTATCAAACATAATTAGGGATGATGTGATTTCCTCCACTCGAAATTAAAATTCTACATGTTCCTCTACCAATTTTCTTATTGCATTATATAATGAGGCTTTTTATGACTTGTAAGCCACACTTGTTGCAATGGCTCTTCATCACCAAATGTTTGTCGACTCACTCTCCATTGATGACTAAGAGGTTAGGTTGTATTGCACTAAAATTATTTTTAAATAATTATATAACTAAATATTTTTAATCTAACATTGTTCTTGTTATATATTTCAAAAAATATTATCTCAAGTGATTTCAAGAAGAAATACATCAATAAAGGGTTATCAACCCCCTGAGGCAACTATGGATACAAACATGGAGGGCAATATAGAATCATCTCCTGTGTAGCCATTACAAAATAAAAATGTATATGGATTTTGATTATGACGACACCATTTATTAGTCAACCTTCCCCTCATGTTGCTAGTGTAACTTCATACACAATCTCAGTATTGATTTCATTCACAAAAATAAGTTTATCAAAGTAATTCTTTAAATCTCTTTTATTTTTATAACGACACAATCTATAGTGCAACTAATATTGGTTGTAACTTCTAAAATTCAGTTTTAACTACTACAACAAGGTGCGTAATAATACAAATTTTTCATTTTTGAACAAGAAATATAATGAGATTGGAATATATGAAATTAATAGTGCTAATAAAAGATATATCATTTTTTTAATTTTTAATCCAATTTACATGATCTTTCTCTCCTCGAAGGAGAAATTTCCAATTCCAACCACCATCACCATCAACCCACCCTATAAATACTAGAAAAGGGAAATGTTTAACATTTCTAGTAGAGAGTGGGAACACTGTGCAATTTACAACATCAGAGTTTCCAAACTTTTTGTTTAGCAATGTCCCTAATTTTTCAAGAACCACATGTCTTAAAATATTGATCTTGATGAAGAGTTCTTGGAGATTGATAGTGGCACCTCCATGCCTTTTTTTAATCTTCATGATATAATATAGGGGACCCAACCAACAGAGCAATTGCAACCATAGTCTACACCTGACAGTGCACCTAGCATAGACACACTTGAGGAGACTCCACAAAATGATGATCAAGACACTTTTTTTCCAATTTCTAATTTATTGGTAAATAGTACTAAGGCCTTTGTTAATGATTGTGTTGTTAATAAATTGGATGAATTAAGAACATGGGATTACAAGGAAAAAGTTTTGATACTGGAAATAAATGTACATTTTGACAACCACAATCAACGTAATCAGTTGTATGCAATGGTTGAGCATCAACCTGTAAAAATTGATGTTTTATTCAACTAAGTAGATTCTGATACTATTACAACAAGTAATATATTTAATGATAATGCTCTTTATATAATGTTAAATAGGCTTGACAATTTAAATGCAGAATGCTAAGTATACTATAACAAATGGACAAAAAATAAAAGCCTTGTGGATATCGTTAATGCAGAAAAAGAAAAAGTCATGGTAAGTTTTTGTTTATTATTTTTTCAATTAAATTTATTTTATAATTGTTAACTAATTAATATTGTTTGCTCATTTGTAGTCAAAATATAATAATTTAAAGAATCAAGTTGTTGTCCTTGACATGCATCTAAAGAGTGCACACAAAAGTATTTTTGTGACCATTTCTTTCAAGGAAAATCTTGTTTTAATGAACAAGTAGAATAGTACATTGAAGACAATCATTAAAGAACAAGACTTGGACCCTAAAATCTTGTTTAAAGAGAAAGATGAAAAGGACCCATCCTTCCTTTCACCTAGAGATGTTGGTGCAGATGAAATGGAAAGTCTTGCAAATATCAATACCATAACAAAACATATTATGGAATCACATATCCTTTCAGAGGCCATTACTTCTACCCAAGTGGATGCTCAGGCTGGTTAGGGAATGCAAATAGACACCCAAGTGTCTAAAAATAATGAAATTTCTATTTGGCATTGTATTTTTGTTTTACAAATATTATAAACTGAGGATTCAGCTTGAGAGTTAATCCTAAACAATATATTTTGTAATTTTGGCTTCCATACTCTTAGTGTTTATTTCTATGGATGTACATTGGTCTTTTTTATTTGAATCAAAAAAATATTTTTGTTTGAATCAAAAAAATATTTTTGTTTGAATCAATAAAATGTTTTTAAGACTTTGGAATTACAATGGATGATTATACAATAATGTCCAATAAATCAATGCAATGTTCAGTTGGTTTCTTATAATGTTCAATATTATTTATTTTAATTTAACAATTTAAATTTTGTTTAAACCTATGTAAAAACTGAAAAGAACATAATGTTGAAAATATACTATTTTTAGAACTTACTATTTTAGAATGCTAAAGATTACAATATAAAAGTACGTGCTAAATTTAAAAATATTCATAATAAGATTGGTAAATAAATCAATTATAAACATAAAATAATGTTCAATAAACAAATATTTATCACATGACTACGTTTAACTCAAATAGATTTCAAATACATACAACCTAAAATTCAAGTATCTAAAAAAACTCTTTTGCAACCCGTATTTCATTGCAAGTATTTATATGTACAGTTTTATAATCATTTTCAAGGACTTCTTTGGTAGCTATATTAGTGATTCGTCTTCTTTCAGCAAGATAACTCCCAATTGAAATCATTTTTTCATATGGAAAAGCATCCATTGCATAACGTTAAACATACAACCTCAAACATGTGTCAACATTATTATCCAATCTATTCTTGAGTTTTGATTTGATAAAAGATAATGCACTAAATACCCTCTCATCTTCTATAGAGCCCAAAATCATTGTTTGACAAAATTTATACAATCAAAAATATTTACTAATAGATTCTTGTAGAACACTATTGGGATACAATTTCTTCCGCATCATTGTAATAGAACCTATTTCTATTGGTTCATTTAATGATCGAAATTGTTCAATCATTGTAATTCTAAAATGAGTTGACTGTTTTGTCAGTAAATCTTTTTACAAAATACCCTCAACTTCAACTCCATTAATCCCTTCAGGCTTACTAAAATGATTGACGAGAATACCCATGTATTTGATAAATAAATTACTTGTTCTTTATTCACCCTCTACAATGTTCCAAAATATAGGATTCACCACTCCCATAGCTTCAAAAAATTCATCATTTTGAAAACAATCTTGAATTTCGATAGATAAACTTTTTGAAATTTCTCTCAATTTCAATCGTGTCTCATATATTACATTATCATATAGAGCCCGTGCTACAGGTACTTTTTCGATTTTTGCTCCAACCACATTAGTTCATCTTCAATAAGTGTGAAGTGGTGTCTCTTTTTCATTAACGAGAATACAAATATGATCATTAATATTGAATTTTAAATATTTTTTAGGGTCTTTAATATCTGTTAAGGTTTTTCAATTATCAAATATTAGTCCCTTAAAACTATTTTTGAGTAGTATAATATATAAAGAGATTAAAAAACTCATTTTGTCAAGCGTATGAAGTCAACAATATATATGGATCTCTCATGTGCATGTTTCGTCAAGCAATGCATTTATTTCAACATGCAAAATACCACACAATGTTAGTAGAGTTTTGAAGTTTGTCAAATGGTACAACAAATCTCTTGTCTTGTCAACTTTCATCTGATATTTAAACATAAAACCTGCTAACAATTGATATTATTCAAATATTCTACATGTAGGTTCATACAAAGAAATCCATTTGGTATCAACATCTTTTAAAAGATTTTTCCCATCAATCACTCCGATTGAATTTTTTTGAAACTCTAGAAATATTTGTGGACTACTTGACATGTACACATGCAAGTCACATATAAGTTCCTCAACTATTTTTACATTTTGAAAGGTGCCCATAATTTTGTAAGCAATATTCATTGTGTGCCATACAATGATTGGAGTCATATATGAGAAAACCATTATTTTTAGTCAAATATAGAGACCAATTTTGTTCTCCTGTATTACTGATGCATCATTTACACCAACACACACTAACTTTATACCTATATCATAATAATCCATCATAGCAATATCCATCAAGTTAAAAATAACCAATTTGTAGAGGTTCTCATCATGTTGCAATTTTTCATCATTTTGTTTAAAGATAATAGGTGAGGTTATCTTGAGTGGTTCTCAAATGTATGAACATGCATGCAAACCCATGATGTGTTGTCAACTGTTGTTACTTCGTCAATTGACAATGAGATAAACCATGTTGCTTTTACTTTATCTTTCAAATCCTCCTTTTCAATCATTGTAAGGACTTTTGTCATCTCCCAAGCACTGTTATTTAACCAATGTGATTGATGAATGTTATGCAATCCAATACGCTAAAATAATAAGCTAAAAAATCAGAGATCAGTCTTCCTCTTTTTAGAATGTGATATAAAGTGAAAAACTGTATATTTTTGGCAAGTAGATTGACCTGATCAACTTTTTTGAACTGAGCTATGATTGTTCCTCCTTTTTGAATGAGGTGTTGTTCATATTTATGATGATTTTCATACTTTTTTATATAACATTGATGCATGAATTCTTTTGTATTTTTCCATCTCACTATTCTTTTGATTTGTCCATCTTTAAATTTTACCAACTCATATATTTTGCCACAATGTTTTTAAATTGTGTCTAACTTGAGTTGCATTTTGTGGTCCTTTCCAAGTTTCCAACTGCATATTATACATTTGAATTATGTTGGTGTTTCATTACTATTTTCATGTTGTATAAATTTAATGAATGGGTATTTAGTTACCTTGTCAAACTTAAAAGACCCTCTAATTGTCCATGTATTTTTTCTTTCGCATAGATTTTTTAGTGATTTTTTAAACTGAATATTATGTTACTTGAGTAGAAATCTCATCTGGTCTTTGGTACTCATTATCGACATCCATGATGATGTCCTCCAGTGTCCTTTTCCTTGAACTCAATGAGGGCATTTCATATCTTGGGACGTCTTATAGTGGAGGCATATCTTCAAAAGGGTTGTCAGTGGCTTTTGCTTACAAAATGGGTATAGACCTTATAATTATTATTAAAAATTAGTCCTTAATATGAAAGTGTAAAGAATTAACAATAAAGTAAATCATATAATATTTAGCATTCAATATTATTATTATTGGGTTCTGCATGGAAAGTTGTTGTAGACTAATTATTTATAAATGTTGTAATCAAAGTACAAATAAATAACAAAACAGTAAATCAAATAATATTTAGTACCTCTGTTTGGCATTTTATACCTAGGTTCATCTTCTAATGGAAGCATATCTTCGATCATGTTATCATTGGATCTGCATGCAAAATGGTTGAAGACGTGTCATTATTATTGAACCTTAATACGAAAGTTCAAATGAATAACAATATAATGATTTAATATTTGGTACCTTTGATTGATATTTCATCTCTAGGAATGTCTTTGAGTGGAGGCATATCTTTATAATAACAATATATAATTGAATATTTATCTCTGTGTTTGCCCTCTAGTTGAAATATGATAACAAGTTCTTTTTTTTCAATTTTCATAATGCCTTAACATTCTCATCATAATCCATCGAATCAACACTACAGATAAATATTGGTTCTAGTCACTCAACAAATGGTTGCAGTCATTGATAGCTCCTTGCAGGCACTCAATAACTAGCTATAATCACCCAAAAATTGGCTATAGTCACCCGATAGATGGTTGTAGTCATTTGATAGCTAGTTATTATCACATTATAGCATGACACAATCACATGATAGCAGGTTGTAGTCACCCATTAGTTGCTTGCAATCACCTGAAAACTTGTTTTAGTCATCCAATAACTCATTGTAATCATCCAACATCTATTTGTTGTTATCTGACACCTTTTTTCTATCATTCAACACCTGTTTACTTCACTGCTAGTTGCAAAAGCATGACAATAGATACTGGCACTTGAGATAGTTTAATGTACTCAAAGATTGAATACTATTAGGGCATATAGTTTATTATATTATATATAGTGGTGAATGCCCCCAGATTGGATTTCTTGGTACCAATGAAATACATTTATAAGAGAAAAATTATTTTAAAACATAGGTGAGTCAACCCTTAAATTTAAATTCTACCTTAAAATTTAGGTGATCCCGCATTGTTGGCTACCCAAAAATTCATCAAATGTTGACTCTCAAAAATAGAATATTCCTAAATTAACCAAGTTTTGCCACTAAAAAAAATCCCTGGATGACACTCTAATTATCACCAAAGTGGTGTGGATTGGACCTACACAAATAAAAATTCAAAAGGCATGCATTGAATCCAAATAGACCTAGTAACAATAGCTCCACCATAGTCATCCTTTATGGTACACAAAGAAATAATAGAATACTTCTTGCAAGACCAAGTCATGGGACTTGCCCCAAGATGATAGATATATCATGTTGTTAACTTGTGATCATCTAGATCACCCAATCACTAATAGTATTTTTTGGAAATGTCTCAACTTTGCATGTATTTGTGCAATAGTAATTTTGTTCATGATTGGTGTTGTGCAAAGTGTTTTCCACAACCACTTGGTTGCACAACTTGATTGTGCAAGCTATGATTGTTTTGTAGCCTTGCATGAATATTGTCCTTATAAATTTTATAAGGTTGAAAGTGTCTAAGGATGATGGAAGAGTTATATAGGACATGTTGCATAGTTTTAGTCACATTGCAAAAGATTTCAAAGTGGTGCTCAGTGGGTGAGTTGCAATAAGGTGATGCAAGGAGTTGAGCAACATGGATAGTAATGAAATGTTATTTAAAGGCATTCTAAACACT
This sequence comes from Torreya grandis, assembly GCA_037957365.1. Classification (NCBI taxonomy): domain Eukaryota; kingdom Viridiplantae; phylum Streptophyta; class Pinopsida; order Cupressales; family Taxaceae; genus Torreya; species Torreya grandis. The sequence goes on from JARHVA010000814.1 coordinate 1,229,165, forward strand.
TTTTTAACTAAATTTTTCAGACTAAAGACATGTTAGCAATGACCTAGTGGTGCTTTGACACAAACTATAGAGCATTATACATTTTTCACTTGGCACATTAGTTAGTCCATGCAGATTCTTCTGCATTACAAACATTGCAAGTGAAGTGTCTGCTATAAGACACAATTTTTTTCTTAGGAAGTTGTATGTATGTTGAATGTATGATTGATTAGGATATGTGTAATAAGAGGTTTTAAAATGCTAAAAACACAAGATCAATTATGTGAATTCAAATATATCATAAAGCGTTTTATGTAGGTTACAGAACCTTGTGACTTGAGCATAACATTGTAAGATGTCTAGTTTATGTTACAATTCAAATATATTATTGTGTTAGGTTTTTTACCTAAAAGGATTTTCTCAGGTGAAAATTTTATCTTTTCATCATGTGTGTGTGCTTTTCATATTTTCTACCTATTTTAGATTTTCTTTTACAAAATTATCATATGCATTTGTTTATCATGCAATAAGCTTATTCCCAACATTTTGGTATCAGAGCTTGGTTGTGAGCTTTGTAGATGTTAGAAATAATTTTTGATAAATGGTTTGAAGTGGGAGCTTTGTGTTAGAATCTTGTGCAAATAATATTACTCAAATCACCAGAGTGGAGGTTGAAAATTTCAACATTCAAAACTTTGAATTGTGAAAGCTCAAGATGGAATATCTCTTTGTAAATAGATATCAATGGATTGCCATAGTATAAAATGTTGTTATATGGTAGCAAGTTGAGTATGAATCAACAATTTTTTAGTGTTATTGCACTGTCCATTGTATTTATGGTCATATGCTCACACACTCTCTTAACAAGTTATATATTATTCTTGTTAATATGAACCATGGTTGAGATTCAATTCCATTGTAGTACATAATACTTAGAATTTAAAATGTTCATCATTGTCAGACTTCACTCGAATTAGTTACAATGTACAAACCCAATAAGTTAAATGTGCATACTCCTTATTGATTAGCTTTTGTATTATTATGTTGAGAGGTGTAACCTACAATGGCGACAGTCGTGTACATAAAAACTTAAATACAGTTCACATATATTTATTACAAAATATATATTATAACCAACATAACTAAAATTATAAAATGAAAATATATTATAAGCAACATAACTAAAACTATATATATATATATATGTGTGTGTGTGTGTAAAATGTCAAAACAAAACAAATACCAAAAATAAAAATAATTGTCATAATAAATAAAGACGTGTACATAAGATTGAAGACAGGTTCTCATGTCATGTTCCATATATAAAACCCTAAATACGATTGATGATTGGAAGCTAATGATGAAAAACACTAATGTTGGATTAGATAGAGCCAATAATGAAGAATTTGTTTATAGTATTGATTTGTTTTCCATAAATGATAATGTGACTAACTAAAATAGAAGAAAATTGCATTCATTGAAATGACGTGTTGCACATTGCATTGCAACTAAAGTAGGTAGTGTCTATGCACCAACAGGGGTCAAAATGATGAACTTGTTGTGGAGTTATTAATTGCTATTAATGTAAGGGTCATATCAACCTCCAATCTTTGGATGGATGCAGGTTGTAAATGGAGCTCTACGGTATATTTTCAAGTATAATATACAAATATGAGAGTGCCCCACACTGACCACCAACGTATGTTTTGGTCTAATTTTATATTTATTACAGAATACCATTTGAAGATGAGACTTTACAAATAATTCCAATTACACCAATACAAATAGGACACACACATCAACTACCCTTATAGTTGACTTGGGCATTGATAATACACAAATCACAAAATTTAACTCTTTCAAAAGATACAATTGATATATGAGAAAAAGAAAGAACAAGATTAAAATGTGTCGTTGTCTCTCATGTAAAGTCCTTAGAAGGATTAAGAATATTTCTAGCATTTACGTATGACCACTATGAAAAGATGGAAAAAAAAACTTTCCAAAAGGAATGTAGATGGATTGGAGTCCTTAAAAGGTAAATAATGTAAGGACTTGTTAACAAATTTCTTTCTAAGTATGAAACAATTCATTGTTTCACATTTGATGTGATATGCATGGCACATTTTGATAAATATTAAATGATTCTTCAATTTTCAATTTATTTTGTGTATATTACACATTTGAATGATTTTTAAATGCTTCATTTTGTGTCTCATTTGTTTGGGCTTTGGTTAAATCTTGTGCATGAGCATCTCTCTATTGGTGTGTTATTGTTGGGGACTAGGACTCCTATTGTGCTCCAAAACTGGGTTAGAACTCCAACCTTTGTAAAAGCTCTAGTTTCCAATTCATAGCTTTAGTTTCAAAAATGTTTACCAATACCAAAAAAAATGCTTCGTTTATTGTCGTTTAATGTGATGTATATTACACATTTGAATTTTTATGAAATGTTTCATGTTATATTTTAAAGGAAAATGCAATACATGTAGATGCTACTAGGATACATATCTTAAACAAATCTATGTAAATCTATCTTACTTATGTCACAAATCCAATATAAACATCTCGAGAATGATATCTCTTGATGTTTTTTACATAAATTCATTTAAGATATGTATGCTAGTATTTTATTAGAACCATTAATGTGGCTATGGTTTGATAATTTCTATAATTAGTATTTTTATTAGGGTATCATATTAAAAAAAAATTACTTGAGAAGCTCAAAATTCCATAAATAGCAACATCTATGTCCATGTTTTGGTTTACATATCGCTGATTGTAATCGATGAGTAATCGTTCACCTAAATCTAAGCATTCATTTGGCTAAGCAACCTGACTAGGGGCATCCAATTTGTCAAAGTCACCTAAGGAATGATTATGATCCTATCCTTTTGACTCTTTGTGTCAGATATTTAAAAGAATTTGTACCTTAATGGATGGTATAACAAACCATCATCCTCACTACACTATTTAAGATATATATTTGAAAAAGAATTATTCATGAGCTAAATGTATGCATTATTTTTGTTCCATAGAGCTGGAAAAGGATTGTGTGCTTGTGTAGAGCTAGACAAGATGACCTTAAAACTTTTATTACACAATAGATAACCACATGGTTTATTGTAGTGCATATATTTAATGTAGTGCATTTATATGTGATAAATCTCTTGAAAATTCTGGTAACATATGGGCATCCTCTAAAATGGAAAAATAACTTTAAGTAAAATATTTTTATTGAAGGAACATGAAATAACATAGTGTATATGGCTTGGTCCTTTGGTATAATAACTGTAAAAATATTTAGTGGGTGTTGCAGAGATTATTTAGGAGTAGATATGCAGTGAAATGGTCTCATGGATTTTAAAAACTATAAAAATTATACTTACACAAGTAAATATAAGAGGTTTGAATGTAAAAAAGAATTATAAAATAATTTTTTATTATTTGTAAAGTATTTTTTATTGTGCCTAAATTTTGTCTTGGGTGTTATAAATTCTTACTCCCATCCTCTACCTATCTATGAAAATCTCTTTCCTATACAGTCGTTGCTCCTATTTTTCAGGGAAATATTCTATTATTTTTTATAGTAGAAGAAACTTAATAGGACCCCTAGCAAGTATAAAATAGTTGCATTTGCCCCCTTCATGGAACCATCCTATTATAAATTAATGTGTTCTATATGTAAAAGATTGGGTTCGTACTTCAAATTTCTCTCCTTGATCATATAACTTTCATCCACAATAACATATACAACATTAATCAGAATATGGACTGCCAGGTTTTGGTTTAGTATGTATGATGGGGAATAACCAAGTGTAAGAACAAGTTCAAACATTAAATGGCACAAAGCCCTTTCTTTGCAACATGGAGTTTGACCTGAGAAGGATTTTCAAGAAAAGAGACCAAGCTCTCCCTTGATAGAATTCAAGTAAAAATGAAACTCTACCTATTGTCAAAAATAGGTAGATGTGAAAAATATAAAATGTATCGTCTGAAATAACTTGCCCCATTGTCTAGAACTGCACATGGCACACTGAAAAAATGATCCAAGATCGTTTTTAGAGATTTACTGCACTTACAAATTTAGGCGAATCAACAAAGCTTGACAAAATCAATCTCAAAAACATATGACATTTCAACCCTATCATTATTCAACACATCATGAGATGACTTGAGCTTTAACTGTGCCTCTTGAGTAATGCACTTTACATCCATTTTCCTTTTTTCTTTCTTTTTTATTTAAATGATTTTTAGATATCATCCACATCCATTACATTACACAAAACAATGTAGTGAGGGAACAGGGTTCAATGTTGATGTCAGTTATGGAAGAAGCTTCGAACAGGGAAACATATCTTCTTCTTCTGCCCAAAGAAAATTTTCCAAGTGATCAAGGTTGTACATGGTGAGAATGTTTACTTGTTGATTGAGTATATTATGGAGTTTAGATACATATTTTCCATGCAAATAAGAGAGGGATGCTAAGAAAATTTTTCCAAAACCATTTTTGAAAAACCTTATTCTTGAAAATTCTGATTAGAATTTTTTATAACCCCTGCATTGAATAATGAAATGCTTGTATCTAGTGGGATTATTGTTCAGGATGTATCTGTTAGGGAATAGTTAGCCCTCATAGTAATTTATATATTGTAATGTGAATAATTACGAGAGTAATAATTCACTATTATGTATAGCTTGTTAGTTATATTTGGTAGTAATTAGTTGTAATATTGTTATAAACAATATTACTAATATAGATTAGAATAAAATATTTGTTTAGATATATTGTTGTAAGTTACAACAATAGTACGTAAATAAGTTAGTTTTCATTTATGTTTGAGACTTTATAGGTTTGTGAGTAATAACAAGATGTGAGAAGATATTGTGGAGAGATTTATGGTGATATGAGTCACCCTGATTATAGGAAAGAGTTTTCCTATATAATTGTAACCCTTGTATGGATTTGTATTAGAGTGCGTGAATAATTTAGAAGAAATATTATCCGTGTGTTTAAAATATTTCGTGTGCTCTCTGTGTATTCAGCTCTATTATTTTAGTATGTTATTGGCTTATTCATGCTCAGATATGAATCAGCTTCATTATTTGGTATCAGAACAAAATTTTGATCATGATGGGAGTAACTTGAAAAGGTTCTACTCATTCTCTGCTCATCATAGAGGAAGTGTAAATTAGTACAACTCGCCTTAGATTTGTAATCGACCACATTAGCTTCAAATAATTAACACTGTACCACCATATTTTTGGATCATGGCTAGAGTTATCACTCAACATTCGGATCAACATTTATTTGGTATATATGCATTTCGGTTTGCATAAGACCATTTAATCAACGTCTATTCTATCAAAACTTATATTGTATAAATGACGCACGTCTTCCATTCTATAGTTTAGCATCTGGAAATAGCATTTAAATTCATTAGACATCTTGCTAATCTCTTTTGGGTTGTGTTTATTGAAATAAAATACAAGTTCTAAATGCACAAGCTAGAGAAGACAGTTATCTCAGCATGACAATTAAATATAGATTTGTTTGTGATCTGTCTGCTTTATCCACTCGACCAAAAAGATATATGTCTAGACCTCTTTCATATGCGTAATCCTCTCACATATATATTAGAGTCTGTGTTAGCATAACAAACTGGAGCGAAACACAGGACTATAATTTTGGGAAAGACAATTGGGTTGAATGTGTTACCACACAGATTTGTAGTCATTGGTTTATCAGAGGTTGATTTTTCACTTGATGTCACCCATATAACCTTCATGCTTCTCATGTGTGCCTCTCAAACATGTCTAAAATCATGTAGCTGATCCATTAATATCAAGTTCAACTTAGATAGGCATGATGGTTGCTAGAGGGTTGTTACTATCTGTATCAATTAAGTAGTAGTTTAATTTATTTGAGTCTCCTTTTATAGTCAGTTTTAATATAATATAAAGTTTTGTTAGTTTGGTATCTTGAATAGAAGGTATAAAGTTTTTAGTTTGAATAATTAATTGAGTCATTAGGTGTTCTTTTCTCTATGGTACAAATAGTCATTTATTTAGGTCTGTTGTAAAAATCAAAATGTCAGAGTTATGTCATCAATATTTTAATTTAGGTAAAGTTTGTTAGTATCTTTATATTATGAGTTTAGTCTTTTTGTCAATTTGTCAAAAAATTCAAAAGTATCAAAATCAAGAGTCGAGAGTTATTAGTTGTCTTCCTAAGTATCATTATAGTCTATTTTGTGTCATTGAGATATCAAAAGTCTCAACTAAAAAATTGTGTCAAAATTTTGTGTATGGATGCATTATCTCTTGTACGCGACGTCCTGAGTCATATGTCCAAACTATGGGGGGATTTCTCCTCGACAATTTCATGCATCTAGGATTCACGACTTCATCAACTGAGTAAGCAGCAACCTATTGAAGGTTGAAGGACACTGGAGGATGAAGGATTTTTACGCCTCTCATTAGCCACTATTGAAAGGGCGCTTCTTGTTATAGTGGCACACACACACACACACACACACACACACATTCTATTTTCAACACTTGTTTGTTTGTGTGACAAATAAGAGGTGTATTTCCTATATTCCCCACATAGTGTACTATATAAAAAAAGTGTTTAAGAGAAACATGAATGTGAAAATAGTTAGGAGAATATTTTAATTGCAAAAATCATGTGATTGCCTTACTTCTTTATGGAGATAATCGACTAGTGACACATCTATTGCGGTCACATGGAGTAAATGTGAGATACATTTTTTCTCATAGTAGTGGTCATGTGCAACAAGATCCAGATAGTAGTATGCAAACCTAAGAGTCTGCATTGGCATAAAATTCTGTTCATCCCAGTTCTTGGAGACAGGAATGAAAGTTGAACAGATGGTTCTTGTCATTGTTACCACACTGATAAGTTGATGTGGTTCCCTTAGTGAATGGTTGATAGTAGATGTCCATGTTCGAAGTTCCCACATTGATTTGATTGATATGTTCTTGATAGTGAATGGTTGATAAGAAGTTGATATGTTCATTCATTACTTTTATTAAGTCATGTGAAACACAAATTACCATGTAAGACCTAAGGGGGAATGTTAGAGAATAATTAGCCCTCACAGTAATTTGTATATCGTAATGTGAATAATTACGAAAGTAATAATTCACTATTATGTATAACTTGTTTATTAGTTATATTTGGTAGTAATTAGTTTTCATAATATTCTAATAAACAATATTACGAATATAAATTAGAATATAATATTTGTTTAGATATATTATTGTAAGTTACAACAATAGTAAGTAAATAAGTTAGTTGTTATTTATGTATGAGTTTATAAGTTTGTGAGTAATAATAGGGTGTGAGAAGATATTGTGGAGAGATTTATGCTGATACGAGTCACCTTGATTATAAGAAAGAGTTTTCCTATATAATTTTAACACCCATATAGATTAGTATTAGTGTGTGAATAATATAGAAGAAATATTATCAGTGTGTTTAAAATATTTCATGTGCTCTATATGTATTTAGTTCTATTATTCCAATATGTTATTGGCTTAATCGTGCTCAGACCTGAACCAACGTCATTACTATCACATTGAATCTTAATATACATACCTATAGTAATCTAAAATTCTCTCATTTAAGAAAAACGTTTACCAAAATGGAAGTTTTGACAAGTAAATACTTGTGAAGTTGTCAATTAATTACCTCTTTTTCAGTGTCCATGTCTAACCTAAATAATTCCAAGCAACTTGTACGAAAGACATCAGATTTGTTAATTTTATGAATTTATATTTATATTGGCAAACCAGGGACTTAAAATGCAAATCATGTTAAAAGTTCGATACCAATGCTTTCAGCAGCTGCACTCATCTCATGTCAACTTGAACTACCTATAAATTTTGTGCTGCCACCTTGTCAAGAACCAATGCTAAAGATCTCTACATATAAATCAAAAGTCATATAAGCCCATTAAGAGTAACTAGCTCAAAAAATGAAAATTGGGGAGATCAAGTCAATGCATGATTCTGTAGCAATATATACATATATGCATTCATAAAGCACCTCTATGGGTACTGAACATAATCAATAATATTAAATCCTTGCTATAAGCAATATTAAACATTGCAAAGGATAAAGGTCTGAGTGAAGCCTCGACTAATCAGAACGATTAGTATAAGGTCATCTTTACACAGATCTATCTAGTTATTTACGTTTGCAGGGCCCAATACTTGCCCGGTAGCCCCAGATAGATATAGACTCTATATATAGCTATGAGGCTCCGGAGATCCACATCACTGCATTATTGTACAATCTATTTGTCCCATACCTTTGCACATCATCCCATTTTAAACCTCTTTCAAGCTTCCTCTATTACAAGAGTTCTATAATAGAAGTGCACATATGCTAGCTGGAATGTAGGTTGCAATACTAGGTTTCTTTCTTTGTTTGTTCAATGTAAAAGTAGAAGGATCAAACTTAGTTGAGGTGATTGTTGTGTAACTATAATAATTTCACAATGTATGGGAATTATGTTGACCTGAACCCCATCATAGGTCTTGACTCTCACTTTTTTACAAATTAACTTATTTTCTTTCACTGCCTCTTTGCCATAATGTGCTTCCAGGAACATCCACATCGACTCCATTAGCTACTATGTTAAAAAATTCTGCCTGCTTTCTTTCGTAAGGATAAACACCTTTAATTTTCTTCATTCTCAATGAATTATCAGAGTGGATGGTTCTTGAGGCATGCACTCTCCTTTCTATCTCCAGTGCCTGCGAGAAATCCCATATTTTCAGGAATTTCTCATCTCCTCCACAAAAAATTCTCTCAACGCCAATATCAGGCAAGAGTTAAAAGAAAAGTAAATTTCTAGTCATAACAAATGTCAAGCCTAGAATTTAGTAGTTGTTTCTACCCACCACCAAGAATTTGGTTGAGGTTTGGAACTTAATATTAGTCATCGCATTAAACTAATCAGCTTTTAATTCTCTGAATTTCCAACTTCATAGGTCTAAAACAGAAATTCTGACTTCTCAAAATAAAATGATAAGAATATTGATAAAGAAATAAAACTAGTATGCGTTGTAGGGGGGATAATGCTTTTATGCTTTTTAGGAGGAATTGTTGCTGGCAGCATTGCTGTGAAGAACTTGTTTTACTGAACAAGTCGGCAGTCTAATTCCAGGTTTGCTTACAGGAAAGAAGGTAGATAAAAACATACTCATAAGCGCCTCGTATAAATTAAAAGAGACCTGATAATAAAGAGAAATAAAAGAATGCACACACAAAATCATAAGAAATACAGAAACTTGTCAGGCAACATAAACAAATAAAAGTAAAAATACGTTTGCAGAAACCTGGAAGTTGAGAATAAAAAAATTCAAATCTGTAAGTTACAAGAGAGAAAAAAAGGTTAAATGTTATTTATGAAATGTGATGGCAAAGGAAACCAATTTACAGCAACTTGATAATCAGGAAAAAGTATCAAGATATATTTTTGATGGCCCAACAATCGCAAAAGGATATTGACAGCCAAAGGCCACGAAAGAAAAATTCTACAAGAACATAGTTACCAAGCAAGAATAAAATATAGATCCTTCAATAAAGGTAGGGTATAAATGTGATGGTCAATTCCAAAGACTCTTGGAAACCTCCTCAATGATAGCAAGTAAAGCTAAATTGTGATAGGGCTGCAAGGGGAAACCCTAGGTAGGCAGGAAGAGGTATTAAAATGTGCAGTCTCTCATTTCATTCAGCTTGGACCTGGATATAGGAACAAAAAACTACGTGGAGGCTAGATATCCTTTGTTTGATATTCACCCAGCCCTGACTAAGTTTTGGACAAGTTTGGAAGTGGAAAGCAATTCCAAGATCACATCGAACATGATCAGAAACAAGAATCAGAATGAGAATTGGGCACATAATTAAATTGTGCAGAAGGTTATTAATCCTAGAGAAAGGTTTTCCTACATCCTCTTTTACTCATTTTCGGAAAAGTGGGAAAAAATTAGGTGATCATATAGAAAATGAAGCCATTGGTCTTACAAACAATACAGAAGGTTGGTATTTAATTAAGGAAGCTAAGAGTTTAGACCCCCAATGTATGAACCTAATTCTTAAGATCTCTCCAGGCTAAAAAGAATTTGTGAGGGGTAAAAATAGTTTTATAAAGACAAAATTATTAATAGATATAGTGAAATCAAATTTTATCCTTCAGAGGAGGGAGCCCTGTCATCTCACCAAGCTAAGGGCATTTTGGAGCAGGAAGTCCTACTCGACATCCCATCAAAGATACTCGAATACAAAGGTGGAGAGTGGAGATGCCACTTCAAGCCTGTTGGAGAATTACTGCAGATCAGACAATCATGGAGAGGACTAGGCTTCAAGCCACTTCCTACATAATTTTATGCACTGTGGAGGTACAAGTTTACTGATCTGCAACAGACTTTTCTGGCAGAATGGAGGAGTTCAGAGGCTACAAGCTGGACTAATCAATCTGAGGAAAGTGGAATTTGAGATTAGTGTTCTAATGGTAATGCAAAAAATAGGTATGAAGTTATCAATTATAGTGGCTATCTATCGTATTGTTGTATGTTCCTTAGTAATCTTTGGAAGTATTGTGTTTGGACAAGGATGTATCTGTTCCTTTGGGTTAGGAATTGAATTATTCTTTTTCAAAACATACATCTAGTTTGTTATTGCTCCGTGGTGTTGAGATCATATCAAAAATCCTCCTAGCTTATTATTAACCTGACCAATAGACATCTCTCATATTCGGTGTGGGGATTACCCCTTCTATGTCAGATATTTGGTATTGTTTTTTGGCAGATCAAATTGTAATCTGTTGCATTCACAGTGTTGGAGTTCATGGATGGAAAATGTACTGTGTTTGGACAATATTCGATCAATTTGGTTTAAATTGTCAGTGGAAAGTTTGGGAGTTTACAGAAATTGTCTCTACAGGTAATGGAATAAGTGGTGGACATCAGATACTAAGTTCTAGCAGAGGCATGGAGACTAAAAATAATAAAGTAGGAGGAGTTTCTTCAAGAGTTGGCAGCAAGAACTCAAAGTAGTTCTGCAAGAAAATGACTGCTTAAAATTGTCAAAGTTGGCTATAAGATAGGCAGGGAAAAAGAAGCAAGAAGGCAGACAAATAGGAGAATTTGTTTGTGGACAGAGGGATTACCCACACTCAAAGAAACATGCATTCTATTGCCAAGATTCTGTCGAATGACTCTCTTGTTGCTGTGAGTGGAAGTTCTTGTACCAATCATTCTGCAGTTAAAGACTGCAAAGCTCAAGGTACAACAAAACTCAACACCCTGTCCACTAAATTTGAAGAAAAATAGGACATTATAGGTAGCATGCTATCATTTCTGATGGAGAAGGTAAGAAGGTAAGGATTAACATCCCTGTCAATTTGAATCCCCTCGATTCATTCTTCAGAGACGAAGATGAGTTTCCCTAACAGAAGTTGTAGCACACAAGATGACAGGCTCAGCTATGCGTTAAGGATGCAGCAGTTTCCAGTTTCATACAGTCCTTTATATCAAATAATAATAAATAGCTCTCTCTGTTATTCTATCAGTTGTTAATAGCCAAGTCTAGCTATTCAAGCTGGGTAGTCTTATCAGGGATGTTAATCTGTGTTGTATGGATGTTCTAATGCTTATCAGTATTGGGCAGATATTTTGAAAATATTTATTGAAACTTGATTATATTGTCTGGCTAGAATCATTATTTATATATGTTTTCCAATCCACAGCCTTTTCAGTTTTGCTCAGACTTGTAATGTTGGCCTGCTCAATTGGTATTTTGAAATTTGGATGAGATGTGGTCAAAAGTTGTTTTTTTCAAGGGCCAATTGGATACTTTCAGCTCCTCATTTTGACTTGTGAATTTTTTTGTTAACACGAAGGCAAACATACATCAGAATAGTTACAGAAAACTAAAAGGGAGGCTTAGGCAACAATGTTTACCCTTCTCAATTGGAAAATATAATTGACAATTTCTAGGTTCCAAACTAGATTGAAATAATTGGTTCTCTCCCAAGTATTCACTTCTAAAATCCCACACTAGAAATTTTAGGTCACATAATGTGCAGGAAGCATAGAGGGAGTGACCTCTATAGTTGGGAACTGTTTCATTTGCCACTACAGAAGTGTAAAATAACTTTGCCTATGCTATGTCAAGCTTACTAACATGCAGAGAGGGGTCAAAACTAATGCTTTTATTTTAACTTGAGAACTCACAAATAGGTCTAGGTATAATGCATATATAAACATTCCCTTTAACTCCAAGGCTATTGAAGTTGTTACTAGCAATGACAAGGTTCCAATTTCCGTCTAACTTTCAAGAAAATATATAGAGGGTGAGAAGCAAGAAAAATATGAATATACCGACAAGAGAAAGATAAACACACAATTGCATGGTGGTTTTTTAGAAACACTCAAAGCAAGAGGATTATCAATGGTTAACAAACACAAAACCCACCTATAATCTGGACTTGATTGCTATGTTTACTGACATCCATCACAACTAATATGCCATCTCCTGCAATAGAAACAAGCCAAGGATCCTCAAATGCAAGAGAATAAATAGGGCCAGAATGAGCAACCAAAGAGAACAAGAGTGTGTTTTCTTCTTGTCCTGCTCCTCCTGAGTTTGTAGTATCAGAACGTCCATCAAACATATGAATAACTCCATCCTCCCCTCCACTGAACAAAAACTCCCCTGATTGATTTCACTGCACAGAATAAGCCTGACCCAAATGGACCCTAGACCTGACCCTCAATTGCTCCCCACTCTCCACATCCCGACTATAGAGATCACTCCCAGAAGTGGTAAAAATCCTGCCCCCCCTAACAACCAATGACCACACCCAATCCATGTGCCTTAACACCTTAACATCCTCCGTAGACCCTCTATCCCACACCCTAATGCTCATATCCCAGGACCCATTATATATTCTATCACCATCCAGCCCAAGGCAAGTAACAGGCCCACTGTGCCCCCACAAAAAAGTCTCACAGCTCTCCTTACAAATATCAAAAACATGATTCGTTGAAATTACCTTTATTGCAGCTCTCTAGCATCCTATGGATGAATCATCGCCACCAACTACCAGAATACCCACATCTGCTTCAATGGCTCTGATTGCGGAATTCAGAGGCCTTGAACTCATAACTAGCAGGGCTTCCTCCATGTTCCAAATTTTAACCACCCTATCATAGCCTCCTACGATTACTAAATTAAGGCATGGGACAAGGCACACAGTTCTGACTCCTCCTTCCATGTGACCGTGCAAAGCATCTATTCTATAGCTCCCCATGAAAGCCCGGTTGTTGGTTTGTCTTTCCATGTGGAGTTCACTCCATTTTTTCTTTTGTGGATATGTAAAGTGGGGCAACCGCCATCTGTGGCAGTAAAATTCCTTCCATGAAGGACAATCTAATGAGATCTTGAAGAAGAGACTTCAAATACAGGAAACTTGGGATAATTCTTTGAGACCCAGATGCTTAAAAATCTCGAAGATTATTACATGGGGATGATCCAGGAAACTGGGAATTCGTTTAACTAAATTTGGGTACTCACATTCCTTGGACATTAGGAAAGTTGTGATGGGTTATTTTTTTTTTTCTCTAGAAGTTCATTTAGAGTAAATGAAATTGAAAATTGTCAGTTGTTGGTCGTAGTAATAAAATGTCCGCAATCTGCATAAACAGCGATCTCTTCTGTGGAGAGGGATTGGCAGTCCTTATATAGTTTTAGATTGAAATTGAGATTTAGATTTATTTCCTTTTATTGTTTAACGGCTATGTTTCTGGGACAGGTTTAAATATTAGCAATGGTTGCTTTAGATTTTAGAGCGATTCGTTGTTAATTTTTCTGGATAAAAATTACGTTTCCTAAAGAATTATGTATTGTTAATTTTTCTGGATAAAAATTATGTTTCCTAAAGAATTATGTAAGGGACCGATAAGAAAAATTTGTGGTTTTCAAAAAATAATTTAAAATAATTTTTATTAGATAATCAAAAATGTTTGTATTAGAAGAAGGCACCTATAAGTACTATAGTGGATCTTTATATATTTGACTTTTTTTTTTTTTTTGGGGTTGATTTATAATGTTTGTGGTGGTGGTTATGTACGGTTAAATTTCACTCGTTAGCGGATTAGTGAGAAGTTTTCTTCCTTCAATCTCAAAATTTCATTTTTTGGACAAGATTTTATGCAAGAAGAAAACAAACACAAGACAAATGATGGTTGGGACTCTATACCAAATCTATATATCAAGTTTCTAGAAGTGGTTAGGGAGTTAGGGTGACAAACTAAATAATCATCTTTCACCATGCCCCTTATTCATTCTCACTATGATTTAATGTTTATGCCTTGTTATTTTGGTGTTGGATTATTTATCATGTTCTATTGTGTTATGTTCTTTTTTCTAAGTTGAATAGATATTATCTATTGTAATTGTTATTTTAACATTTTTTTTAAAATATAAAATGTTGTTTAATATTAATCAAATAAATAAAACAGATTTAATTAGTTTTATTTTTTATTTTTATAATTGAAAAATAGATTGGATAATTGTATTGTACTTCTTTGAAACTCAACATTTCATGTCTAAGCTAGATCCATCGTCGGGTGGAAGAGACCATATGAATCAATATGATAAGTTAAAAGTTTAGTTATTTCTCGACCATATAAGTGATATGATGCGTGAGAGTGTGATATCATCCACACATTTTTTGGTATGAATAGTGTGAATCGATATGATTGATATGGTAAATTAAAAGTTTAGCTATTTCTTGATCATATGATCGATATAATGTTTGAGAATGTGATATCAGCCACACATTGTTTTTGTATATAGAAATATGTTTTTCAATCCAAAAATTACTTTGAATAATAGTTGGAGCATTTATAAATTTTATATATTTAATTTGATTTATAAATGATATGCATTGTCAACAAATATTAGTAATGATAAAAAAGTAGATGAAAACAGAAAATACGAGTACATTTAAACTTATTGAAAATAACATAAAAAGAGCATTAAAAATATATATTCTTCAAATAAAAATAAGAAAATGATTATTATCAAAAATATATAAATATATATATCATTTAATTATAAATTATTATAAAAATATTATTAAAAAAATGAATGAAATTTCACAAAAATTAATAATCTAGTCTAATCTACATTAAATTTTTGACAATAAATTTAATTTTGCTTTTAACTCTACATTGCAAAACCCAAACATAAAGTATGATATTAAAACAACAATTCATTATTTTTAATTCTTAAATTTTCAAAATTATAAACAAAATTCGATGGTCTCCACATTTCTCTTCATATATTATAGTTTAAGAAGAAATATATATATATTATAAAATTTTAATGGTATTTGTAACATTTTGTTTCGTATATGATTCTATTTACCTAAAAAAAAAAACCATCCTTCTAGTTTGGCTTATTAAAAAAGATTTAGTTTATCCCCCAAAAAAAATTGTATCTTTTAAAAAAAAAAAAAAATTACAATCTTACTTTAAAAAAAAAACCATCCTTCTAGTTTGGCTTATTAAAAAAGATTTAGTTTCCCCCCCCCCCAAAAAAAAAAAATTGTATCTTTTTAAAAAAAAAAAAATTACAATCTTACCCAATCAATTCAGCGTAAGTAACATCACAATGATTAAACCATTAAATGAAAAAAGAACTAGAAATTTTGTATTGACAAATAAAAAACAAGGTCGCAATTTAAAAAAAAGTATGTGAAGAGTACCATGAAATGAAATTGGTGAATAACCCTATCACGTTTAAGGTATAGGAAGAGTACATTATGTAAACTGAAATTGGCTTGACTGTTTACACTCAATGGTCAAAAGTTATAATATTTAAGGGTTTTTTTTTTTTTTAATCTTTCGGGAATTAAAAGAAAATGCACAATTTTCATTTTTTGACAAATTATATGTTTGTTCCCTTGCATGTAGGGCAAGTGATGTCACAAATATGAGATATGGCTTTGTAATGGTGATGTAATCCTCTATCAACTTTATCAATCATATCTATCACTGTCAGTGGATATTAGAAGCTACAGTGATGACATTCGATCAATAAAAAATATGTGTTTGTTAGCCACACAACTGTTGGTGTCTTCTGATAAGTTAAATTATATTTGGAATGACAATGAAATTTCTATTTTATGATTTAAGTTGAAAGAGAGCAAACATTACAATATATAAAAGTCAAAATTATTGTTCACTTCACATTCCCAATATGACTTTCTATTCCTACCGGAATAGAAAAACAACTTATTGAATAAGACAAAAGTTATCTAAAGAGACAAAAGACACTTAAGAATAAATAACAATTATATACATTATTGTTACATCCCCCCTTAATTTGCAGGGATCTTTCTCAGACCAAGCATTCCTATGAACTATTCATTTTTTTCTTGTCCAACCATTTTTGTCAAGATGTCTATTGGTTACTCTGTTGTAGGGTAATGTTGCAATTTGAAACTTCCATTTTTCACATAGTGCCAAATCAATTGAAATTTGGTATTGATATGCTTGGTTCGGTCATGAAATGCTAGGTTCTTTGTCATCTAGATTACATAAGTGTTGTCAACCGTGAGAGGTATTGACAAAACTTGTTTCTACTACAACTTTGAAAGAACCCTTCTGAGCCACAAGATATCTTTAGCTACCTCTGAAGCGACCATATATTCTATTTTTATTGAAGAAATTACTAGTACTGATTACTTCTTGGGTTTTTAACTGATAATTGTCATTCCCAAATTCATAAAAAAACTCATAGTGGACTTTCCATCTTCATGATCATTAGCATAGTTAGAGTCTAAATACCCAACCAGTTTGAAGTCTTCTGCTCTGAAGTATTTGAGCCCAGAATTCTATGTTCCTTTGAGATATCTGAGGACCTTTTGTTGATACCCAACAAATGCCCCTAGGTTGTTACATGAATCTTGAGAGGACACCAACTATAAATGATATATCTGATTGAGTTTTGGTCATATAAATCAGACTTCCAATGAGTTGTTTATATTTAGTGGCATCAACTAAATTTATTGAATCTTTAGATGTCAATTTGAGATTATGTTCTATGGGCGTGCTGAGAGGCTTACAATCTTCCCTTTCAAACTTGCTCAAAATGTCACAAATGTAATTTTGCTAAGTGATGAATTAATAATTTGGTTTTTGAATTACTTTAATACCCAAATAACAATGAAGATAACCCAAATCAGTGATTTCAAAGATTTTCATCGACTCTGATTTGAACTTTGCAGTGTACCATCCATTATTCCCTATGATGAGCAAATCATCAACATACACCACCATAAATACAATTTTCTTGACGAAAAAATTGCATCTTCAAACTAAAAATATTTGAATTTGATGTTTATGAGGTGCTCCGCTAGTTTGTCGTACCATGCTTGAGGGGCTTATTTCAAACCATACAATAATTTTTTTAGTTTGCACACTTTGTACTCTTATTTGTCTCATGTAAAACCTTTGGGTTGTGTCATGTACATAGTTTCCTTGAGGTCACTATTCAGGGATATAATTTTGATGTCTATTTGATGAACATTCCATCCATTGTGAGCTATAAGAGCCAACGTGGTTTGAATGGTAATCAAGTTTTTTATAGGTGCAAAGGTTTAATTGTAATCGATTCCTTCTTTTTGCTTGTCAAGTGAGCCATCAGATTTGTGTGTATTATGGTGGACTCACTTGTAGACAATACGTTTGTATTTATATGGAGGATCAACTAATTTCCAAGTCCCATTTTTTACCAATGCATTAAACTTATCTCTCATTGTTTTTCTCCAAGCTTCAAGTTTTTTAGCCCATTTGAAAGATGTTGGTTCTGAATCAAATGCAACATTGAGTTCTTATTCTAGAGAATCATTCAATATGAGCTTGTCAATCTTATCTTGGATTTCTTTAAGGGACTTGTTTGATTGTGACATGGTTGCACATGCACTTCTAGTGCTTGTTTTCCCAACTTCATTAGGTTTCACATCTTTCAATGTTTGAGTGGCCCACTTAGGCATCTATTTATGTGTTTTAGGTGATTCAAGTTCATCCTTTGAAGTTCCATCACTTTTTGCTCTCTGTTCTGGTGGCCCTTGTTGATTATCTAATGAAGTTTCACTCTCTTCTTCAAGAGGGGTTTCAATCTCATGTATAGGAGATAATAGAAAATCAATAGATTCCCAACTGTGTCTAGCACTCAATGTTTGGAACATGTAATTAACTTTCTCTATATACATCAAACATTGCATACTTGACAAGTCAAATCAACTACCAATCAATGTGCTCTTTGTCCTTTACAATCTCATAACATACAACTTCTCTTGTGACAGAAAACTTCTTCTCTTTCTCATCATATACCTTGTATAGCTTAAAGGATTCAAAATATTCCAAGTGGATCCATGTTTGACTCTTATGGTCCAAATTATTTTTCTTCTTCTTTGGAATCAATGCATCACAAGTGGATCAAACAAATCAAAGATGTCACAATGAAGGAAGATAACCACATCACATCCCATATGGAGTCTTGGATTCAAGAGCTGTTGATGGTGATATGTTGTGGAGGTATATTATCATTTTAGTTGCTTTGACTCAAAAGTGTAGACTTACCCCTTTGAAGTACAACATATCATGAACCGTATTCATCATAATTTTATTCATCTTTTCTACAACTCCATTTTGTTGTGGAGTGTGAAGAATTGTGAGATGGTGTTTGACCCTGTTTTCCTCAAGATAGGTTTCAAACTTATTTAAAGTGTATTCACCACCATTGTCTATCCTAAGCATCTCAATGCAAGTTTGAACTTTATTTTCTATCATGTTTCAAAACTTTTGAAAAGTTTTGAAAGCTTCTAATTTTTTCTTTAGAAATTATATCCATGTCATTTGATTGTAGTGATCAATGAACAAAATGAAGTATTTATGACCACCAACAGAGATGATTAGAAGATAACACAAGTCTGAGTGAACTAGTTGCATTTTTTTGTTAGCTTTACATTATGAATTTGGGAACTATTCTCTTACATGTTTAGCCAAGATGCAAGCCAAGATGCAAGCTTCACACTTTTCATCTGATTTTGTAGGCAATGTAGGCATGCCAAAACCACCATTATTTTGTAATACACATATGTTATAGTGAGTGTGCTTGAATCTAATATGCCACAAAATATTTGGAGACATTCCATCTTCCATGAGATGAGCATAATTTCTTGAATTTAATGGCTCCAATATGAGTTTGAGTAGTTTCTCTTCTTCATATCCAGTCAAGATGACTACATTGCCACTTTTTCTCGTGATTGTGACATCACCATTATATAATAGAATGGAATGGCATTGTTTCCTTATGAGCACAAGGGATGACAAGTTTCATTTCAATTGAGGAAGGTAGAGAACATTTTTAAGTTTGAAATATGGAAGCCCTAGATACTTGATTCATATTATACATCTTCCCTATGGTTGTAGACTTGATCTATCTGTGATATATACTGAGCCACAACTTTATTCATTGCACTCATCAAAGAAGTCTTTTCATAAAGTCATATGTTGAGTGGTACCAATATCAAGAACCCGAGCATCAAACCATGAAGAAATGATTGAGACACTGTTTGCTTCATCATATGTACTAGAAAACACATATTCATTAGTGAATTGAGCTGAGTTTGACTCTTTTGATGACTTCTTTAGATTTCCCTCTTTCTTCTTATGATATGCTTCAATTTTCTCCCATGAAGTTCTACATTTATGAGTCTCATGGCTTCCTTTTCTATCACATCGTTCACAGTAGAGGTTTTGTGTCAGGATGCGAAACACCGGAAGCACATAGTTGATTACCAAACCAAGCAACTTAATATGCGGAAATTAACCAGATTCAACAAGTAACTAGAATTCAAAATAACACAGAATATGAGAGACAATACACAACTTGTATTAATAACTCTTACAGAAAAGAATACAATAAAGAAGATGCCACTTCTTCTCCACCACCTCTTCAGAGGTTTCCCACACCTCAAGTGAACAGTAATTCTCTCCTCAAAGCTCTCTCTACTAGGTCCCAACACCCAACTCAAACACAGAGTTGGTGTTCACCTTACACCTGTGCTCCACGCACTCCACAAGTGCTCCACGCACTCCACAAGTACTCAAAGTACTTCAAGTAGATCTCCCATGAACCTGCAACAACCTGCAATTCAACAGACCATACTTATGGAAGGAACTGCCTTGCCTTCCTCTTAGCTCTCCATGTACTCCACGTACATACCAATGAGTACACACTGTACTCCAAGTAGATCCTGCCTGATTCTGCTCTCTGTTGTGTTGCTGTCCTATCTGATCTCTAACCTACAGATCAATACTGGTTCTGCACACCTGTGAACCTTGACCTTGCACACACACACACACACACCTGCAGATCAACGATCTTACTTACCATGTAGATCTCCTATAAGGGCCATGCTCACCTGATGACCAAGATCATACATACCTGAAGAATCCAGCTGACTCTCCAATCCAGCACCAACACAACTGGTACTGTGGCACTAGGAGGAACGCACCATTGCTCTACCTCACACACCGAAGGAGCTTATAATTATGCTCTCTTACTCCCTAGCACTAATTTACAATACAACCATGAGTCTATTATATAGAACTCATCCAAACAATAATTAGACATCTAACAATAATTAGATCCGTAGCTATGAGTCTAAAATTAGCACTCATCATGCAAACACTTGGTTCGTTAGCTAACTGCCCGTAATAAACTCGCAGTCGAACCACACAGGCGACCGACGTCAGTCCCTGTCCGCCTAGAGGTGACCGACATCGGCCGATCCCTGACCGACGTCGGTTGCTTCCCTTCACAATCCTGCCGACGTCGGCTGATCAGACCGACGCCGGTTGCTCTGCAACTCAGCAACCCTTAGCAACCTCCTCTCCTGTTTGCATCAGTGAAGCTTTTAGCTTCACAACCTAACAATATCCCACTTGGAGATAAATAGCTGCACTGTACTTGTACCTATACTCCGTCTAATCTATTTTCTAGTTTGTATCCTTCTTCAAGATCAATCCTGAAGACAACCCACCACACATCTCGTGGTGTACCTCCTGTCATCTGAGTACCCTGCCACATCTGAACCTACAAACCCATGTAGTGAAGTCTTGACCTTACATGTATACCTGCTGCTGGTCCCTCTCAAAATCCCTGAGAACGCACTTCCCCGAATTGGCTCCTAACTCTCTGACAGTTCCCACTGCATGGGAGTACTCCGGTCTATACCAGACCTCATGTGATTTCAAACACTGTACCTATCCAGCCCTTAGTGTGCTGTGGCTCTGCATCCTGCGTAATGAGCCTCGCCAACACCTGATTCACATCAGCTCCCACTGGAGACAAAATCTACCTGTGATCTCCATGTCTCCCATGTCAAAGAATTTTGCTGCTCCAAACTCCTCATGACATGCCACTGAACTAATCTTACCCTTAGCTCAGCAAAATCCTGTATGTACACCCCTGCTAGCTAGCATACTATCCACATACAGCAACAGAATGATGTTGCAATCATCATCCCCCTGGTAAGTCAAACCACAGTAGTTACCCTGATATTGACTGGAGCCATGCTTCGTCCTCCACCTGTCAAAACCTGTACCACTGTCCTGCAGCTTCCTCAAGACCATATGCCTGGTCTTCCGTTTCACATATTCGTTCTCTCTATTATTCAACTAAGGTATCTATTTGTCTTTGTGCTTTCATTCAGCTGGAAACTCTACCAAAACTCTCATTTGGTTCTGCATCATATCCCTGCCATGCTCCCACCTGTTTTCTGGATCCTTCCTGCTCTACAATTAGCAACAAGTATAAAGAAGAGGAACAACGAATTTGAGGGCCTACTTACGTCTTCAGTCCTCTATATGGGTGTTTGAAACTCCTTGACAGCATGCTGTCCACCCAAAATCCGTTACAGTGACCGACCTCGGTCACTCCACAGTCTGCATCTGACCGACGTCGGTTCCCATGCGTCTGTCCCTAACTACCAACCTGCTATCATCGGTGTCCCTGTTGCCGACGTCGATCATCTGACCGACGTTGGTCTTACTTACTGCTGACGTCGGTCCTTCTGACCGATGTCGGTCTTACCCTGCCTGACATCACTGGCTTTGGTCTGCACGTGACCGATATCGGCACCTGTCTATTCGACGCCGGCTCCTCCTAACCAATGCCGGTATCTGTATTTGTCTGTGAGTGATGACTTTTTACCCGTGAGCTCCTTTGAATCAAAACCCATGTCCAAACTGCTCTGCTTAGAAGTATCCAGCACCATCCACTGGTTTCTGTCCGCCATCTCCTCCAAGAACACCAAGGCTTTCCAGTTCTTAAGCCTATCAAATATATCTGTCTTCCGCTTAAGAACATGTATCTCCTTCCTGCTCATGTGACCAAGCCTACGAAGCCACGTCTCCGCAATAGAAGAAGAATCAGTAATATAAACAAGTAGATAAAGAGTACCTATTTTCTTACCACCAGCTAATTCAAGTGTGTCCACTGTGAGAGTTCTTGTGCATCTCTCATCACCCAATCTTTCTGAAGAAATTAGCCATATCTCCAAACCTGGGACCTGCATGACCTTCATCAACACCTGTGTGTTGGCCGCCTGCAATTTCAGCTTCACTTCCCCTTTGCCAATTCTTTGGCAAGGCTTACCAGCTCCTCTACCTGGGGCTGCATGGAAAGAGGCAACCGAATATTTTATCCAAGATTCAACTTTATCCAAGAAACCTCCCAGAGCATCCTGTGCCACGTCACTTGCAACATCTGCTTCTTCAGTTTCTTCTTGCTGATCTTCCACAAACCAACAATATTCTTTTACCTGCTCTGTCTTTCCGTGGGACCTTAAGTGACCATCTGTGCTTTTCAACTCCTCCATTATTAGCTTACTTTCATCTGCCATTTCTCTGCTCCCACTCAATCAGAAACCCCTGAGAGTGACCTGTAACCAAACATAAAACCTGCTTCCTGCAACCCTAGCTCTGATACCACTTGTCAGGATGTGAAACACCGGAAGCACATAGTTGATTACCAAACCAAGCAACTTAATATGCGGAAATTAACCAGATTCAACAAGTAACTAGAATTCAGAATAACACAGAATATGAGAGACAATACACAACTTGTATTAATAACTCTTATAGAAAAAAATACAATAAAGAAGATGCCACTTCTTCTCCACCACCTCTTTAGAGGTTTCCCACACCTCAAGTGAACAGTAATTCTCTCCTCAAAGCTCTCTCTACTAGGTCCCAACACCCAACTCAAACACAGAGTTGGTGTTCACCTTACACCTGTGCTCCACGCACTCCACAAGTGCTCCACGCACTCCACAAGTACTCAAAGTACTTCAAGTAGATCTCCCATGAACCTGCAACAACCTGCAATTCAACAGACCATACTTATGGAAGGAACTGGCTTGCCTTCCTTTTAGCTCTCCATGTACTCCACGTACATACCAATGAGTACACACTGTACTCCAAGTAGATCCTGCCTGATTCTGCTCCTTGTTGTGTTGCTGTCCTATCTGATCTCTAACCTACAGATCAATACTGGTTCTGCACACCTGTGAACCTTGACCTTGCACACACACACACACCTGCAGATCAACGATCTTACTTACCATGTAGATCTCCTATAAGGGCCATGCTCACCTGATGACCAAGATCATACATACCTGAAGAATTCAGCTGACTCTCCAATTCAGCACCAACACAACTGGTACTGTGGCACTAGGAGGAACGCACCATTGCTCTACCTCACACATCGAAGGAGCTTATAATTATGCTCTCTTACTCCCTAACACTAATTTACAATACAACCATGAGTCTATTATATAGAACTCATCCAAACAATAATTAGACATCTAATTACAATAAATAGATCTGCAGCTATGAGTCTAAAATTAGCACTCATCATGCAAACACTTGGGTTCGTTAGCTAACTGCCCGTAATAAACTCGCAGTCGAACCACACAGGCGACCGACATCGGTCCCTGTCTGCCTGGAGGTGACCGACGTCGGCCGATCCTTGACCGACGTTAGTTGCTTCCCTTCACAATCCTGCCGACGTCGGCTGATCAGACCGATGCTGGTTGCTCAGCAACTCAGCAACCCTCAGCAACCTCCTCTCCTGTTTGCATCAGTGAAGCTTTTAGCTCCACAACCTAACATTTTGTTTATCATATTATTTTTTATTTTGACCATCATGATTTTTATTTTTACTACCTTTTCCCTTGTACTTATTAATGCATTCATTTTTTGAAGATGTGGCCTTGTTGGATATTTTATAAGAATTTGATTTGACATAATACACACTTTCACCTATTGTAGACTCAATTTCTCTTCCAAATGTCTTTTCTCTTTTTGATATCTTTTCAACCAATTGACCAAATGTGATAGTCTTCAGCTGATTGCTTGCTTCTATAGACTCCAAGTAGGTTGAATAATTGGGAATAAGGGATTTTATGAATGTGGTCATATAGATGTATATTTTGACACCCGTTACTTCTACATCATGCTCGATGGCATGCATTTCTAAAGTCAATCTCATCACATCACCATCCTTCAAATCTAGGTTGAATAAATTCAATTGCAATTGAATGAATTCTAACTCTAAGTGGGAATCATATAGCTCCTTTAGTTTACGAAATGCTTCTCATGGAGTACTGTACCTCTGAATATGATAAACACATATTCGTTCACTGAGGCCCTCATCAAGGCCAATGTTTTTTTCTCCTTCTATGTCAGGATATCCTTTGCATTCCATATTGGTTCAACTAGTTATTTCTCCCCATCACAAATATCAAACCATATATTATTGAAGATGAATGTGTTCTGCACTTGCTGAGACCATTCTAACTAACCGTCTTTACTGGTCAATGTTATGCCAATAATATATTTGATGGAATGCATGGTTTTTATTTGAGTTTATGAAATTTTGAGTTTTTGAGGTTTTAATTTTAACCCCAATTGGTTACTTATCACTCTAAAATGGTCCCCTTTTTAATATACCAAAATGGTACGTGAAAATGATTTGCCTTATCATTAGCACCAACTTAAAAAAAAAATCCATTCATCAATATACTCTATTTTTATTGATTTCTAGATTTACATCTTTCGATAATAACAAATGGGTAAAAGAGCAACTCTCTTTATTTCTTCTTAAATTGCATAATTTGGTTATTTTTTTCCAAATTCGCTTAGAGTAACTTGCTCAAGGCAATTTTAATAAAAATTGCTTCAAATTTAAATGCTTTTCAAGATTAATTTATTTCAAACTTTAAAAAAGGACATTAAAATGAAATTTGATTTTTAGAAAAAAAGCTTAAAATATTATACCTCTCCTTATTTTGTCTGATTTTGTTCCAATATTGAAATTTCAAGATGTACAGCCTCTTTCTTTTGTTTTTGGAAAGTTCACTTTTTGACTTCTGTGTACATTTGTAGAAGAATGCTACCAGACAAAAGAAAATTATAATTACTACGTGCCTAAGAGATATTATCACACTGCCTTTGCAAAATTTCATACTACCTTTGGAAACTATCATATTGCCTTTGAATGCCTTATTTGCATTTTTCTATCAACTTCCCATTGTGACTTTGGGAACTATTCTCTTACGTGTGTAGCCAAGATGTAGGCTTCACACTTTTCATCTGATATTATAGGCAATGTAGGCATACCAACAACACCATTCTTTTGTAATACACAAGTGTTGTTATAGTGAGTTTACTTGTATCTAACATGCCACAAAATATTTAGAGACATTTTGTCTTCCACGAGATGAGCATAATTCCTTGAATTTAATGACTCATTTATGAGTTTGAGTAGTTTCCCTTCCTCATATCCAATCAAAATGATTGCATTGCCACTTTTTCTCCTAATTGTGACATCACCATTATCCAATAGAATGGAATGGCCTTGTTTCCTTATGAGCACTAGGGATGACAAGTTTCATTTCAATTGAGGAAGGTAGAGAATATTTTTAAGTTTGAAATATGGAAGCCTTGGACACTTGAATCATATTATACCTCTTCCCTATGGTTGTAGACTTGATCTATCTACGAGGTATACTGAGCCACAAATTTCTTCATTGTATTCCTCAAAGAAGTCTTTTTAGAAATTCATATGTTGAGTGGCACCAATATCAAGAACCCAAGCATCAAACCATAAAGAACTAATTGAGACAGTGTTTGCTTCATCATATGTACTAGAAAACACACATTCACTAGTGAATTGAGCTAAGTTAGACTCTTTTGATTGTTCTTTTAATTTCCCTCTTTCTTATTACAATATGCTTCAATTTTATCCACATAGTTGTA
The DNA here is from genome assembly GCA_037957365.1 of Torreya grandis. Classification (NCBI taxonomy): domain Eukaryota; kingdom Viridiplantae; phylum Streptophyta; class Pinopsida; order Cupressales; family Taxaceae; genus Torreya; species Torreya grandis. Next base: position 1,255,583 of record JARHVA010000814.1, read on the forward strand.
TATTCATGAGTCTCATGGCTTACTTTTATGTCACACCTTTCGTAGTAGAGGTTTTGTTTATCATCTTGTTTTTTATTTTGACCACCATGTTTTTTATTTTACCACCTTTTTCCTTGTACTTGTTATTTTATTCATATTTTGAAGATGTGTCCTTGTTGGATGTTTTGTAAGAATTTGATTTGACATAACACACACTTTCACCTGTTGTGGACTCAGCTTTTAATCGAAAGTCCATTTCTCTTTCTACCATTTTTTTAATCAATCGATCAAATGCGAGAGTCTTCAACTAGTTTCTTGATTGTATAAACTCTAAGTAGGTTGAATAGTTGAAAAAAAGGGATTTTATGACTGTAGTCATATAGATGTATATTTTGACACCCATTACTTCTACATCATAGTTGATGCCATGTATTTATGAAGCCAATCTCATCACATCACCATCTAGGTTGAACAACTTCGATTGTAACTAAATGAATTTCAAATATGAGTGAAAATCATATCACTCCATCTATTTTTGAAATGCTTCTCATGGAGTAATATGCCCATAAATACGAGAAACACATCTTCATTTACTGAGGCCCTCATCAAGGCCAATGTTTTTTGATTTTTATGCTTCTATATTTGAATATCTTTTGCATTCCCTATTGGTGCAACTAGTTATTTCTCCCTGTTAAAAATATCAAATCATAGATCATTGAAGATGAGTGTGTTATCCACTTACCAAGACCATTCTAACCAATTGTCTCTATTGGTCAATGTTGTGCCAACAATATATTTGATGGAATGCATGGTTTTTGTTTAAGTTTTTAGAATTTTGAGTTTTGGAGGTTTTGAGTTTTGAGTTTAACTCCAATTGGTTCCTTATCACTACTAAATGGTCCCCTTTTTTATATACAAAAATGGTACGTGAAAAGGATTTGCCTTATTATTGGCACCAATTTTTAAAAAAAAAAAAAACTCATACATCAATATACTCATTTTTTCTTGATTTCTAGATTTACGTCTTTCGATAATAACAAATGGGTAAAAGAGTGGCTCTCTTTATTTCTATTTAAATTATAGAATTTGATTATTTTTTCCCAAATTCTCTTAGAGCAGCTTGCTCAAGGCAATTTTAATGAAAATTTCCCCAAATTTAAATTATTTTCAAATTTAGATGATTACAAATTTTAAAAAAGGACTTTTAAATAAAATTTTATTTGTAGAAAAAAAACTTAAAATATTATACCTCTCGTTATTTTGTCTAATTTTATTCCAATATTGGAATACAAAGATGTACAACCTCTTTTTTTTATTTTTATAAAGTTTAATTTTTGACTTTTGTGCACCTTTGTATAAGAAATCTACCATACAAAGTAAAATTATAATTACTACGTGCCAAGGAGAGATTATCATGATGCCTTTGGAGAGTTCTGTGTTGCCTTTGGAAACTATCACACTACCTTTGAATGCCTTATTTTCTTTGGCACATTGCCATGCTACCATAAAAAAAACTACTACACTACGTAAAACTAGACAATACAATTCCCACACTCAACTCAACATTATTAGAATGTTAGATAAGGTAGCATACAATCCATAATAAGATAAAACAACTAAAGCATCCTCAAGTCATTGAAACACCTTTAGAGAGAAGTGATACACAACTAATAAGATGTAGTATTGTCATCAACTGCACACAATAGGTAAAAAATCATAGAAAATGATCAACACACCTTCCTTTAGAACAAAAGACCTCCTTACTGGGTTGCTACCAATATCAGTAAAATTAGAAGAGAATAATCTCATGCAGGTGATATGGCTAGGAATAAGGAGAAAGAATGACAAATAAAATTTTAAACTCTGATACCAATGATAGGTTGGATTATATTTAGAATCATGAAATATAAATTTCATTAATATTTTGAATATAATATGGATTGTCATCTTTTATATCATCTTTGGTAGATTCAAAATTGTGAATTCTATATTTCAAGCACTACTACACAACATCTAAATTAGTTTCCATCATGAACTAGTGGTCACTGTAGGGATGCTTATGGATCCATTTCTCTTCAGATGACACCCTAAAAAACACAATAATAAAGCCATTATATATAGAAAAAGTATATAACATATTTTTGAGTTTAAAAACCTAACATATATACACAAATATTATACAAAGGTGGATACCAAAATGGTGTAGGTCATGGTAGGGGTTCCAACTGAATGAATGTCCAACCCTACAACTAATGCTCACTTTTAGCTAATACAAACATGAATGATGGTAAATGGATGTACTTGCATAATAAAAGCCTTCATACTTGACTAGATTTTAAATAGAAACCTTAAAATATACAATTGATATTAAAATTCAGCTAAATGAGCCTACATGATCTATAATGCTCTTTCTTTTGTTTTCTAATAACTTATAATTTGTAGACACCTATTTTAGAATAATTCATGTATTTGAGGTGATTTTATTATCCTTTTGGGTATTTGAGTCACTAGCTTGCATTAGACTCTTATTGGCACATTTTTTAGTCACATTGGACCTTTCATAGTCTGTCATTATCATTATTTTCTCATGAACATATTCATCTATGTATCATTTGTTTACCTCAAGACACTCAAAATAACTCTTGCAAACTCATTGGTCTCTATTTATTGACCTTTTGGTACCTTGACTAGAGTTTATAGTTTGATAGTGGTCATGACCACTTTCTTACAATTCAATTATGGTCATGTCAATTATGGGTCCTTTGTGTTGTCTTACCATGTTTCTTTCTGCCTTGATTGAGAATTTTCTTACTTCTATGTGGTCAAATTACACGTGAATTTTGAATTTAAATGCCTATATATAAACATTTAATCTAATTCATTTAGATCAAGTGTTATCAAGTGATATGAAACATTATCAAGAGACATATTTATCGCACACTTACTCTTACACTCTAAACTTATTCCACTCTCTATCTTCTGAAGCCTTGTTACAACATAATTTTACCATATTAAGGAATCACATTAGTGACAAAACCTGCATTTTCATTTACTAGCTTGGGGTAAGGGATGAGTAGATCATATGCGAAAATTTCTTGATGATATGCATGAGTGTTGAGTGATGAACTTTATATCCATTGTAAAGGCAGGACAAGGGTTGACTAAGGCATGCCCCTCAACCAAAACATATTTTTTTATGTATTTCTAATAGTGCACTTGAGCCTTGAAAAGGAGAAATAATTATGCCATTTGAGTGCATAAATTTGATTATTAGAGAGATGTTTCAAGGCATCATCCTAAGGCTTTTAAAAATTTGTAGAGCATTTGGATCTATAGAGCCACTTTAGGAACAAGTTGATTACCTTCAAGAGGATTGCCACTATTGTAAGGTTTGATTTTCAGCCCAAATGTTGTCTTACAATCCAATTTTGGTCACTATCTTAGATGATTGTATATTTTATAGATGCTCTTATTTTTTTTTGATATAACATTCCCTAATTTATCTTGAAAGAATGATACCTCTTTTTACTCTGATATTTTGAAGTTTGGCCTTGCTTGTTGTAATCCAAGTTGAATCCTGATTTGATTTCATGTGTTCAATTGCTTGCTCATATATGCCAATGTCATTTTAATCATTTATTAATTTACATGCATGATCAAGACATGAAAATGCTTTCATTATGTAGACAAAGTCCATTCAAGAAATTTTCATATTTTACACTTAGCCTAAAAATGTGTTTTTGACCTCCATTTTGTAGGTATGGGAAAGCCTCTATAAGGACAAATTGTTTTGGGATAGCTATGTTGAGTGAGCACAAAAAGGGTGAATTGGTTTATGACCTTGTGTAATTTATGTTGAGTGAGCCTCAAAATGGTGAATTGGTCTATGCCCTTATGCAATTTGAGTCAAATGATCTCCAAAAGGGCGAGTTGGTCTAAGTCCTTGTGCAAGTTATGTTGAATGAGCCCTAAAAGGGCAAAGGGGACTATAGGTGTCATGTAAATTCTTTTTCTAGTCATATATGTTGAATCACAATTCCATTTTGGATGTCATATGCTATATTGTAAATCTTTTTTTTGGCTTTGCATTGGTGTAGGTTTTATATGAAGGAAATGCAAATTTTAAATCCATGAAATTTGTGACTTTTTGTTTTCTCTTTCTTAGTCTCATCTTGATTTTGTACGACTAGTTATTTTTTGCATGTGTGAGAATTATTTTGAGCATATCATAGTTTACATGCATGATTAACTCTTGAAACCTTATTCAGTGTGTAGATCTTCCCAAAACACAGAATGGTCTTGTGCATGTTAGGATAAGTGTGCACATTGTGCATTAAAAACATAGAAAGTGCAGAATGTTCTGGGGGTGTATGCATGAATGGTTTTTTGGTCATATATTTTGAATCAAAAATCCTTTTTGATGTCATTTAAGATATCAAAAATATGTTTTTATCCCAATTTTCATGGCATAATTTTCACCTAGGAGAATTGCGTAGTTTAAAATATGTCAACATTTTCGTGTCATGACTTTGTTATTATTATAAGCTACTTATTTAATGAGTTGGCTATATTTTTCATTTGCTAAAGAATTCATATGTTTTATTTGCTATTTTGGTAGGTAAAAGTATAGGGAATATACTTTACAATATGGAAGGAGCTCTCACATGTTCAAAAGGTGTTGTTATTAATGCATTTAGCTTGTTGTGCCAATGAAAGGGAAAATGAATTTAAAAATTGAACTCAACAAACGTTTGGAGGTAAAATGTTTCCCATGTTGCCCAAATCTCAATTTATTCCCAACCAAAAGGCTTTTTAAGGGTTGGTTAGTTTTTATTTGCAAGCTAGTGTAGAGGACTAGACACTTATTTTTTGTAATTTCTTACTTTATAGGACTTTTTTATGGTGGGCATTGTTGTTGGGGTGTTGATTTGTATCCCATTGATTATAATTGATCCAAACACTATGTTTTTAAAGCAAACATCTATTAATCAAGTTTTTATTTATTTCTTAATGGTTTTTATGGTGGATTTATTTTTATTTTTCCTGACTGATTGTCCTTCTAATATTGCACTATCTACGCTCATGGTTGTGCAAACATTGGCTATGTGAAAGATTAGTTTTTGGGGGTTCCATTTAATCAGGAGGATGAGATCTATGTTTTTTGCAAAATAAGATCATTTTTTTCTTCTTTTCCTTTATCTTTTACTTATTTTTATAAATATGTTAGCTTAGGGTTGGATTATATCTTATTGTAGTCTGCATTTACATGTTCATCTCAATTTCAAACCCTTGTTTATAGTAATTTATGCATTTTTAAATGTATGCAATGAACACATGTATTAAATAAATTATGTTTCCATACCAAATCTAAACATGTTAATTTACTGGATAAGAAAACCACAAGATTTGTATTATCCATTATCTATCTAAAACATATTTCAAACATGCCCCTTGAAATGGAATAGTTTCACATCAACACTAAGTTACCCAATAATACCATGACCTAGTGAGAATAGACCTTGGGGATATTTTTTGTTTCTTTTTAGGACAAGTTGGGCATATTTTCTTCCCACCTAAATTGGGGTGACAAATGACCCATCAACAGACTAGTGCTATAAAGAGGGCTTGACCTAGAATTTTTTACATCTATCATTTATTTTAGTCTTGTTTTCCATACCCTGTTGTGTGTCTAAATAACACACCGACAGGTTGTTAAGATAAAGAGACATTACCCAAATCCACCAATGGTTTTGACCTAGCTTAGTCGTGGTAACTACCCTATGAACATTTTAGGGGTTTCTCATGATTTTCCAAAGAAGCCAATTTTTTTGTTCATATACATGGTGAGATTTGGATAACTGAAGAACATATTCATACATTTAAAGATATTATTTGGACGCAGATCCAACATGAGGATATGGATTGTCTCCTATTTCCTTATTCCCTAGATGAGATTGTGAATGGGTGGTACCTCAATTTGTCAAGTGGATACATAACCTTTTAGAATGCCTTTGAAATTGTGTTTGTGAATCATTTCAGCATACCCACTAATCATGCTATCACATATCATAAATTTTCTACTACCCTTAGAGAGCCTAATAAATCTAAGAGACAATGATTTTCATCGGCTATACATGAGGTTGAAATATCCATACCTTCAAATTGAAGTTGTTTATATCAATATTTATCTAAAATATTTGGATTCATTGAATATTGTACTTATTAGAATAACTACATTAACACTAGCATCTTTGGCATTGAAATATTAGGAAGCTGTCATTATTGAACAAAAATTGATGTTGCATGAATATGGTGTTGATCCATTGCATTTGTTAGGATAATTGGGTGTATATGCTCAAACTCCATTAAAATACATGCCTATAAATCACCCTATGAATTAAATTTTGCCTTTAAATCTTGTGTTGCCTCCAACATATAGTCAACAAAACCTCCCTGTAACAAATGATAAAAGTGTTGTTTTACCTTACACAAGTAGTTATGTTAGTTTAGTGAATAATCAATAAAAAATTTTACCTTATTTTATCAATTAAATGAATGTTGATGTTGTTGATAATAAAATGCCATTTGTTACATAAAATTTACATCAAACTATGCAAGGGCTAACCCATGGGATTATGTTTTCAATATCACAATTTGGAGTCTATGAGGCTGAGGTTAGAGCAAGAGATAAAGAATTTGTGTTGGATGAAAATTTTAAATTAAATAAACAAGAAAAGGTCCCAAAAATTAGTGATGATGATGATTTTAATGATAAGGATGCAATAGTTGTTTCAAGCTAGTCTATAACTAAAAATCTGAGTAACAATGAGTTGTTCATGTAAGAAGAAAAATCAAAAAATTCATGTGTTCAACTTGAGGATGAAGAAAAAGAATTGGAGTGCTTGGATGAAGAGGATAGATTATATTCATCCAAAATAATCTTGGTATACATTGTTATTCCTAAACTTAAAGATACAATTAATAGTGGACAACAAGAAGATTTTAACAAATTTATGTTCTTCTCAACATCAGAAGAGACATAAACTAAAGCAAACAATGCAAAATATGGTTATTCATGTAAATAAGAAGAGCTAACGGATCTTGAACATGAAGATATCTTAATTTAAAGCAACTTTACTCATGATTTCATTGGCTTAGACATGACTAATACAATCATGAGGTCATTCTCCACTAAATAATAATGCATGTACCTCGTTAATGTCAAGAAGAAGGAAAGTGATGATGACACTATTGTAGCATTCATGGTAAAGAGGGAATAACCAATAATTAGCTTAGTGATTAGTTGCTTCAAAGAGCGCATCATTTCTAGGTTGGGTATTCCAATGACTTTGGTATGTGATAGCACTTATATTCATCCCTCTTCACAATTCACTATGTGGGTAGAGGTATTTCTCAATGAATTTGGCTTCACTGTTATGCAAATTGGAGGAGGTTGCTGAGTGTCACAGTAGCTGACGTTGGTCAGGCTAACTGACGTCGGTCAGGAGTAGACAGGAAGCTACTGACATCGGTCAGGTATCGGCCGATGTCGGTCATCTCTAGATAGACAGGGACTGACGTCGGTTGCCTATGCGTTTCAGAACTGTTAGTTACATGAACAGTTAGTTTGTTGAACGGTCAGTTTGCATGTAAAGACTAATTTTAGTCTTGAGTCTGTGTTTCTAATTATTGTAATTAGGAAGCCTAATTATTGTTTGTATGGGATCTATTTAAGAGACCCATGTGGCTGTATTGTAATTTGTAGAATCATAATGACTTGCAAAGGCAAGGACAAGGGTTCTTCCAAGGTATGTAAGATCTAGGTTTGCAGGTGTGCAAGACCAGGTTGATCTGTAGGTTGTGCAAGATCAGGTAGAAGATCTACATGGTAAGTAAGGTTAGTTGATCTGTAGGTGTGTGTGTGCAAGGTCAAAGGAGATTTGTGGGGTAGCAAGGTCAAAGGAGATTTGTGGGCTAGCAAGGTCAAAGGAGATCTACAACACAAGGAGCAAGATCAAGGAGATATACTTGGAGTACTTTGAGTACTTGGTGGTACTGGCAGTATTGTTATTGATTGGTGGTAACAACAACTCAGTATTGAGTTGATTGTTGGTTGTAATTGTGAGAGAGAGAACTCTTGAAGGAGAATTACTGGTACGCCCAAGAGGTGTGGGAAGAGTGTAATTTCTTCATTGTATTTCCTTCTGGAAGAGTGTTAATACAAGATTATATTGTCTCTCATATTCTGTGTTGTTTTTGAATTCTAGTTACATATTACTTCCGGTTAAATTTCATGTTTAGTTGCTTATACAAGGTAATAAATTATGCTCTTAAGGAGTAGGGATCCTTACAATTGGTATCAGAGCTTTGTGTTCTAGATCCTGACTGCTCCAATTCCTGACAAAGTGGTATCAGAGCTTTGTGTTCTAGATCATGACTATTCCAGATCCTGACAAAGTGGTATCAAAGCCAGGGTGAAGGTTCATCAGACCAGGTTCACCAAGTGATACCACTGACAAAGTGGTATCAGAGCCAGGGTGAAGGTTTATCAGAGCTAGGTTCAACAAGTGATACCACTGTCAAGTGGTATCAGAGCTTAGTTCACTAACACCTTGGTTTCAGAGTGTGTTAAGTGTTTATTGATTACAGGTCACTCACAGGGGTTTTTGATTGAGTGGGAGTAAAGCAATGGCAGAAGAAAGTAAGCTAAGAATGGAGAAATTCAACGACAAGAATTATCAATTACTGTATTATGGAAAGAAAGGGTAGGTAAAAAAATATTGTTGGTTGGTAGAAGATCAGCATGAAAGAAATAAAGAAGTAGGTATTATTGCATGGGATGCTCTTATATGTTCCTTGGATAAAGTAGAATCTTGGGTTTTAGATTCTGTTGCCTCTTTCCATGCAACCCCAAATAGAGTATTTTTTCATGATTATGTCCATGGAGACTTTGGAAAGATTTATTTAGGGGTTGGTGAGCCTTGTCAAATTGTTGGCAAAGGGGAAGTGCGGCTGAAATTGCAGACGAGCAACACATGGGTGTTGAAGGATGTCATGCATGTCCCAGTCTTGAAGACGAGTCTAATTTCTATAGGAAAGTTGGGTGATGAGGGATGCACAGTAACTCTCACAGTAGAATCTTGAAAAGTTTCCAAGGGTGCACTTGAATTAGCATGTGGTAAGAAAGTAGGTACTCTTTATCTATCTACTTGTATTACTGATTCTCCTTCTAGTTTATCTACTTCAGATGTAGATGCGATGATGTGGCTTTGTAGGCTTGGTCACATGAGTGAGAAGGGAATGCATGTTCTTAAGTCAAATGGTAAGAGTTCAGATTTGAAAAGCATAGATCGAGATTTCTGTGAGTAGTGTGATGCTACAAGAAAGGATTGGGTTTATTGCAGGAAGAGGAAATCTAATGTTTTTGACAAAGTTAAGAACTGGAAAGCCTTGGTTTTCAAAGAGAAGATGATGGACAGAGATCAGCTCAAGGGGCTGAATAATTCTAAGCAAGGCAGTTTGGACAAGGTTATGATCCAAAGTGAGCTCACGGGTAAAAATCATCACTCACAGGAAAACACAGTTATCGACGTCGGTCAGGTGAGAATCGACGTTGGTCATGTGCAGACCAGAGTCGGTGGTGTTGGGCAGGTGGACATCGACATCAATCAAGGAATCAGCATCGGTGATCAAGTGGAATCGACATTGGTCGGGTGCAGACCAGGGTCGGCTAGAGGTGACCGAGATTGATCACTGTCAAAACAGAGTTTGGGCAGATAGTAAGCTGTCAAGGAGTCTCAAACACCCATGTGGAGGACTGAAAGGGTAAGTAAGCCTCAAATTTTTTATTCCCCTTCTTTACACTACTTGTTACTCATTGATGGTCAAGAACTAGGAAGTTTTAAAGAGGCAGTGCAGGTAGAATCTAGGAAACAGTGGGAGCATGGCATGAATGAGGAAATTGATTCCTTGGGAAAGAACCAAATGGGAGATTTGGTAGAGTTGTCAGCGGGAAAGAAAGCACTAAAAGATGAATGGATTCCTAGGTTAAAGAAAGGAGAGAATGGACACGTGAGATAGAAGGCCAGGTCATATGGTCTTGAGTAGGCTCTAGGACAGTGGTATTTGACGTTTGACAGGTGTATGACAAAGCATGGCTTTAGTCAATGTCAATGTAATCACTGTGTTTATTTTACCAGGTTGGATACTGGTCACGACATTATCCTGTTACTGTATGTGGATGATATGCTTGTTGCAGGTTCATATATGCAGGGAATTGCTGAGCTAAAGGTAAAAGTAGCTCAGTGGTGTGCTAGGAAGGATTTAGGAGCAGAAATCCTTGACATGACTATTTCTAGAGACAGGGAAAGTCACAGGTTGATTTTGTCTCCAAAGGATTATGTGAATAAGGTAGTGGAGAGGTTCAATATGCAGGATGTAGAACCATTTAGCACACCTATGGATGGACAGTTCACAGAACAGTGTCCCAAATCGCATGATGAGGTTGAGTACATGTGTACTAGACCTGATATTACCCAAGCAGTGGGAGTTGTCAGCAAGTTTGTGGCCAATTCGGGAAAGGAGCATTGGAAAGCAGTTTAGTGGATTCTCAGGTATCTGAGGGGCACCAGCAATAGGGATTCATGCTATGCAGGGTCAGGCACTTCTTTACATGGGTATGTAGATTTGGATATGGCAGGTTACTTAGATGACAGGAGAAGCTCCACAAGATATGTGGTGGTTGGTCTTCAAGACTGAACTTGAAGAGGGATACAAGCTAGGAAACAAAATTAGATGATGTACAAGTACAGGTACAAGTGCAACTATTTATCTCTAAGTGGGAGATTGTTAGGTTGTGGAGCTAAAAGCTTCACTGTTATGCAAATTAGAGGAGGTTGCTGAGTGTCACAGTAACCAACGTCGATTAGGCCAACTGACGTTGGTCAGGAGTAGACAAGAAGCTATCAACATCAGTCAGGTATCAGCTGACATTAGCCATCTCTAGACAGATAGGGACTGACGTCGATCGCCTATGCGTTCTAGAACTGTTAGTTACACAAACAATTAGTTTGTTGAACAGTCAGTTTGCATGTAAAGACTAATTTTAGTCTTGAGTATGTGTTTCTAATTATTGTAATTAGGAAGTCTAATTATTGTTTGTATGGGATATATTTAAGAGACCCATGGGGCTGTATTGTAATTTGTAGAATCATAAGGACTTGCAAAGGCAAGGACAAGGGTTCTTCCAAGGTATGTAAGATCTAGGTTTGCAGGTGTGCAAGACCAAGTTGATCTGAAGGTTGTGCAAGATCAGGTAGAAGATCTACATGGTAAGTAAGGTTAGTTGATCTGTAGGTGTGTGTGTGCAAGGTCAAAGGAGATCTGCGGGGTAGCAAGGCCAAAGGAGATCTACAACACAATAAGGAGCAAGATCAGGGAGATCTACTTGGAGTACTTTGAGTACTTGGTGGTACTGGCAGTATTGTTACTGACTGGTGGTAACAACAACTCGGTATTGAGTTGATTATTGGTTGTAATTGTGAGAGAGAACTCTTGAGGGAGAATTCTGGTACGCCCAAGAGGTGTGGGAAGAGTGTAATTTCTTCATTGTATTTCCTTCTGGAAGAGTGTTAATACAAGATTGTATTGTCTCTCATATTCTGTGTTGTTTCTGAATTCTAGTTACATATTACTTCTGGTTAAATTCCATGTTTAGTTGCTTATACAAGGTAATCAATTATGCTCTTAAGAAGTAGGGATCCTAACAATTGGTATCAGATCTTTGTGTTCTAGATCCTGATTGCTCTAGTTCCTGACAAAGTGGTATCAGAGCTTTGTGTTCTAGATCCTGACTGCTCCAGATCCTGACCTAAGATCTGAGTTTTCCAATGGGAATTCACTAAATCTAAGTTAAAAAATCATGAATAAGAGTCTTGGGGATACTGTTTATGAGATAAAAGGATAACACTGTCATAGATATAAGTTGACATGATGTGGCCTTATATATAGCTTCTTTTTTTATCCACTTTGGTTTCCTTCTTTTGCTTTTTATTTTTGGTTGTTTTTGTTGTCAGTTTGTCCTCTACCATTACTTATTTATGATCCAGTCGTATTTATTTTTTATCCAATGGGTACCTGCTAATCATGGAAATGAAAAAAGGGTTTGCTGATAAGTACCATCAGTGACATTTTTTTCTCAAGTACTTTGTGTGTTTTATGATGTAAAATTCAGTTTGCAAGTTCAGTTTCAAAGGTCTAAGTTGTCCTATGTGTTATGGATTTACTTGTGACCCTGTGAGCTTAGGTAAACTATTTGACTTATAAATTTATTACATTGAAACCTCACACAAAGAACACACAATGATTTATGGGTTCATCTAAATAAAACCTTTACATCCAGGACCTAAAATGAAAAATCTATAATTCTACCTCTCATTTTCCATGGTCTCCAACCTAGAATTGAGACACTCAAAATAAAAAATAAAAAAAAATAAAGAAAGAAAAGACAAAATAATTATTATAAAAACTCAATTCTCAGGTGATTCAAGCAACCTCCACTAGGGCTATATATGCCTGGTTGATAGTAGATAAAATCCTTGAGTGGGATCAAAGATAACTTTATGGAGGCTATAAATACCTGATTAGAACTAGAGTAATGTCCTAGAAATTGTTTCAAGGTATAATTCACTAGCTTGATGATCTAGCTTGTAATGATTAGTCTTTGTGAAGTCTATGAAAGGGAATGAAAACATATACACACATGTTGGTCAATGTGAATATCAAATTTTATTTTATAGCCATGCATGTCTTACACTTCATGAATTTGTTCATGTTTCATGCATTGTCTTAGACCATAGATATTGGGTTTGTAAACATGTTTCTTTAATTTAAAAATACTCAGGAGTATTTTCTACTAGAGTCACCATTTATTGTTGTTGAGATAACATGCCTTAATTTATCCTAAAATCATGGTAACTTCTTTTGCTTTGGCATTTTGTAGTTTGTCCTTGCTTATTCAAGTCCAAGTTGAATCCTAATTTACTTGCATGTGCTCAATTGCTCACTCTTATATGTTAGTTCCATTCTAAGCATATCTTGATTTACATGTTTTATTAAGTCCTAAAAATGTTTTCATTTTGTAGACCAAATCCATACAATAAGTTTTCATATTTTACACTTAGTCTAAAAATGAGTTTTTTACCTTTATTTTTAACACATGAGAAGATCTCTATAGGGATGAAATGGTTTTGGGATAGTTGTGTTGAGTGAGCCCCAAAAGGGCAAATTGATCCAAGTTATTGTGCAAGTTGTACTAAATGAGCACCAAAAGGGTGAAATGGTATAAAGGTGTCACACAAATGTTTTTAATCATATTTGTTGACTCATAATTTCATTTTTTATGTCATCTATTATGTTGGAAATATAGTTTCACTAGATTCACATTGGTGTATTTTTATTATGAAGGAAATGGAAATTTTCTATCTATCAATTTTGTGACTTTTTGTTTTATTTTTCGCAGTCTTGCCTTGTTTTTGTGTGACTAGTTTCTTTTCACATATATGCAAGCATAATTCTGAGTGTATTTAGGTTTACATACATGATTAAGTCTTGAAACATTATATAATGTGTATATCCTCCCAAATCATTAAATGGTATTGTTAAATTTGGGACAAGTGTGCAACAAAAGTGTGGAAAGCACAAAATGGTCTATCTAGGGGTGTATGTGTGGATGGTTTTTTTGTCATAAATTTTAACTCGCAACTTTGTTTTTGATGTTGTTTATGGCATTGGAAATCTAGTTTCAACCCCATCTTTATGGAATAAGCTTCACCTAGGATAAGTGCATGGTTTAAAAAATTTCAATGTTTTTTGTATCAGGGCTTTGTTATTGTCATAAGCTACTTGTTTAATGAGTTAGTTGTCTTTTTCATTTGCCAAATAATTAATATGTTTTATTTTATATTCCTGTAGGTAAAAGGAGAGGGAATGCACTTTTTAAGATGGAAAGATCTCTTACGTGTTCAAAAGGTGTTGCCATTAATACTTTTGGCATGTAGTGCCAATTAGAGGGAAAATGCATCTCATATTTAAACTCAACTAACTTTTGGAGGGAAAAATTTTCCCCCTTTTGAAGAAATATATATTTATGTCCAATAAAAAGGTTTTTTAGGTGTTAATTATTTTTAATTTACAATCTAGGACAGAGGACTAGACACTTATTTTTTCTACTTACTTGCTTTCTAGGTATATTTTTATGGTGGGCAATGTTGTCCTGAGGTATTAATTTATATCCCGATAATTGTAATCTACCTAAATATTGTGATTTTTAAGTAATCATATATTAATCAAATTTGTGGAAAATTTTATTCATTTCCTACATGAGTGTATATGGTGTATTTTTTCTTCTTTTTCCTATTACTTATCCTTAGACTTTTTCACTTCTACATTCATGATTGTGTGAACACTAGTCAGATGAGTGATTTATTTTTGTGGGTTCCATTCAATCAAGAGGATAATATATATGTTCATTGCAAATCATGCTCACTATTTTATTTTTTTCCTTTATTTTTATCTTAGGCTTGGATTATATCTTATTTCAATCTACGTTTACATGTTCATCTTGATTGTAAACCCTTGTTTATTTTCATTTACACATTATTGAATGTATGAAATGAACACATGCATTAAATCAACTATGGTTTGATGCCAAATACACATTTATTGATTTATTTAGAAAGTAAACCAAAATATTTTCATTATCCCTCATTTATCTAAAACTTATCCCAAACATGCCCTTTGAAATGGAATAACTTCACATCAACCACTAGGTTACACAACAATAGCATGACCTGGTACTAATAAACCTTGAGGAGATTTTGGGTTTCCTTTCAAGAGAGGTTGGGAGTATTTTTGTCCCACATAATTTGGTGTGTCAAATGAACCATCAACAAATATTATGCATTAATTCAATATTTCATTTCATATACTTTTAGTCTTTGGTAGAATTTTGGGAGAGTCAAAAACAGGGACATATCTATTTTCATATTTTCCATTATCAATTTCTTAGGGTACTTTCATTATTTCAATGAATTTTACCTAAAAAGATATTATTTACTATATTTTGTTATATTTACATTAGATTTTTATATGGTCTTGTTTATAAATGGTTTGCGTAGTGTTTTGAACAAGTTTGTGCCCTCCACGCTTTATATTTTGGTGAACCTAGTCCCTCTTGCACCTAGACTTAAGGTTTCATCATCTTAGATTAACTTGATCCCTCTTACACCCAACCTTGGGGCTTCATCCCTTTTGGTGAACTCAATCCCTCTTGCACTTAACCTTGGGGCTTCATCATTTTTGGTGAGTTCTTGATCACTCTTACACCTAACTGTTGATGCTTCAAACTATACCACAGGTGCTCTTAGTGTTGAAGAACACTTCTCATTTAAGGATTCTGAGAATCCATGGCATGAGTTGTAGTTTGTGACTATTCAATGATTGTCTATGGTGAAATAAAAGCAAAGTATGAAAACTGTCCACAATATTTATTTGATTTAGTGGTTGGGAGCCACCAGGGTCTACACAATTTGAATACTTAGTAATTTTGAGGACTTACAAGTTAAACTAAATGATTATTAACAATGATATTTAAGCTAGAGTCAATCTTGATAAAAAAAAAAGAAAAAGGAAGGGTAAGGAAGGAAGAGATGTGATTGCAGGTTTTCATATAAAATATTATGACAAAATTTAAATTACGTTGAGTACACATTAAACCAATTTATGTTATCAAACATCATAAGCTCAAATTACATCACAAATCATGAAAGATTCAAAGGAAAAGTATGAATCATAATTAAGAACTAAGTTTACTTTAAAAGTTTACTATTATGATCTAAATAAGATAAGTACATCCAAATGTAGAGCAAATAAAATGAAGTATACTTAAAATATTTATAGTTAATCTAGCATTCAAGATAAATTAACTACCATATGACAAAAAATGTGACTCAAAACAAGAAGAATCATTCAAATTAAACATGAATTTCCACAACTGAGAGATAACATAGACATTTAACAAAACTATCTAGACAATATTTTCAAAATTCGTTAGTTGTATTAAATGATCTTGGTATAAATTGCTCAAAAAATCTCCCTTAAAAATGGTAAATATTTACCTATTCATAATAAAAAAAGGCGTTCAACCAATTAAATTTCAAAATATCAACATGCGAATAAGGATAGATATCCTTAATATAAAGATACAACGTGGAAGGTCACATGTCAATGTGACAAGAAAGAGTATATGCTAATAGACTAGCATATACTTTACAAAAATAAAAATTCTCTTAAGAATTTCATTGGTGGGCCCTTCAATTAGCCATGTCTGAGGAAGTCTTTCACCTTGGTGTATTATTCCTTGATCATCTAAAATTACATTGCAAGCTTCATTAGATAATCCTCTTCTTTATTTGCTAACTTGTCTAATTCATTATCTGCCCAAGATACAAGTTCCTTAATACATTGTGCTTCTGCAATTTGCTTCCCTATAAAAATAATGGTATCAAGGTTTTTCTAGTTGTCCTTTGCTGAATGACCTTTATTGTCTTTGATGCTTTGGATGTGAGTACCGACCCTCTGCTTGAATTCTTTATCATCAGTCAAGTCTATAGTAGTGGTTTGAGAAGGGTTATCTAATAGATTCCCCAAAAGTTTCTCAATCTAGTTTACCAAGTCTATGTACCTCTTGATGAAGTCCTTAACATCATTGCTCCAGGTGATCAAATCATCTTGTTTATCTATCAAAACTACCATGAAGATGTCTAAGTTTGATAATCTTGAAGTCTAATACCTACTTTGTCTTATGTACCTTGATGAGCTCCTCCATCTGAGCTTGAGAATTATGCCACTGGGTGATTAATGCTTGTGCCATTTCAATTTAATGGTTTAAAGTACTCAATATAAGCTTGATGCTTTTTAAATTCTCAAATACGTCCATCAAATATTTATTCAACACTTGCAATACATCCTCATGAATTGAAAGGAGGAGCTAAGCTTCCAAATATAGTTTTTCTTTCTTCAAGTTGAGAATCCTCTGTTTAATTCCTTAAATTCTAGCGAAGGTCATTGTTGACTGGGCTATTACCATACTAGCTACATCTTCTTGAAATATAGGATGCTCCTCTATTGCTTGCCTTGGAATAAGAGTCAAGCCTAAAAATGGTTCCACCTTTTGAAAGGTGAACTCCTTAGTACCAACAATAATTTTATTCATCTCTACTCTCTCAAGAGTTGATGTATCTAGATTAAATTAGACTTGAGGGTCAAATTCTTTCACCTGTGGTTGTTTAAGAATCTCTACATTTAAACTCCCAGAGGATCCTGGGGTACCAATCCATTGGCTTTCCTTGTTGTGAAGAATCTAGATGCTTCTCTCTGCTTGTTTGTTCAACATATCTTGAATCCAAGGCTTGACATTATCATGAACACCTATGTCCACTTGAGTCAAAGCCAGTGAAGGAGAAAGAGATGGGATTTTTTGTAACTTCCCATAAACAAACCAATTAGGAATTGTTGGTCCATAAATAGGATTTTTATCACTGAAGAGGTTTATTTCACTAGTAGGGTGAGTGAAAGTTAACCTAGGCCTCTTTCTTGGAGCCAGAGAAACTAAGGCTAATTTTGTCTATCTCTTTCCACTACCTAATGGAACCAATTCCTTACTTGCTTCCTCATATGGGTCTTCTTCCTTATCCAAACCATATGAAGTTATGATATTAATAAGGGAACTTTCTACTATTTCTCCAGTTTCCAAAGCAATCATGCTAATAACCTCTATTAGGGAAGAAGGCCATTGTGGGATGCCTAAATTTGGGGACCTTCACTAGGTCTATGCTCAATGCTAGACTATTGAATTACATCCTTAAATTTTCCTTTTACATCCTCAGGTTGCCCAATTTGGGGTGATTTTATCAATTCTCTCCACTGAGGCTTAAAAGATTGTCTTTCAATAGTTGGCTCTTGATGTGCAGCCCCAAATGGTCTTGGAAAAAAATGATAATGCAAGGGATGTAGTTGTCATATTTCTCCTGAGGGCTTATTATGCCTAACCAGCCTATGTTATAATTTGATGTTGTAAATTTTAACCCTAGACAAGACTTCTTCAAAGTTCCTTGTATTTGTGTAAATACCATCTCCCACACCTAGTTGATGTTTGTACTCAGCCTATGGGACCTTTTTATCCCAAATATGGTTAGCCACTCTATCATTGGGGTCCCACATCTTAAGATCATCCATTTGGAAATCAAAAGAGTTTCTATGCACCACCATGATCTCCAGCTTCTTCCTCTCCTTAATTATAATTCTGCCAATATCTAGTGGAAAGGGATGAACATGATCTTTTTCATTCTTCTTGCAGTGCCAATCCATTCCCTAGATGATTTGATAAGCAATTTCTTGCTTTTCAAGCTTACTGGGAACATATATAGGCAATTTTAATGGTTGGACCGTGATTCCCTCTATCCTTATTATAGTGCAATCTAGATAGAACCACACATCCCCCATGGTCTATACTTGTCTTTTAATTAGAAGATGAAGCCTAGGCATAGGGATACCAGTGATTGCCTCAAAAATGACTGGGAAGATACAATCACTTATGAATTGCATGTGATTCCTATATTTGAATATATGTAATTTGGAATAATGATGGGAAATGGTAGATCTACCATTAGGGTAACAATTTCGAATGCCATGGAAATTAATAGAGGCTAGTAGTGAATCCAAGAGGTAAGACATCATAAAGAATTATTTGAAAGTCTTTCTCTTGATGGCTGTAAATTGTTTGGCCAAGAATAAACTTATTAAGTCTCTAATAGGAGGGGTTAAGTTCTACTCCAACATGCAATGGGCATAAGATACCCAAACCTTACTTAAATAAGTAGTAGAAGAGGCACCAAAGGCTCTGTTTAATAAAGTCATAGCTACACCTTCCCTAAATTGAGGAATAGGAATCTCACCATTTGAGGTCCTAAAAACATGGGCTCCTTGGATTTACCAAGGTGAGAGGACTGAATCCAAATTTTTAGAATTTATCCATTCTCTCAAGGAAGGGAGATCGACATGAGGCAAAAGAAGCTTATAGTAAGCCTCAAAGGCCATGGTAGGTATGCATGAAAATTTATTGATACTTATTTCATGAATATTCCATTCTCCATCTATTCTACAGTCAATAAAAATAAGAACAAGAAGGTCGATGCAATGCATTACCTCTAGTTAGCAGCCGCATGGTGAAGGCCTGCCATTTGAATTGATAATAAAGCCTTGTATCTTTGGTACACTGAAGAATTCCTCTTTTCTTCATGGGATATTAGTTACAACTCCTCTATAAAGAAGAATAATTCAGACCAATTTTAGATTCCATGCACATTCAAGGTTGTTAAATCTAATTCTATGTCTCTAAAGACCCTTCCTTCACCATTTGAATTTAGATAAAGCTCTGCTTCAATCTTCATCTATTGCCTGCCTACTACCATTAATAACACTGTATTGTAGTTGCAAAGCTATTAAAGTTCTTACTAAGGCACTTACTCTAAATTTAGTTCACAATTATCTCAAGTGTCACATAATCAATTGAACTGACTTTGCCCTTCTTTATATAGGGTTCTGGGTTTTTGGATTTAATGGTGAAAATATCTAGCTCTTGATTTCATACATGCCTTAGATTTGATGGAACCTTAATATCATGTATTCTATGTTTTCAATCATGAGATATATTTCATTTGGATCCGCTATACGTAGATGGAGCTTATGTGGTAGGGTTCCATGCCTTTCATGGCAAATTTCATAAATGCCATTTGAAGAGTGACCATTGGTTTTTAAAAGTCCCCTTTATTTTGCTTTAAAAATATAAATCTAGGTCCTTGCATTTCATTAGTCTCTTGATTTTTAAACTCACTAATTATGCCATGTGTCAAGATCATAAAGCCTTTAAAAATTCCTCAACTTTAGTGCATCATTGGATCAAATCTGGTGAGCAAGCGATCACCATTAGATTTTAGCTAGGTCCAGATAATTAACCGCATGTTTTTTTTAAAAAGGCTTCAGGCTCGATGTACCATTGGATCAAATACAGTGAACAAGTGATCATCATTGGATCCTAAAATATGCTTACCTTTTAATCAGTCACATTATCATATAAATCTTATGTTTAAAAACATCATTTAGAATTTTATGTTTAAAAAACACAAAATGACTTAGGCTAAGATCTTTATATACTAAGCTTGTCTTCGTAAAAATATAGGAAGTTTTTTAAAGTTTTTTTAGAAATACCCCCTTTGATTAGGCTTTAAAAACTTTCTAAGTTAAATTTGATAGGTTTGGTCATGTCAAATACATCCTCACATACATCAAATGATGGGAGTGAACCTGTCAATTTTAACATAGTAGAGTTTATTGATCCAATCAATGAATGTCACGTGTAAATCCTTTGGGAGATCCTAAGGATTTTAGGATTGTTTAGTTTAAATTTGATAGGTTTGATCCTATTAATATGTCCTCATAGATGTCAAATGATATGGGTGAACCCGTCAAATTTAAGATAATAAAATCTTTCTATCTCATGTTAAATTTGACAGGTTTGGTCCTATCAAATACATCCTTGCAGACATCAAATGATGGGAGTGAACCTATCAATTTTAAGGCCATAAATTTTTTGGGTCCAATGAATGAGTGCCACATGTAAAGCCTTTGGGAGATCTTGAGGCTTCCAAGTTGATGTGCACCATTAGATTAGAACCTCTGAGGTAATGTGAACCATCGGATCAAGTATCGAGTGGTTAACAACTATGAACATCCTTTTGGGTGTCATATTTAATTTGCACCATTAGATCGAAACCTTTGAGCAAAAAATCACCATTAGATCTGTAAAAGATCATAAGCTTTAAATTAATACCCAATCATGTATAAAGTTTAGCCTAAAGTTTTATATTAATATTCGATCATGTTTTAAGGAAAAAACATATTTGAAGCTTAATATAAAGATAGACTTAGGATCATTTAATCAAAAGGAAATAAAATTTCCCACCAGTATTTTCCATGAATATTCAAATTCAAACCCCCTTTAGGGTTTGTTCCTTTGTAACCCTAGCTTCTTCCATGGAACCTGCAACTAATCACCTTGAAGACAATTATTAGCAATTTTGAACCATGAAACGTAAACATGATCAAATACATCAAAGCACATGTTCCCCTTTTAAAATTGATTTGCCTTTAAAATCTAAGATAAAACAACTCTTCACATTCAATCCAGAATATATACTTTATAAAAACAAATATAGGGGTCCTCTTTTCAAGAAAGAAATATAGGGGGGTGTTGGTCTCAACTAATGGCGACTCATAGGGGCAACATAGCAATATGTTAGAACACAAGACTCTGATTTAAACTTGTACATGAACTCTATATCCCATTTAGACATATGCTCTTTCCTGAATCAACCTTAAATTGAAACAAGTTCCTTATGTATAAAATCTAAACTTAGATATTAGAACATAAACATGCAGTGTGTGCTTTGATTCCACTTACTATTTGTCATGAACTTTAAAAAACAATGTCTGGGTTCATGTACTTTTGGTCCATTGCATTTGATTTTGATAACTTTAGATATTCAACTCTTAGTTCAATATAGGCTTGGGCATTACTCTACTATCAGCCAAGCATTTATAAATCCAACAGAGATACCTTTGGTTCCACTCAATGTCTTGATCTATTACCATCTAGGCATCTATATCCCTAGTAGAGATTACCTGAATCACCTTTGCTTTGGGAGCTTTTGATTTGACAATAAACTTTTTTTTTGAATCATCATTTTTTGCTTCCAACAAAGGTTGGGAACTAGATTAGCCATGTTTAGGGATTTGATCAAATGTTCTGGCCTTAGGATAATCTCCTTTAATTGAAACTTGAGTTCATGACAAGGATATGTTTTAAGTGTAAGCATGAATATGAGTTAACAAACTAAATTCACATCATATGCATATGACTCTTCTTAAAACCAAGTTTTAATTCAAAATAAGATTTAAATCTTTGTAGGACATTGAGTTTGTATACCAATCTATACTAGTGCCATTGGTTTCTTCATGATACTTTATTGTGACTTGATGTTCACTTTTTGTAAAATTCACCCACACTCTCTTTAGAAATTTCAAAATCAACAATAATACCATAAGATTATACCACAATCAAGGAATACCACCAAGAAAGAAAAGAAAAGAAAACATAAACAAACAAATATATACAAACCCAACAATAAAAAGAAAAAAAACAAAGATAGAAAAGAAACTAACTAGCCTACCTACTCTAAATTTAACAATATTACACATTTATTCCATGAAGACCCCTAGTGGGACAACAACAAATTAATGTTTGAGATATTGTCCATTAGTAGGCAGTGTGAACTTTGTTCCTTGAAGATCTTTCAACCTGAAAGTATTGTCGCCCAAGATTTATACAATTTGGTATGAGCTAATCCATAAAGGGGTGAATTTACCATGTTTGCCTTTAGGTTATGATGATTTGTCCCAAAGAAGGACGAGATCTCTCTACCTAAACACCTTTACTTTATATATTTTATCAAACCATCTTTTCATGGTTGATTGGTGACTACTAAAGTCAATAAATGCCTTTGCTTTGGCATCTTCCATTTGAATAATGTCTAACAATCAAGAATTAGCAAGTTCTTGACTATCTTCCATGTCTTCCTACATGAATGTAAACATAGGCAACTTCAAGGTTATGGGAAAGACGGGTTCTTGACCATATACCAAATAAAATGGTGAGGCCTTTAGAGCTTGTTTGATCCTGATTCGATCTGCCCATAATGCAAACTTTAGAAGTTTATACCATGTTTTAGGTCTATCTTCAATGTATTTCTTGATACCTTTCATCAAATTTTTATTTGTTAATTCAGAAACACCATTTCCTTGAGGGTATTGATTAGAATAAAACTTGAGTGCAATGCCTTGGTCATAAGCCCATTACATCAGTTCAATATAAATGATTGCAAATCCATTATCACAAACCAAAGAAATTGGGGTTCCAAATCTAGCACAAATATTTTCCTCTAAGAAATTGATCACCTCTTATGTTCTACATTGCTTAGTGGCTATTACCTCAATCCACCTAGTGCAATAGTCCATAGCAGTTAGGACATACTTATAAATTTCAAAAAAATTGGGGTTGATTAATCCTATAAAATCTAATCCCCATTGTGTAAAAAGTTTATCCACCATCACAGGTTGTAAAGGCATGGCTGCCTTTGGCTCCTTTGTGCTAAAAATTTGGCATGAATGACACTCCCTTACATGCTTATAAACATATTTTAAGAGAGTGGGCCAATAATATCCATCCCTAAGAATCTTGTGTGTTGTGGTTCTTCCTAAAGGGTGTCCACTTCCTAGCTTCTCATAGAAGGTAGTCATAATCCAAGTTGCTTCTTCTTTGGACACACATCTCAAATAAATTCTATCAAAGTTTTTTCTATACAAGACTCCATTCCTGATGAGATAATGAGCTACTTTGAGCCTCAAGGCTCTCTTTTTTTCTCTTATAAATCCTGGGGGACAAACACCATTGATAGGTAAATGGATAATAGAGTCATACCACTCATTGGGTTAAAAGTTTTGTTTATCTATTTGCATGACATGGTATTTTAGATCAATACTAGTGATCATCTGAACTAAACCTTGAAATTTCACTAATTTGGCTATTTTTATCTCTATATCATATTCTTGTAGAATTGCCATCCACTTTCCTCTTCTTTCTCTAAGCTCATTCTGACTCAACATAAGCTTTGTAATTGGATCAGGTAATATAACATGTACTTAATTTCTAAGGAGGTAATGTCTAAATTTTTTTATTACCTTTACCAATGCATAAGCT
This sequence comes from Torreya grandis, assembly GCA_037957365.1. NCBI lineage: Eukaryota > Viridiplantae > Streptophyta > Pinopsida > Cupressales > Taxaceae > Torreya > Torreya grandis. Next base: position 1,279,494 of record JARHVA010000814.1, read on the forward strand.
TGTTTATTAATCACAAAATAATTTACTTCTACATTTTTTAAGTTGGTGCTCATGAAATCTATGGGATGATCATTTTCATCAACTTTTTGAGTTAACACTGCAGCCATAGTATGTTCAAAAGCAAACAAATATAGATAGAAATCATTTGAGAAATCAAGACTTATGAGGACTGGAGCTTCAGTGATTGCCTTCTTAATGTCAGTGAAAGCCTTATTAGATTCTTCATTCCAAGAAATTATAGCATATTTCCTAAGCATATCATTCAAAGGTTTAACAATCTCAGTGAAGCCAGAAATAAATTTCCTCACAAAATTGATCTTGCCAAAGAATAACTTAAGTTCTTTTCGGCTATTGGGAAACCCAATTTTAGAATAGCCTCTACTCTATCAAGATCTATGGAAATCCCATCTTTAGTAATGATATGTCCCAACAATTTTTCTTCAATGACACATAATATACTTTTCTTGGGGTTAAGAGATACACCATACTTTATGCATCTATCAAATACTTGTCTCAAATATATGAAATGTTCATCTCTATTTATAGAAAATACTGTAAGATCATCCGTATATGATGATACACTTACCACTACACCTTGGAAATCATGATCCATGGACCTTTGAAAAGTTGTCCCTACATTAATTAATCCAAAAGGCATTCTCTTGTAAGCAAATGTTCACCATTTAGCAGTTACAGTTGTTTTCATCCTGTCTTCTGGAGCAACAAGCACCTGGTTATATCCAAAAAATCCATCCAAAAAGGACATAATGGAAGATCTTGAAATAGTTTGGATAACCTGGTCTAGAGAAGGTAAAGTATAATTATCCTTTTTAGATGCTCTATTCAGATTCCTAAAATATATGCACAATCTTATTTCTTCATTCTTTTTTTTTGACTTGGACTAGGTTTGCCACCCAAGTGGAATGTCTAATAAGAAACACTATCCTTGCATCTAATAAATTATTTAATTCTTTAAAAATCATGGGTTCTAAAATAGGGTTGACTAACCTTTGATTCTATCGAAAGGGTTTGCAACCTTCTTGAAGAGGTATAGTATGAGTAATGACCCTTGGGTAAAATATTTTCAAATCTTCATAAGACCAAGCAATTACATCCTTGTATTTTGTAATCAACTCTCTAGATTTTTTGTGTTTTCCATTTTAGTGCAAGCCTTCCCTATATTCACCATTTTGCGCTGATCATGTGGACCAAGGTTCATCACATGATAATCTCTACCATTTACATTTAGTTGTTTAGTTGCCTCATAAATCTTGTCAAGATCAAATAATCTTTCTAATGAAATCATCCCTTTAGTTATCTTATTTTCACTTAATTGGATGATTTTATCATTAAGTTCCTTCTCATGAGAAGTTTCATCAATTTCATCAATAATGTGAGCTTTAAAAGCTCCAAAATTCATTAAGAAATCTATGATTTTTTGATCATCTTTGAAAAATTGGAAATGATTTACATTGTCAATAACTGAAGGACACCGTACTAGCTTTATACTAATTCTTTGAGAATCATGGTTAGGCATGAGGTTAGCTAAAATAGAGGCAAGCTCATTAGTATCTTTATTTTCTTCTCTTGGAACAGCTAAGATATTGAAGGCATTGAAAGATTCGATCAAGTCCCACACCCTAAATTTATATCTTTTTAAGTAAGACAATTTACACTGGTATTTACTCCTCACTTAGTTAACCACAAGTTCATAGTCTCCATAGACAAAGATCTCCTTAACTTTGTGTTTAATGGTAAACTACAATCCAAGTATGAGAGCCTCATACTCAGCTAAATTATTTGTGTAAGGAAACTATAATTTATAAGCTACATGGTATTGCTTTTCTAAAGGATTTATCAATACAATACCAACTCCTAATCTTGATTTGCACTTGGCACCATCAATGTATAACTTCCAAAAACAAAAAAATTGAGAACTCTTATAAACTAGTTCTTTTATAATTTCCAAAGTGAAAACTCCTAAATTAAAATCTAGGAAATTTACCCTTTCATTAACATCATTATATTCTATTATCATGTGTTTCATTCAAGGTTCCCTTTCCACTCTTATTTGATTTGGCACACCTTTTCAAGGAATCCATAAGTGTGAGCAATCAGTAGACATAGAGCCATTTAAAGCCTTAGTCTATTCTCTACTAAAAAACAATCCATAAGCACTATGCATTTATACCACTTGGATATCAATGAATTACTAAACCCTGGGTTCATTAGCAAGATATATATGCACATTCAATAATTCTCCTATAACCTTAACTCTATATTTATCCAATTGAGTGACTACCATGTCAGACTTGATTAGAGTTAACCCGATTGTTCACCAACAGGGATAATGTTGGTTGAGGCTCTAGAATCTAAAAGACAATTATGAACATTCTTTCCAAATATCTTGACTGTTAGTAAAAAAGGTGGAGACTTTACTTTGATCACTTGTGTAAATACATTTTCACTATCATTCTTAGGGGGCTTCCCAATTTTCTTAGACAAAGATTCTAAGAGTAAATCTCTTTGTTTTATGATTTGAGTTAGCTCATGCAGAGTGATATTATATTTAATCCTTTTCATATCTTCCACAATATTTTAGCCAACTTTACTTGGAGGATCAACAGTTAGCTTAGAAGAACTTCCTCTAAGGGGTTCATGATTAGTCTTTGATGCAGTGTATGGAGGGGTTCCATAATTGTTACGAGGGGTAGAGGTAGTCAATGGTTATTTTTGTTCCCTATTCCTTAGAGGATATGTCTTCAAATTTTTTTGGAATGCTTGAATCTCCTCAAGAATGTTATCAGGCTCATTATCCTCTTAAAAATGGAATTGAAAAGTTTCAACCATATGCACTTGATCATATAGTTTAGATTCATAAAAATTTACAACACTATCCTTGTTTGGAACCACTTCAAATGTGTCAAGTTCTTCTTGAAAAGCTTCAAAAGCTTTACAAAACTCAATGCAATCAATCTCACCATGCTTGGAAGTAGTATGCACCCTAAAATAATATAGTTAGGAAATATCAATGAGGTTTATATCCATAATATTTTTGCTAGAGGAAGGCTCATTAGCTTTGTTATTGTAGAAAATGTCATTCTAAAACCTATTCCTAGGCTTGTTGAACTTTTGAAAAGTGAATTTCCTTCCAGAATTGTCATTAGCATTACCAACTTGGTTTTGCAATTACAAAAAACTAGTGCTAAGCTTCTGTACCATTTTTAATATAGACTCATTCTCATTTTTCGGAACCTCAGTATTTTGACCTTGGTTACTATCAATGCCATTGATAAGCACTAAATCCTTCTAGTCATTATCATGAAATCCATTGGTAACTTGATGGATTAAGAAACCAAATTTTTATTAGGGACAACATAACTAGTAGGCAACAAATTCAAATCAGGAAATTGATTTAATGCTGGAGTATTTTGGTTATTATTTGGGAAAAGGTTTAATGCAGGCATTTGAGGATTAAAATTTGGGATAGAATAAGCCATCTATCCTTGGGGTTGAATTTGGTCACTAATAACCACTGTTTCATAATAGGCTTGAGCCAATGTGATAATAAATGGAAGGGATCTCTTTAGAAACACAGAAGTCATGGGGTCAACATCATCTTTATAAACCTCGAAAGATAAAGCTTTGTTATGTTTATATAGATCCATGGTCCGACTAAACATCTTTTGGAACCTAGCAGTAAAGGACCTAATAGGTTCACTTGTATCTCTCTTAATAGTTGTAAATTGATGATAGATGACACATGGACTTATGATCTTTCCAAATTAATCAATAAAAAGTGTCAAAGTTATTCCATGAGATAATACAATTGTCAAGCAAATTAAGGAACCATTCATATGAAACATTTTTGAATGTAAATAGGAACAACCTACAAGCTACATCTTCATAAATAAAATTTAATAATCTTAATGCAGATTTAAAAGATTTAACATGTTCTTCAGCAGTCTTAATACTAGTTGGACTAAATATTGGCAAATATTTTTCAGGATTACGTGGTAAATCATGAACCGCACCTAGTATATTGATAGGGGAACTTCCAAGTCATGCCATGCTTGGATGAAGATCAAACATAGAAATCCCTTGTAAAGGTGATGATGGTAAAGATTTAGAATACCTACACTTACCTCTATCTTTTCTAGTCTGTTTGTGAATTTTGAGTCAGAGCAAGGATTCTGTAGTCTCTAAATGTGATCTGAACCTAATCCTTGGTAATTCCAGCTTTAATATTAAGGATATTTTTTTAAAACATGGTGTAACACATTAATTTCCAAAGAATTACAAATAATATGCACACTAAGCTTAATTTTCAAAAATTTGATCATAATGGGACAAAAGACATCAATCTTTAACTAAACAAGTGCAAAGATGTACTGAATTATGCAAAGATGACCAATCTTTACAACTTATGACTCAAATAAACCTCTTATTGTCAAAGAATTGTTAATTTTGAACAAAAAATCCATCCTAACTCCAAATACTAATAAATTCTTAGAAACAAAAGTTGTATTTCCACAAAGGTCACCAATCTTTACATAATTTATGCTAAAAGAAACATAATCATGTAAAATGTAGATATATTTTGACCAAATACACCCAAAAAATACTAAGTGTTCTTTAAAGAGCCCTCCTTCTAGCGTCAGCAGAGCTTCTCCTATTGATGCTTCAAACTATACCATAGGTGTTCTTAGTGTTGAAGAACACTTCTCATTTTAGGATTCTGAGATTCCATGGCATGTGTTGCAGTTTGTGCCTATTCAGTGATTGTCTGTGGTGAAATAGAAGCAAAGTATGAAAATTGTCCACAATATTTATTCGATTTAGTGGTTGGGAGCCACCAGGGTCTACACAATTTGAAAACTTAGTAATTTTGAGGACTTAGAAGTTAAACTAAATGCTTATTAACAATGATCTTTAAGTTAGAGTGAATTTTGATAAAAAGATAATAACAATGAAGGGTAAGGAAGAGACATGATTACATGTTTTCATATCAAATATTATGACAAAATTCAAATTATGTTGAGTACACATTAAACCAATTTATGCTATAAAACATCATAAGCTCAAATTACATCACAAATCAGACAAGATTAAGAGGAAAAGTATGAGTCATAAGTAAGAACCAAGTTTACTTTAAAAGTTTGCTATTATGATCTAAATAACATAAATACATCCAAATGTAGAGCAAATAAAATGAAGTATACTTGAAATCTTTATAGTTAATATAGAATTCAACAAAAATTAACTACCATATGAAAAAGAATGTGACTCAAAATAAGAAGAATCATTCAAATTCAACATGAATTTCCACAACTGAGAGATAGCATAGACATTTAACAAAACTATCCAGACAATCTTTTCAAAATTCCTTAGTTGTATTAAATGCTCTTGGTATCAATTGCTCAAAAACTCTCCCTTATAAATGGTAACTATTTGCTAATTTATAAGAAAAATAGGTGGTTAACCAATTAACTTTCAAAATATCAACATGAAAATAAGGACAGTTGTCCTTAATATAAAGATACAATGTGGAATGTCACAAGAAAGAGTATATGCTAATAGACTAGCATATACTTTACAAAAAAAAATTCTCTTAAGAATTTCATTGGTGGGCCCTTCAATTAGCCATGTTTGAGGAAGTCTTTCACCTTGGTGTATTATTCTTTGATAATCTCAAAATACACTATAGGCTTCATTAGACAATCCTCTTCTTTATCTGTTAACTTGTCAAATTCACTATCTGCCCAAGATACAAGTTCCTTGATACATTGTGCTTCTACAATTTTCTTCCCTACAAAAATAATGGTATCAAGGTTTTTCTAGTTGTCCTTAGTTGAATGACCTTTATTGTCTTTGATGCTTTGTATGTGAGTACTGACCCTCTTTTTGAATTCATCATCATCAATCAAGCCTATAATAGTGGTTTGAGAAGGGTTATCTAATAGATTCCCCAAAAGTTTCTCAATCCAGTTTACCAAGTTTGTGTCCCTATTGATGAATTCCTTAACATCATTCCTCTAGGTTATCAAATCCTCTTGTTTATCTATCAAAACTACCATGAAGATGTTCAAATGTCTAAGTTTGATAATCTTGAAGTCCAATACCTACTTTGTCTTATGTACCTTGATGAGCTCCTCCATCTGAGCTTAAGAATTCTACCACTAGGTGATTAAGGCTTGTGCCATCTTAATTTGATGGTTTAAATCACTCAATATAAGTTTGATGATTTTTAAATTCTGAAATACGTCCATCAAATATTTATTCAACACTTGCAATACATCCTCATGAATTGAAAGGACCTGAGCTTCCAAATCTAGTTTTTCTTTCTTCAAGTTGAGAATCCTCTATTTCATTCCTTGAACTCCAGCCAAGGTCATTATTATCTGGGATATTACCATACTAGCTACATCTTAAAATATAGGATGCTCCCCTACTGCCTACCCTAGACTAGGAGTTAAGCCTGAAAATGGTTCCACCTTCTGAAAGGTGAACTCCTTAGTACTAACAGTAATTTTCTTCATCTCTGGTCTCTCAAGAGTTGATGTATCTAGATTAAATTAGACCTAAGGGTCAAATTCTTTCACCTATGGTTGTTCAAGAATCTATAAATTTAAACTCTCAGAGGATCCTAGGGTACCAACCCATTGGCTTTCCTTGTTGTGAAGAGTTTGGATGCTTCTCTCTGCTTGTTTGTTTAACATATCATGAATCCAAGGCTTGACATTATCATGAACACCTATGTCCACTTGAGTCAAAGCCAGTGAAGGAGAAAGAGATGGGATTTTTTTAAACTTCCCATAAACAAACCAATTAGGAATGGCTGGTCCATAAATATGATTCTCATCACTGAAGAGGTTTATTTCACTAGTAGGGTGAGTGAAAGTTAACCTAGGCCTCTTTCTTGGAGCCAGAGGAACTAAGGCTAATTCTTCCTGTCTCTTTCCACTACCTAATGGAACCAATTCCTTGCCTACTTCCTCAAATGGGTCTTCTTCCTTATCCAAACCAGAAGAAGTTGTGATAATAATAAGGGCACTTTCTACTGTTTCTCTAGTTTCCAAAGCAATCATGATAATAACCTCTATTAGGGAAGAAGGCCTTGGTGGGGATGCCTAAATTTGAAGACCTTCACTAGGTGTATGCCCAATGCTAGACCCTTGAATGACATCCTTACCTTTTCCTTTTATATCCTTAGGTTACCCAATCTAGGGTGATTTTGTCAATTCTCTTCACTGAGGCTCAAAAGATTGTCTTTCAATAGTTGGATCTTGATGTGTAGTCCCAAATGGTCTTGGCAATAAATGATAATGCAAGGGTTGTAGTTTCCATAATTCTCCCAAGGGCTTATTATCCCTGACTAGACTATGTTCTAATTTGATTTTGTAACTTTTAACCCTAGACAAGACTTCTTCAAAGTTCCTTATCTTTGTGTAAATACCATCTCCCACACTTGGTTGATGTTTATACTCAGCCTATGGGACCTTTTTATCCCAAATATGGTTAGCCACTCTATCATTGGGCTCCCACATCTTAAGATCATCCAGTTGGAAATCAAAAGAGTTTATGTGCACCACCATGATCTCCAGCTTCTTCCTATCCTTGATTACAATTCTACTAATGTCCACTGGAAAGGGATGAACATGATATTTTTCATTCTTATTGCAGTGCCAATCCATTCCCTAGATGATTTGATAAGCAATTTTTTGCTCTGCAAGGTTACTGGGAACATAGTGCAATCTATCCTTATTATAGTGTAATCTAGATAGAACCACACATCCCCCATGGTCTATACTTATATTTTGATTAGAAGATGAAGCTTGGGTATAGGGATACCAGTGATTGCCTCAAAAATGACTTGGAAGATACCATCATATATTAATTGCATGTGATTCCTATATTTGAATATATGTAATTCAGAATAATGATGGGAAATGGTAGATCTACCTTCAGGGGACCAATTTTGAATGCCAGTGAAATTAATAGAGGCTAGAAGTGAATCCAAGAGGTAAGACATCATAGCTAATTACTTGGAAGTCTTTCTCTTGATGGTTGTAAATTGTTTGACCAAGAATAAACTTATTGAATCTCCAATAGGAGGGGTTAAGTTCCACTCTAATATGCAATAGACATAAGATACCCAAACCTTACCTAAATAAGTAGTAGAAGAGGAACCAAAGTCTCTGTTTAATAAAGTCCTAGCTACCCTAACACCTTCAATAAATTGGGGAATATGAATATCTCTATTTGAGGTCCTGAAAACATGGGAACCTTGGATTAACCAAGGTGAGAAGACTGAATCCAAGTTTTGGGAATTTGCCCATTCTCTCAAGGAAGGGAGATCGACATGAGGCAAAAGGAGCTTATAGTAAGCCTCAAAGGCCATGGGAGCTATGCATGCAACCTTGTTGATACTTGCTTTATGAATAATCCATTCTCCATCTATTCTATAGTAAAAAAAAATAGGAACAAGAAGGTTGATACAATGCATTACCTCTGGTTTAGCAGTTGCATGGTGAAGACCTGCCATTTGAATTGATACTAAATCCTTGTATCTTTGGTACGCTAAAGCATTTCTCTTTTCTTCCTAAGAAATTGGTTGCAACTCCTCTATAAAGAAGAATAATTTAGACCAATTTATGATTCCATGCACATTCAAGGTTGTTAAATCTAATTCTATGTCTCTAAAGATCCTTCCTTCACCACCTAAAGTTAGATAAAGCTATGCTTTAATCTTCATCTATTGCCTACCCATTGACATTTATAATATTGTATTGTAGTTACAAAGCTATCAAAGTTCTTATTAAGGTACTTACTCTAAATTTAGTTCACAATTATCTCAAGTGTCACATAATCAATTAAACTGACTCTAGCCTTCTTTATAGAGGGTTTAGGGTTTTTTTCTTTAATGGAAAAAATATCAAGCTTTTGATTTCATACGTGCCTTAGATTTGATGGAACCTTTCCATCATGTCTTATGTGTTTTCAATCATGAGATACATTTCATTTGGATCCTCCATACTTACGTGGAGCATATGTGGTAGGGTTCCATGCCTTTCATGACCAATTTCATAAATGTCATTTTAAAAGTGATCATTGATTTTCAAAAGTCACCTTTATTTTTCTTTGAAAATCTAAATCTAGGTCCTTGCGTTTAATTGGTCTCTTGATTTTTAAACTCACTAATAATGCCATGTGTCAAGATCATGAGGCCTTTGAAAATTCCTCAACTTCATTGCACCATTGGATCAAATCCAGCGAGCAAGTGATCACCATTGGATCTTAGCTGAGACCAGATCATTAACTACATGCTTTTTTTTAAAAGGCTTCATGCTCGATGCACCATTGGATCAAATCTAGAGAACAAGTGATCATCATTGGATCCTGCAATATGCTTACCTTTTAATCAGTTACATGATCATATAAATCTTATGTTTAAAAACATCATTTAAAATTTTTATTTAAAAAACATAAAATGACTTAGGCTAAGATCTTTATATACTAAGCTTATTTTTGTAAAAAGCTAGGAATTTATTAATTTTTTTTTAGAAATACCCCCTTTGATTAGGCTTTAAAAATTGTCTATGTTAAATTTGATGTGTTCAGTCATGTCAAATGCGTCCTCACAGATGTCAAATGATGGGAGTGAACTTGTCAAATTTAAGACAAGGGAGTTCCCAAGGCTTCGAGGATTGTCTCAGTTAACTTTGATGGGTTTGGTTACGTCAAATACATCCTCATAGATGTCAAATGATAGGAACTAACCTTTCAAATTTAAGATAGTGGAATTTATTGATCCAATAATTTAATACCATGTGTAAAGCCTTCAGGAGACACTGAGGCTTCTAGGATTGTTTAGTTTAAATCTGATGGGTCAGTCCCATCAAATATGTCCTCATAGATGTCAAATGATGGGGGTGAACATGTCAAATTTAAGACAATAGAATATTTATAACTCATGTTAAATTTGATGAGTTCAGTATTATCAAATACGTCTTCACTGATGTCAAATGATGGGAGCAAACCTGTCAATTTTAAGACAATAAATTTTTCTAGTCTAATGAATGAGTGCCATATGTAAAGCCTTTAGGAGATCTTGAGGCTTCTGGGTCGATGCACACCATTATATTAGAACCTTTGAGGCAATGTGAACCATCAGATCAAGTCATGAGTGGTTAATAATTGTTAACATCTTTTTGGGTGTTGGATTTAATTCACACTATTGGATCGAAACCTCTGAGAAAATGATCACCGTTAGATCTGTAAAAGAGTATAAGCTTTAAATTAATACCCGATCATGTATAAATTTTAGCCTAAGGTTTTATATTAATATTCAGTCATATTTTAAAGAAAAAACATATTTAAAGCTTAATATAAAGTTAAAATTAGGATCATTTAATCAAAAGAAAATAAAATTTCCCAATAGTATTTTCCATGAATATTCAAATTCAAACCCCCTTTAGGGTTTGTTCCTTACGAACCCTAGCTTCTTCCATGGACCCTGCAACTAATCACTTTGAAGACAATTATTAGCAATTTTGAACCATGAAACATAAACATGATCAAATACATCAAAGCACATGTTCCCCTTTTAAAATTGATTTGCCTTTAAAATCCAAAATAAGACAACTCTTCACATTCAGTCTAGAATATAGACTTTTTGGAAACAAATACAGGGGTCCTCCTTTCAAAAAATAAAGATAGGGGGTGTTGGTCTCAAAACTAACCTTAGGGTTTCATGCTCTCTTTTCATTTAGGGATTTCCATTATTGTGGTTTCAAATATGATTTTTCTAAGGTTGTGTTTATTATTGTGATATCATTATCCCTAACTTCTTGCATGTTCTATGTTTCTATCTTATGCAATTAATAAACTTAGATCTAAGACACCTACTAGGCAAGGTGATAAATTAATTGGTAGACATATTGATTTGATTCAAATTTATTTACTTATTACTCATGCTTATTTGATAAAAAAATATTGAATGTTAATAAAAATTTTACTCATTATATTGATGATAATGTAAATGGTACAAATCTAAATGATGAAAATGCAAATGATGTAAATATAGATGCTCATGATGGTAATGTTATGAATGGCAACACTAAGAATGGTTGTGTTGCAAAAAGTACTACTATGAGTGCACATGAGAGAACTTGATTTGAAATTTTTATTTGGTTATTTATTATAGAAATTATTGTCATGATTTATGTTGCTATAGAGGAACAAAATAAGATGCAAACATCTAATAAATTTGTATTTGAGGAAGTAGATGTAAAGGAATATTTAAATACTTTTATTCCATTGTAGACACCTAATTCTAGTATAAGTAATGTTTTTGTCATGAATGTATCATGTCTTATCATACATTTGGCTCTTTTAGACCCTTTCCCTTCACATTAGACCCTTTATAGCCTCTACCACCCACATTTTATCATGAACATCTTAGCTCTGTTAGTTTTATGCATCGGGATCCATGCAATCATCCTCAATTTAGATCAATTTCTATTTTTGAGTCTTTTTTCAAGTCGACCATAGTTATGGTTTTCCAATTTTGTCATTACAAAAACAATGATGGCCGATTCTAACCACTTTTTTTGTGTGGGTCATTTACAACTTATCTTGGTTTCTCATGCCTTGATTGTAGGTCCTCATTATTTCCTATGGCCAACCTACACAAGAATATGTAAAAATTAAATTTAAATGAGCCTATATCTAAGAATTTACCCTAAGTCATTCCAAATTGTCTAGAAGCTTCTACATATGGTTTTTCAAGTTATTGAGTTGCACACCGAGTCTAGGATAAGTGCATGGATTTTGGAGGCCAAATTGGGGTCTTAAGTGGTCATTTTTTTCCTAAAACTTGAGAAACGTCAACTTGTATAGATTATTTGAAATGCCTACACTCAAAATATGAAGATGTTATAAGAACATAAATTATAACATTTTGAGTCTAGTTTCTAAATTATTAATTTGTTTTTAAAATGGTCAAGTATAATTAGGTCAAAATGTTAAAATTTGAAAAGGTACTTCTAATTTTTAAGAAAAAACATAGTCAGAAATCGGCCATGTGCCCATCATTTTTTGGGTGGTAGTATTTTTAAAAACTATTTGGTGGAAAGTTAGATAAGACTATCTAGTTTGCAACCTTTATATATATTTAATTTTTAATGAGTATTTAATTTTAATAGTTTTATAATTAAATAAACCTTTAAAATGATTAAAAAAATGGATAGCCAACCATGAACACTCCTTTCCTCCTCACCTCTAACTACCTCAAAAAATTTAAAAATATATTTTTTAATGTATGTAGAATCAGACTTTGTTGCAACCTTATAATTTTTTTCAATTTGCATGAATGAATTGAAAAATTATTACATCCTGATTCCTCGCTAATCAAACTATTTGACTATTTGTGGATATTTATAATTGACACGTTTGATATTCGTTATATTTCTTACTAAGCTTGAGATATATGCTATTATGGAATAGTAAGATATTGGTTAGATACATGATGGTACATGTTTTCATTATTGTGAGCTAGTTTTAGTGTATGTGTATGAACATGTTGATGTGGTGTTTCAGTTATATTTTATGTTATATAGTTATCATGTTGATGTGATCTAACTAGTTGATTATTGTGAGGTTGACGTAGGAGAACTCATATCTTAGAACATGTTCAAGGGAGAGCATCATCAGACATGATGATGTAGATGGAGATATCAGAGGATGATAGAGAACTGGTGAGAACCCTACACATAGCACATGTTAGAATGCATTAAAAATAGTTTGCATTTGGTGTGCTTATTTTTACTTGCATTGAAAAGTTAATTTCTATGAGTTTACTAGTATAGTTTGAATAACGTAATGAATTAATTTTACATATTTGAGATGTTTTACCATTAATACTTGCATAAATGTTTTAGATTATGGTAAAAGCAGGTTTTGAAGGGATCCCAAAACCCTGTACAACAAAGAAAGATAAACCTTAAAGCCCAACGAAGTTTCAAAAAAAACCCAAAATAGGTACGAACCAAACCAGGTTAAACAGGAACCTGAAAACAGCAAAACAAACCATATGTAACCGCCGACACTACACAGAATGGACCGTCACCAGACTGGATCAGCATCCTACAACCTCCAAACAAAGAGGTTAAATCAAATTTAATTTTTAATTTTTACTTAACCTTTTACACGAATGAAGATTCATATCTAGAGGGGGGACCACAGGCTTAGATTTCTTCCTCTTAATAGCAGTCCATCCATCCTCTACCTTTGCTGCCTCAGTCATCCATTCCTCAGAATACGATGGTCTGTTAAGCCCAAGGGATATAGATGACTCATCAAAATCCTTATGAATACCAGCCACATTCTGGCTCCTAGGTAGTTCCTCCAAAATAGGGGGAGAAACCAAAGCCTCCACAACAACTGGCTTTGAAAGATCATTATTCCCATTCACCACAGGACCAACTAAGGAATCTTTCACCGACGACTCCTCAATCATCGGCTCAGAATGGATGCTATCTTCATTCTCAGAATCTGCCAAATCTTCCATAGGTTGTTTAGCTATGTAATGTTTCGAGGAAGCCTTAGACCACCAAGAAGGTGGTCGTCTGGACTTTGAATTCCCAGCCAAACAATGAGCAGCCATATGACCCGTCAGGTGACATTTTCTGCATCGAAAGGGTATGCCCTCAAAATCCAACATTTGTGTCCAAGTTCCCCTTGGGGAGTCCAGACAAATCACCTCTGGTAGGCCCTTTGAAACATCCATTTCGACCATAAAACGTGCACAGGTCGAATGGTGACCAATCGAAGTATTTTTATCCACAAACAAAAAATCTCCTATAGCCTTCTCGATGGTTTCAAAAACCGATTCATGCCATAGATGTATTGGAATATTTGGGAGCCGAACCCAGATCGAAAACTTGTTAAAGGTTTTCGTAAGCAGATTAAAATCCTTATGCCACCATTTGGCCATGAGAGGAAATTTACCCTGCCATAAAAAATCACTGTTGCTCAAGATTATCCTTCTGTCCTCAGGGCATTGGAAGACAGCAATAAAGAAACCTTTTACACACGGGAAGATTTCAACATTGTCTTCAATAAGTGGCAGCCAATTCTTGGATATCCAGTCGTGTAGATCAGCCAGAGAGGGCCAAAATCCTCGAAAACAAAAAATAGTAGCTTGGGAGGAAAAAATTTCTACCCTTTCAAAGATTTTGTCAACTATTTCAAGATCTAAATTTACCCTTGTGGGTTTTAGAGCACTTACAGGCGGTGCATTGGATGGCCCAGATGATGCACGAGGCACAGCTTTATGTAGATTCGCTTCAAACGCCGCCACATCTGCATATGTTCTTCCCCCTGCATCTAACCCTGATCCAGGAGCGTGGGCAAAATGCCCGACTGAAATCTTTCCTCCACCCACCGTAGAAGTCTCTTTAGGGACATTCAGCTCCCTCCCCTTGCAAGCTGACAACACCCCGTCCGATTTAGCAGCCGTAGCCTCTTCGACCACCTGTCTGTCATTACCCGTTTTCAAATTTTTTGAGCGCACGTGCATGGGAGATGGCATTGGCTCAACAGGGCTTGTTATAACATCTACGATGGCATATTATCTCTACTTGCATAAATGTTAATAACATAATTATATTTAAAAATCTAGATTATTAGCTATCAAAAATTGTCATTAAAATTTATGACAACAAGAGATGTTAATTAATTATTAAATTATAGATTTTCTCTAATTTATGTTGAAATAAAAAAAATTGAAATTACCTTGAAAAAGGAAAAAATGAAAAAAAAAAAATAAATAAAAAAATGTAAAGATTAAAATTAGGAAAAATTAAATAGATAAATACATTAAAAAATAAAAAAAAAGAAAGAAAAAAAATATCTAAGATCTAAAGCAAAGAAGGCCTATTTCATATAGGTGGAAACTAAAAAAGAAAAAAAGGAGGAGGATTATCATAATAATTTTCTCTTGAAAAAAATGGCATAACATAGAAGAAAGAAAAGAGGTGTTAGGAAAGAGGCGAGTCAACAAGGACAAACAAACAAAAAGAAGTTTCTGATTGATAGGTATGTGTTGTTTTCAATTTGTCACACTCATGCTAAATGTTAAAATGGTTAGGGAAGAATAAAATGTAAAAATAATGAATTTTTCTATATTACTTATTGTCTAATTCATTTTTAGGGATCACCCAAGTTAATTGACTCAATCCAGTTACTATTAATAAAGACCTTGGTAGATTAAGTCGTTATCTCCAACCTATTTTAGTGAGTACTGAAGTCACTGAATATTATCCACTATACTCAATATATATATATATATATATATATATATATATATATATATATATATCTTCTTCCTAGATAGAGTCTATTGACATCATCGTACCTATAAGCTTGTGTAACACAAAATCTAAGTTGGCATTATTGAGTTTTATTATTGTATATTGCTAGAAAAAATATCCAAGGGCATCGTTATAGAGACCATGCCATTGAAATTTTATAGCTTATGTATATATGTATTTAATTTTTCTTATCTACTTATGAATCATTGAAATCCTTCTTTATATTGTTGCATGCTTATTTGGCATCATTGTAATCTTAGTTCCCAGTGGTATAATCAAGCATCACTGTCTTTTCCAGTCTATATTATAAATAAGGACATCATAATTTATTGGTGAACTAATTTATATGATAAATAAATTAAGCAATGGTTATGATATTGATCAGATTTAAATTGGATTTACACATATAAGCCTTGTTACATTCCACCCTGTATGACATATAAAGGTGGTTGATTATTTTAGCCATAAACTGTATTTTTATTTTTATTAATGGGCATTTTTGATGGCATCTCCCATATAATATCTCTAACACATTAAGATAAAATTGAGTGTTATAATTAACAATGTTGATTATGCTAGTTTGGAGGTAGTGCGAGTGTTCTAGTTAATACTTAGACTTAGAATAGAAAATAACCCTATAGAGATTGGTCATAGTATTCCAAACATTACATTTGTATACTCACTTATTACAAATCTATATTTATTCTGATGCCTCTATTGGGAATTGTGATTAACGCTAGTTATGCAAGAGACTATGCATGATATCTATCAAAACTTTAAATAGAAAACAGGTCGTATGAAGAGACCCAATTGAGCATTATAATTAATAATGCAAGCTATGCTAATTTGGATGCAGTGTGAATCTTCTAGTTTTCCCATTTCTCAATGGCGTTGTTATATTTTATAACATTGAAAAATGTCAATATCTTAAATATATAATGGGAAAAGTCAATATTTTATAATAGTGGGACATATCCTTTTCTCTTTTGAAAATAGATTATTAAAACCGTAGGCCTTAGTCTCCATGTGTTATTTTCAAGAGGATTGAGAATTATTTAAATTAAGGGATTTTTAAGTATGGTATTTAGTGTAAATATTAAATAAGGAAAAGCTTTTTGAAAATTAATAAAAAATATGGTTATTTAAATTATGGTTCATTTACATATGAATCAGAACAATAGTCAATTTCGTATATAAAATTAATTAGTTGAAAATTATGGTATATACAAGCCTATATCAAGAAACTTTTAATTTACATATTTATAGAATTATATAGAAGTCTCGAAATTGTTTAAGAATGTTAGCTATATTTGAAACATAGTCAACTTTTTTGATATTAAATTGTTGAATAATCTTACAAAAATATACTTGGAAATACCAACAATCATAGGTGTTATGTGTGATTAATTTATCCTTCAAGGATTTAATGAGGCATGTGATAAATAGTGAACTCAATGTAGTCCTTATTATAATATGAAGAGTTGCTTATCATATAATTTATGAATCAAAACATGAGATATGAATGTAACATTAACCCAAATTATGGTATGTTTAATAAGAAATATAAGTGTTAATATATTCATAATGGTGTATTTTTATGGTTATAGTTCCAAAAGTGGATTATGAACTATGTTAAATAATTACATATAAGTTAATAAATGTGTGTATTCAAACCCATAAAACATATAATAAATACTAGTTTGTATTATCCTATGTTTCATGTGTGCTAAGACTTATTATATCTAACTATTTTTCTATGCAAGCTTATGTTTCTATGTATGTATAACTACTTTATTAGTCTGGTTGTGATATTTAGTAGTTATATTTAAAAATACTAGACTATGGTAATATGGGTTATCATAGAGTGTAGTATAGTTAGAAATAAATTGTGTTATTTGAATTTGTAGTTAATTATGTATTTACCCAAGTTGTCTAAATTGTAGTCATTATTTTTAGTATGAGATAAAAAATAATGTAAGATTCATTCATATGTTTGAGGGAATAAATGTATGCTTTGGTTACTCCTATGTTTAGCATATTATATGATGTGTTTTCTAGTAGGACGTAAACTACATGAATCTTGAGGTTAATTCATATTTGACCAATTTGCATTTTTGGTGTTCAATAACAAGTGAGATGGACTTCATTGGCTTATTAGCATTACAATATTAGATTAAGGTAGTTCAATCAAGTGGTGTGTATGAATTTGATTGATCTATAGATTACTTTTATTTACTATTCTTAAAAATTTGGTCAAATTATATTTAGTGAGACATTATCATTTCATGAGTATGATTTACATATTTGTGTAATATCTTGCAATAGATCGAGTTTTCTATGTTATACTGCATGTTTAATTTTAAAAAATATACAATACACAGATGCTTGTCTCTCTAGATTCATGTACAATCACTATCTACTCATCCATGAAGGGAGTGCCATTTATTGATGGGATTAGTGTGAGGGATCGTTGGTCCATGATTAGTGTGGAAAAGCACTCAGATGATACTACTTATTGAGATGACACTTGAGATTGCCATAAATATTTGAGTTTAGGAATTATGCTCTGGGAGAGCCATGTATTTTATATGTACATTGTATTGTATTATATTTATTACTGAACATCATCATGAAAAATTTTAGTTACTTATTATTGTATATTGACAACAATGGCTATAGACGTGTATCAATTGTGGCTGAGCTATAGTAATCACTTTCTATATTCGTGCATGTAGTGTTCTTATGATATTAGAGATCTTTGATATATGATGTAATATACTTTACTTACTTTTACCACACTTTGAGTATTTTGTATGATCTCTATTTATATTTTTGTGTTGTAATCTATTTATGGTATATGTGTTATTTCAAAAAAAAATTATGTATTTCTAAGTAGATCCCAATGAGGATGTTACAAAAATATATAGGCAAATATAGACATGTACAGTTGTGACATATGGTGGCATAAAAAGACATACTTAGAAAATAATGTAGATAGAAACCTTAAAGTGTTTAAAAAATAAAAATAAAAATATATTTAGAAAGATGAGAGTCTGCTCAACATCGTGGTAATGTTTTCATGAAATATTCCAATGAAATTCATAGTGTTTATCATGTCTAAAATTAATTTTTTAATTTTCAATCTAAAACAAAGATTTGGTTGTGTGTGTGAAGGTCTAAGCCTTAAGTTCAAATTTCAAACCCTAAAGCACATACACACTAAAATATGTATGCACTATAGCACATACACACTACTGTGGCTCTACATCTGGTAGGGGTTCATAAAAGTGCAAGTTAAAGAAGTGAAACGTAGGTTGTGTATTTACTAAAATACATTTTAAATATATATTATATTTTATATTTATTTTAATAAATATAATAAATTAGGGCCACTTTGCATCTTTTGGAATTGGTCTCATAGTTCTATGAATTGCAATTTAGATATAGTTTTTCAAAATCTAATCTTAGTCATTTTTATGATTTTAGTATTGAACATAAGGTTATCTGGGCATAAATTTTGGATTTGACATCTATTTTGTGCAAGACAATAGTTGTTTTATAGGTTTTTGGGCCTTCTATATTGATTTTTGATGTTTATAAGCATTTTATATGTGCCAAAAAATTAATTTTAAAAACCTTGTATCTCTTAGATATAATTAGATTTGAAAGGATATTGACATATGAATTCACATACATTTTGATTTTATTTGTGATTAGGTGCATTTTAGGCTAAAAGCTACACAACAATACCATGTCCACTTATGACTAAGGAAAACATGGACTATTTGGGGCATATTTGTACATAATTGATAGAATTCATGTTGAATTTAAGCCAAAGTGGTGTGATTGGATAAACACAAGCCGTATTGGTGACCTATGCACACCAACCACTCTTTTATACCAATTTTACTTACGATTAAGTTCTTTATAAGGAAAAAGTGACATAATGATATCCTATTTACTTGTGACGAGGGAAAATGAGGATGATTTGGGGCAAATTTGTTTGTGGTCACCATAATTTAATTTGAATTTAGGCCAAAATGGTGTGAATGGGATAATATAAGTTGTAGTGGTGATCCACGTACACCTAACCGCCCCTTTGTGCCAATTTTACTTACAATTAAATTGCTTACAAACCAACAACTATTAGAATAAATTAATTTATTAGTTCATCTATAAATAAAAGTTATAGAGAAGCTATTATGATATAAAACAACTCACTTAGATTTTAGGTATGTAGTTAGTTCACATAATCTATTATAGATTTATATTATAGAATAGTAAGTTAAGAATATTTAAGATTATTGCTCGCCCTATTATATAAGGGCTATTACAAGCATTTTATTTTGTATAAATAAAACTATGTAGTGGTTATTTGGTTAGCTAAATAAAATTAATTATGTTCAAGCTGATATTTAGTATAGAGCCAATTAGTGCAAGTCATCATGCATTTGCTAATCCTCTGACTCAGGTCGTACACAGATTGCATTGGTATTGAAACTATAACTTTAGCTTTAGTGTTACATCAAATGGATTGCATTAGCAGTCACTAGCTCATTAGTTTTGCATTAAATGGATTGCATCATGATTACCCTAGCTCAATAGTGCTACATCAAATCTAGTTAGTCACTTGACCATGAGTAGCATCGATCTCCTAAAGTGTTGACACCCAACCAACTCTTGAGATCTCTCCCAAACCAGACTTGGTGAGTTTTGCATTTTCGCTCGAGCTCATTATTAAGCTCACCGATCACTCTACAAATAAAGGTGTGTTATTTACTTATTTTTAAAATAAAAAAATGAGTCCAAAAAAGATAGAAATTAATTTCATCCTTTATATGTTCGATGAGCTAAGTTTTTTGATCAAAGCTACATATCTTAGCCGGTTGGTTAGATTTGGCTAAGGCATCAAGGAGGGAGGAGGTTTAGGTATCAAATCCCCTCAACCATCATTTTTGAGAAAAGAAAAAAATTCTAGGGGGATTTATGTAGAAAAACATAAGTGGAATATTTCTACACCAAAAGGGGGAGGAGGGGGCAACAGATATTTTTTTCAATATCAAATATGCCTATGGTTTATGTTTTACAAGTTATGTTGATGTGATTAAACTATTGTATCCATAGTCTAAAATAGATAAAATAATGACATATGGGTCTCATCCCTATAAATCATTAGGAGTAATAAGGTTAATAAATTTTCATTAAACCATCCCTATGTTACTTATTTTCCACAATAATTTGGCATAGATCCCAATAGTTGGATTATCTGAGTACATATGAAAGTTACACCCATGTACAAGGATTCCCACTAAGTAGGTGACATTGATTAGACATATATTTTTCACATACTATCTTGGTACCATGTACTATTTTAATCTCATGGGCATAAACACCTCTTTCATGTACTATGAGGTATATTGAAAGGAAGATCTTATGCCACGTATCGATGAGTATTTAAGAATAACACATATATCAAGAGATGTGGTGTATCAAACTAAAAATATTTTTAAAAGGGAACTTATTTGGAGTGATAAGGAACCTATCCATCTCCCATTATTAGCTTGTTCACAATGCTTGAAAATGGATTGAGATTTGTTATACTAGACACTCAACATCTTCATAGTGAAAACTATGCAACATGGAAGACTAAAGTCAAAACACACTTGGAATTTGAAGACATATGGCCAATTGTTGATGACACATTGACCTGACATGCCACTGACATTGATCAACAACATAAATTTTATAAATTGAATCAAAAGGAAAATTTTATAATTATGTTCAAAGTCTTAGATGAGGTATAACCTTGTATCCACAATGCTACTATAGCCAAGAAAACCTCAGACAAATTAAAGACAATCTATGAGGCAAAGGATGAAAATTAGATTTTGTATTTATAAAGCCAACTACATTGTCTCAAATTGAAACTAGAGGAAAGATTGGAAGATTTTTATATGTTATGTTGTAATTTTATAGGCCTTGATTCTAAATTTATCAAGACAGTGACAGACACCTCTTTGGATCCAATTATCCTTAGAGTGTTTGCCCTTGCATACAATTTTTTTTTGTGACCACACTGTATGTCACAAATCAAAAACAACATTTGATACATTGGTTAACATGTTACACCAAGAAGAAGCCATGTAAATTATAGAGGAAGCTAATTAATAACATATACTTACATCAAATCACAAGGGTAATAAGCCTATGAAGGCTTCAAAACAATCCTATAAACAAAACTAGCAAGGGAACACATCTCATTCCAAGAAATTTTACCTATTTTTTGGAAGGACATGCCATGAATTGTAATATTTTTGGTATAATGCATATACACAAGGCTTGTCCAATAATAGTCCCACTTCACATACTTCACCACAAGTAAATAAGAAAAGACCCCCATTAAAAAAAACTAGAAGAATAAATGACAACACATAAATGTTTCTTAAGACAATAATTATTCAAAAGATGATAAATTATTTTCCACTCACACACATGAGGAAACCTCTCCTCAAACTTTATTTTGGTACATGTATTATGGTGCCACAAGGCACATGACTAGAATGAAATATTGGTTCTCCACCTTGAACCCAATAACATTATGGGGTAATGCCTCTCTTGGCGATGATACCTCTTATATTATTCATGGTCATGGTGATATTTATCTAAATCTTGGAAAATAGAAATATGATATTTATTTTAGTTGTTTAGTTGGAAAAAAATGAAGGGCTCCTTTTGAAAAAGTGAATATTATACTCCTAACTCATTGGATATGGTGCATACTGATTTGTGTGGGCACATGACTCCCAAACTTAGAGGATACAAATAATTTTAGTTTTTTTAATGACTAATCATGCAAAATATTCATATACTTATTGAAAAATAAGGATCAAGCCTTCAAAACCTTCAAAGTATTCAAGACCACTTTTGAAAATGAAATTTGTCACAAAATTAATGACCTCCACTCAAATCATGAGGGAGATACACTAGTAAAAATTTCACTGCATACCTCACAAAACATGGAATATGTTGATAATTCACTACTCCTTATTGGCATTGTATACACCAAAAAAATGATGTTACAGAATGATGTAAGCATATCACTATAGATATGTTTCATATCATGGTTCATGATGCACAACTCCCTTGCTCATATTGGACAAATCATGTCACACAACAATCTACTTGAATAGGCCACCCACCAAAGTCCCTTGATGGTATTACATAGTAAGAAGCTTGGACTGGGAAGAAACTGCAAGTTTCTCATCTTCAAGTTTTTTGTTTCAAGGCACATATGCATGTCCCAAAAAATAAAATAAAGAAAATGGATAAGAGACCAGGGAATGCATTTTTTATAGATATAGTAAAGAGTTGAAGGAATATTAACTCCTTGATCTAGATACTAAGAACGTACTTATCAACATGGATATAATGTTTGATGAGAAAGGTGATATTAGTCCACATTCCACATAGGCACCTAATACAATTATCAAACTTGTAAATTTATCAAAAGATAATAGTGGTAATGCCAATGATTATGGTCAATCAGGACCTCCATCACCACTACACATTGATCAAAGTATGTCCAAGTGGTGTGCTATCATTACATGATATGAAAAATTAGATGGAGTCCTAAATACATCCATTACAAGGCCAAGGATTCATAGTATGGATCACATGGAGGTAAATTTGTCTCTAATGAGCATAGTTATAGAAATATTTGAGCCCTCAATAGTCATGAAGCTCAAGAGTCCAAACCTTGGAAAGACAACATGAATGCATAATATCAATCTGAAGAATAACACATGGTATCTTGTTTATCTTCCACTAGGTAAGAAACCTATCAGATGCAATGGGTCTTTAAAACTAAATAGAAATTATATGGTTGTATAGACAAGCACAAGGAAAGACTCGTAGAAAAGGGCTATGCTCAGAAATAGGGTGTAGATTATGAGGAGACTTTTTCTCCCACGTACAAGATAAGGAGATTCAAAATTATCTTTTCTATGACTACAAAATCTAGGTCAAATGTTCATCAGATGGACATAGAAAGTGCCTTCTTAAATGGATACTTGTAGGAGGAGGTATACATTATCCAACTAGAGGGTTATGTCACACATATTCAAGACTAAAAGGTGTACAAAATTATGAAGTCAATGTATGGTCTCAAATAGGATCCTAGAACGTGATACGCTAAAATAGATGAGCATTTCATTTAACATGGATTCTAAAGGAGTCCATATGATCCAAACCTCTCTCTTAAAAATAAAAGTGGGGATGTTATTATTTTCTTTAATATGGAGTATAATACAAGAATGGAAAATACTCAAGGAACAATGGAATATGTCTTATAATATAAGAATAATTATTAGATATTCTTGATAGGTTACACACACTCATATCATACACCTTTTATTTATGACAAAAAATCTTCTTCAAGATTTGCATTCTTTCTTAAATCTGGTCCAATTTCATGGGGGAGTAAGAAGCATAATTTTTTTCTCATTATATTGAGGTATAATATTGTGTTATAGGAGTCTACAAAGAGATATAGCTATATTACATCTTTGTAGGATTGGGAGTACCTCAAACTTAACCAATAATTTTGTACTACAAAAATCAAGGTGTTCTTAAACTTGTTCACAATCCAAATTTTCATGAGTGCATAAATAATATTAAAGTTCATGTCCATTTCATACATGAACATGTTCAATAACACAATATTTAGCTCTAGTATTTCCCCACTCAATATTAGTGTGTAGAGGTCTTTACCAAGTCACTTTCATGTGATAAGTTTGAGGCATTTAGAGATTCTATCTCTTAAAATCTGAAGACTATGATGAATTAAGGGGGGATGTTAGAATAATTTATTTTATTAATTCATCTATAGATAAATGTAATAGTGAGATTGTTATGCTATAAAATAACTCACTCAATTTTTAGGTATGTTGTTAGTTAATGTAGCCTCTAATAGACTCAACAAATAATAATAGACTAGGGATATTTGATAGTATTGCTCACCCTATTATATAGGACCTATTATAATATTTTTTTTGTATAAATAAACTTATTTAATAGTTATTTGGTTAACTAAATAAAATAATTTATGTTCAATCTCATAAAAGTAGTAAAAAAACCATTTCCACTTACGAAGAGGGAAAATGTAGATATTTTAGGGAAAATTTTCCACAATCACCCCAATTCAATTCGAATTCAGGATAAAGTGGTGTAATTGGGGAAAATAAGTTGCAT
Source organism: Torreya grandis (assembly GCA_037957365.1). Classification (NCBI taxonomy): domain Eukaryota; kingdom Viridiplantae; phylum Streptophyta; class Pinopsida; order Cupressales; family Taxaceae; genus Torreya; species Torreya grandis. Next base: position 1,304,117 of record JARHVA010000814.1, read on the forward strand.
TGGTGACCTTTGCACACCCAACCACCCATTTTTATTGGTTTTACTTGTGATTAGTTCCCTATAGGCTACAAGTGACACATCAACACATTATCCACTTGTGACAAGGGCATAACAAGATGATTTGTGATGAATTTTTATACGATCACCCAAATTCACTTTAAATTAGGTGTGATTAGGGAAACATATATCACATTGGTGACCTATGCACACAAAACCAACATGTAATGCCATTTTTACTTGTGATTATGAGTGTTATAGGCTAAAATCTACACAACACCATATCCACTTATGGCTATGGAAAATGTGGATAATTTAAGCACATTCATGCATCGTCACCCCAATTCACTTTGAATGGAGGCTATATTGGTGTGATTGGGGAAATGTACTTCCCATTGGTGATCAATGCACACCCAACTACCTCTTTATGTTTATTTTACTTATGATTAGGTCAATTATGAGCTAAAAATGACATAATAACACCATAACCAATTGTGACTAGGAAAAGTGCAAATTAGTTGGGGATCATTTATGCTCAATCATCCCAATTTACTTTAAACTAAGGCCAAAGTGGTCTGATTGGTGTAATGTAGGTCATATTAGAGATCTGTGCACACCTAACCACCCTTTAATCTTATTTTTGCTCATGATTATGGGGATTATACGCCAAAAGAAACAAAATAATGCCATATTCACTTGAAACCATGATAAATGTGGCTAATTTGGGACACATTCATTCTCAATCACCTTGATTAACTAGGAATTCAAGCTAAAGTGTTGTGATTAAGGTAGTGTAAGTCACATTAATGACCAACACACACACACAACCACCCATTTATTCCAATTTTACTTGGGATTAGGTCCTTTATAGGTCCAAAGAGACATGAAATACCATATCCACTTGTGACCAAGGAAAATGTCGATAATTTTGGGCACATTTATGCATGATCACCCTAACTCACTTTAAATTCAGACCAAAGTGGTGTAACTGGGTAAATGTGATTGGATGGTGTTGTTGTCTATATTTTGTATTATAAAGTACCTAATCATAATTAAAATTGACTTAAAGGGTGGTTGGGTGTGTGCATGTTACCAGTGTGACCTTAGGGTGATTATGTACAAATTCACCCAAAATTATGTGCATTTACCTTGGCTACAAGTGAACAAGGCATTTTTGGGTTTTTTTTAGCCCATAATAAACCTAATCACAAATAAAATTAGAATAAAGATGTGGTTGGGTGTGCTAAGGTCACCAATGTAACTTATAATGATCCAATCACACCAATTTAGCTTGAATTTGAAGTGAATTGAGGTGATCATGCATAAATATGCCTAAAATTTTCTAAGTTTTCCCTAATCAAAATTAGATATGGTGTTTTATTCACTTTTGGCCTATAATTTACCTAATCACAATTAAATTCAAAATAATTTGGTGGTTGGGTGCGTATTTGTCACCAATGTAAATTACTATACACAATCTCATCACTTTGGCCTAAATTCCAACTAAATTGAGGTGATCACTTATGAATATGCCCCAATTTTTTTGCATATTCCATGGTTTCAACTGGATATGTGGTTTTGTGTTGATTTTAGATTATAATCCCCATAATCACAAGTAAAAATGGCATAAATAGGCTATTGGATGTGCACAGGTCACCAATGTGATCTACATTACCCCAGTCACACCAATTTGGCTTGAATTCAAAGTGAATATAGATGTTTGTTTAACCCCTTTTTAGGATTTAAGAGTATAGAGAATAACCTAATAAATTATGGAATAAAATATTCTAAAATCAATCTAGTTAAATAATTTTAAATTTACGATATTTTGATAAATATACTAAATTTGAGAATATGTTAAATGTAGAAAAGTACAATGTCAAAAAATATTCTAAAAGTAGGAGTGTGAAGGAGAAGTAACACTTAGCTTATGCAATGATGCATAAATAAATATGACATGCATAGGTGTATAATAAGACAGTCTAAAGGTTTACCTTGATTTTTTATATTCTAGAATTAACTTTTTGTTAATTGGGACACTAACATCAAACTATAAACACTAGCATCGATGTTTCCGTCCTAATTTCAATGCTTTTTTTGGCTCAAAATATGGATATTTTTATAGAATTATAAATTATGTTTATTAGGTTTTGATATTATCTTATATTTTATCATTTTAGATAACATGTACAAGTTTCAAAAATTAGTCTTTTGCTTAAAACCCTAGGTCCTCCAATTTAAGGCAAGCCACCTTAAAAACTAGAGGTTAGTGGGCTCAAGTGAATTTACGTTGAGCTCTAAGACCCCTCTATCAATGAGAATCACTTACATATCCATATAATCTAAAGAGGGCCTCATATCGATGTTGTTTGTGAATAATTACACAATATCATATATGTGAGTACATTTATGATCTATCTTGTAACTTGAAAAATAATGCTCATGGGATGCTATTTGAATGCTTCAAAATTATAAGAAGACTATTCCATTTGACTAATTTAGAAATAGGGAATAATATGGCAGTATAGCTTAGTTGTGAAAATGATTTTTATTAGTGTAGTGTGAGCTTGAGATGTGCTTGCCAGACATATAATAATTTACCTTTGATTTGTATTTATACCACATATTTTAAAATAATCTCATGGGAGGGTTAAATTACATAAATAGTTTGACCTATACATATCAAGATATTTTAAATTTTAAATTTTTGGAAGGTATAGACATTAGTGTCAAACTTGGAAAACTAGCATCGATGCTAATGTCTTAATCTAGGCACTAGTGTCCTACATAGTAAATAATTGATGAGGATCTATAACTGTCTATGTAAGATGAAAATAATTTTTTATGTAAACTATAGGCTACAAGAGATCTATATTATCATTATGTTAGGTTTAGACTTATAATATACGTAATTTGACATAGTGAGATGGTGAACGCAAGCCCTTTAGTAGAAGAAAGGTCATAAATTGAAGGGTTGAGCCAGGATTGGTATTTTTCAAGTATAAAAGACTAGTATGTCATATAAAATAAGATTTTGTCATCTACATTTCCTCCTACCACCCCCACATTAATATAGTAATCATAAGGATAAAATTACTAGGTTAAAAGAAATAAATGCATACCTTGGTATGTACAACAAAACTTGCCTTTGCTTGATCCCCATTTAAATTTGTTGTTTGTGTATTAAATAAAAATGAGATCATATTATAATTTAATTTGTGCATATAACCTAAAAATTTAATAAGTGAAATGCTTAAAAGTAAAGAGAGCAAGGAAAGAAAACATTTGTGTGTCGATGCAACCATGTTTCCCCTTGGTACTTTGTTTTGGTGATGATGTTTCCTTGTTGAAGTATTAGAGAGAAAGGTTCACAACTAAACCTTGGAGATGTGAAGATGGTTATTTAGAGGGTGATCATGTACCTACTCTAATGCAAGGGTGAGTTTTGGCAAGGACATTGAGGGCACTAAATCTCAATCACACAACACAAGTGTGAACATAATCTAGCCAATATATCCAAGGTAAAATAGTGTAACCATCTCAACTTGAAAATGAGATTCATTAAGGGTGTTGATTATCGACCGCACTAACCAAGGGAAGCAATTGTTGTAGACAAATAAAGGCTCAATGGCTGTGTCTTGGAAAAGTTATTACATCAATCTGTGGTGAGAAAAGAATGAAATTTTTTAATGCCCCCTCATCAGATCTATTGTAAGTGGTGTATAATATGAATATGTATCTATGATTTGGTACATTTTCATGGCATACACACCTCTAATTTGTCTCAAAATAAAGTATAGTTTAAAATGTAACATCTATGTATATGATATATGTTTCATATCTGAAAAATCTATCCCAAATCTATGAAAATCAGTGCCAAATGCATAATATTTTATCCAAAGTGTATATCTAAATCATGTAAACTATATTAAGTTATGCTAATTCTGCCAACTGTGTGTGTGGACTCATGTCTCTATAACATGCCCCCATTGACATGCCCCCTTTTTAAGGTGACAAAAATGCAACCTAGTAGTCACCTTATTTCAAAATTTTAAGATAACCATCTCATATATGTATCAATCATGTAGTAATTAAGTATTAATCAAGCATATAGTGGTGTCATGTCTAAATAGATATACCAATTAAATTGGAAGTATACAATCACAACAATCCCTATGATGCATGATATGGATCATGGAAACATCTAGGAGTAACAATCATAAACTCAAGAAATAATCAAGCACACATGAAAGAGCACTCAATGTCACACAAAAGGGATCTAAAGAGACAAAAAAAAAAGACATTTTAAAATGCCACACACTTAAGGGGATGATATGTTCAAATGTCCACACACCAAAGAAATAACACTTAGGGGCACTGTGGCCAAAAAACAAGGAACACATTTAAATATTCCATAGTCAAGAAAATGTGACACACAAGAATTAAAATAATGAAATCCATGCATGATAAGATGAATAAGTGAAATATGTAAGCAACCAACATAAGCATATCATATTATTTCTACATGCATGTGTTAGTAAAATGTCTTGTAGCATAACATATCTATCACACTATGTAAGATGTAAACATGAGTATAGACATGTTCAAGCATCTATATTTAAAATTAACATGATAATATAAAGTGATAATAAAATAATGTAGCCTATATCAATCGTGATCAATAAAGAAAATGCCCCCAATGTAGTGTGTCATATGGGTAGAAGAAAAGGTCAAACATCTATATGCTCATGTATTGTAAACCAAGTGTATGCATGTATCACACTCAAGCACCTATGAAACATATGTGTGTATAAAAAGGAAATGATATGATATATACTAACATAAAGTAAACAACATTTTTTCAAAAGCTAGTAAACATGTGTATGCTAAATATTCTTGTATTTTGCTTTATTTGAATGTTTTTATATTTTCTTAATTTTTTTATTTTTTTTATTTTTTGCATATTTTAATTTTAGGGAAGAAAGGGATAGCCGATGATCCCATCTAAGGGATGTTCATATGGTGCTCTAGACTTAGGAAAAGGTACAATAAATGAGTCATACTATAAGTTGTAGTTGTTTGTGGAACCCATTGCTTAATGCTTTGTGACTTATCTAATGCAACTGTAATTATGGGTCTTTATACCCTATCTGAAACATGTTTATCTACTCTTAGCAACTAATTGGTCCATACATGTGTAGATTAGGGATTTGTGGAGTCCATTATGTATCTTTGATGCAATAACCTCTCATGTTTTGACCACTTAGGAAAGGGGATTGCCTTTTGCTTAGCTTTTCACTCATGATTAACTTTAGTAGGTTGTATAATTTGTTGTTTTGGAATAAACTTATCTTATTGTGATTGATGCCAATACTGAATCCATGAAATTATTATTACCTTATTATAATTAATATACTTAAGATATCTATGCATTGTGTAAGGTAATACTCGGAGCTTATGAGTCCAAGGTCATCCCAATAACATATCAAATACCCCCATATATGGTATAAATTAAAATTTTGTGGTCACATGTGCTAGACCAACTTGTAAAGGCAAATCAATCTCACCAATAACTTATTTTATTTTTTCATCAAATACTCTGACCATCTTGGTCAAATGGTATAAATCACGATGTGTGTATCCCAAATGTGTAAGTATTGTCTTGGTACATAAATTTTCACTAGAACTATTATCAATTATAGAATTGTGTATATGTTAATGACCAATATGTTTTTTAATAAATAATGACTGAATATCTACATCATTATCCATAATTTCACTATCATCAATACGAGGCCTGTGAACCATAGGAGATATTGTGTATGTAAGTGTGCCAATAATCCCATCTAATGGGTGTCCATAATGTGGTGGAGGAGGATATGAATTATATTCCATTTTCACTTATGGTGTTTCCTTAGAATGATCTTAGAGTGGATTATTAAATATCTTCTAGTTTTGATGATCACTAGGTTATGAACTTGAATCCTTTGGAGGATCATCAAAAGTGATTTATTCACTATCAATGAGGTCTTGTATCTTGTGATTCAAATTATACCATCTATTTTTAGAATGTTTGACACATTGGTGATAGTCAAAATAAGCATTTTCATCATATCTTTTTGGTAACAGTCGAATCGTATCAACCTCTATGGGAGGAGGGAGAGATATGAGATGATACTCCATAAGCTTCTTAAGGAGCGTAGATGGAGACTTAGGTAATAATGTAAATTTTCTTATATGCATTGAATAAGATGAGATGATTCGGTTGATGTTACACTATATTAACCATTGTTGTTTCTTCCTTTTTAGTGTATGTAGGCTTCACCTTATACCTTTGTTTGATATGAAACTTGGTATAAAATGTAGTTGGTGTGTTTACTACATAGTTAAGCTTGTTCAATGCAATACATGTCATTTATTGATCTTATAAAATATAGCCTAAGTCATAAAAATATTTAAACTTATTGAAGACAATAGATTCATGTAGTGGGGTAAGCAAACTTTGCTTAAACATATCTTGAAGCTCTTTATCTGCCATTGGATTTGTCATTTTGTCCAACATTGTATTATACCTCAAAACATATTTTTTGATAGGCTCATTTCTTCCTTGCTTGATCTTCTTAATGTATGCATATGACATATTTTTAATGGTGTTGATTGATAAATGTTCTTGAAACTAATCACCTATAGGTTTTCATGCTTTCACTAATTTTATTGGTGGATCATAGAACCATCTCAAAGAATAGTCCTTTTGTATTTTTGGAAATAATTTTGTCAAAATTTTATCATTGGAAGCATATTCAAGGCATGTTGCATAGAAAGATTGAAGATGTTGTTTGGGATCACTCTTTCCATCATAAAATGTGAAATTGGGTGCTACAAAACTAGTTGGTAAAGGGTGAAAATATATCTTAGGCACAAGAGGATTATGTAGTAAATCTTGTGAATCAATACCATTATTTGATTTTAAAGCATTTTGCTCAATATTTATAACCTTAGCTTCTAAAGTTTAAATAACTTGGAGAAGAGCTTGCATAATAGACCTAGTGGGATTATTATTTGTTGTTTGAGAAGTCACTAAAGGGGATGCAAAAACTATTTGTGCTGATGTTAGGCACTAAAACTAGTATTTGATTTGAAGAATTAAATGGAATCATGGAAGATGTAGTAATAGCAATTTGATCATCGAGGAACAATGACTTGAAAACATTTTTTGTGCCCCCACTAGATGTAGTAATCAATAGTGTGCTCAAGGGGATGGATAATGGAATTAATGGTTGATAGATATATCTAGTGGCACTAATATTTGGATTAATATATGCAAATGGTTTTTCATTGATACTATTATATTTTTTAGTCTCCAATATAGTATGGAGAATCTTATCAAAATCTTTAGGATTTTGATGAATACACTCTAGAAACATTGAAATAGCTTTAAATTGCTCTTGATATACTTGATTATGTTCATTATTATCATGTGATTCATTATTTTCATTGTCAGATTCATTCTCTATGATAACATTGTTTGTATTTTTATCATTCTCATCATTGACATTCTCATCTTTGACATAATTTTACATGGTATTAGCTTTAGACATTTTAAGTGGAATAAGGGGAAATTGAAGATAATCAATAGGTGAACGACCTATTCTAGCACTATACCTAGATTACGTACAAACAATAAAATTAGATATGAATAATTTCTATAATCTGAAACCCTAGAAGGCTAAAAACCTTGAGGCAAGCTAGGGTTGAGCAAGGAGACTTAGAAGTCAGGTTAACCAAAATGTTTAACCCCTTTTTAGGATTTAACGGTAGGGGGAATAGCCTAGTCAATTTTGGAATAAGTTTTTATAAAATTAGGTCAATTAAATAATTAAATATTTACAATATTTTGATGAATGTACTAAATTTGAGAATATGTTAAATATAAAAAAGTATAATGCGAAAAAAATATTATGAAAGTAGCAATGTGAAGGTAAAATAACACTTAGATTATGCAATGATGCACATACATATTTTATAGGCATAGGTGTGAAAGAATATAGTCTGAAGGTTCACCTTGATTTGTTAGATTCTAGAAATTAGCTTTCTGTCAGTTGAGACACTAGCATTAATGCTTCTATCTTGATTTTAATAATTTTTCTAGATTAAAATATAGATTCTTTTTTGAAATAATCAGTTTCACCTATTAGGTTTCGATGTCACCTTATAGTTTATCATTTAAGATCATATGCCTAGGTTTTAGAAATTAGTATTTTACTCAAAACTCTAGGTCCTCTTATTTAGGGCATGTCACCATGAAAAATAAGGGTTAGTGGGATAAAGTGAAATCAAGATGACATCAAATACCTCTCTATAACTAAGTGCTTCCTCTATAGCCATATACTTGATAATGGGCCTCAAAGCATATAATTGTCCTTCTTATGTGGGATTATGTGTGAAAAATTATGCAATATGTTATATTCAAGTGCATCTAGCTATCTAGCTTGTAACTCAAAAAATAGTTCTCTTGGGATACTCTTTGAATGCTTCATACCTATAAGAAGACTATTTCTATGACTAATTTGGAAATAGGGTAGCATAGCTCAGTTTTGCAAATTATTTTTAGTATTGTAGTGTGAGCTTGATAGGTGCTTGATATATATATATAATGAATGATATTTGATTTTTATTTTTGCCACACCTTTTGAAATAATCTCATAGGAGGTTTACAGAAGACACATAAACAGATTCATACATATCAAGAGATTTAAATTTTTTAATGTTTGGAAGGTTGGAAAACTAGCATCACCACTAATGTCCTAATCTAAATGTTATTGTACTATAGGTTAAAGAGTTGTTGAGGTTCTGTAACTATCTATGCAAAAAATAAATAAAGGTTTATGTAAACTATAGGCTACAAGTGATCAGTGTCATTGTAATGTTAGGGTCAGACTATATGATAAGCAATTTGGCACAATGTGATTACAAACATGAGATTTTCAACAATGAAAAGGTCATAAATTGAAGAGTTGATATATGATTGGTATTTTAAAAGTGTACAAGACTAGTATTTCATATAAAATCATATTTTGTCATCTTTAGTGATCAAACACATATTATCCATATTTGTCTTGTTCGTAAGTGGATTTGGTGTTATTGTGTCACTTTTGGCCTATAAAGAACCTAATGGCAAGTAAAATCAAAACAAAAAGGTGGTTGGATGTGTGCAAGTCACCACTATGACTTAAATTTTCCTAATCACACCACTTTGGATTGAATTTGAAGTGATTTTGGGTGATCATGCACAAATGTGCTCAAAATTATGTGTAACAACTTGTAAATTTTTTTTAACACACCTAGAATTCCTATAAATGTTAGCAACCAATCCACAAGGTCCTAAAACTTAAAAAATGACTATATGTTTGCTAAATCGACACTAGTTGTAAAATTTATGCCCTAAAAGCCTTAGGCTTAATACTAAAATCGTGAAAATGACTAAGTACTTACAAAATTTATTTTTTGAAAAAACATCTTCTCAACTATAATTCCTGAAGCTGTGAGACCAATTTTAAGAGATTTAGGGTGGCCCTAATTTATTATATTTACTAAAATAAATTTAAAGTATGCTTAAATTTTATTTAGGAAGTGCACAACCTTATTTTCATTTGCTCTACTTGCATTCCTTCAAAGCTTTTTAAATTACAAAGAAACGATAGTGCACAAACATTGTAGCACGTACAAACTTTAATGTGTATGTATTTTAGACCATTCATTCTCTAGGTTCGATAATTACCAAGCCTAAATTACAAAATCCATACACACTTTTTAAAACCACACGTGTTTACATCAAAATCACATTTTGGAAAAAACATATCCACCTTTTGGTACCCAACTTCCTGCACTCACCCTTTATCTATTGCACACTTGTCAAGGACCCTACACATTGAGCTTGTTCTTCTCGCATCATCTGTTGAAGTATTATACCTGCATAATTATACCAAAATAAGGTAATTAAGGAGCATATAGTTGAATTTGATTATCTATAGAGAGAAGGTGTATTTATCTCATTTGGGTTAGAAACACTCAAAAATACTAGAACTATATTGATCCTTGATTCTAAGCATGCAAGATATGTAACTACAACCCTCATAACAGAATGATATAACTAACATTGCACATTATTTATACTCTTGTGATATTGTGGTAAATCATGGCTACATAAAAATAGAATACATTATGATAACTTTGTGCATCATTATATCAAGCAAAGCTATGATTATATTAATCTGCCATGGTGATGCATCCCAAAAGTTTCAAACCCCTAGGAGTCATAGAGCCATAATCATAGTAGCCTATCAAAATCATCAAAAATATACCACACTTGACTATACAAATCTATTTAGGTCATAATCAAGGTTGGTCAATTCTAGTCATCATCAAAAATATAGTCTGATTCTAGGATTCCAATCTATAGTCTCAAAGCCTATTTTCTAATACCACAAGTCATTTTCAAAATATAGGTGTGTCCATATCATTATTTATCTCTCATTTTTTTCAAGAATTAGGTAGATCTGATTACTACCATTTATTATATTATTTTAGATCTCCCCATATGCCCTTAATTTTTTAGGAGTTTGCACCTTGTAATCAACTTGCATCAAAACAAATTGTTGAACCCATTTTATCGACTAGTTAGCCTTACATTTTGATTATTCCTTCACCTTCTAGGGTTTGATCCACTTTTTAAATGTGATTTCTTAGATTTTAGTGATTTTTTTCTTATTTATTTATCAGTAACCCTGGTTCCTTTCATTCTTATCATATTTATATATTATGTTGATTAAAAAAAGCTAGACATATAACCCCTACTAGGTGAAGTGCTAGATTAAATGGTATTACTATTGATTTTATTCAAATTAATTTATTTGGTAGTAGTGTTTATTTTAAAAATAAAATGACAATTTTTAGTGGTATTTATGCTCCTACTATTGTTGATAATTTAATTAATACAAATTTGAATGTTGAATATGCATATGATGAACATAATTATGAGGATAATGCTTTTGATGGTAATGAACATAATTATTATGGACTATACTTTTAATTATGAGCATATATTTATACACATATTAATAATACTTTGGCTCACACACATGATACTACATCTAGATACATATTAATTCATCAATTCAAGATATATAAGTGCAAATCAATAACTTTATCAAGGATCTCAAAGACATGGCCATGTGTTCATGCCTAATGAAATATTACACAACCCATTTGCTCATGAAATCCTTATCTACCTCTTCCTTACCAATTTTACTATGCCTAAATTTAAAGTATACAATAATAAGGGTGATCCTTCACCAAGGATAATTTTAGTGGCTAATATTTTCCATTTGAATAAAATTAGATTTCAATCCTTTTGAAAATGGCTAATTGGATCAATATATCTATTGACTGATTAATACAAAATTTATTCTATTTCCTTATTTCTTACTTCTAATTGCCTTATAGAATATGTTCCCACCTTTGTGTGGGCATGGTTTAGCTAAGGTTATTATGTGTTTGTGGGTCTTGATTTCCCCCAAAATTATAACAAACATGCATTAGTTATTTTAATTGGCCTCTTATAATCTTAAATATATGACTTACCATACAATATTAAAGTTATAAATATATTAATAAATGATTAGTATTATATATATGACCCAATGAATCATAAATATATTAAACACTTTCAATTATGCACCCCTAGTATGTACTATGTACCTAAATATATATGACTCACTATGTACTTATAGTCACAAACACATGAATACAGTCTTAAATATATTAAGACCTTTCAATTATGCACCAAATTTGAATTTGTAGTTATAAATACATGTATATAGTCTTAAATATATTAATACCTTTCTATTGTGTACCAAATTTGTAATGGAAGTTCATTTTAATTTAAAATTTACAAATCATTCATTACTAAAAATTATTGCTTGTGGATCAAGGTAAAATGGACCTTGATCCGAGTTGTCCAACTGACTCATCATAGAGAACTCAAAAGAAATACATATCATTCATTTTGGGATTTGGTAATTCTGTAAGGCATGTAATGGGCACATTGGGTGGGTCTATTTTATAAATAGCTTGAAGACCACAAGGAAAACCTTGTGACTCCCACAATAACAAATTTTTCATCTTCAACAAAGTTGATAAATTAGATGGAATATTTATGTAAAGGTCCTTATTTTACATATCCAACATCTCCAAATATCTAAAATTATTGGAAAAGTTTTGATTTTTATTGAAAATATTGTCATTGATGTCAAAGGTCTAGCATTATTGGTGATAAAGGCCCCATTGCATTTAATGGTGTTTTTAATATTCATATCTTGGATAATGTGTGTTAATATTTATTTAATATTAATGAATATATTTTTGGTTGCATATAAGTCAAAAGAGCGCCCATGGAGAAGTCAAAGAGTCATGGGGTACAAGACAAAAGAGGAAAGGACACATTTTCTTATGAAGGGTCACCATATGACTTTTCAAATGCAAGGATACAAAAGGTTATGCAAGTTTGGTGCCATTTTCCATGAGGATTGAAGGGTCACAAAGGGTGAATGCCAAAGGTCATTTGGAAAGCTATAAATAAATGCTTGAGAAGCCATTTGTAAAATGAAAAGAGTGCATGGTTTGTATTTTTTTCAAAGAGAGAAAAGCAAGAGATATTGTAGAGTTCTATCATTTGTTGAGTAAGCAACATTGAGAGATAGTTGTGTTTTATACACAAGAGAGGTTGGTGCTCTTGTGGGTTGGTGCTCACAAATATTTTCAAGGGGTTAGTGCTCCTATGGGTTGGTTCTCACAAATAGTTGTTGTGTTGGTGCTTGGCAAAGCGGTTGGTGCTCCTGCAAGTTGGTGCTTGCAAAATTTGTAATTTGAGTTGGTGCTCATTCATATACTTGAGATTATTCTCTGTGGTTTTTCCCACTTTGGGTTTCCATGTAAAAATATGCTCTCTCTCTCTCTCTCTCTCTCTCTCTCGTGTGGTGCATATTATTGTTTTAGTTTTATTGCATATCTTGAATGTGTGGTTAAGTGGTTAAAAAAAGGAATTTGATTAAGAAATAAGATATATAATATATTGATTCACCCCCCTTCTCAGTATATTTGGTGTTAGCAATATTATCAAATAATTGTACAACTGCTAGAATAGATTGAAAAATTTAAGTTCTTTTAGTATGGTAGTAGTTTGTAGAGGATTATATCCAATGGTAAAGTTGATCAAAGACACCAAGTTATCGATAAAGGCATGAATTGTGCCATTGATCATTTTTTAATGGAAGAAGAGTGCTTCCAAATTTGGGAGAAGACAAAAGTAAAGAGGAGTAAGGTTAGAGAACACGTTTCTTTTGAGGTTTAACACTCTCAACTCGTTTAGGTCATGGATACCAATTGGTAGGATTCCAATGAATAATTTGTAGGATAAATATAACCTTTGAAGATGCTTGCACTCCAAAAGAGATTGTGGGAAAGGACATTTGAAATATCTCCCTTATATTATGAAGGACATTCAACTTGGAAGGGTGCATACCATCGAAATTAGGCTTCTTAATATCAAATCATAGGTGAGATTTAATTTGGTATGTATAGAGTAAACAATTCTATTCCAGGAGCATGAGTTGTGATAGGATGCATTCCAGTTGTACATTATGTGTTGTATATCAATCCAATACGTCTCCTTTATTTATAACATAATTAATCCCTATATTATTTTTAGATCTTACCCTACCCAATTAAAAAAATAGGTGACATTACTTCTTAGAAATTGGTTTGCATCATTGTATTTATGTGGTGGTGGTTAAGTTTATTCTTCTTATGCTTATTTACTTAGAATTTTAGAACTTAATGTTAAGTTATCCTTTTATTGAGTTGTTACAGTTAGGGTATGACAAGTTTTGGGTTTGTGGCATTATGAGTGTAAATTTTAGGTTTCATGTTTGGGTTTTATTATGGCTCATGAGGAACAAAAAAGTAGAATCATAAATGAATGAGATACCTCTTAATGTCTAAGGCTTTGAAATGAATAAGAAAATTCATCAAGGGAATTTGTGATAAATTTTAGAATTAGAAGCAGTGATAAAATATGAAGGGCTGGTCTTAATTTCAAGTTGAAGGGCGTATATTCACCTAAACCTTCCATGGTGAAAATTTACAAAAAAGAGTTGTACTTCACTAGAAAAAATAAACTAGGTGCACACTTCATTAAAAAATATGTTAAATAACATATCGATCTTCTAATTTTTATAGACTTCAACTTTTAGGATGCTTTAAACTCTTTAGAACTTGTTGGGGTTAAACTTCATGATCTTATGAGCATATTTTTTATTTTCAATTGTATCATATACTAGAATTGTTTTGAAGACCGTATGAAATGGAAAGGGAATGGTTGGGTGCGATGTCAAAAAATATTAAGGGTTACATAAATATTTATGAATTATTGTAGAAATATATATTTACTCTTTTATTCTTCCTTATTTAAATATGATTGTCATAACTTTTTAGAGAAATATTGAATGGGTAACCATTGTAAAAAAAATACTTGACAATCAAAGTTGATTGTCAAATTTAATCCCTAAATGGAAAGGCTAATCCAAAAAAGTATATGCACTTTGAATAAAAATATATTTTGAAAAAAATAAATGAGAATGTTATTCACTATTTATGAGACATTATGCCCCACATGCTTTGGACGTGTACACTCCTCGTTTTCCACCCTTCAAAATAAGTTTGGATTATTATTAGGATTATGTCTTTCCATTCAAATAATCAATTATTCCATGTATAAAAATTAAATAACTAAAAAAAATAACAATTAGAATACTAAAATAAATTCTTTGATTGCCTAATAGCTTCTCTAGTTTGAGACTGGGGGGTACTATTCTATGACCTATAAACACTATCAATATATTGTTCTTCACAATTGAAGTCATACTGTAAAGAGATTGTCTTTACCAATCATAATGTCAGGGTAAGTGCATAAATTTGGGGGACAAAAAGTGGCCTACCTATGGACATGATTTTCCTGAAATTTTAAAAATCTAAACATCTGTAGATAATTTGAGATATCTACACTCCAAATTTGAAGATAGTGTAAGAACTTGAAATGAATAATTTCAAGTCTAGTTTCTAAAACACCATTTTTTTTTTAAATTGTTAAGTATAACTAGGTTAAACATTTAAAATTTGAAGAGGAACTCCTATTTTTTTAAGAAAATAGAGTAGATAGACAGTTGTGTGGTGCACCATTTTTTAGCAGTGTTTAATATTGTTTGCAAACCTTTGGTGAACATTTAGATAAGGTATTGTAGTTTGTGACCTATATTTTTTTAATGAAATTTTCCACTAAATAGATCCTAAAAACTCATAAAAACATGGATATTTTTCCATGTGACATGCCTAACTACCTCAAAAAAAATGAAAAATCATTTTTTTTGCATGTGTGTATAAGTAGGCCTAGTTTGTGACCATATAACTGGTTTTGCACTTAGATCAATGAAAACAAAATTACATGAACATGTATAGGCATGTATGTTTGTGGCATGTAGTGATCTAAAAAAGGTATAGTTAGAACTCAACATAGTTTGAAACCTTAAATCAGTACAAAAATTATAAAAATGATATTTTTGGAAAGAGGAAAGCGTGCCTGTCATGATGGTATTAAGTTTTTTTAATTTTACCATTGAAATTTGCAGTGTATTTGGTGATCAAAGTTTAATTTTGTTGTTTTTATCAATACTCTTAGACTCAACTATAGATCGATAGGTCCAAGCCATTCTCGAGCCAAAAGGCTTGGTTTTTGAATTCAAATTCAAATAGAGTGATCGCATTAATAAATTGATTGCTTTATTAACCACATTAATAACACAATCATATTAGTTAATAAAATGATCACGTTAATAATGCATTCATGTTATATATTCATAACACACAAAAATGCTTTTTTGATCTTGAGCTCAAGTTTTATATACATTGTTATATGTTATTGAGCTCCATAATAGTGGTGTTATTTCATGTGATATGAGAAAAGTACCTAACCTTGGATAGTGAATTAAGGTTCCATGGCATTGTTGGCTAATTTGAACACAAGTCAAATTAATTCAACACCTATATATGGTTAAACTTGATATAGGGGTCTACTAGGGGGTAAAATGTATACCATGGTCCTAGTGAAGTCATTTAATGTGTCTTTAGTCTTGATCATAATCATTTTTATCCTTAATGTCATTATAGGTTATATATTTCATTTTGAGTCATTTGTGGGACTTTTATAGTTTACCATAGAGGACAAATGTTACAATGTGTACTTTAATGTCTTACATGTCATATTATTGTTAGAGGTAATAGTATTGGACTAACAAATGCAAGTGCTACATTGAAGAGAAGAAGATCAAGTAGTTTCATGTGGTTTTCAATTATTGTACAGCTTATGTAGTAGTCCTAACACATGTGGTAGACTTCAGAGTGACCTTTTAGGTCCCCTAAGTCCATTCCTATGATTTGGAAGCTTTGATAGACTTATAAAAGGCAAAAAACCATTATGCCTTTCCATCACTCTCCTTTACATGCAAAAATGGTCAACCATTTTTGTTCTAGTATAGACAACAGGAGGTGAGTTCGATAAAATGCTCTTGAGGGATGAAAAAAATATTTATCTACTAAAAATCCATGGTTAGATTTCTAGGATTGGTTGATTATGCTCTATGAACTATTGCTAAGAAGGTTTGATATTATTTTATGCTTGTACATCCCCATGGCCTATAGTTTTCTCCTCTATTTGGATTGGTCCATACAAACCAAGTGTTGCACATGTTATGAAAGGAAATGAACATAGTTATCATTTGTTTCTTAGTCTATTTTTATGAGTGAACATAAAATAATGGTCCTTGACTTTCTCATTTTACTAGTTGTAAACTACATCAAAATCTGTAAATAGGTTTCATTAGTTGCAGAGGGTTCTCTCTCCTATAGTGGTTTCAAATCAAAGGTGCATTAGTGTTTCATGCCTCTCATGGTCATGGTGATCATCTCTCTTTTCAAATATTAGTCTCAATATTAGTCCTTAGTGAAGTGAGAAGTCTAAAGTCACACACAGTTAGCTTTCATGAAAACATTCACCTATAATTAGCTGAAAAGAAGACTTGACCAATCTTGTTGAAGAAGTGAAGGGGTTTTCAAGGTGTTGGGAAGTTTCCAAAGTGAAGATAGTAAATTTGAACATTCCAAAATGGTTTAATATTGGTTGTGACAACCAATTATTCAATATACACAGTTAGTGATCTGATGTTCACCTACAGGAAGCTCCAATAGGGGACTGAGTATAATCCACAAAGGCATGAAGATGATGAGATGAAGATATTAAAGCTTCTTGAGACATTAAATCAAGATTGAAAATGTAGAAGAGGCAATTATGGTAATAATTAAGTCATAAGGTGGTAGATAGACCTTAAAACCTTGCCCTTAGTTTGAGAAAGTTGCATAGAGAGACATGTTACCTTATTTTCTCCAAATAAGGTATTTGTTCATATATAAAGGTCACATCTTGGTGAGTATCTTGAGGAATGGATAGGTCTTATGGTTTCACTCATGTTGCCCAAGAATAGGGGAAATGTATTGACCTAAGAAATTGATTTTTTGGTTAAGAGAAGGTAATGTATATAGGCTTCCACTTCAAGAAAATTTTCACTATAGACTGTCAATCATTTATAGTTCTTTTGAAGCCCAAGTGGTCCTACAATGTAACAATGACACATGAAAGCATAGCCTTCAAGAAAAGTGACTCCATTAGAAAGAAAATAACACTAGTTTCCCAAAGATAAATTGAGGGAGTTGGAATACAGTGGTTTGACACTAGTGAGCACCTATAAGAGCCCCTTTTGCTCTCAAAATGGCACCTATAGGCTGACTGTAGATTGATAGCATATTGGAGATAGGTAGTTTGGATGTTGGCATAGTATTCAAGTGAAAGATCCCAAATGAGATCTGCCCTAAATTATTAATTTTCAAAACTTGAATTCTGCCCTAATTTTTGCACTTCAATTTTCTACTCAAAACCCTAGGTTCTAATTTGAATTTTCTGCACCTTTGATTCCAACTTCTGCCCTAGAATTTTGAATATCTATCTTTCTAAACCCTAGATCTGAAATCTGATTTTCTGTTCAGAATTTATAAATGATTTTGGCAGCGAATAAATGTATGTCAAATGCATAAATAAACATGTCGATTATATGCCCTTATGGAAATAACATCAACTCTGAATTCAAACACATAATATGACCATCCAATACAAACAAATGACATATAATTCTGTGTTTTGAATACAAATGACTGTTGCTATGAAAAATATTATCCATAATTGCAATTACATCAAGTTTATGGATTCAAACATACCCGAACACAGTCCAAATCCCTGCTGTTACAAATCAGTCCAAGATAATAAATATTTGCTCCACAATTCTGATCAAAGTCTGCTCCAAAACTGATATGCAATTTCTACTCCAAACTCACGATTCTCCAATGAAGTGCAATTGTGAATCCTGTATGAATTCACCTCTGAGATGTGATTGGCTTTTCCTCCAATCCACCTTCTTTCCTCAAGGGTTTTCGTCCTTGGAAAAGTATTGCAAACAAGTTGCAGATCCACAATGGAAAAATAAAGAAAGATGTTGAATGAATTAATCCCAAAAGACTTTCTCAACCTTCTTTTATACTTTTTCTTTTTCCAAACTCTTCAGAAGCTTCCTTTTTAACTCAGAAAATGACCTTTTCATTAAAATAATGATATTTTGACACACAAGGTCCCTGTTTAATGCATCAATAATTAAAGCATCTCAACCTAGTTCCAATGAGCTATAATACTAAGGGCCTTCTTAAATATTTTAACAAATTATTAGCAACTTTAGTAATTTAATTAAAATATAACCATTAATACACTCATTTTTGCAGAACTATCGAAAAGTATTAGAATCAAAATCTAACTGCACTGGAGTGATACCGATGAGGAATAATGAAAATCAAACCCAACCGGGTGACTTGCTATAAATAGATGCTCTCTCCAAGATTCTTGGAGAACGCACCCAAAGCCAAAAATCACTTCAAAAAGTGGCATAAGAGTCCTCTAGACCATCTGAGCTCTTCACCAACATCAAACATCCTCTCAGACAAGGCTAACGGTCACTGAGAAAGCCGAAACCAACTACAATACTGAAGTGACCAAAAATGGGGACATTACAGTCCTCCCTTCTCAGTGATTGCTTGCCCCAAGCAATCGGTCCCTGTATGCCCCAAAGCCAACTACCAGGATCCCATATCAATCTCGAAAGTCTGCAAATTCTAACACCTAAAACACTATATGGTGGGAGGTCATCAGCGCCACGTACCAACAACTCCCTTCCTCCAAAGGCTTCACTGTCCATCACAAGTGCATAAACAAATATGCCAAACCACTATAAGCTGCTGATATACATCAAAACAGCCCCAAGCAAATGACCTTGTCAATTCTCTCTTTTCTTCTCTCTCCAGTTTTCACACCATTCTTTAGCAGCAGCAATGGCACGCTCTTGCTCATGATCTCAATTAAAATTCTTCTGCCCTTCTCTTGCTTTTCCAGCATGAAGAGGACTGTCCTTTTGGCCTTCTTGTTTCTCCCAATCATCCAAATCAAGTCGCCTTCCTGAGTCCCTTACCTGTCCATTACCAGCTTCAAATCCAATTCCTGTGCATTGTCTTTCAGTATCCTTCTGGCGAAAATTAGGGGAATTCTGAGATGGTGACTGGAACCCACCAGGCTTGGTTCCTCGTTCCTTTTGAACCACATCATTCTTAGCAAATATCCAATAAAATTCATTTCTAGGGGTAGTGCTCTGTAGCCTAATCACCTGTCACATGCAATCAATTGCCAAAAATACAATCTCCCTATATTTTGCATAATCATGCTCTAAGAATCCCACCAATACTGGAAGACCATGGCACACAATAAACATTTGAAGTGTCAAAGAACTTGTTTGACACAATTGTTGCACAAAATGAGCTGCCTGCATAAGCATTTCCTTTGAGTGATCAAGTCCTGCAAGGTTCATAATAACTGGAATAAAACCAACGAGGCATGCATTCACTTGTAATGACGCATTGTCTTTTATAAGCACATTTGTAACCTACAGCACTGAATACCTAACAAGATTGTTAGTTACTTCGAAAATTTCCTCTACAGTATCCTTGGAGAAGCACTTGTCAATCAATGAACAATTATGCAAAATGCTTTTCTCCCCAGGCTGGACTTGAATAGAAAGTTCTTCGATGACTGCTTTGATGATGCTTTTATCTCCAGATTTCAAATTGGTTAAGCGCTTCTCCAGTTCTAGTAATTTCTTAGATGGAAGATAATGTGTGCCAAGGCCGATTGCAACCATCTCCATGCCATCAACTCGTGCCCCTATTAAAGCTAGATACTCCCCAAGATGTCCTGGTAGACGTGAAAGAATGTATGAGAGACTGGCATCAGTGTGAAATCCCAGGCCGGCCTCAGGTGCTGCCAAGAGAGTTTTCTCTGTGACAACTATAAATGTGGATGGAACCATAAGACTTGCACCTCCTCCCATTGCAATTGCATGGACAATTGCCACCAGAGCTTTCTTGTATGTGTGTATGTGATATTCGAGCCAATACATTTTGTAGACAGCCTCAATTACATGTTTCTCTGCTTTTCCCGCATCTGCAAGGACTTTAAATAGAATCGCCCGCGGTCGACATAATCCATTTTTAATCTTTCCCAGAAGTTGAAATTCAAAGTTATCTGCTAGTGAAGAACCATCATCCAAAGCATACTTTATAGCACCTGCTTCAGCAACATGTCTTCCTTAGAAATCAGACACCACTTCAACAATCTTTCGTATTACCAAAGCTGGACTTGAACTCGAATCTTTTTTGGAAACACATGCATAGCGATGTATGCGACCTGTATTTGCACTTACTTCAAAAAGTAGTGGCTCTAGAGGGATGTCAAAAACATTATCATATCCACCACTTGTTACCGACTCAGACTCAATAATTTTTAAATCTAGTGCATGTTGACTGTCTGCTCGCCTTCCTGCTGAAAAGGCCAAATCTCGAGTCATATCTTCTACAACTCTCTCAAGACTTCGCACCCTATTTTCCAAGGAGACCATGCTATGCTGGGAGTTTCCCATGAAATCCTGTAACATTTTCATCAAGATGGCCTGCTGACGTTCCATTTGTGACAACTGTCGCTGGATGACTAACCGATTACCTTTACTACTAGTAATTGGTGCATCACCAATATTTTCACTTCTTGAAAAAGTGGTTCTTGTACCACTTGTGTCCCTTAGATTAAGATCACTCCAAACATCCGACTCCATGATTCTTGCTTTTGAATCCCTGTTCCTTAGAGATCTTCTGTCCATCCATTGATCTTGTGAGAAATCATCTATTTTATCAAGCCTGTTGTAAGTATCTCCTGTGCCTTGCATGCCAACCAGATCCAAATTTTCACCTTCTTGGCTTGCATCTGCCTGTTCATGCTTGGATTGAGCAGATGGTGGGCATCCCCTAGGCACAGCTACTTCAACTTCCCAGTCTTCTGATCCTTTTTTCTCAAGATTTTGGAAAAAATCAGGATTTAGCTCTTTGTCAGTCAAGACAGGAGCCTTTTTCTTCAAGAACCCTGCGGTCTTTTCAGACATGTTACCACCTTGTGCATTTGAGAGAGAATTGGAAAAATGATTTGGAAAATCCAATGAAATTGTGCGTGTTGAATTTACTTTATTTGCAGTAGAACCTGACTCTTCAAGATCCACCTTTTCTAATGTCTCAGTCGCCTCTGTAATTTCAGTGTCTAAAGACAATGGTTTTGGTACTGTTGAGTTTGATTCATCTTCAGGCCCCGAAATACTCTTCCATAGTTGCAGTGCCTCTACCATACTATCCCTTACTGGTTTCACTTATGTTTTTGATGAAGTAGGTAGTATCATAGGCTGGGTAACGAGCAAACCTGTAAATTGTCCACGCCTAGGGGACTGAAGGGGGCTCTTGTCTGATGCGTGTGACTGGTGACTACGCTGACTTCCCACCACAGATACTGATTTGCTCCGTCTGCCTCTGTGTATATCCACCTCCAACCGCTCCAAGGTATCCTGTAATCGGTCTAAGGCCTGAACAATCATGCGCTGAGTAGTGATGAGAGTTTTCATCTTTTCTCTCTCTTCATTAGGCTTGGGCCACTTTGATTTCTATTTTGGAGGAATGTTGGGTGGTGTAAGCCCAAACATTTTGTAGAGTTTTCCCATTTTGAAACAATCTATTAACAAAATAATTTCACGAGGAATTCCACAACACAAAACCACACAGGCTGGCAGGATGCACGGCTCTGATACCACTGAAAGATCCTAAATGAGATCTGCCCTAAATTACTAATTTTTAAAACTTGAATTCTGCCCTAATTTTTGCACTTCAATTTTTTGCTCAAAACCCTGGGTTCTGATTTGACTTTTTTGCACCTTTGATTCCAACTTCTGCCCTAGAATTTTGAATATCTATCTTTCTAAACCCTAGATCTGAAATCTGATTTTATGTTCAGAATTTATAAATGATTTTGGCAGCGAATAAATGTATGTCAAATGCATAAATAAACATGTCGATTATATGCCCTTATGGAAATAACATCAACTCTGAATTCAAACACATAATATGACCATCCAACACAAACAAATGACATAATTCTGTGTTTTGAATACAAATGACTGCTGCTATGAAAAAGATTATCCATAATTGCAATTACATCAAGTTTATGGATTCAAACATACCCGAACACAATCCAAATCCCTGCTGTTACAAATCAGTCCAAGATAATATATATTTGCTCCACAATTCTGATCAAAGTCTGCTCCAAAACTGATATGCAATTTCTGCTCCAAACTCACGATTCTCCAATGAAGTGCAATTGTGAACCCTGTATGAATTCACCTCTGAGATGTGATTGGGTTTTCCTCCAATCCACCTTCTTTCCTCAAGGGTTTTCGTCCTTGGAAAAGTATTGCAAACAAGTTGCAGATCCACAATGGGAAATAAAGAAAGATGCTGAATGAATTAATCCCAAAAGACTTTCTCAACCTTCTTTTATACTTTTTATTTTTCCAAACTCTCCAGAAGCTTCCTTTTTAACTCCGAAAATAACCTTTTCATTAAAATAATGATATTTTGACACACAAAGTCCCTGTTTAATGCATCAATGAATTAAAGCATCTCAACCTGGTTCCAATGAGCTATAATACTAAGGGCCTTCTTAAATATTTTAATAAATTAT
The DNA here is from genome assembly GCA_037957365.1 of Torreya grandis. Classification (NCBI taxonomy): domain Eukaryota; kingdom Viridiplantae; phylum Streptophyta; class Pinopsida; order Cupressales; family Taxaceae; genus Torreya; species Torreya grandis. Next base: position 1,327,476 of record JARHVA010000814.1, read on the forward strand.
TAGCAACTTTAGTAATTTAATTAAAATATAACCATTAATACACTCATTTTTGTAGAACTATCGAAAAGTATCGGAATCAAAATCTGACTGCATTGGAGTGATACCGATGAGGAATAATGAAAATCAAACCCAACTGGGTGACTTACTATAAATAGATGCTCTCTCCAAAATTCTTGGAGAATGCACCCAAAGCTGAAAATCACTTCGAAAAGTGGCATAAGAGTCCTCTAGACCATCTGAGCTCTTCACCAACATCAAACATCCTCTCAGACAAGGCTAACGGTCACTGAGAAAGTTGAAACCAACTACAATACTGAAGTGAGCGAAAATGGGGACATTACATCAAGGATGGCATGAATTTAAAAAATTGTGAAATGATCTGAGATGAATTTAGGAAAGACCTAAGCATGAGATACAATATATAGCATGGAAGACACCTACAGGGATATCCTTTTCTTGAGTGGGTAACATAGTTAGAGAGTCTGTACATTAGCCTAAGCTAGTGAGGAAATATGGTTTGAATGTAGAAAGAGATGTAGGATGATATGAACATATATTTAATACCCTCATAGTGATGATAACAGTTCCATATGATGTTCAATACAAAAGATAAGATGAACTAAAACCTTAACCTATAAGCATGCTCAACCTTGCATACAGACCCCTACACACAATCATAAACTCTGTGAGTTTGTCTTAAAGTTGTGTTATTGATGAATCTATAGGAATAGTCTAGTGTTGAAAATTTGTATAGATCACCTTCAGGACCCATTCTATCCTTCTATAGTTCTATTTTGGAAAGGAAAATAGGGGAGATTCCCTTTGCTTTGTCTTAGATAGAGGGCACTCCCAAGCAGTATAGACTTTAGATTTGGTGAGAAGATGGTAAGAGGGTGTGTTGGGAAGTATTGGAGCATTGAATTAAGGTGTTTAGATTTGAGATTAAGACACATAGAGGTGTTGAATCACTCATAGCTATTGGAAACTATTCATAAGAGGTCATGAGAACCTCAAGCACAATCAGGGTTATTAGGCTTAGAGCTAGACATAAGCCCTTCAAGTGTCTAGTTTCACTTCCAAGACCAAAAGAACATTATAAACCCATTGATGACCTTTAATGGATATTTTATGATGAGATAGGACCATTGAGTTGTAGAGAACAAACACAAAGGGGTCATTTTTGGCTCAAACTCATTTTAGGGTGTCTAGAATGCATTCCAAAACTCGATAGGCCAACTTCTCTTGCTCAAACTTGTATGGACACATTGCATGGTGACCCCAAAGGAGTTGGGGATGGTTTAATGGGGTTCCTAGCTTGTTCTTAGTGAATTTTTTATAAGGTTTGAACATCTAAATTTTATGAACTATCACTAAGAAGTGAAATAATTTAAAACCCTCCTAAATCCCTTATGTGGACCCGATGGATAAAATAGGAAATAATATGCATGAAAAGGGGGTTAGATGGCATAGAAATGGTTTTGAACTTATGGAGGACTCTCTCAGGATACATGACACATATTTGGTCTGAACCCTACTTATACAGGTAAGGTGAAAATAGGGTTTCTTATATTTTTTTTGTGTTTTGCAGGTGTAGAGGAGATTTTAAAATGAAGATCATTAGATGAGATCAATTGAGACCTATTATAACTCTCCATATGAATTTATCACCTCAAAACAACCTAGAAACATCTCTTCTAAGTCATTCATTTCATGCAATCTTTGATAGAGATTGAAGATAAAGAGTGACTGCCTAGTGAGAGGATGAGAAGTTGGTTTTTGAGACCTTTTAAGGTCTAATTCATGGAATGAAAGGAATAAAGAATCTAAAAATATGTATTAACACCAATTCCATGAATTGGATTAAGCAATTGAAGGTCACTTGGGTGACAAATGTGAAGAATGAGGCCAAAAAAGCTAATGAATGGTTGCAGATGGTGAGTAGAAGTGTCCAAGAGATGGCTAGCAGTTAGGGATGCATCTGATGACTATAATGGAATGTTTCTACCCCCCTTAGATAGTGCATAGTTGTCAAATCTCCCTAGTGTAATTTTGATAATTCAAGAGATGCCTCATCATGGAGGCAATTTTAAAGAAGGGCATTTGAGGACCCTACGCCAGTTTTGGAGAGTTTCATGATTCAAATAACATTTATCCAAGGAGACCTAAACATTTATTATCCACTTAATTATTCTACAATACAACTAGTTTTCATGCCTTTACATGTGGCATTGTGATCTTTGAACTTCTCTTCTCCTCTCTCTTCTCAAACATTCTATAAATGCAAGCCATTTTGGATCTTGTAATCAAATTCCACACCTATTATGGTGAAGCCCTACTAGTTTGATATTGTAATTTGCCTTTTAAATAAGAGTTTAAATCTGGTTTTGATCTCATAAACATCTTGTATAATTGTGTGAATTTGTGTGTAGTGAAAGGTCAAGTGATCAGTATCTATCCTTGATTTTCTCTTTACTCTTCCATGTTTGATGCAAGATGTTCTCACTATAATAAGTCACATGAAGCGTTTTCAAGTGTATTTGTCTATCTTCAAGTGTAAGGAGTAGCCTTAGTGTCTAAAAATGACCTCTAATCTAATCACCTTGAGTAGTTCCATGCATATCACCTCCATGTTTGAAATACTAATTTTAGAGCAATTTAGGATCTTGTGATTAGTGTTATGAGTCATGTCTCTTAGTACACTTGTATGGTAATATTGTGGAGATATTTATAATTTATCACCTCTTTAAATTAGTTTAATTTAATTTCTAATTCTATCCTTTTTCACATAAGAAAATAGTTAGTGTAGGTGATAAGCATTCAAGGATTCTAGGGATTTAGCCCTTAAACCTAAAGTTATACCTCTACCATAGGCAACCCACAGGCCTAGAGGTATTCCAATGTTGCCCAAATATTAGATTAGGATTGAACAACCAACTATAGGGTGTAATATTTGGTGACAATAGGTATCACATTAAACTTTAAAAATTTTACAGGCATTTTAATATGTTGAATTGACTACTTATACTTACTTGGTTTTAAGGTGTAAATCATTATACATTTTATGATATAACTTATTTTATCACGAGATGTCATAAAATGCATTTTTTAAACCTATGGACAAAACTTGGCCTTTGGAGTACTAATCTAGCTGTGCATCTAAAGTAAATTGGGGATATTTTGAGCCCCTTTAACCTAATTACATGACTATAAAATGTTATCTTTGGAGGTTGATCAGCTCCAATTTCATTAGCTCGATTGAAGCAAAGAAACATTATTTATTTATATGCAAGTCTTACACGTATATAATGTGGTTTTGAGCTCAATAAACTTGAAATCATCAACTAATGAATGCAAATGTTGATTACTTAAATTATGGAGGTAACTAGGGTGAAAATGAGCCATATGAACCTATTTTAAATCTAATAAGATGTGATTTAGAGTGAAATTAACCCTAATGTCATGTCATATGTAATTAATGAGAGAATTGATTCATTTAATCGAGGAGGCATTTGAGGCCAATTTAAAACCCTTCAAGAGCAAGATATGATCTGGGGCAAAATTAAGTTTGATTATATCATGGATTGATCTATTATGGAGTTAGTTTGTGAAATTAGGGGCATGATTTGGGAAAACTTGAGCCCTTAAACTAATTTATGGGTCAATCGATTGTATATTGTATGCAACATGTATGGCTTAACTATCCCTACTTTTATTAGAAATATAAACATGAAGGTAATTGCCATAAATAGGTGAATAAATAGCTCAATTTTTCTTTAATTACCTTAGTGATAGGACCCTATATCTGATATCTTAAACCCTATATTTGGTACCATTTACCTTAACCCTAAACCCTATACCATTTACCTTAAACCCCAAACCATAAGCTCTAAACCCTAAAACCTTTAAATTGTAGACCCTAAACCCTAAACCAATCAATTTAACCTTGATTAACATCCTTTATATAGTAATAATTAGGTTCACAGGGATCGACCTTTTCAAAATTGCATCACTCCTTACCATAATTGACTTAATTGGCTCAAATTGTGATGATGTGGGGGCTAATTGAGCCCAAAATCACACTTTTTACTCACAAATCCAAGTTCAAGGAGCTTAAATTTGCCCCAATTACCTTCACAATTTTACCTCATATAACTTAAAACCTATACCCTAAGTCATGATCCCTAAAGTTCTTAATCCCTAAACTCTAAACCATAAATATAAACTCTTTAAACCATGAACCAATCTTTTTAACCCAGATTAACATCATTTAGACTAAGAATTAAGTTCGCAAGGCTCAGTTTTGCCTAAATCGCATGAATGATTACCCCATTTGACTAATTAACTCAATTTGAATAATGACATGGGGTATAATGACAACCCAATATCACATTCTATAGTCATAAATAGGTCCAAGTGATTCAAATTATCCTCAATTATCTTTGCAATTAACCCTGTATACCCTAAACCCTAAACCTTGTAAGTCTTAAATCCAAAAATATAAATCATAAACCCTTTAACCTATATTTTAAACCCTAAACAAACTAGTTTAGTACTAATAAACCTCATTTAGAGTAATAATTAGGTATATACATTACAAGTAATTTGGCCTAAATCACATTACTCATTATCCCAATTAACTAAAATTGGTGAGCAATTTGTGATGATGTGGGGGTTAATTGAGCCTAGAAACATAGTGGACCCTATGTACACCCTAAACCATATATACATTAAACCTTAAGCCCTAAACCATAAACCCTAAACACTATACCCTAAATTATAAACCATAAAGTTTTGCTATTTACCAATCAATTTAGCCCTAGTTAACATCCTTTGTAGTAAGAATTAGGTTCACATGGCATAGAATGATTAGAACTTATATAAATCCTTAAACCTAAACTCTATGCCCTAATACCTAATCGCTAAAATATAAATTGTAATCCATATGCCCTAATCCCTAATCTATAAACCCTATGCACTAATGCCTTAATCCCTAATGTTTATTAAGTATAATGTGATCATGTTATTAAATAATGTGATTGCATTATTCTCAATATAGACAAAACTCACTTATCAAAGTCTATGTTTAATTCAAATTGAGTATTAAGAATAACATGATCACGTTATTGAATAATGCAATTGTATTATTACATAATATGATCTTGTTATTATTAATATAGACACAACTCACTTTTCAACATCTTTTTTTAACCCAAATCGAGAATTTTATCCCCAAAAACATTCTCTACGTACTTTTGTAAGACCTATATTAATTATGTAATTTTGACCCCACATTTGAAAAGATGTTAGTTATCTTTCATGGGTGGCAAATCACATTCAAGGAAGATGAAGATGTTGAATAACAAAACAATAGAGGAATTAGAAGAGCTGAGAGAGAAACATAAGATATAAATGCAAAAACTTTAAGGATTACTTTCAAAGGTTCCACTCAAGAGATCTAGGGTGTGATTAGAGGGATTAAATAAGAAGGAGAGGGATCTGAAAATTCACATAAATAGCTTATAGGTTTTGTTTTATGCATGTTTGAACTTGGGCTAAAAAATTGCATTTCTCTTATATTGGGAAGGGCATTCTTGAGGTTGGAATAGGTGGTGGGTTTATTGTTAAGGCATGATGAGAGGCCAAGAACCTGGTTCTAGATGTTATTTACCCCCAAAAATGTGTTTTTAGTGCCAATTTTCGGTTATGAATTATAAGAATGAGAGTTATGCAAACATAAATTAAACTTTGACAATATTTATTATTAGTGTTTTGGTGCTTTTGAACAGTAGTGAAAATGCACTTCTAGGTGGATTTGAATGTTGTGGTCATGTGATCATGTGTAATTTTCCTATCTATATGTGATTGAAGTGATATATTATCAAGTGGAGGTCCCAAAGGTATAAATGGTAGTTGGAGCTCAAGATGTTGCCTATTCAATGCTAAAAAGTTGTATTTTAGAACCTGTCACTGCAACTTGTCCAATGGATTGCTCTCGAAGGTCCCACCTAAGTGATATGGGATGTGATTACAAGGATTAAATAGGTAGGGAGGGATCTAATGGTTAAATATAAATGACTTACAGGTTTCATTTTATGTGTGTTTGAACTTAGGCTAAAATTTGCATTTTTCTTGTATTTGGAAGGGCATTCTTGAGGCTAAAATGGGTGGTAAGTTTGTCATTTAGGCTTGATGAGAGGATAAAAACTTGGTACTAAACATTATCCTCCCCTTATAATGTGTTGATAGTTCCAATTTTTTGTTAGGAAGCATCACAATGAGAGTTCTACAACCACAACTTAAACTTTGATAATATTTCTTGTTAGTGTTTCCACGCTCCTAAATGGTAGTGACTCAATCTTCCACACAATTTTCCATATTCTTGATCCATCTATCCCTCTTTCCAAAACATCCTACCTACTCTACTGACTCATACTACTTACCTATACTTTCATAAACCACACACCTCCATGCAACTCTTTCTCTGTCCCTTTTCTCACCCACTTTTACATGAAAGTGTATTTTAAGTGTTCAAGGTGATTTGGAGGCTAGAATAGGTTTGTAATATTATCAAAGATCAATTGTCAAAGATAAGTTATAGGAGGCCTAAAACCCTTAAGGGATAGGCCTAGAAAGCAATATAACTATTAATGGGTATTGACTTGGATTTAGAGACTGTTATCATTTGAAATGTACACCGGTGGATGCTCTACGATAGGGGGAAGCTTGGTAGTGGGGAACTAACCACGAAAGGCCTTGCACAGGGGTGTAAGAGTCTGAGATGCTAAGTGCATAAGTATTATTGCTCAACTTCATGTGTGAGCATAGATTATCTCATTACAATGATGGGAATGTCCCCAAGGCATGAGACCCTTGCACTCCTTGGAATGAGCCTCCAGAGTAGGCCAAATTCATTATATTCTAAGTGCACCTAGTTTACGACTAGTGCATGGGCCTAAAGAGTAGAAAGGTAAACTATCAATAATCTAAACCTAGCATCTTTGAGAGGAAAAGGGAGGGAGAAGGTAAAGATGCTGAAAGTAAAAGGTGATGCACCCATAATAGAGCGAGCAATCCTACTGTTGTAAGCACATCACAAACTCTTGAGAAAAATGTGTTTCCACATATATTATACCAATGATATTCCAAATGCATAATTGTTTCATGTAGAGGTGTGGGAACACAACATAATTATGAGAGGGGTGATAAAGCATCCATAGATAACATCAACATAGAACCAAATGCACATAAGATATGACCTATAAGTGAGCTCTAAGTTTAATGAGGAGGTGTTGGGAATGAATGACAATGAGAGGAACAATAATTACTCATAGACAGAGATCAATAGACATAAAATAGGACACATAATAGAATAATAGATGGAGGTGAACTTAATTCTCATTAATTTTCAAGACTTAGCCAATACAAGTGCTCATGGAGGGAAAATTTCAGAAACATGAGGCTACTAAATATGTGTTGACCCTTTTTACATTGAAAATCTAGGCTTTTATAGAGAACAAGCCTATTTTATAATTAATGCACCACTTGGGGTGATAGGTACAAATTTTAATTATTTAGCATCACTGTAGCCTTACTTTATAAAGTTCATTTGACAAATTGGGCCTAGAAATCATATCAAGAACCTTATGTATGCATGAGGAGGTAGAATATTTCCTTAACAAGATCAGAGAGTGGTGTAAACTTGTATTTTAATGTCTCGTGGCCGCTTACGCATTTAACTATTCTAATAATACATCGAGTTTTTATGTATTAATGTCCTATTTACTAAAGGTCAAGATCATCATGCTTATTAATCTGAAAAATACATGGTAATGTCATTTTTTGGGCATCTACTTATTGAATATATGGCTTGAGATGCTCCTCCATTAATTACACACCTCTGCCTTGGTCAAAAATGCTTCACCAAACCCCATTGAAAAGTATCCTGGGCTCGATTGCTCATTCATTTGTCATCGATTATCTGACCTAGAATTATTGAATCCTCTCACACTATTGATCTTTTTTGGTAAAAATGGTCACAAACCATTGATCTATGCTTGACTTGTCAACTCTGTCCTCGCTAGTGCCACTTGGAAATCCCATATTTGCACTCAAAATTTGTTGTCAATTTGTCTACTCTTGCACTTATGTCACATAATAGCTCCTCAACGCATTGACTCTACTCATGTGCCATTGATCAACCATTGTATGCTCAAATTCACTTTTTTAGATCTATTTGGACCCAAGGACTTGCTAGTTGTCGCTCATCATTAGATTTGGTCTGGGTTCCCAAAATATTGACACTTGTCAAGCCCACATTCAGTCAGGGACCCTTTGATGATTTTTGAATGCCAATAGTTATTTTTGTAAGGCTTAAATTTTATGTTTGTGAAAACATCTAAGGATTTTCAAATTCAAATGTTGACTTGAAGGGGCTAAAATTTGACATCTGCACAACTGCCATCAATTTCCCTGGGCCATTTCGTTCAGGATACTTTGTCAAAGAAATGACCCTTAGAGAAAAGTGTTTTGGCTACCTTACTAAAAAATGATCCTTTGGGTTTTTTTCCCTTTGGACCACCTTCTCAAAGAAATACCCTTTAGGATTTTTGTTCTCATGTGGCTTTCCTTCTTTGGTCACTTTCTCCAAAATAATCCTGCTTCGGATCTTTATCGGGACATTTATTTTAGACAAAATGTCTGAAATAATTTCCCTAAAACAATTAAACCTTGTATTTTTCCAAAACATGTAATTATTTTTGGCTTTTTGTGTGGGCATATTGTTGCAGTTTTTTGTCTAAGAGAGTTATTCTTTGTCTTCAGGACTTTTGTTTTGGAAATAATGTTCAAAACAATTATTGATACTTAATTAAAAGCTAAAACAATTTGTCTAAGGGAAATATTATGCTTTTACCCAAAAGAAGGTTTGAAATAAATAACTTAGCCAAATAAAGCCTAAAAACTTTCTAAGGACTTAGAAAGACAAAGGTTTTGCACTTAGCTTTTGGCTTCCAGGCTTGTTGATTTGTTCATGAAACTATTGCATAGACTTGCACCCCTATCTTAGGCTCAGTTGCAGGTGGGAAGCGCTTGCACACTTTATGCTTTGAGTGTCTAGGACCTCACAGGTGCACAAATATTTGGTAGGATCTATATTATCCCCATGTCGAATGGGGGGTGACTTAGAAAGTCAACACTTTTGGTGACCACTATGGGTTGCTTGCCTATTAAGAGCAAATCCATGGCCTTTGAAGCGATCCACTGGGTACAGAGTCATTAAATATGTAACCTACTTAGCCTATGTCTGAATGAATTAAATTGAGCCTGACCCTCAATAAATAAAAATTGAGAGAACAAACAACAAATGTGTGAAATGCACTTAGAGTAAAACAAAACAAAACTAAAACTATATAATGTGCATGCATGCAATTTAGGGAAATACAATGTGAACTAGTCTATCATACTATATACAAGTTACAAATGTGTGCCCTCATCTTCCTAGATTAACACAAAAACCTCTTAGATACTTTACATTGTGCACCTCTCAATTGTTGACATGTGATGGATGGAGGTGAGGTGACATCTATTTACTATGAGGGAGGCATACCCTAGGTACTTTTGAAGAGTGCTTGAGGAAGTTCATTTGCTTGGGTCTCTTTTTAATGAACAACTCCATCAAGTTGTGCAAAAAAATTCATCATAGATGGATGATGTCTTTGAAGTTGAGCCAATGCTCCATATTTTTTAGTGCTTAGTTGCACTCTTTGTTTGGACTGAGCCTCTTGGAGATCAAGAGACCTACACTTGATACTTAGAGATCTCATGAACTCGATAGGCTGCTCTTGTGAGCCAGTTATATCTTCTATGAACTCCCTTGTAAGGTGCTCAAGATAATGGACCTAGAGTCCACTTGCTACTATAGCCTACCCCTCATCTTTGTGTTACTTACTGGGAGGCTGAGACCAAAACCTAATTGTGATGTATTCAAGGGGTGAGAAAGCATATGTAAGGTCATCAAAGATTCAATATCCATCATTGAGTAGATCAAATAGATCAAAATTCAACTCCTGAGAAGATTGATTTAATGGGATGCCTCCCTCTTGCTCCTAACCTTTCTAATAAATCCATAGTCCTTGACCTTAGCCAGATCATAGTCTACTTATAGAGGAGAATAACTTGTGCATAATATTTTGAACAAATCATGCATCTCATCATCATTTGTTGGCACCTACACATTACTTTCAAACTGATTAGGGGGTTTCACCTAAGTAAACATTGTCTTTGATGGCTTTGTTTGCCCTTAAGGTCTTTTTCTAGTTGCTCTTTGCTCTTATACATGAAATAACTCATTATAGCTTCATGATCAACTTCATCTTCTTCCATATTGAATGGAATCTCATCTATCTAAGAGAGTGCCTCATCATCTCTCTCTTGCATACCGCCTTACTACATAGGCTGATTTTGTTCATCCTATTTATATAGTAGCTTTGAAATTTTTGACTGCATGGTGTAAAGAGGGTTGTCAATGATGATTTCTTCATCATACTCACTTGAAGTATCATCTTCTTCATCTAAATGGTCTTCACTTGCCTTCCATACAATTGGTCCTCCTTTGAAAAGGGAGATGGTGGGAGGGTAAGATTTTTTAATTGGCATGGAGGAAGGGGATTATACAAGGTTGGGCATCATGAAGTCAGGATGCATAGTCCAAGAAGGATGCCATGGTTGTGCTTGAGGCTCTTTGGGGAGGATGGATCCTTGAATTGGCATGGGTGCAGTCTCTTTTAAAGGAGAGGGGCCTATAAATCTTGGTACTTTAAAGTTGAAAGATTTTTTGGAAGGTACAATGGTTTTACCTTACCTAAAGCTAGGGACTTTGGGTGCAAAAGTTTTATGTCCCATGGGTTGGATTGCAAGTGTAGGGGGAGCATACTTTAAGTTAGGAAAAGGAGTAGAGGTGGTTGATTATGATTCAATTTTTTGCATCTATACAAGCAGATGATGTATTTGCTCTTCGTTGGCTATGACCTACCTAGCCAAGCATTCCTCTTCAAATCTTCATTACTTTATCATCTCCTGCTATCGAGCATGACCTTGATGATCAAGATTCTCTTGTTGCCTACCATAACCTTGCTCTATTTCAATCTCCCTAAGCTATCTCTAGAAATTAAGATGTATATCGTTGATGCTCTTCTGAGGTAGATCTTGAGGGTAGTAATGCTAATCAAGAGTGAGAGGGCTTACGTAGGGCCAATAAGAAGCATAAACAAGTTGTCATAGGGGTTGAATTGAGGGAAGTTTATAGGCATTTGCATGAACTTGATAAAAGAAATGGGAAGGCACAAATATAGCATTTTCATGGAATGGGGAGTGAAAAGACATATTTTAAGCACTCGGACTACTTAAACTAGTAGATTTAGACATTTGGAGTCATTAGGTGTTTTGCAAAGTGTTTTCAACACTTTGATAGATAAGGGTAGCACTGATACCCTAGCTTTTTCTTGAAACTTGGTCCCACTGAGCATGCTAAAAATTATTGTCATTTGAAACCTGCACCCATGGATACTCTATGATGTGGGGAAGCTTGATAGTGGGGAATTGAGCATGAAAGGCCTGGCATAGGAGCACAAGAGTCTGAGGTGTTGGGTGCAAAAGTATTATCACTTAGCTTTGTGCACGAGCATGTTTGTCTCATCATAATGATGGGAATGTCCCCAAGATGTGTGACCCTTGCACTCCTTGGGATGAGCCTTTGGAGTAGGCCACAAGAATAGTACATTGGCCTAAAGATAAAAAAGGTAAACTATTATTAATCTAAATCAAGGATCTTTGAGAGGAAAAGGGAGGGAGAAGGTAAGGGATGCTTAAAGTAAAAGGTGATGCACCTAGAATATAATGAGCACTCCTACTACTGTAAACACATCACAAACTCTTGAGAATAAGGTGTTTCCACATACCAAGGACACTCACAATGCATAAGTTTTTCACATAGAGTCATGGGAATGCAATGTAACACTGAGAGGGGTGACAAACAATCCACATACCACATCAACATAGACCCAAATGCACACATGATACAACCTATAAGTGAGCTCCAAGTTTAATGAGGAGGTGCTAGTAATGAATGATAATGAAAGGAGTGAGCATTACTCATAAATAGAGATCAATAGACACAAAATAACACACAAATCATCAGAATAATATGAGGTTAACTTAATTCTCATTAATCTAAAGGACGTAGCCAATATAAATGCTCATGGAGGGAAAATTTTAGCAGTGTGAGGTTACTAAAAATGAGTTGAACCTTTTTATAATGGAAATCCAAGATTTTATAGAAAATAAGCCTATTTTATAATTAATGCACCATTTGGGGTGATAGGTACAGCTTTTAATTCTTTTGCAATGCCATAACCATGCTTTTTAAAGTTCATCTGACAAATCGAGCCTAGAAATCATAGCAGGAACCTTACATTCACATTAGGAGGTGGAAAACTTCCTTGACAAGATCAGAGAGTGGTGTGAACTTACATTATGATGTCTAGTGGTTGCTTATGTATTCAACTATTCTGGTAATAACTCAAGTTCCTATGTGTTAATGTACCATTTATTGAAGGACAAGATCATCATGCATATGAATCTGATAGAGCCATGGTAACATCTAGTTTTGGGTGGCTACTTGTTGAAGATATAACTTAGGATGCTCCTCTATTGATTTCACACCTCTACCTTAGTCAAAAATTCACCAATCCCCATAAAAAAGTGTCATGGGCTTGATTCTTCATTCATTTACCATCGATTGTCTGACATGGCATTGTTGAATCTTCTTGAACCACTGATATTTCTTGGTATGAATGGATGAAAGCCATTTATATGTCCTTGACTTGTTAACTCTACCCTTGTTAGTGCCACTTGGTATTCCTATATTTGCACTCAAGATCTGTTGTCAGTCTGTCTGCTCTTATGCTTACATAATGTGGATCTCCTTAGCACATTGACTCTTTGACTCTACTTGCATGCTATTAATCTACCATTGTACACTCAAACATGCTCTGTTATATCTTCTTGGACACATTGACCTATTAGTCACTACTCATCATTATATTTGATCTGGGTTCTTGAGATATGGACACTTATCAAGCTCACGTCCAGTCAGGGACCCTTTGATGGGTTTTAAATGCCAATGGTTACTTTGTGAGGCCCAACTTTGATGTCTATGCAAACATCCAATGATTTTCAAATTCAAACAACTACTTGAAGGGCCTATAATTTGATGTCTGCATAGTCTCCATCAATTCTCTTAGGCCATTTCCTTCAAACTTTTATCTATGCAAAAGTGTTTTGGCCACCTTGCTAAAAATTAATCCTTCAAGTTTTTTGCCTTTGAACTAACTTCTCAAAGAAATACCCTTCAAGATTTTTGTTCTCATGCGGCTTTCCTTCTTTGGTCTAAAGAATTTTTCTTTGGATCTTTGTTAGGATAATTTTTTTAGATAAAATGTTTGAAATAATTGAACCTTGCATTTTTAAAAAACATGCAATTCTTTAAATCTTTTTGTGTGGACATATTTGTTGCAGACTTTTTGTCTGAGAGAGTTGTCCTTTGTCTTCAAGAATTTTATTTTGGATAAAATTTCTAAAATAATTCTTGATACTTAATCAAAAGCTGAAACCATTTATCCAAGGGAAATATTAGCGCTTTTATCCCAAAATAAGGTTTGAAATAAATAACTTAGCCAAATAAAGTCCAAAAAATTTCCAAGTAAGGAATTATCAAAATAAAGGGTTTGTACTTAGCTTTTGGCTTGCAATATTTTTGATTTGTTCATGAAACTACTGCATAAACTTACGCCTCTATCTTAGGATCGGATGTAGGTGGGAAGCAGTTGCACACTTTATTCTTAGAGCATATGGGACCTCGAAGGTGCGTAACTCTTTGGTAGGATCTATATTAGCCCTGTATTGATTGGGGGGTGACTTAAAAAGTCAACAGAGACCTCAATGGGAAGTTGAAGTAAATCAAGAGTGAGGTGTTGAAGGTGCTGAAGGATTGAGGTGTTGAAGGGTTAGAAACTAGTCTCAAGAACGTGCATTAGGTCTATTAGGCCAAATATCCCTTAAAGGGAAAAAGTGCAAAAAGGTGTAAAGGAGTGTCAAGGCCTTTTTAGTGGGTTAAATGAAGGTTGGATAGTGGATATAAGAGCTAGAATAAGTGTTCTTAAAAGTATTAAAGAAGAGGAAGGCATCGAGGCATAGTCAAGCCTATGGAATTTATAGTGAGAGAGTGTGAAGAGTGAATGACAAAAGGGTTAGGTTGGAGGATATTAAATGTGATGTAGGATTATCACCAAATACATGTGGAATGTATGTTGACAATAATATTAGGTAATTATTAAGACCTATAAAATAGGTTAGTTTAGTAAGTTTAATTTGAACAATTAAGAGAGAATCTGAGCAAGTTTAGTAAATTAATAAGCTTAGTTTAGAATCTAACAAAGTGATAATCTTCACTCCTAATGATGTGGAATTATACAAGACCAACCAAAGAACTTAAAAGGACAAAAATATCATTTTTGAAGAGGTTAGAACATATGTTGTAGGTTTGTATCAATGGAGAAGGATTGTGTAAATGCTTGATTATTTCGAATTATAAAGTTTTTTGAGTTTTATTACATTTTTCCATTGTATTATCTTTTTATAATATGATTTTAATCCTTTCATATTTACTGTAAGCTTAAATCTCAATTATATTCATGAAACCCTCACGAATTTTGTATTTTTACTATTGCAGTAATTTTTAGAGGCTTATTTACACATGGAAATTGTTATATGAACTTAGTTGGAGTATTGGAATAGTTAAATAGGTTTATTAATACTAATATACATGTTTTAGATCATATAAAATCCCAATGAGCTCTATAAACTATCAATAATTAGCTCTCAGCCTGTAGAAATTTTGAGTAAATTTGAAGTAAGGGTTTCATGAGTAAAACACCTCTAAAACTCAAATGATTGAGTAGAAAATGTTTGAAATTTTTTGATAAGTTGGGGAATGGATCTTATAACTTAGTCCAAGTATCAATGGGTTGAAAATAGGTTTGAAATTTTAGGTACAGAAGATTGTTTTTCTATACACTAGTAGAAGACCATTTTTGAGAAAGTTGTGCATGAGGTAAGATGAGTCTTTGATTAATTTGGGTTCTATAAAATTGGGTAAGGGTTGGAACAAGTTATAATTTATAAAATAATACTATAAATATAATTTATAAGAGCTAAAAAATCTATTTTGAGAAATTGACCTACTAGAGCAACAACTAGGTTTAGAGACCCATAAACTTAAAAAGATAGAATTTAAGAATGAAAGCTCAATGTTTTAGAGACCTATAGTTGGTTGATTTATTGTAAGTTTTTAAACCTAAATAAATATTTGAGTCTTCTTAAGACATATAGAAAGTGTCTTAAATAATAATTTTTCAAAGGACAGAGAGTAGATTTGAGAGATTGGTGATTAGTTAAGAGCAGACCTAATGAGCAATTGACTAGCTTACAAGAAGATTGTTTGAGAGTGTATTTTGAGTTGAGTTGAGAAGAAGAGTGGATAAGTGATGTTGGAATTATTCATTATTTTATTTTTGACCAAATTTGGCCCACATGCAAAATTTTCCTAGATACAATGCCATGTCCAGGAGATCAAGTATGGAGCAGGTATCCAAACAGGTTTTCATGGTATTCAAGCCTTCAAATTTTCAAGAAAAGTTAAAGCACAAGTCTGGGAGAGCCTGCAGGCCCAAAAAAATAACTAAAAAACCTTTATTTTTCTAAGTCCTTACTTAGAAAATATCTCAGGGTTTTACTTGGCTAAGTTCAATTCTTTCAGACCTTTCATTCTGGCTAAGTGCTAATATTTCCTTCGAAGGAATTATTTTGGGTCTTGACTAAGTGTTGGGAATTATTTTAGACATTTTGTCTGAGAGAAAATTACCAATGACACACATTTATTTCAAATATTTTATCCATAACAAATGTTTCGAATGTAAAGATTCCACAGACTTGTCTCTTTCGAGCAAAAGTTCTGCAATAATTTTCCTGAAGACTTAATGTTTTTAGAAAATAGTCCACATCAGAAGGATAAGAATAAGTCTTAAGGTGAATTATTTAGGACAAAATTTTTGAGTAAATATTTTTGAAGACATTTCTTTCAGATAAAATGTCTGCAGTAAAGGTTTCAATCAAAAATCTTGACAGCGTAATTTATTTCAGACATTTTGTCCATATAAAAAGCTAAGTATGAATTATTTTAGACATTTTGTTAGAAACAAAAAGGTCACAAAACATAATCATTTCAAGGAAAGTGTCATGAATAAAATCTTGATGAAAATATATGAAGCAAAAGGTTGAAATACAAATTCTGAAAGAATTATTTTTTATTGGGAAAATACATGGAAAACAGAGTGATGTTCATGCAAGTGTCAAAGTTCAAGCCTAACAATCATCCATTAGAGGTTAAAAGATTGATGGTCATGTAGGAATGAGTTGACATTCCCATGAACATCAATTGATTGGTACGTAAGTGTTAAATTTAGGCCATGTCAAATAATCATTAAAAATCAAATATGTAGTAACATGTGTATAGACATCAAATACGTTCATACAAACATTAAATATAAGCACACAAACATAAAATTTGGGTCTCATGAAATAGCTATTTATATTCAAAAAATCATCAAAGGGGTTCTTAATTAAACGTAGGCTTGACAAGTGTCCAAATCTCAAGTGCCCAAATCAAATCTAATGACAAGCAAGTAAAAATAGGTTTGTGGGTTCAGGGAGATCTAATAGAGCATGTTTGAGCATATAAAGGTAGATCAATGGTGTGATAAAGGTTGAAAAATTCAAAGAGATTAGATTAAATGCAAGGCCACCACGTGATGTAAATGTAGAAGTAGATAGGCTAACAGTGGGATCATGAGGATCAATGTAGGGATACCAAGTGGCACTAGCTTAGATAGAGTTGACAAGTCAAGCAAAGATCTAGGGCTTGCATTCGTTTGTACCAAGAAGATCAGATAGTGTGAGAGGAGTCAGATATCAATAGGTTGAGTTAGATATCGACAACCAATGAATGAAGGGGAAGTCTAGGGTTTTTGATGAAATTTGATAGGGTATTCTTAGACCCAGGCAAGGTAAATACGAAGGAACCAAGCCCAAAATGCAATCCAAGATGGATCTAGGTTGAACTAGAGTAGGGATAGTGGGACCAAACATTACCAATAATGATAAGTGAATGTAAAATAGGTATTTTAACCTAATATAGATCAAAGGTTAGTGACTTGTTGATAAAATAATACCAGACATCGGGCAAAGTGTCATCGATATAAAAACTATAAGAAAACCAATAATTTAAAATTGGTTTTCAATCTATAGTAGGCCTAGGTTCACATTTCAAAGTAGAGGTAGATATATGTAATTAATGGATGAGCATCTCGATCCATAATACCGATAAACAAATGCCCAAATCAGACTTAATCACAGTTTTACTAGGTCCATGGATATAAATATTTTATCCTTACAGTAAAAAGCATTAATGTAGAAGAGCTTGAGGAAGATTGTGAAGCCATTCTTTATTGCTTGCATTGGAATTCTTGACCATGATGACCCCTTCTCCACTCTTCTATGCATTGTTCTCATCTCTCTCTCCCTTTATACTATATATATATATATACATATATATATATATATATATATATATATATATATATATATATATATACATATATATATATATACATATATATATATATACATATATATATATACATACATATATATATAGACACACACACACACACACACACACATAGGCTTTTATGCCAAAAAATGGATCTCTCTAATCCCTCTCTTGGGCACAACTAGACTCTACCAAGATTGAGCCTTGTAACCTCTTGAGATTAATAGATGATTATTTTTATTAGTCTAGTGTGTTCATACCAGTTTGATTTTCATACATGATAGATATCTCTCCCTTGCCAGGTCCTGATCTCACTTAGTTGGTAGATTGTTTATTATGTAGGTCATGTTTAGTGTTTAAATGTCACTTGACTAAGTGAACAATGGATACATTGACTGGATTAGTGCCTTGAAGTAGGCCTCTCCATCATTTCTCTCTAGCTTTGGTCACTTGGTCAAATATCTACATGAAATATTGGTGCATGATAGACATTTAGAGTCAAATCTAGTCATTTGCTCTATCCCATTAGTGTTTTAGAAGCTCAAATATGAGTGGATGAACAATATTTTAGGTGCATCACCACCATTAGCTTATATTTCCCTTTCAATTTCTCTCTTATCCATTTTCACCCCAAGTAATCTGTAGGTTTTAGTGTAAATAAGTTAAGTGATGCATCTGAGGAGCTGGCCTCATTAAAAATCCTAGAGGTCTGACCAAAAATTTAGGTAACCCATAGCCTACGGTCATTACCACATTGGGCCAAGTTTGAGAGTAGGACTTCAACACTTATATTTTCAGCTGGGGTGAAATCCATCCCTTAACAGTTATGGCACATCTGATGGGAAAGTAGTTTTAAGTATTCCTTGATCCTTATCTCAAGGTAAAAGGCATATTCTTGTTCATGATTTCAGCTATCTTCATGTTTTCTAAGCTATGATAGCCTATAGAGATATTTATATCTTTCCTCTCTTCATCAACAACTTCAAAAGGATCCAACCCTGTGATGAGCCCCCTTATTACCTAGATCAACAAGCCTTCTATGAGTCTCATCCACCCCCTCTATAGCCTGGTTACCCTCCTAATCAATCGTAGCAGCTGCATGACATTCTTGAATAACCTACTCATACCCTAAGACACTCTATACATAGCCTTAAAAAATCTCTATTATACCAAGAAAAGAATATGATAAACATCAATACATTGAATGGGTATGGGCAAAAAGTTCCAAATCATGTCATTAGAGGGGTTAGGACTTTATTACAACAAACAAATGAGGAGTGGATGTCTTTCATCAGGAAAGGCTATTCTATAAACAATAGTGGCATGCTTACCATAGATGGAATCATCTCCAAGATTAAGGAGAAGTTGGGAGCCCATGAAAAACATTGAACATCACATCACCCACCCTACCTTCCCTCATTCACTCCATGTCAACCTCATACTGAGCTTCCCATTACAACTCATAATCCCTCATCACATGAGTTTCAAGGTCACAAAAGTTCCCCCCAACTTCCCTCAACCTTCCCCTCATGGAAATCTATCCAAGGGAGAGTCCAAGAGGAAAGACAAGTTTGTGTTGAAGAAGCCATCCATCAGGAATAGTCATGGTCTGATATTAAAGCCTCCTTTGATAGGCAGATTAAAGCTACAGATAAACATTTATACCAGACATTAGTATCTATAAAGGAAACATCACCTTGACTACAATTACCTCATTTTTCTCCTTAGGTCTCAATGTACACTATGCACAAAAACCATGAACCTAACTTTCTATCTAGGAGTTAGGTCATGCAGTCAAGAAAATCCAAAGTTGCTCAATCCCCACCCCTCCCTCCTCAAGAATCTAAGTCATTTTAATCTTGGAAATCCATCCATAGTAGTGTGTAGAAGGAGGAAGTGGTGATTTTGAAGCCAAATAAGAGACCATTCAGCCTCCACTTCCCTCTCCCTAGGAACCCAAGTCTTTTCCTTCATGGAAAGGAAATCAAGAATTAGTGCAGCAAAGGGAGGAGGTGAATGTGATCCATGAAGAGAAACTTCATGAGGAAAATCAAATTCTTATGGTTACTTCTATGGACTTTTATCAATTGATTGAGTATTTTTAGGGGTCTATTGTGCCTATCCTAGATAAAAAACCTCTCCTTTACGAGGCAAGTCAATAAGATGCAAATGAGGAAATAAACACTTCCCTAATCATGCCTAAAGATATAATACATTCAATGCTAGAGGTTCAGGTTTCACCTCTCCTTCCTCAAAGGCCCAAATTCTTTCTTTAATGGAAAGGAATTCAAGAAATAATACAACAAAGAGAGAAGGTGATGGTTGTTCAAGTTGATTAGTCTCAAGAGCAAAATCAGGTATCTATGGCCCAACCATTAGATCTATCTCATCTCATTAAGTATTTCAAAGAGTCAACCATGCCACTCTTAGAGAAATACCCTCTCCTTCATGAGGTAAATGAAGAAGTTATGGCCGAGATGAATGAGGTTCATGAAGATGAGAAAGAGGTTTCAAGTTGTAAAAAGGTTCCCTCCATTCCCAAACCCATCACATCTCATCGTTCACCTCAAACCCATGAGCCTATCCATCAACCTTTCACCTTGCCCTTTCTTGAAAAATAGCCTATCTTGAGGGAAGCAAGTGAAAAGGAAAGGTCTCATGTCATGGCTAATCAAGAAGACGTCATGAGTGACTATGAGGAAGAAATCACCATACGGACTCATCTTGGTGAACAAAAGATCAACTCAACCTTCCTAAATGAAAATAAACATATGGAAGATTCTTATACAACTGTGCCTGAGATACAATGTACTATCAAAGATGAAGGAGAGTAGTTTCAAGTCATTCCTCAAAAGGTTGCAGTCCTAAGGGAATCTCTTGAAACCAAGGTGGAGGTTGTTGTTCTTGTAGATGATTCAATACCTCAGCTTGATCTTGGACCACTCTCAGAAGATTGGCAATAGCAAGTGTAACTTTTTCAATAATAATTTGATGATTTTGTAGCTGATGATGAGGAAAACAAGGTTACTCAAAGTGCCAAAAGGCCTAAAAGACAATGCTTAGATAAAGTGTCATTTGTAGGGATTGTAGCTGATAAGCAGTATGAGAAGGATCCTGAAGAACAAGACTAGTTTAGCTTTGTTGGTTATTGGTTTAGTATTGATGACTCACTCTATAAGATGTTAAAGGAGTGGGTAGGTAGAAAGAGTGCCCCATTAAAGGTCATGTTAAGGTGACATCCTAATTTTCAACTTATACCATCTCCTGAACTGGGTGACTCTATGAATTTACCTTTTGATCTAGGTGGATCATACCTTGTCATGGTTAGTTAGGTTCCTTGTACATATTAGAGTAGATCTTGTTGTTTTTCTCCAAATTATGTCCTAATACATTTGTTTGTTTATTTTCCTTGCTTTGTTTAGGTTAGTTTTCATGTTTGTGTTCTCCATTTCTTGTACTACTCAATGTTGTTTTTGTCAAGAGGTTACTTGTAGTCAAGGTTCAATTTGCCATTGTTCCAAAAGTATAGAATTCATGCAAGTATCTAGGTTCTCAAGCATAAAAGGCATGCTTCCCAATTGAGTCACTAGAAATGTTGACTATATTTGGCCCACATATAAATTTTGTCTAGATAGAATGCCATATCTTGGAGATCAAGTAGGGAACAGGTATCCAAATAAGTTTTCATGGTATTCGATCCTTCAAAGTTTTAGCATCAGTTCAAGCACAAGTATGGGAGAGCCTACAGGCCAAAAAAATCTAAGTGTAAAACCTTTATTTTTCTAAGTCCTTACTTGAAAAATATCTCAGGGTTTTATTTGGCTAAGTTCAATTATTTAGGACCTTTCAGTCAGGCTAAGTATTAATATTTCCTTTGGAGGAATTGTTTTGGGTTTTTGAATAATTATTGGGAATTATTTTAGACATTTTTTCTAAGACAAAATTTCTAAAGACACATATTTCTTTTGAACATTTTGTCTGTAGCAAATGTCTCGAATGCAAAGATCCCGTAGACTTGTATCTTTCAGGCAAAAGTTTCACAATAATTTTCTCGAAGACTTAATTATAATTGTCCACATCAAAAGGTTAAGAATAAGTCTCGAAGGCAAATTCTTTCGAATAAAATGTTTGAGGCAATCTTTCAAAAGACATATTTCTTTCAAACAAAATGTTCGTAGCAAAGGTTTTGAGCAAAAATCCTAATGACCCAATTTATTTTGGATATTTTATCCATGGGAAAGGCTAAGTATGGATTGTTTTGGACATTTTGTCTACAATAAAAAGGTTGGAAAACATAATTATTTCAGGGAAAGTGTTTCAAATAAAATCATGAGGAAAATATCTGAATTAAAAGGCCGAAACACAAAGTCTGAAAGAATTATTTGTTACAGGGAAAATGCATGGAAAATAGAGTGACATTCACACAAGTGTCAAATTTCAAGCCCAATAGTCATCCATTGGAGGTTCAAATATTGATGGTCATGTAGATGTCATTGATGTTCCCACAGACATCAATTAATGAGTGTGAAAGTGTCAAATTTAGGCCACATCAAGTAACTGTTTAAATTTAGATATGCAGTGATGGGTACGTGGATGTCAAATATGTTCACGTGAACATTAAATATGAGCACATAGACATCAAATTTGGGCCTCATAAAATAGTTTTTTATATTCAAAAAATCATCAAGGGGGTCCCCAATTGAACATAGGATTGACGAGTGTCCAAATCTTGGGTGCCCAGATCAAATCTAACAATGAGTGGGTAAAGACAGGTATGTGGGTCCAAGTAAATCTAATAGAGCACATTTGAGCATACAAAGGTAGATCAACAATGTGATTGAGGTTGAAAAAGTCAAAGAGCTCAGATTGAATGTGAGACCACCACATGGCATAAACACAAAAGGAGTTAGGCTGACAATGAGACCCTGAAGGTCAACACGGGGCTGCCAAGAGGTAGTAGCTCAGACAAAGTTGACAAGTCAAGAAAAGACATAGGGATTGTATTAGTTCATACCAAGGAGATCAAATGGTGCAAGAGGAGTGACAATGTCAACAAGCTAAGTCAGATATTGATAGCTAATGAATGAAGGGGAAGTCCATGGCTTTTGATGAAAGTTGATAGGGCATTCTTCAACCTGAGCAAGGTAAATACGAAGGTAGCAAGACCAAAATACAATCCAAGAGGGATCTAGGTTAAACCAAAGTGAGGACAAAAGGACCAAACATTACTAGTAATGCTCTGTGAATGTAAAACAAGTCTTTTGACCTAATATAGATCAAAGGTCAATGGCTTGTTGATAAAATAAGATCAGATATTGGGTAGAACATCATTGATATAAAAACTATAGGAAAACCAATATTTTAAAATTGGTTTTCAATCTATTGTAGGCCCATGTTCACATTTCAAATAGAGTCAGATATATGTAATTAATGGAGGAGCACCCTGAACCGTACTCTTGACAAACATCCACCCAAAGCAAACTTAATCACTGTTCTGCCAGGTCCATAGATATATATTTTTTGTCCTTATAGTAAAGGCATCACTGTAGAGAATCTCAAGGAAGATTGTGTGGCCATTCTTGATTACTTGTATTTTAATTCTTGATCTTCATGATCCCTTACTCTTCTACACATTGTTCCCATCTCTCTCTACCTTTCTGATATATATAGGGGCTTTTAAGCCGAAAAATGGATCTCTCTAATCCCTCTCTCGAGTATTACTAGACTACCAAGATCGAGCCTTATAACCTCTTGAGATTAATAGATGACTATTTTTAGATTTCATTTTTATTAGTCTTGTGTGGTCCTGCCAGTTTGATTTGCATATGTGGTAAAGCTCTCTCCCTTGCCAAGTCTTGGTCTCATCTAGTTGGTAGATTTTATGTTATGCAAGTCATGTTTAGTGTTTAAATGTCACTTGATTGAGTGAATAGTGGATACATTGACTGGATTAGTACCTTAAATTAGGCCTCTCCATCATTTCCCTCTAGATTTGGTCACCTTGTCAAAACTCTGCATGAAATATTGGTGCATGACAAATATTATGAGTCATAGATCCAGTAATTTGCTTTGTCCCATTAGTGTTTTAGAAGCTCAAGTATGATTGGATAAATAGTATTTTAGGTGCATCACCACCATTAGCTTATATTTCCCTTTCATTTTCTCTCTTCTCCCTTTTCACCCCAAACAATCTATAGGTTTTAGTATAAATAAGCTAAGTGATGCATTTGAAGAGATAGCCTCGTTAAAAATTTTAGAGGTCTGATCCAAAATTTATGTAATCCATAGCCTAGGGTCATTCCAATGTTGCGCCAGGTTTGAGAGTATGAATTAAACACTTATAATTTTAGCTAGGGTGCAATCCATCCCTTAACACTTAAGAGCATATGAATAGGACTTTCATAGCCTTATTAAACATAGACAAGCAAACTATGCATTAGGTGGTATTGGGGGATGATAAAGGGTTTTTGCCAAAGATTGATCATTGTCTCATGAGTGAATATTCTGTTTCAAGTCAGTAAGGTTGCCTTTTATCAGAATAAATAGATTATAGTCAAGGTTAGATAGAATTTCATCTCTACATTATATAAGTATGAACATGATTGGGTATGGGCCTTAAGTGAAATCAAATTGCATGTTAATGATCAATTTAAAAGTTATAAATGGGTGATGACAAATGAAAAATAGATATGAGTGTCATAAGTTATTTCCACTACACATAATCAAATAAAAAAATTAATTTAAAAAAATATGGGAGATCAAATATTTATAGCATTGAAAAGAATAATTTTTTAATCCTCATTTGTGCACAATATTAAATATGATATTTGATAGATAATAGTTTGGAATATAAAAATAGCACTATACGATAACATCTTAAATTAAAATTGAATAAAAATTAGATAGATTAACACAATTCAGATGAAAACTCCAAAAAAATTATATAGGCACATGTATAATGTCAATAATACATAGATTGCCATCATAGGCATACAAAAAATTATAACATTTACCAACATAGTATCTAATGTTAGGTGAATCTCATTTATGCATATACAATGCCAAAAATGCGTACATTGCCATATAAACATACAAAAAAACACATATCATGTAAGACACCCTAATAATCAAATAGCCTCCATCTCTTTGCCTTCCTCGAAGAAGACTCTCTCTAGGATGGCTTGCTAGTAGATGGAGATCCCACTAATGCCTTGGATTGCTCTAAGATCCGATTGTGGGTCATGTGCTCATAGATCACTTATAACAAAACATGTTCAAATATAGGTATTATTATAAAATTAACACAAAATACATTCAACCACTTGTTAAGAAATTAATTTTAAACTAGAATAAAAAATTATTTCAAAATGCACTTACTGCAAGCTTGCGATCCTACTCAATCTATTTTTGATGCTCCAATGAGTTAGTGGTAGGCTCAACTATTTGAATAGGCATCTAAAATATGCAAGAAACATGAGAAGTTACCTTACTAATCATTTGACTGGGATTATCATATGTCATGGGATAACCCTACATATATAACATATTCACATAAGTTATATTTGCCCCAAATATGTAGTAAAATTAATAAAACAAGTCTATTTTTACAATTCAAAATTAAAAGTTAATGTATACCTTTGTCAGCACCTGTGCGAATGACATTGCAACATCAATGGCTATGTCTATCTCAGCTTGAAACAATGGAGGAGTGTCTACTTGAGCCATCAATTGAATATAAACAAGGTCTCACTTACTTTTCTATAAAATATCAAAGATATATATGGTAAGTTTTTCTCCTTTATTAAACTAAGAGTGTATTTAATATCACTATACTTGAATTTTGAGATCCTTGATAGATAAATTTAATTTAAATTTATAAGGCAAATATACATAGACTAAATGTACATAGAGCATAATATCAACTCACAATTTTACCTCTGTATACGTAATAGGTGTTGTCATAACAAAAACAAATGTAGTAGTGGATGGGCCAATAGCTGGATCCAAAAATGTAAATAATGGTTGCATCAAATCAAATGCTACAAATATCGACTATTATGATGAAGGCATTGTCACCTCCTGAGACATTAAAAATGACATATATATTATTTAAATTCTATGTAAACTAATTGTTAGCTAAATAAAATTTGTAATTATAGTTTAAATTTAACATGACATTTATATAAAATATATCGGCATATGTCTAGTGGCTGATGTTTGCACACCAAATATGTGTGACAAAAACTCATCACTCATAAGTATATTATCCAAGCCATCTAAAACACCAGTGCCATCATCGTCAGAAGGTCTAGTGCATATAGCTTCACAAGATCTAAAAGGGTGGGTTCTGGTATGCACACTAAGTGGTGTATCTCTAGCATCGATCTATAAGAGCCTACTTATATGTTAAATGAGTGTATTAGTGAGTGAATTAAGTCCATGTAGAGTGTTAATATCCATGACCTACTTAATTATAGAGGGAATCTTGGGTTCAAGTAGCTTTTGAATACGTATCCTTGTAGGTTGATTAGGCATATGATGTGCACCTAGTCGATCTTGTGTAGAACCTTTCCCTCAGCGTTTAAACTCACTAAAATAAAAATAGTTCAAAATATCATTGAGGACAAAATCATAGTAGAGTTTCATTAAAAATAGAATGAGACCTCTTGGTTGTTACATGGTGGATAATTGAACACCATCCACCATTAGTCCCAAAAATTAGTTGTGATTAAATTGTGTTGGCAATGATGGATTGGAAAATGTTTTACAATTGTTGGAAATGGTGCATTGGTGACCAGGTTAATGAATAAGGTGAAAATAGAGGCTTTTGATATGTCTTTATTCTTCATTCACGTGTTGACAATTTGTCAACATAATAAGCCCTATACCTATCTCGATATGAATCCCATCTATCAATTTGACTCGTTATAGAGTTAATTTGACCTAATAATATCTCTATGGAATTGGCTAGATAGACGCAATGGGTGTTGGTGGAATTGGGATCCCTCATTCTCACAATTAATTTTTTAATTTCAAATTTATTTTCCATAATGTGGTCAACTAGACTCTTCTGACTGTCTGAGGAATTTTGTGGAACTGGAGGAGGGTTAGGTGGAGGGTTAAGAGGGTTAGGCAGAGGAACATGAGGGTTAGCAGGATGAGCTGTTAAAAATAAATAAATTACCAATTAAATAATAAAAAATGAATAGATTTTTAGCACTTACCTCTTATACATGGAAACATCATCAATTAACAGGTTCTTAGGATGAACTACAGCAAGGATTGGTCTCACGAGGGTAAAATATGATCACAGAGTGGAGGAGAGTGAGAGAAAAGATAGAACACAAATGAAAAATGAGGAAATTTTATGTTTGGTTCAATTTATTATGACACAGGGAATGCGATCATGTTATTAACACAAACACATTCCCTATTTTAAAATAACACGACCACATTCCCTATTTTAAAATAATGAGATTGCATTATTAACATGATGTATTATTTATACAATCACTTTATTTATTAAATAACGTGATCATGTTATGGCTCGGTAATCACCAACCTATAATTCCAATAACACGATCATGTTATTTAATTAATGTGATGTAGAAAATTTAATAACCTTACATGAACCAAAAGGCCTAACTCCAATCATAGATCATGATCATGAAATTGAATTGATTCCAAGAAGTATCCCTCCTAACATTAGACCTTACCACTACCCCCATGAACAAAAGTCAAAAATTGGTGAAGAAAATACTAGACTCGGGTATTATTCATCCTAGTAAAAGTGCTTATTCATCTCCAATGGTTAAGGCTTAAAAAAAGGATGAGTCATGGAGAATGTGCCTAGATTATAGGGAACTCAATAAGATCACTTTGAAAGATAAGTTTCCTATTCTTGTCATTGATAAATTATTGGATGAATTGAATGGTGTTGTTTTCTTTACTAAGATTCGAGTTTGGGGTATCATTAAATTTGGGTAAAGGAGGAGGATGTACATAAGACTACATTTATGACACATGAGGGTCACTATAAATTCTTAGTTATGTTATTTGGTCTCACTAATGCTCCATCTACTTTTAAGAGCCTCATGAATTCAGTTTATTGCCCATTTCTTCACAAATTTATATTGGTGTTCTTCGATGACATATTAATCTATAGTAAAACATGGGAAGAACATTTACATCCTATAGATAAGATATTAAAGGTATTGGAAGACCATCAAATTTATGCAAAAAAATCTAAATGTGCCTTTGGAGTAAATGAAGTGAACTACTTCAGACATGTGGTATCACATGAAAGTGTTAAAGTGGACCCTAAAAAGATTGTAGTTGATAAAGATTGACCAAAACCTAAAAATATCAAAGGTTTAAGAGGATTTTTGGGTCCAATAGGCTACTACAAAATATTTTTTCATAACTATGCTTGCATAGCAACACCCTTAACAACATTATTGAAGAAGGATTCATTTTCATGGTCAAATTTAGACACCCAAGCATTCTAAAAATTGAAATAAGCTCTTACTTCCATGCATGTGATAGCTACCCCAAACTTATTTAAGACATTTATGGTAGAATGTGATGCTTCTGGCTATGGCATTAAGGTAGTACTAATGCAATAAGGGTGTCCCTTAGCGTTTGAGAGTCAATATTTAGAAGGAAAGAACTTGGTAAGGCCCACATATGAGAAATAAATGTTAGCAATCATTCACACAACCAAACAATGGCATCAATATCTCATGGGAAGGCATTTCAAAGTTAAGACAGATCATGGGAGTCTAAAGTATTTTTTGGATCAGTGACTGTCTTCAAAGGAGTAATAGAAATGGGTCACAAAGATGCTAGGAAATGACCTTGAAATTATTTACAAAAAAGGAAAGGACAATATTGTAGCTGATGCATTTCTTGATAGGAAGTAGAGGAAGTAAAACTTTATGTTATTTCTTTATTACAACCTAAATGGGTATAAGCAGCATAGGTAGAGTGGAAACAAGATGCTCGAACCAAGAAACTCATACAACAATTGCAAGAGAAACCATGTTTGAAAAGGAGACTCATTATGGTATAAAGATAGACTTTTTTATATAAAAATTCAGAATTGAAAGCTAGTATCTTGTCTCAAATACATGACTCACCCATCGGAGGACATTCTAAGTTATTAAAGAATTATCACCGTATAAAGAAGGATTTTATTTGGGAAGGCCTTAAAGGGGATGCACATAAATTTATGGCAGAATGTTTGATATGTCAATAAACTAAAGGAGAAATGATTAAGACCCTAGGTCTCTTAAAACCATTAGCCATTCTAACATAAAATTGGGAATAAATATCAACGGACTTCATTATAGGCCTACCTAAATTGAATAACATGGATGTGATATTAGTGGTTGTGGATCGACTCACCAAGTACACACATTTTTGTGGGCTTTTTCATCTATTTCAAGCTAGTACTATGACAAAAATATTAATGGAAAATTTACAAAAACTCCATGGCATTCCTAAAATCATTGTGAGTGATCATGATCCTATCTTCACTAGCATATTTTGGACTGAACTATTTTTTAGGTGGGAAAACAAACTTGTCCATAATTCATCTTATCATCCACAATAAGATGGCCAAACTAAAATTGTGAATAAATGTATCAAAATATACCTACATTATTTTACGTCAAAAACACAAGCACAATGGTCCAAGTGGCTTTCACAGGTAGAATGGTGGTATAACACATACTTTCACACAGTGACAAAGATGACACCATTTGAGGCTACCCCATGCCTTTTACTAAATTTTATTTGTAAGGTCATTCCAAAGCCCATGTAGTT
Source organism: Torreya grandis (assembly GCA_037957365.1). NCBI lineage: Eukaryota > Viridiplantae > Streptophyta > Pinopsida > Cupressales > Taxaceae > Torreya > Torreya grandis. Next base: position 1,357,024 of record JARHVA010000814.1, read on the forward strand.
GAGGATGATTTTCAATACCAGTAGGAAGTGTTTCTAGTCCTTAAGGAGAATTTGGTTGTGGCTCAAAATAGGATGAAACAACAAGCCAATCAACACCGCAGTGAGAGGAATTTTGAGGAAGGAGATTGGGTGTTCCTTCGCTCGTAACCTTATAAACAATGGTCACTTAAACAACATAAGAAATTAGGCTTGCACAAAAATTTAATGGGCCCTACAAGGTTCTACACTAGATCAGAAGTGTCACTTATAAGTTAGAACTTCCACCTTCATCTAAAATTCATCCTTTCTTTCATGTTTCATGATTGAAAAAAGTAATTGGTTCCAAGATTCTGGTCCAGCCTGAGCTACCTGGTTAGATGAAGGGAAATTTATTATGGTACCTAACACTGTTATAGAGACATGACTGAAGAAATTATGTAACCGAGCCATTTCTGAATTTCTCATCAAATGGAAGAATCTTCCAATTGAAGATGTAACATGGGAGGAGGAAAAATTCATGCAACAACATCCTGAGTTGCTAAGCATTGAAGGTAATTCTTTTCTAAAGGGGAAGGGCATGTTACACCCCTAACATTATGAGTACTAAGGTTATGGAATGGATATCATAACCTTTATCTTTCATTTATTAATTCTTAATAGTTAGGTCAACATAATTGGAATGAATGGGTGTGACCCTTCCCTATTATGGGTGTGACTCTTCTCAATTATGGGTATATAAATGGCAGATCATGGCTCTCCATAATCATCATAAGTTTAATTATTGAATTCATTTTCTCATTTATTCTAATAATTAGAGGTTCCCCCTTGAAGTGGACTATATTTGAATGTTATTTCTATTATTATAAATAAATATCCTAACAACTATAAAGATAGAATCATTACTTTTTTGCTACTTTGGTAGGCCAAGTACAAAGTTTATACTTATTGAATCCCATGGTCTGCTAGGAATGGGCAATGGCTGATATAGTCTTATGTTTTAACTTCTTCCTTTAGCATACTAACATATTCTACATATCTCAACAAACCTCTTAACATCAACTTGCATCCTTAGCCAATAGTAGTGTGCAATTAATTGAGAAAGTGTATTATCTTTCTAAGATGCCACTATGCTTCTCATTCAATAGATTCTCCCTCATGGATTCTCGTAGTATGCATAGTTGGCTACCATGGAATAACATCAGTGATTGAAACATGTAATCCATCCATGGAATCTTATTTTTTCTTATTTGGTTCTCACATGTTTCATATGCCTCCTTATTTATTTGGTTTTCTTATTTGGTTCTCACTTGAGACTCCTACAGAATCATATTTATTCCACTTAAAGTATATACAACTTCATTATCTTTACCACTCATATGCTTGATAAAACATTGTAAAAATCAATCCACTTTACATGCCTTTGACTTAATTTATTTTGAATACTAATAAATTGCAAGACATGATTATTAGTATAAAGAACAAACTCTTTAGGCATCAAATAAATCCATTTTTTCAAGGCTTAAACAAAAACATAAAATTATTGATCATATGTTGAGTACTTCCTCTTTGCCTCATTAATTTTCTCACTGAAGTAGACAACTGGTTTGCCTTCTTGAATTAAAAAAACTCCTATGATAACCCCACTAGCATCACACTCTACTTTAAAAAGTTTGGTAAAATTAGGAAAAGTTAGGATGGGATGCTCTATAATCTTCTTCTTTAGAATCTAAAAACTCTTATCAATTGTCTCAGTCTACCTAAATGGTTGTTTGTTTTCCTTGATTGTTTTCAAAATTGGATAACAGATACTATTGAAATTCCTTTTAAAATTTCTTTAAAAACTAGTCAAACCATGAAAAATTCTTACCTCATATGCATTCATTGTTGTAGGCCATTCCACTATGGATTTGAACTTCTCCTTATCCATCTTCAAACCTTCTTTTGAAATGATAAATCCCAAATAGATTAATTCTATCTTCATGAAAGTGCCCCTCTTGAGGTTGATTAATAGCTTTTCTTCTTGTAGATTACTCAAAACTATTATAAGATGTTCAAGATGTTCTTCCTTTGATTGACTATAAATCAAAACATCATCTAGATAAAAAATAACAAATTTACTAGTGAAAGTTTTGAGTAACTCATTCATAAGCCTCAAGAATACACTTGGAGCATTGGTCAACCCAAATGGCGTGCCCATAATTTGTCTTCCATTCATCTCCCTCTCTAATTCTTATATGATGATAACCAGTTTTCAAATATATCTTGGAGAAATACCTTACACTACTTAAACAATCCATTAGATCATTAACTCTAGGAAAAAAATATGTACCTAACAGTAATCTTTTTTATGGCTCTTGAATCAGTACACATTCTCTAACCTCCATCCTTATTAGGAGTTAGAACCATTGGAATAACACAAGGACTTAAGCTCTCCCTGATTAAGCCCTTATCCAATAATTCTTGTACTTGTTTCTTAATTTCCTCATTTCCCTTTAGTGTCATCTTGTAAGCAGGATTTTTTGGTAGATTGGCTCTTGGTATGAGATCTATGTGATGGTTGATATTTCTCCTTGGAAGTAGTTCGTTAGGTAAGTCACCACAACTGTATCAAAAAACTCATTAAACAAATTTTGAATTTCTATAGGCATATCAATCAACTTAGTAGTTGTGATTATTGTTTTAGGCTTACCAACAAGTGCATAACATACCTCTTCCTTTTTGATTTGTTGTAATAATTATTAGCCACTTGTCAACAACATCTTAGGACTATCTTCCACTATTGCATCTCCTCTTTCAATGGTATAAGGGTGTGTTTATTTTCATCTTTCTCAAATGTTTAGTTATTGCTTCTCCTATCATGTATGGTTCCTGTAAAATTGCCAAGGTATACCCAAAATAATATAACAAACATCCATAGGCATTACATCACACATAACCTCATCCTTATAGCCACCTATTTGAAATTCTACTTTATATTGCTCATTTACCAAGACTTGATGTCCTTTTTATAGCTAAGGCACCTTATAAAGAGTTTGGTGTGTTGATTTTTTAAAGCCTAACTTGTCAACCATTTTAGAAGATACTAAGTTATCAGTACTTACACTATCTATAATGACTTTACAAAACTTATCTTTTCACTTGCAAGTGGATCTAAACAACGTCTTTCTTTGTGCAGGCTTCTTGATCTCCTTGTTGGGATTGAACAACACTTTTTTCATGATTAAGGATTCTCCAAATTCAGGTGAATCTTCATGAGAAGATAATCCCATACTCTTCTCATTTTCTGGGATAATTTGAACACTACCATGAATTGTAGAAGGATTCTCTGAGCACTTATAAGATATATGCCCATACTTGTTGCATTTGAAACATCTACTAGCAAAACCTATTCCTCTGCCTCTTGTGAATGGTTTCTTGCCTTTAAAATAATAACCATCTCTTGTAGGCTAATTTGGACTTTGTGAACTACTGGATTCCTCATTATTTTCTTATAGTTGAATTATTCCATCATGTTCTCTTATTCCTCAAAATGTTTTACCTAAACCTCTTGAATGTTGAGTTTGTTTCTTAAATAATTTATCATATGCCTTAAGAGAAAATTGGTAAGCCTCTTCAACTGATCTTGGTGATATAATATTGATCTCATCTTGGATATTGAACATGAATCTATTTATAGATCTATCCACCTTTTTAGCATCTTCTTGTATGTCATGCTCTGATGGTTAGCTTGTAGAACTCCTCTATATATTCTTTAACTATCATCTCCATTTGCCTCAGATTTTGAAACTTCTTGAAGAGATTAGTCTAATAGTCTTTTAGCATGAATTTTTCCTTCAACTTGGTCACCATTATATCCCAAATATTGATCTTGGGCTTCAATTTCCTTCTCTCATCTTGAACTCCATCATACCATAACGATGCATGACTTTTAATCTGGTAATAAAAAATATTACCCTTTTTATCATCATCTATGCCTTCATACTCAAAATATTTATCCATATCATTAATCTAGTCAACCAACTCTTCTACATTCAAGCTACCTTCATACATATATAATTCAAGTTTGGGTTTAGAACTTACCCCTATGACTACTATAATCAGTCTCTCTTCTAACTTATCTTTTGCTTCCTCTAAATCTACCCCTTCTTATTGAAGCCTTATTTCTTCTTCTCTATAACTAATATCTCTCATGTTAATTCCTCTCCTCTAAGAAACATGGCTTGAGTAGGTTGTCTTCTCTATCTTATTTTAGCTCTCACTCTAGCTGCCATCTTTAAAAACTTATTTCACAACTTATCGATCAAATCCTTTCAAATTTAAAATAACTTAAACTCTGCTCTGATACCACCATGGTGTAATTGAAAGCCTATAAGGTCTATGCTCTTCAAAATATCTTGGTCTCTCAATAGGATTGGTTTACTATAGGTTTGCTAATTTATATTAAGGTCTAATTATTCTTATTTTGTACTAAATTCATAAGATAAGCTTTAATACCATTAGGAAAACTTAATACATCCATCCACATGATATTCATATGATGTGATAAGTTCTATGTCCTTTTGCCATCTGGTTTCTCAAGAAAGAAGACAAACATGTCTTTTATGCTTGTTTTTTGCCTTCCTACAGGTCTATCAATTATCTTGAGATTATGATAGATTGAACTTAGACATAAGAGATTCTTCAAATGAGTTTACATTTTACACAATCTAGTAAAACTTTTAAAGACTCTTAACTAGCTTGAAGATTCAAAGGATGACTAAAAATTTGTTGTTGTAGCCCTATTTTATGCCTAATTAAGCCTATAAAAAAACATTCTTATATATCTAAAATTGTGGAGACCATAAACAATTTAAACCACTTAGATCATGTACAGGAGTCCTTATCCAATTAACTACCAATTTTGAGCAAATTTGGATGCTTCATTTTGGTTTTAGAGCAATTTTAGTGAACTAAACACCAAACTAGGGTTTCATACGCTGAGAACAAAGAAATTTTGATATCTGGAATTATAAAGGCTTTCAAAACTTGATTCCACTTGGATTAAGTCTATAAATTTATTTTCCAACTCTATTTAATATAATTTATACCCAATCAATCATGGAAACCTACAGGTCACACTTTCTCACCTAGACCGTATTCTCAAGAACTCTATCTTAAGCCCTTTGACTTGAGCAAAGCATAAGGAAAAATGCAACAATAGTAAATAATATCAAGGAAGGTTCCTTCACATTATAATAAATTCATGTAATATTTTTAAAACCATATCAAACTCCCTTATTCAAATATGCTTGAAACACACGCTATACAGTCTTACAACTTATAAAAAACCTTCAACAACCTTCAAAAATCTCCTACTACTTACTTTTATCTTTGATTCCATTATTTTATTAGTTCATCCTTGCTTGGTTAGAAGCTTATTTCTTGAATAAACTGGGTTTAGTCTTGTTTCCACTTCTCAACTAACTTAAGACTCTTCTTTCTTGCTCAATTTAGCCCTTTCATACATTGGATAAGACTTAACATAATAGACAATAGGTATGATATTTAACCCCAAATATCACTAACATAAGGATAATGATCCTTGAAACTTGATGAAACTCTCTCAAAAGGCCAAAAGCAATTCAAAAATTTGAATTTATTGGTTTTCATGAGAAAGTCTAAAACATTATTTTATGACATAATATCAACAATTGAAGCCTAGATGAGACCTATTATGGGTAAAAAATGAATCCTAAGACCTTATAAGACCAATAAATGACACAATCAAACTATTTATAGTGATTCACTTGCATCAAAAGGCAGATAAATTGGGACAAGGTGGAAGGACCCACAAAGACATAGGATAAATTTGGTGACCTAATAAATTTGCACAAGATAGAAGTGATGACTCACCTGTAGCCATTGAATCTATCCATGGAGAGAAATATGTCCAAAATGAGCTCTAGTATCTAAGGAAGTAGATACACAAGGGTCAAAACTTAAAATGGATGAAATTTGAAGACATCTAGAGGGCTCAAAGGTTAAAGAGAGTTTAATGTGGGGTAGGAAATTTTCATAAATGGACCAAATGTGAAAAAATAAGGAAATGACATAGGGTTTGTAATAAATATAGGTGTCTATATATGCTAATTATTAATTATTTTAAAAATTTTATAGGTGAAGACATTATCTCAAAAATTTCTATCCTATTGCAATATAAAAGAAATTACACAAAATATACAAGAAATTATATTTTGTGATCATTTTTAAACTATGAAATATATATAAAAAAATCAATAAATTACTTTTTTTGTGATGATTTATATACTTTTAAATATTTATGAACTTTTACTACAATGCAAAACTTTTGTAGTCTCGTAATGCTTTTCCATGCTCCTATCTTTGAAATATAATTATTTCAGAGCTCTTCCTGGGTTTATAGACTTTACTACAAACATGTGATGCTTTTACTTGATGTTATGAAGCTTAAAATATCAATCCAATGAATTATTAATTCAATAAAAACTAACTTTACCATTCACCCACAAAAAATTATTTTCCTTATATTAGCCCTACAAGATATCATCAAAATTGATAAAACAAAAAATAATAAACTATTATGGAGGAGGAGGTTTTTAAGGTAGTGGATGCAATGCTTTCTTTTCCTCTAGTATTTATGACATAACATCACTCTTATTCACTATAAAAGAGCTTGAGGATTAACCTTCAAGGTCTCAAGAAGAAGAATAGCTTGACAAATTGGATCTACTTGAAATTGAAAACCAATAGTCAATATGACATTGGAAAATGACAAATTGTATACCAATATAGCATATTTTCTCTTTCTTTTCCAAATAATGAGAACAAGATCTATTGATCCATATTCTTGGCTTGTGGGTTGTGATGCTTCTCTATCAATCAAAAGTGCACCTTGAGCATCCTTTGGATTTGGGTTATTTGATTTAATGTTTAGACCTCCACTCCTTTTTATTCGTATTTGAGATTTTAACCTTATCATCATCATACTTGGATTGTTGGTTCCCTAAGCGTTGTTACACTGTATTTAGAACCTTAGATAGTAAAATAGAGTTTATATCAATCATGGGTAGCTTTTGAGTTGATATTACTCTAGTAGAAGATTAAAAATTAGATTTATATTCAGTCTCTAAGACGTGGTGGTACTTTGGGAGTAGATTTGGAAGGTCATTCTTTAGTCAATTCTTCCTAGATATTTTCACTCTTCTCAAATATAACCCATCTTATAGTGTGTTGGAATTCAATTCAATAGTATTTATTCCATTTTCACTTCCCTGTTCACCAATTTTGGCCCTTGGGTATAAATTGGTTAAGAAAGAATGGGATTCAGGTTCACTGGGAAATTACTTTCTCTTTGAACTTTAGAATACATCTCTATTACCTCAAATTTTTTAATATATCCTTGTAGCATGGTCAAGGAGTCTAGAATTATATGTGATCTCCTTGTATCACCAAAATCCTCTCCCTCCTTCCCTAATTGTTTTCTTAGCGCTTCTCCCTTGGGAATGGTGGTTCTTAGTCCTATAAAATTATGTGATAACATCCAACTTCAAATATTTAATTGAATTAGTTGTCTTCATTTTATCCTGAAGTGTGGCAAAAAATCCCCACAAATTCTCCCAAATCTTTGAACTTGAAGAACTCATCAGCTAGACACATCCGAAACTTACTTTTAGTCCCTCCAAAAGTGTGTGTACGTTACATCTAAATCTGCAAATTCACTCATTGATGGATTTCCAAGTGTAGTTGTTAATGGAATATATTAATGTGTGCATTTATTGGCTTCCACATTCATATTTTTTAGGTTCCCTTTTGGAAACTTCATCAATTTATCCCTAACATGTTGCACAATTTTGACATATTGTGACAATTTCAATAGAATAGCTTGAGGTTGAGAAGAAGAGTGAGTTGAAGGTTTTTACTCAACTTAGGATTAAACAATGCTCACCCCTTATTTTTTACTTGTAATATATCTTGAAATCCAAAAGGAATCAAAATTTATAATCCACTCTATATTATACAATACTTATTCTTTGGCATACACATATACCTCCCTCCAAATAATAGGAGCTCATTCTTCATCAGTTAATGGTTGATTCCCTATGGTAAATGGAATACCCTTCTAGGCTAATGTGACCTTATCCATGGGAAGAGCTAAAAACAAGTATGTATATAAGGTCATTTTAGTTTCTTTTGATGGTATTTCCCAAAAAGAATATGGAATCTTCATTACTTTGGTGGATTATTCTTTGGGATGTTGTTGTTGGGATTCCTTCCCAACAAGCACATCCTCCCAAATTATTTTCTTTGCCATACTAGTGTTGAATTTATATTGTGAAGGCTTGACCATAGTCAGGGTGTTGGCTTAATTGGTTTTTGGTGTTTCATTGTCTTATTAGGTTTTTCATTATTTTTTTAGCTCATGTTGTATGGGGGTCCTCTAAAGAAATTGGAACTACTTGTAGGTTTTGAATTGTGTCATGTTGACATGACAATTATCATTGTAATAATTCATATGTTTCCATTAATGGAAATGGACTAGGAGGAACCTTTGTGTTTCATGTATCCATAACCCAAGTTTTATCTCGAGTGAATGCAACATAAATATCCTCTATGTGCTTATCAATGAAACTTTTTGGTACTTTGGGGTTGTTATTGATGAGTGACATCAACTCTAACAAACAAAGTGTGGAATTATTTTCTACCTCATTATAATATACATATGTTTTTTCCTCCGAAAGTGTCTAAATGTTAATTTAGGGTCATACTTTAAAAATATGTTGCTTCTCCTTATGAGTTATTCTAAAAAACTAGTATTAAAATTAGTAAGAAACTATACTGATTTTTTGTAAAGTGTTGTATCTTAAAAAAATCACCACATATCTCCAAAAGTTCAACTACAAAGTATTCAATCCAATTGAGTTTGATGTTGGAAGTCACTATCTAGTACACAATAACAATTATGCATTTTTGGACATCCATCCAATTTCTAGTTTTATGATAGATATGACCCCTAGTATGCTCAATAAGTTTTCAAACCATGATATTATTTAGAGTTTATGGGGAAAATGCTCTCATCCCCATCTTCAATTGATATATTTTCTTGTCTTCCCTAGTCACATGCAAACAAATATTTTTCGTATATAGAGATATATTTTCCCCTTCATTAAACACATTGGTTACCATATCTAAGGTTTCTACATTGACTAGTATAATTATATTTTGAGTCGGCCATATTTTTCCATCCCATTTTCTTGTCAGTACTATTTTCACAAAATCATTCATCAACTCAAAGAAAGGAAACTTTATAATTTTAGCCCAAATTTTCACTTCCATTATCTTGTATTCATTCTTAAATGCTCACTTGATTGAATTCTTCAAGTCTTGCATTGCCCAAAAATACCTAAGTGAATGGTGGACGATCAGTGGTTTCAAGATACATCATGGATCCCTCCATTCCAAAGGCTCATTTTTATTCATTCCCTATCTCCACATACCAAATATTGAAATGGTCTTTTAGTTGCTCAAAATATTCCTGTGACACCTACACCTTTGGCATGTTCTTTCACAACTAGTCCAATTCTTCCCTAGGCATGCTTGTCATTGCTCTAATTTTTACCTTGCTTGTGCTCTTTTCAATTTATTTTCCCAATATTCAAATCACCACCTATGGTTTTCACTCTTATTTAGTTGAATTATTTTAATCTCTATGATTTTGAAATAAACTTATTGGATTTTTATTTAGTTGGAATCTTGACTTATAAAATTTGATGTATGTAGTTGGCATTAATTGTAATTGACCTATATAGTTGTGTTTCATGCTGCTTTTTTGATTTAGTGTCTATCAAAGTTATCCTTCATTGTAGTGACTTGTTTAGTACCATGCCACATGTAAAGCTTTTCTTCTCTGTGTTGTTTTCTTTAGTACATGAGAATTTTTTATTTGTGGTGGTGCTTTGTTTAGTGACATGTGAAGATTTTATTTAGTGTTGTGATTTTTTTAGTGAATTTCTATTCCAAAACACATTAAAATTAGCATCATATTATATATTATTTAAATTGATCTGTTATAGTAAGTATAGATTTAACATGGTTTTGATGCTAATTTTTTCTTCATTGTGGTGCTTTGTTTAGTTTTTCCATGCTAAGTTTTTCTTCATTGACATGATTTTATAGGGATGCGATGCTTTTACAAGTTTTTTTTGTTTTTGTATGCATGAGATGATTTTGCAAGGATGTGAAACATGCTTGAGTTTCTAATATTATAACTCAATGTTTCTTTATAGATAAGGAGCTTATCTTTTTGATACAAATAAATATATGTGCCCTAAAAATAAGCATAAAATATATTTTTTATAGACTAAATGATAAAAACTATATAATAAGAGGAAGAAAAACAATTGCTTATCAAAATATTTAATTGTTAACCAAGCAAGAATAAAAGTAGTCAACCACATTTTTAATATAAAATTTCCATCATAGGGGATTATAATCCCCTCTTTAATTTCTTGGTGATTAGAATTTTGATTCAATTGCAATGTAATGGTGAATTGAATCAAGGTGTAAAACAACCTTTGAAATCTTAAACAAGGATATAACAATAGTTAATTGCATATTTTATATTGATTTTTTAGAATGTAATACTATGCTCTTTTTAAATGTCCTACACTTACATTAAAAATTTAATTTAAGCTAGATTAATCAAAACCATCTACCATGGTACCACCATGTACACAAAATTACACTAAGTACATAAATTATTAAGTGGATTTCAAAACCAACATAATGAAAAATTACAATATCAATATAGTTATCAATCAAAACCCAAATCGATAACACTACTATTAGAGAAATGTCGCTAATGACCTCATTATCAATTATAGTGGTCCTCCATATAGGAAAAGGGTAGCATCACCATTCATTTATGTTGAGTGGCCTACTAGATAAAATGTGGGAGCCAAAGGAGCACAATCCCACCCAACATCTTGACTCACACCAACCTATGCATAAGCTCATGGAAATTAACAACAAAGGTGAGTGAAGCCGACCACCATAGAACACTCTCAATTGACACTTAGGGCTTCTTCTTGCCTCTATAAACCTCAACATTCTTCTCCATGCTACCTATTCTGGTAATGCAGGAATGAAGACCACAATTCTTTTTCAGGGTAGGGAATAAGATGGAAACACGTTCACTCGTCATTGTCTAGATTATTTTCCAATTTATTGCTTTTAGTGTGTCTTCACTAGCTTCCAACAATGCATATATATAGAGAATTGAGGTCGTCTCCTACCTTATCTGATAAGGATTGTGAGTGTTATTTATCTAACTAAAAGGGGTTAAATTTCAGATTTCTCTCAAAGACCATTTTTTCAACTCAGTTTTCTACCTTCCAAAATTCAACAAGGATTGTGAGTGTTATTTATCTAACTAAAAGGGGTTAAATTTTAGATTTCTCTCAAATATCATTATTTCAACTCAATTCTCTACCTTCCATAATTCAAAACTCCTTGTTGCCTAACAAAAATGACACTTCACAAACACAAGGCCTACATAAAGGTGATTCATATTTGATCAAATCAAGATCATTTTTTTATCACACATTTGAGTCCATAAAGAGAATATATAACTGAAATATAAGGTTGAGAGTATAATAGACCTATGATTCGCTATATGAAGTGAAATTCAAATACTCTTTTCCCATAAAATATACATTGAATCCCACTGATTCATTATTGGTTGTAGCTTAGCTTTGTAACCTTATAGGCTTGTAGATATATCATAATTATATAATGTTATTTGTAGCCCTACACAATTACTTTTTCAGTCCAATGGCAGTTTCATCATTATTAAAAGATTTTAGATTAGATGCTATGTTGAGGTGACTAACATAGTTATGTGAATCTTCCATTTTTCCATTTCCTTTAATGTAGAAAGGTGATTCATACTTGACCAAATCAAGATAAGTTATGTGGTGTTTTCTGTAATTCTTTGATGGTGCCATAATGATGCGAAGATTTCATAAATTATGATGGTGGCTAACATAGTTATGTGAATCTCTCAGTGAGTCATTTTATTTATGGCAACCTCCTTTATTTATTGAATAAATTTGAATAAGCCTAGCATGATAAGAACTATTTTAACTTGGTCTTTACAAAAATTTCTATTAGTTTTTTCAAACATTTTCACTAAATTATAAATATTATGCAAGATTTGTATTTACATCCACAATATATTTATGGCATTTTTTCATTTTTTCCACAATCACGAAGGCCAAGTTCAGGGGATCAACCACCCTAATGAATCCTATTCTTACAATATTTATTAGCCGATCTATAACATTTTTGTGGGTTTCTTAAAAATTTCCCTACCCTAATACTATAATATGATATATAAACACATAATTTAGATCTAGTTAGGAATAAAATATTATTAAGAATGTCGCTACTCTACTTGATATTACATAACATCATCACATTAGGTCAATATCATGTAATAGAGAGTTTTAGGATAATAAAATATGTAAAATTTACTTGTATAAGGAATAAAGGACACAATCTTCTTATATATAAAGTTAAAGGTTAATTCAATAATGTAACAGGTTGTGTAATTAGGGTAGTCACAATTTTAAGCCAACATGTTCATATACTATTTAAGGATGGATACATAGCCCACACCTAAGACTCAACATAGAATATATTTATTTAAGAACTAAGTGGAATCCCAACAAGGCAAGATTATCCATGGGCCATTTATGTACCAACAAGTATTGCACATGTATGCTTCATTTAAGGCATACATAGTGAATGGTATTTATTTGTTCATGTGGGCATACTATTTTACTTACCCTATCATCCTAAAAAACATACCATTCTTTTACTTTTACAATACTAAAATATCCAAAAATTAACCACAAAGTGTGCATATAAGGCCTTAGTTTTTTTCTAAAAGAAATAAAATTGTTTATCTTGTTTTATAGGTTTTACTTAATTACAAACAAGTTATTAAATTTTGTCTATACATTTTATCTCTCAATTTTAAATGAAGTTAATAACTTGGCCATAGGATTCCTATACCTAAAAGTGAAGTTTAATTTTTTCTATAGACTTCAGAGTGTGAAGTTTGTTCTCTCATTTATTTTCAAGTTGCCAATGGTGTCCCTATACAAGTCATCAAATAACTATATTAGGAAGAATAAACAAATGTTGTCAGCATTTACATAATCCATATTTTCTGCCTCTAACACTTTTCATTCTTCATATCGTATTATCTTGCCACCTCTTGTTGTGCATGACAGATTTCACTTGGTATAAATATAATTGTTGCATATTGATTGAGGAATGAGTGTTTGCACTAACACAACACTCAGTGCACTCTTTATACCTATTACTTTGGACTCTTATATTGGTATATTCATTATACCCACGATTTATTTATGCTTCTATAAATATGAACATTTGTGTAGGTCAATGAAAGCATCCCTTTTAACAAAGATTTATTAGATGGGCAAGCTTTAATCTTATGAGAATCACAAAAAATATGTTATAGAAATATATTATACCCAACAAATCTACATTTTAGTTAAAAAAACAAATTAATGTATAAAACTCATTGAAAAATCAAAATAAAAAACAAAGGATTTACTTGATGACCATAAATTTTGGCTAACAGAGTCAATCTAGATGTATAGTATATTAAAAATTTGGCTAAGTATTTAGAATTTTTGCAATAAGTGAGTTTATTTTTAAGAAATCTATAAAAAGGAACCATTGGATGAAAATTAATTTTAAATTTTCCTTAATTTGAATACCATGTCCTTTATGTAAGAAATTAATTTTTTAACTAATAACATAAGATCTTTGATTGCATTTCATGGTTTTAGAATTATGATGAAGTTTATTAGAATACGATAAGCATTTTATACTACTAGTTCAATTTAGTCCACTTTCAGATACCACAATGTGCACTTTTGATATCATTATTTATCTTCCTTGCTATAAACAAGACATAATTGACATAAAAATATCCTAGAGTAATATTATTCTTAAATTGTTCATTCTGATATGAAGTTGAAATGGTTATTTCACTTCACAAACAAATAAATTAGTTCATCTAAAAATGGTTTGAATTGATTCAAAATAATAAGTGCACTTAAAGAAGAAAGACTTCTATCTTTCAATACCATTCTCAAAATGACCAAGATTGCTCCACAAGACACCATAAAAAGTTTGAACATTCATTTATTTCAAGGAGCCATTACAATTTATTGAAGTGTAAAATACCCTTCAATAATATAAAAATATATTGTGGTATGTTGTAAAATACAAACCTTCTATTATATCATAATTATCGAAAAGAAAAAACTTAAAATGTCAACTTTTTTCAAATCCTTAATGTGTTGTAACATTCAATGGACATTAATCCATAGAAAATAGTTTGGCAAATCAATGATGAGAGAACTTCATTTTCTAAATTTATTGGAACAACATCATCCCTAAGATTAAAGTGGTTTCTATCATATTTATCCTGATCTATATATTAGATGGAGCTCATAAATTAAAAAAAATCATCATCATATCCATTGCATAAATTATCAAGCCTTGCACATAGAATTATAAAAAATAGAGTTTATGGCATCAAATTAAATTTAAAAAAATAGGTTGTCAAAGCTTGATCATGATAGCAATTTCTTCTAGTTAAAAATGAGAAATGAAACAAGTATGTTTACGAGGGAAATTTTTTATATAGATTAAACATAGTGGATAGAAACACTCAAACTAGGATCTTGTTATTCTAAATGCAATATTTAGAAGGATAATCCACTATTATATAGGTAAATTACTAGATTTTATGCATCTTACAACTACAATATTATATTAAGTCATGCTTGCCATTATTCACATAACAATGGGAATCCATATTTCAAGCATACATATTGGTATGCAACACAAAAATCTTTGTTGGACTATATCCTATAGACGAAAATCCATGATTTGACAGATTAAATCGTCTTGAAATATTTAAAATTATTTTTTTGGTAGATTAGAAGGCATTCCACCCACTCTACAAACTTCCCCCAATCATAGTGCACATGTGTTTGCAGAGCTATTTTGAGAAAAAAGAGTAACTAATTATGTGTGAGAGCATAAATGATGCAATCACAGTTAGGGGTCCTAATGAAGAGATGCCTTACACCATGTATTCAAGTGATACTCTCACATAATTGTGCCCACTCATGCATAGAGGATACCAAAATCTCATGGTTTTCATTAATAAACTCGGGTTACAAAATATTATTAGCTTATCAACCTTACAAGATATTATCCACCCTTGTGTATAAAATTGTAAGAATTTATGTTTAGGACATCAATTTAAATTTCAAACAAATTAATTTGACAAAGTTTCATTACAATAAAAATTTATTCTAGTTAAAAACTAAAAATGAAACAAGTTATAATTGGAAATTTAAGTTTACTCAAGAAAATTTTTACATAAATTAAACACAGTGGATAGAAAACCTTAAACCATGATACTGTTATTCTAAATTCAATCTTAAGAAGGAAAATCCAATATTATAGAGTCGAACTACAAAATTTTGTGTTTCGTATGAGTGCATATTATTATAGTAAGTTTGCTTTTCATTATTCACATAATAATGGGAATCCATATTTCACCCATACATATTGGTATGCAACACCATTATTTGTTGAACTATATCCTATAGACAAAAATCCACATGACTTGATAGATTTAAGTTTCATGAAACATTTCAAATTATCTTTTTGTAAATTAGAAGGCATTCCACCCAATCTACATACTTACTCCCAATCATAGCTCATATATAATTGTAGATCTACTTTGAGAAATAAGAGTACTAAATCTATGTGAGAGAGCATATGTGATGCAATCACACTTAAGGGTCCTAAAGAAGCGATGCCCTACACTATGCATCCAAGTGATATTCTCATCCATTGTTTCCACTCATGCATAATGAATACCAAAATATCATTTTTTTCATTAATAAACTCAGGTTACAAGATATTATTAGCTTCTCAGGTTTATATTGGAGTTCTCGGCTCTACATAGTCCAACACTCAAACTTGGATATGTCTCCCAACTATGGCATCCTTAGAATTTCATGTTTTCATGGATACAACCTTTCTTCTCTCTCTCACTCACTTCTGCAATCAAGGATAATCTACCTTCGTGAGCAAATATTTTAATGCAACTTGGAGAGCTTTCCCTCTAGGAGCTCAATTTTTTTTTCTTCAACTTGACAAAGTCTCTCACAGGGTCCAAGACTTATTCTTCTTTGGCCTTTCCCCTCTTTTTATATCTTCCTAACACCTAACATCATTGTTACCTCCATGCATGGGCCACCACTTGTATTTAATGAGGGACTACACAAATTTGCAAGGTCTGCATAAATCTACAAGCTTACCTATGAGGTAGCATAGCATTTTATGGACCTTAAATTGCTCAAATATGACTCATATATTATTAAATAAGTGTGCATTGTATCTTGTTAGCTCTATCCTTTTTTTGGTCATGTCATTCAAACAACCAGCTTAACCTAGTTAAATGACTAAGTGTAAGTCCACGTGGTTGACTATTCTACTTCCTCAAGTTCTACATTGAATGCTATGCGCATTGATTCCTTTGAGCACTCAAATATCTGAATGCTCTCATGCCTCAAGATTTTATATGATTCTTACACATCAATCCTTGTTCATTGAGTGATTTAGAGGTTCTTTACATGCTGAATGATTCTTACATGCACTTCTATGTAGGTCTTCTGATATAGTTGTGCATTGTCAACTATTCATCCTCCATTTGAAAGTTTATATTTTGTGCAAGTCCAAACTTGGTTTAGTTACCACTCTCTTTGTCTTCATGTAGTGCAACCTCTATGAGCATTTGTCTTGTGACTTACACCCTTGTGCCTTAGTAAGACTTTAATTTTTACGCACTATCGTACAAATCTATACTTTTGTGTCTTGATCTTCATTCTTTGTTGTGTCCTCTTTTTAATGAATGTTTACCAACTCTCGCATGTGCTTCATGCTTTAGCCAAAACTTTGTAACTTTTTATTCTTACAACTTCTAAATAACTCCTAGTCATTTTCCTCCCATGCAACTCTGAGGCATCATCCTCCTGCATAAGTTGACTCTTGCGTAGTACTAAAAAACCTTCAAAATTGGTGTGTCATCACCAAAAAAGTCAGTTTTATTCATAGATTGATTGGCTCTCTTTTTGGGTGATGCAATATTGCCAATTCGCCTAAGAATTTCCTACGTCAATATGTGTGTATGGACAAATTAAATCCATAGCTAAATACATATATTTTTTAT
Organism: Torreya grandis; assembly: GCA_037957365.1. Lineage (NCBI taxonomy): Eukaryota > Viridiplantae > Streptophyta > Pinopsida > Cupressales > Taxaceae > Torreya > Torreya grandis. The sequence goes on from JARHVA010000814.1 coordinate 1,374,371, forward strand.
AGTTATAATAATGAATATCTATGATGTTTAACACTTTGAACACACATACATGCCCAAATATATTTAATATATATAATTGTAACTATAAAAAATATATGTATAAAACAACACATAGGAAAGGGATCATGACTTATACGATTTACTGATTAAAAAATAAGTACTATAATAATTGGGTTTTCAACTTTGAGTTGACACCTGATAATTATTTTATAGCAAACATTTAACACATTGTTAAACATCATAGATATTCATTATTAGAACCATAAAAAATATATGTAGAAAACAACACAGGAAAGGGATCATGACTTATACGAGTTACTGATTAAAAAATAAGTACTATAATAATTGGGTTTTCAACTTTGAGTTAACACCTGATAACTATTTTAAAGTAAACATTTACCACATTAGAATTCAACAATGTCAATCTGATGTCTTTTCATTATCATAAATATACTAATATTCATAATTAATAGGTACATAAGGGCCAGGGGGAACCCGCCTTGGATAATCTATTTTGGGTAGACTTTTCCCAATTACGTTGCAAGCAACAATAATGTAGAGTGTCAGATTTAAAGATTTGATGAATAAAGAATGCACAACTTGAGATGTTTCTAAAGGATTTCAAATGGTACACAAATAAATTCACATCCTCAAAGCATGAGTTATTATACAAAGAATCTTGTCATGAGAATTAGGATCTTGTCCATTGGACTGGGTTAACTAGTTGAGATGGGTCTTTGCAAGGTGAATGGGCTGGATTCAAACCCTAATGATTTTAAAGCCTCAAAATTCTTAAAAGGAGAGAGTTTGACATCCCCCAAAAATTGTTTGGTTAACCAAGGTTTCATAGCTCCCTCATTGAAATAAAATTAAATGAAGAAAAAGATCTTCAGAAAAGGAAAATGCCAATTTGAGTTCGCTTTCTATCTACAAAAACCATAGTTATAAGTTTTGGTTAGTAAAAATCCATGAATGGAAGCAAGAAAAAACAAAGTATGTCAATAGTTTTGGTTAGTAAAAATCCATGAATGGAAGCAAGAACCAACAAAGTATGTCAATAGTATAATACTTATCAATTATTCTATTCTAAAATAAAACAAGAAAATACTTCACAATTATTCTATTTTAAATGGTACAGTCATCTAAATCCCAAATCAGAATAGAAATTACGCAATAAAACAATATTATGAACTCATTTATTGAACATATTTGACATAAAGTCCCTTTGATTATTTATTTTCCTAGAAACAAGACTTTGAACATAGTTGCACTACCTTTGCAATCTTAGCTACTTGGAGAAGAAATATATTAACACCAATAAAATTTGAGATCACCCAATATGGCCAATAACAAACATGAAAACAATGTACATGCAAAAACATCTGAAAATTGATCTTACCATTTATTATTAGTGTAGAAATCATATTGGGAATAAAAATGTGATATATTCTCACCCATACTAATTCATAAAATTAGATTGTAACAAGATGATAAAACACCAACTCTATTGCAATACTTACATTGGCCCCATAGACAATTGTTTACAATTTTGAATGAGCTAAATAAAGTCCAAAGATAAAATGTTATCCTAAACTCATGCAACAACCTCCTAACATTTAGACTTTATCACAACCATTAACTTAATTTAGACTCAATAATCTTATCACAACCAATTAACTATTTTAATATCTATGTGATCTTTTGGAGGTGACCTAAGTTCAACTTAAGTGGCATGCTTAGTTTTATTTATTTAGATCAAATCTATAAACTTTGCATTATGATTATAACAAAAAAAACATAATTAAACTTTTTCCCAAATTGCAATGATGTTTTTGATAGACATTCCCAACAATAGTATAAATATTTTCTATGGTCAAAAATAGTAGATGAGCTAGCTACAGTTTTTGTTTCAATAAGCAAGGAGCTTCAATTTCTCTTGTAACTAATATGCAATCTCATAAATTGATATGAACCTCCTTTGTATACATTTCCATTGGTTGAATGAAAAAAACCTTTTCAATTGAAACATTGTTTAATCAACACTAATGAAATCATTTTATTTGACCTATGATTTCCCCCTTAAAGCTCAGTCCCATGCGGGGGAAGCAAACCATTTTTAAGCAAACACTTCTAAGGAATCATAGGAGCTAATTTTTATTTATGTTCCCATGAGTTTTAATTTTTCTGCTACAATAACTCCTGAGGAATTATAGGAACTAATTTTTATTTATGTTCCCATGAGTTTTAATTTCTCTGCTACAATAACTCCTACTCTATTCATGTAGTCCCATGGAGCTCACTACTTAAAAATAAAGAAGCAAATTTTTACAATAAAAATATTTTAATATAAAAACACATTTTTATAAAGGTTATATTGTGATTGTATGATAAATCCATTGCATAGACTACATCGTCTTATTTTTATTTTGATGTTTGTGAACTGGATTTGTCAATGTGTTGACAAAATCCTTTCTTCTTTTGTGAAATTTTGATTTTTTTATAATTATTGATTGTTACTAAGGAATGATTATTTGTTGTGTTATGATTATGGTTATCCCATTAAATGACAATGTAGTCTGTATATATATTAATTATGTTTGGCTTATCATGCTTTCTATTGTGCTACTTCTAGATCCCTGAGATGAAAGTATAGGATGCTGAAAAAAATATTTGTTGATTAATAAACTAGTGAGAATGGTCATGTGAACCAATATGTAAGAACTAGTTCACCTATGGATCAATTTGAATCAATAAATGTGTTGGTCATTGGCAAGGAGACATCTACCATTACCAAATTTGGATATGCAATTGTGACACCCTCCTATGAGGAGTAAATTCCCAATACTCAAATTCAATATGCAATTGTGACACCCACTCATGATAAAACTGCACTCCATGATGCAAATTTATTATTGAATCTCTACCACAATTCCAAGATTATAAGAATTGTACATTGCACTTGCAATAGTTTTGAATTATAACATCAATATATTGGGCGTTGATATTCTTAATTTACAATATGTGCAGGTTCATTTGTTTTCAATAGAAAATAAAATTATCTCGGAGAGGATCTAATCAACCCAACTTTTATTCAATCTAACAAGCCTCTTCTCAAGAGCAATGGATTTGGAACTATTTTAAGACCAACTTTATTGACACTAGCCTCCTGGATTCCATTGCCCTCCACTTTACAAACACAACATTTATCAATATCAGTGTTTTTGCAATATAAATCTCAAAACATAGGCAATGGAAAATGATAAAAAGATTTCACAATGGCCTACCTGAAGTGAGTGACACAGTAACCTCGAAAGAATACTACTATTTCTATTTGGATTGATCTTTCTATCCACCAATTTAGCCCATGTCATGAGAGCCTTCTTGTAATCTTGTAGTACCTTAAGGTCTAGATATACATGGTTTCCTTCTTTGTGGTAGTCTTCCCCGACATTTAAGATAAAGTAGAAATTTGGCAACAAATCCTCTCAAGCACCCACATTGATTTCAATACTCTAAAAAAGGAGCTAAAGATGAAAATGAAAACACCCCTTCAAGCCCATGGATTTTACCTTCAAAAAAATACTCATACATCATAAATATAGGAGATAACTTACTTTATAAATCTCAAAAAGGACTGATTAAGGACCACCCATATACAACATTAGCATGATAGTCTTTGCAACAAAGCTTATCAAATAAAAATCTTCTCATTTTGGCAACATGTAACTATAATAAAGTAATGCATAACCTGTAACATCGAACCTCCAAGAGTCAAGACCATTCCTAGCCATTTAAAATGGGCCACATTGATATTTTAGAATAGTTTTAAATAAACACTCACATGGAATGTATATCAACATTACCATAAAGTCTCTTGCACTCAAATAATTTCACACTTGCATATATGTAGACAATACTATAGTTAGGAATCAAATATGAATTATAGTTACAAATCACAATATTAATCAATAAACCAAAGAGTATATAAGGGAAATGTCTAGGCTAACTATTAATGACTCATATTGCACCCTAGCTAAGAGTAGAAGTGTTCAAGTCCTACTCTCAAATCTGGTCTAATATAGGAATGACCCTAAGTTGTGGGTTACCTAAACTTGGGTCAAACCTCTAGTATCTTAATGAGGCTAGCTCCTTAGATATAAAAATATAGTCCCTATTACTAAACATGCGCTATTGGGGTGAAAAAGGGGGAGAAATACAATTAATAAAATCTATACTAAATGTGTTGATGCACCAAATGTTTTAAGATCCAGTTTTAGCGTGAACACTTCTATGACTACTAATGAATCCAATCAAGACAAGGGCCGGTCAAAATATATGACAAGGTTGCAAGCATGATTATTTTGTATGAAATCTGAAAAGAGACTTGCAACTTGAAGGATAGGAAGAGATAAGTCTATATGAGACACTATGGATTTATGACACTTCAAGAGGGAAATCACTAGCTAACACTTCACACACCCTGCAAGAAACCAATAGAATTAAAGCAAGGTACATAAAGAATACACAGATGATGAATAGAAACATACCCTCTGCACATTAAACTTTAATAAAGTACACTTAACATTCAACCAGATCTAAAAATGTCTTATATTGCTTCAAAAGAGTGTTATAAAGTGATTTTGACAGAGCTTCGCTATCTCTAGCCCAAGGGTCTTTTAATCAAGGGTTCAAGGCAAGTATTTATAGGAAGAAAAGATGAGGGACAAAGAAGAAAACTATACCAGGGAAGCCATTTATGAGCTCGATCCTGTTCAGAACAACCATAGCCACCATTTTCCTCGAGCTTTCTCCTGCATTAAAGTCGCTTCTTTCTTTTCTGGTGTGGTCAGGGTAAGTTATGGGGAGCCATCCCTATTAATACATGGGCCTTTCCAAGATTTTATGTGTTATTGTCCTTTATTACTAGGGTGAGGTCTTTTGTGTGCTTGGGGGGGCATGCCCAAGTATGGTTTTAGCATCTATTTGTCATGGCCATGGCTGAGTCTAAAGATGACAAGCCTTTTCATTAATGCATGGATATACCCTAACTACTTATTTTGAACATTGATCCAATGTAGATGAAAACCAATATACTTAATTGGTTTTCCCATATTTTTGAATTGTTAGAGTTATGTTGAAAGCATGGCCTTACTTCTTCATTAAAATTGTCGATCCTTTACCTATATTAGGCCTAAGAGACTTACTTTTGACCTTGCAGAACTTTAAAGACGATGCTTGGTCTTTATTGTTATCCTGGTTTAACCCAGGTTGAGCTTTGAGCTTAGTTTCTATGTTTACATCAACTTGAGTTGAACTCAAGCTCGACTCCATTATTTCTTTCATTTGGATCAAGTCAGTGTTGGCTTCTTTAATATGCCCCACCTCGGTCTTTGCTTATTAGTTGTTGACAATCCAATTCGGCTCATTGACTCACTAACCTCATCTCGCTCCATCGATCTGCTTGTGCATAGACGTTCATGAGCCATCGATCTTTTTCCTAACCCACGTGTTTTTGACACTTGTCCTCAACTTATTCACCCTTGAGATTCATTGACCATTTTGACTCTGTCTCACTCTATCGATCTGCCTATGCATAGATATCTATAAGTCATCGATCTTCTACCTAACCCATGCACTTTTGACACTTGACTTATTTACCCTTGAGATTCACTAACCATTTTGACTCTACCTCGCTCTGTCCAATCTTGATGAGCGATTAAGCGCGAGCCCTTGATTTAGCTTTGAATTATCAACTCTATCTCCGTTGGTGCCACTTATCAGTCCCACATTGATTCTCACGATCCTATCAGTCTATCAGTCCATGCACTTACACCACATGTCAAATTCTCATGCTCTCTGACTGATTGACCCATCTCACTCCAATGGATTGAGATGTAAGATTGAGTGAGGATCGTTGATCACGTTAGGACCCGCAATTTGAAACCTAATGGCTAGTTCATGATCTTAAATTTGACAGTTTGCAGGATGTCAAATGATGTTTGTGTGACCACCATTGACGTTCATGTGATCATTAAATTTAAGCTCAAAAGGGCTTACTTTTTTCGAGCTTAAACTTGACGTTAGTGCGAACATCTCCTTGCTTGGGTTTAACTTTGGAAGCTTCCAACTTGAACCAGAAAAGCTCATGCAAGCCCAAAATTTTTTTAGGATGATCTTGGCATGTAGAACTACAATTGCACATGATTCACTGGTTTTGTGAGGCTTTCTAAGCAAAGATAAAAATTATGCAAGTAGACTGGTCCATTTTTTCCTACGTGACATCTTGGTGATGGTCTGGTCCCTTAAAGCTTATTCTTGACCCCTTTTCTTGAATCTTTGAGGTTTGAACGAGTTCTGGGGTTTGAGCAAACCTGACTAAGACCTTGAACTACCTTGACCATCATGAGGACTTGCTCCTTCAAAATTTGACAAACTACACTTTAAGTAAACTTAAAGTGTTTTAAAAGCTTTATATGCTGAGGGTGATCTTAAGACCACTTATTCCATCCATAACTTGGTCATCTGTTCATTCATTTGACCATTTCATTCAACAAAAACTCTGCCCAGCTAATCTCCTCCATGATTGACCTTCAAAAAATTCATTATAGTCAGCAAGCCTAGTATGTTGGCCAAAATGGCCAACATTTCTGGTGATTATGCTAGCTTGACCAACCTACTATTCATGGAACTTAGAATTTGACCAATCTCATTCATGATGGTTAGATAAATTAAGCATTATTTATAGAAAGACCCTGTCTATCTCTTTGAAACACGTTGAAGTAATAAGGCACACGCGAACAACAAGAAAGCAACAAACTAAAAAACAACTACTTGAAACAACTGGAAAACAATAAACAAAATAGTGTGTAAAGGCACTTGGAGGAAAAAAGAGACCTATCTACCTATATACAAAGATTATGATACAAAATTAGTAGCAGAATTTGAGATACCTCCCATTGATGGGGATGGGAAGGCTCTCTCCACTCAACCTAGCAAGCTCAAAGGCATTGCTCTCCTTACAACTTGTGATGATATAAGGTCCACTCCAAAGATTGTCAAACTTGGAGTGCTTCCCTGGTTTTGCATGATTCTCATCCAATTTGAGGATTATATCACCTTACTGATATGTCCTTGAGGAATCTCTCTTGTCAAATGACTTTTTCAATTGATGTTGATTGGACCACATAATATGCATAGCAACATCTTTTGTCTCCCCTAGCTGCCTCAACTCATTCAACCTTACTTGTATAGCATTGTCCTCTAGAAGCTCAAGTTGATGTGAAAGCTCTAATGTAAGAAGCTCAAGGGATATAGGAAGTCTGGCCTCTTTCTCATAGACTAGAAGGTATGGGGAGTGTCTAGTAGCTATTTTAGGCATTGCTCAGTCTGCCCATAAGGCAATCCTTAGTCTAGTATGCTACTCCCTATGACTATCCTCCATGGTTATCTTGATAATCCTCAACAAGTTCTTATTTGTGGACTCTGCTAGTCCATTTCCCTATGGGTAATAGTTGGAGGACGTTTTAAGATAAATCCCATGTGAAAGATCCCACTCACATACCTTATTAATACTGAGAGCCAATGCATTGTCAGAAATGATCATGGAAGGCACACCAAACCTAGTCACAAGGCTATCATAGAAGTCCAAAATAGAGACTTCATTGGCCTCCTTGAGGTAAACTACTTCAACCCACCTTATAAAGTAGTCTATAGCTATAACGATCCATTTATGTCATTTAATTGAAGGGAGGTGTATTATCCCTATGAAGTCTAACCCCCATTGAATGAATGGTTATTATACTTGAATTGGTTGCAAGGGAATGATAGCTAGTCTCTGTTTGCCAACAAAAATTGCGTAATTTGGACATTTCCTTACCTAAGAGTGAGCATCTCTAAACATTATGGGCCAAAATTACCCAACTCTAATGATTTTGGAGGCTGTGGTCTTGGCAACAAAGTGCCCACCAACTAGAGCATCATGGAATTGCTCAAGTAACTTGTCAATATGGCATGACTCTACACACCTTAAAAACATGCCTCCTATATCCTTCTCGAAAATTACCCCATCTATTAAGATATAAGGTATATTGTGCAACAAGAAGTGCCTTCTTTTTTATTTATCTAGCCCCATAGGACATTGGCCCATTTCAAGAAACCTACTTATATCTTATGTCTAACTGAAGAGGTTGTCATCTACAGCTGCCTGTTGGCTATCATGGACTATCAACATTTGGTCATTATCCTATTTTACTCCTGTTGCAAGGTGCTCGCATAACCCTTTGCCCCTTATAAGCTTTGTAACTCTAACCTCAAGGTTGTACTCCATGCATTTTGTTACCCATCCAACCCTTTTCTCATTGAGATCTTTGTTGAGTATGAACTCTTTGATACTTAGATGCACTACCATGAGTATGATCTTGCTATTGAAGATCATGTGCCTAAACTTCTTCAACCCTTTCACTACTGCAAGTACATGATTTTATACAAAGTTATACCTTCCCTCATACTCTTCTAGGGCTTGACTGAAGAAAGCAATATGTTGCTCTAGACCTTGTTCATTATATTGCATCAACATGGCAGAGATTGCATCCATTATAGAGAAAGCATACAAGTTGAATTCTTTATTAACATCAGGATTAAGAAGTGTAGGGGCATGAGAGATGGCCTCGTTGATGGCCTCAAAGATCCTCTTACCTTCTTTGGTCCATGTAAACTCTTTGCACTTTCGTAGCATGTGAGTAAGAGGCTTAACCATCTCTGCAAACCTTGGGATAAATCTTCTTATAAAATTAATCTTTCCTAAAAAACTATGTAGACCCTTCTTGTGCTTAGGTAGGGGTAGGGATAAGTTAGACTCAACTCTTTCAGGGTCTATGGAAAGACCATCCTTGGACACTACATGACCCAATAATTTGCCCTTATGCGCACCTAATATACATTTCTTAGGATTTAAAGACACACCAAACTCTCTGCACCTTTCAAACACCAACCTCAAATGAACAATGTGGTCAGTTGGGTCCTTTGATAAAACAATAATGTCATCTAGGTAGATGAGCACCATGTCATTGATCAATCCTTCAAATGCAACATCCATTGACCTCTAGAAAGTTGCCCTAGCATTGGATAGTCCAAAGGGCATCTTCATATATGCATAAGTGCCCCACTTAATGGTGGAGGCAATCTTATGCGTATCTTCTTCCTTGACCATAATCTAATTACAGCTAGAGTAGCCATCAAGCAAAGAGAACCTCTAAGAACCTACTACCTTTTGAAGAATCTTATCCATGAAGGGCAATGGGTAATGGTCTTTTAGAGACACCTTATTAAGGTCCCTAAAGTCAACACACAAATGTCTTTCCCCATTCTTCTTCTTTACTGGCACAAGGCTTTCCACCCATGAGGAATGCTTAATGAGAAATATGATCTTTGATTCAATCAACTTAAATATATCCCTCCTCATCAACTCTTTAACCTTTGAATTGACAGGGCTTTGCCTCTGCCTGACTGGTCTTGATTTGATCTCTAATACAATGGTATGTTGTACAAATTTGGGGTCAAATCCTTGTATTCCCATGCAAATACATCAGAGAAGTCTTGGCATAAGGCAACAAATGCAGTGCTTTCTTCTACTGTGTTAACCTTTCCCAACTTCAACAATTTGCCCATGAAAATCTCTATCCTTTGATAATGTTCCTCTTTGGCTGAGATACATGTCTTGATTTTTCTTACTTGGGCATCCTCATTGAAGATGTTTTCTAAGGTCACATGTCCTTTAGGTAGCTTATTGGATCTCAGTTGTACTATATGGTCATCATACTGATGTTGGAACCTATTTTGATTTTGATGACAGAACTCTGCTTCCTACATCAAAAAACATATAATTTGTTCATCATTGTCAAACACTTGGCAACTTACTTCATTGTTAGGTACAACTGGCCTGCATATGACTTTGACTTTACCTAAACTCTGGTTGCCCTTGAGTCCCTCAACAACTTCATAATGAACTCCAATGGCTGCAAGCCTATCTACATGTTGATTTGTCTCTCTTGGTATGGATTGTATATTAAATGCCAAGAATTCTTCCATGAGATCCCATACACGGTGCTTGTAGGATTTCAAATGATCGTTCTTGACAATAGCTATACCTCTCACTTGTACAATAAGCTCACTATCGCTCTTGACTTGAAGAAGTTTGACACCTCTTCTTCTCGCCTCTTGCAAACCATGTAAAAGGGCTTATATTCAGATGAGTTTGAAGTGCAACTAAATTGGAACCTTGTAATTGAATAGTATTTCTGATCCGAGGGTGAAACCAACATGACCCCAACTCCACTACCATTTTTTGACCTTAATCCATCAACGAATAAGGTCCATATACCATCTTCTTCTTGAGTATTGCTAGTTAAGGAAGGTATTATAGACCCTTATTCATGCATACAATACACTCATAATTTTGTTTCTTCAAAATTGCTAAAGGGGTCAAATTCATGGTTGTCCACTACCCATTCATCCAGATATAGCTCTGAAATTCCCTCAAGATGATCATGAGGCTCTTGTTCACTAACATTTTCATCTCCCTCAAATATGGTGTCATTGACATTTGCAAGGTTAGGCATATAAGGCTCCAAATGGACCCTAGAGATGGGTTCAGACCTAATAGTGACCTTAGTCCCATATCTAGTCATAAAAGCCATATATGACTAGTCAAAGGACAAATAACCCCAAATCTTTGCAGTAAAGTCCCTAGATAGGCATAGGGAAACATATGGGGGTAGGTCCACAACCATTACATCTTGAGTGATGATACAATTAGGGCAAGTTGCCAATGTGATCTTAAGATCTTTCACTATGCCTACCATTTTAGTGGGAGAACCATCCAACTAGAGAATGCCTTTCTCATTGGGTATATATATTTAAGCCCAAGATTATCTGCTATGGCTTTAGTCATAACCGAAGTTGAAGCCCCTGAATCTATCATACAATTATGCACTAAACAATCTTCTATGATGGTTTGAAAATAGAAAGGAGGGGGCTTGACAACTTTGGGAGGGTGAACAACATTATGAACCTGACTTTGATTAGGGACTTAGTTAGAAACTTGATTAGGATCGGGCTGGCTAGTGTTTGCAAAAACAATGCCAACTTTTTTAGCTGCATTATTTATATGAGAAGGCTTGGTAAGTTCTTGCTAAGGAATTTATTTCTATCCTGGAATAGGCAAAGTATCATGCATAGACATTGTGACATTAGCCCTTTTCATATGATCTACAATATTGAAAGGAAAATTGGTACCTTTGGGCTACACCTTGGAGGTAGAAGCAACGTTTGGCACTTGTGTGATATGGGGAACAAAAGGAGACCTCTGCTACTGCTGAGGTTTTTGAGGTACTTGTTGATTTGCCAAAACTTTAGCAACTACATCTAAAGTGGTTGGTTGCTGATTGATTTGTGGAGGCATTAAAGAAGCTTTAGGCTACTTCAAATTGTCCTCCAACATTCTCCTCTTATACCTAGGACAAGGTGCAACTGATTCATCTAGCCTTTAATTAGTTTGCCCCATATTTACTTCCAAATGGTCAAACATATGCTCCCCTTCTTTAAATTTCACGTACATGGTGTCAAATGGTGGTATACCAATGCTTCTTTACTGTTGAATTTGAGCTTCTGATGATGTCATGGCAGGTACAATACCTTAGTTCATTGGAGGGGCTTATGGTAGAGGCATGGTGTCATGGCCTAAGATGAAGGAATCAACTGCCAACCAGGGTCCTGATACATCTCTCCATTTGTAACCATTACCATCTCATTACACTATTCCCCTGACTGCCATTGACCTTCTCGTACAAGATTGTTTTGTGCAGGGACCAAGGCTCTAGAGCTACTTGCAACTACAGGTTTGTAGCTATTATGAGGTATACCTTGAGTAAGTTAGCCTTGGGTTTGTTGGCTTCATAGGTAAGGGGGTCTATTATAAGATTGAGAAGGGTATTGGGTTTGGAAGGGACTCTGGTACGAATATGGCCTATATGAGGTATGTTGTTGTCTCTCTAGATCCACTAGCTTATTGTTTTGTGCCTTCAATAAGCTCTCAATCCTTGCAAATTTATCCACTTGGCCATCATCAGGTTGGGTTTGATTGCTTAGAGTGGGCAGTGGAGCAATGGTAGGCGGTGTTGGCTGAAGTTCAAGAAAGAGTGTCATGAGGGGTCTTGGCATGTGTTTCCCTGCTTGTATCAAATAATTTTTTGCTCTTATATTTGTCTCATAAGCCCTAGGCAGAGTTGTTCCACCCATAGATTAGATCATGACTGCAATGTCTGAATTCAATGCTCTCAAATAGTAAAGGAAAGCAAAATTAGGTGTGGGCTTAATGATGACAGGGATCCTATCCCAAGTTTTTTGGAATCTATAGTTGAAATCAACCATATATTCTTGAGGTGCTCTTTTGATTGAGGTAAGTTGTTTCACAAGTGATACATGGTCACTTCTATCCTCAAATTGTTTACATAGGCACTCACCAAACTCATCCCAAGTATGGATTGAGGCAGGAGTTAAACCTCTATACCATTGCAGGGCTTTGGTTCTCAATGATGTGGCTAGTAGTCTCATGGCTACATTCTCTTGTGTAATGTGGTGTACTGCACAAAGGTTTGCAATGTCAGCAATGTGCTCTACATGAGTGATGGAGTTTTCTCTTATAAAGTAGGGTAGGCTCTTCAAAGAGGCAGTAGGGATGTCATCATATTGTCGAAGGTTAAGAGGGCTCCCCCCATTAAAGGGTAAAAAGGCTCGATTTCTTGGCAACATTGTGAATGGAACGGGAAATAGTCTTTGCCTAGAATAGAACCTTTCGAACGGAGGTGTAGATTGTGATTTGTGAGGTGAGTGGCTTACACTGCAACTTCTGACAAGGGACAAGGATGCTCTTACTCTCCTTCTAGAGGGCACTGGGAGCTCACCAAAATAGAAATTAATACCCCTTGTAGATGATCTTGTACTTCTTGGCGTGTAGGTAAGGGGATGGCTTTTGCGAGATAGAGGCGTTTGGAATCACAAGGTGATCTTGTTGAGTGTTTGCTACACATGTCAGCCAAAGATAACACCAACTCTTTAGCCACTTTCCTTGACTGTCCCATCAGGTGTGCCAAAAACTGTTAAGGACTTATATTGCACCATAGCTGAAAGTCCAAGTGTTCAAGTCCTACTCTCAAATTTGGGCCAACATGGGAATGACCTTAGGTTGTGGTTTACCTAAACTTGGGTCAAACCTCTAAGATTTTTAATGAGGCTAGCTCCTCAGATATAACAATATAGTCCCAATTACTAAACAAGCGCTATTGGGGTGAAAAGGGGGGAGAAATACAATGAATAAAATCTATACAAAATGTGGTGATGTACCAAATGTTCCAAGATCCACTTTCAGCTTGGACACTTCTATGACTACTAATGAATCGAATCAAGACAAAGGCTAGTCATAATCTATGACAAGGTTGCAAGCATGAGTGTTTTGTATGAAGGCTGAAAAGAGACTTGCAACTTTAAGGACATGAAGAGATATGCCTATATGAGACACTATGGACTTATGACACTTCAAGAGGGAAATTACTAGCTACCACTTCACACAACCTACAAGAAACCAACATAATTGAAGCAAGGTACATGAAGAATACATAGATGATAAATAGAAACATACACTCTGCACATTAAACTTTAATAAAGTACACTTAGCATTCAACAAGATTCTGAAAATGTCTTATATTGCTTCAAAAGAGTGTTACAAAGTGATTTTGACAGAGCTTCGCTATCTCCAGTCCTAGGGTCCTTTAATCAAGGATTCAAGGCAAGTATTTATAGGAAGAAAAGATGAGGGACATAGAAGAAAAATGTACTGGGGAAGCCATCTCCATCCTGTTCAAAACAACCATAGCCACCATTTTCCTCGAGTTTACCCCTGCTTAAAGTTGCTTCTTCTCTTTTCTAGTGTGGTCAGGGTAAGTTATGGGGAGCCATCCCTATTAGTATATAGGCCTTTCCAAGCTTTCATGTTTTATTGTCCTTTATTGCTAGGGTGAGGTCTTTTGTGTGCTTTGGCGGGGGAGGGGGCGGGGTGAGAAGGGGGGGGCGAGGGACGGGGCCAGGATGGCATGCAGGATGGCATGCCCAAGTCTAGTTTTAATGGCTATTTGTCATGGGCATGGCTGAGACCAAGGATGACAAGCCTTTTCATTAATAGATGGATCTACCCCAACTACATATTTTGAACACTGATTCAATGTAGACGAAAACCAATCTACTTAATTGGTTTTCCTATATTTTTGAATTATCAGAGTTCTATTGAAAGCATGGCCTCACTTATTCATTTAAATCATCGATCCTTTACCTATATTAAGACTGGGAGACTTACTTTTATCCTTATGGAGCTTTAATGACAATGCCTGGTATTTAGTGTTACCCTGGTTTAACCCGAGTCAAGATTTGAGCTCAATTTCTATGTTTCCATTAGCTTGAGTTGAACTCAAGCTCAACTCCATTATTTATTTCATTTGGGTCGAGTCGATCTTGGGTTCTTCAATATGCCCCAGTTCAGTCTTTGCTCATTGGTTGTCGGCAATCCGACTCGGCCCATTGACTCACTAACCTTATCTCGCTCCGTCAATCTTCCTATGCACAGATGTCTACGAGCTGTCGATCTTCTACCTAACCCACATGCTTTTGACACTTGTCCTTGACTTATTCACCCTTGATATTCATTAACCATTTTGACTCTACCTCATTCTGTTGATCTGCCTATGCACAGATGTCTAGGAGCTGTCGATCTTCTACCTAAACCACACACTTTTGACACTTGTCTTCAACTTATTCATCCTTGAGATTCACTGACCATTTTGACTTTACCTCACTTGTTCAATCTTGATGAGTGATTAAGCACGAGCCCTTAATTTAGCATTGAATTATCAACTCCATCTCCGCTAGTGCCACTTTTCAATCCCATATTGATTCTCAGGATCTTGTCAGTCTATCAGTTTACGTGCTTACACCACATGTCGACTTCTTGTACTCTTTGATTGCTTGACCCATCTCACTCAGTTGGATTGAGATGTATAATTGAGCGAGGACCGTTGATCTCACCAAGACCCACAGTTTTAAACCTAATAGCTAGTTCATGATCTTACATTTGATGATCTGCAAGATGTCAAATGATGTTTATGTGACCATCATTGATGTTCACATGACTGTCAAATTTAAGCTCAAAAGGACTTACTTTGTTCAAGCTTAAAATTGACATTAGTAAGAACATCTCATTGCATGGGTTCAACTTTGGAAGCTTCCAACTCGAACAAAAAAAGATCACATGGGTCCAAAATTTCTGAGGATGATCTTGACATGTAGAACTACAATTATGTGTGATCCACTAATCATGCGAGGCTTTCTAAGCAAAGATAAAAATTGCACAAGTGGACTAGTCTGTTTATTCCTACGTGACATCCTGGTGACGGTTTGGTCCCTTAAAGCTTGTTCTTGACCCCTTTGCTTGAATATTCGAGGCTGGAACGGGTCCTGGGGCTTGATCTACCTTGCCTACGACCTTGAACTACCTTGACCATCATGAGGACCTGCTCTTTCAAAAATTGACAAACTACACTTTAAGTAAACTTAAAGTGTTTCAAAAGCTTTGCAAGTTGAGGGTGATCTTAAGACCACTTATTCCATCCAGAACTTGGTTCATTTGTTCATTCATTTGACCATTCAATTCAATAAAAACTTTGCCTAGCTAACCAGTCCATGCTTGACCTTCATAAAATTCACTATAGTCAGGCAAACTTGGTATGTTGGCCAAAATGCGCAACACGAACTATGTTGACAAAAGAATTTGAGAGAATATGTAAATATTACATCAATGAATTCAACCCTAGATTATGGAAAATATATAACATACAACGATTGACACCCTTGTTCAAACTCCCCCACCATCGCTGGTGCAAATGAGGCTTTCCGTCAATTCAATATTATGCATTTTTAAAGCGAAAACTTGCATAAAACTTTAAAACTTGAGCTTTATTTTTTATGAACTACAAAAAACCCAACTAAAAATAAAATTTGAACTCAATTCATATGAACTATAAATCACCCAACTAATATCATTCAAATAACAAGCATAAAATATATTTTAAGATGTAATTTTGATGTCCATATTGACATTCATAAAATGTGGAAGAATAATACAGGTAGAAAAAATATTTTTTTCACTGTGCTCAGGCCACTCCATTTCCTCCATTAACAAATTCCATTAAATCCACTCGAGCCATTGTTTCAATCGGATCACTTGATGCTTCTTCATTGCTTGACATATTATGCTCATTATCATTGACATCAACTGCCTCATTATCATCCTCCTCATATGTTAACAACATATTATGCAATATGAAACATGTAAGAATGGTCTTCGATAACATTTGTAAATTAGGCTAATAATTTTTTGAATGAAATATTCATCATATATTCTTTAGCCTTTGGAATGCACATTCAACAACAATTATTGTAAAAGATAACTTAAAATTGAACTCCCTTCGACTATTTTTTGAAGGCCCACAAAATATAGTAATTAACCATGATAATAATGGATAACTGCTATCACCAATAATGTCCTCTTTCACAGTGGTTGAACCAATGGAAATAGAATGACCATTAAGCCTCTCCCCACCTTCGCATAATCTATAAAAAGAAGAATTCCACAACAGTTTAGTATCATTAATAGAACTAGGCCACTCAGTGAAAACATCTATAAAACACATTAATATCAACAATGGCTTGCAATGACATACTACAGTTGTGATCTTTGCCATGCCAATCTAATGAACACTCATTACATGGAAGATCAAATTGAATGAGTCACATCTATAACACCATAACAATTTGGAAATCCTTTTTTTTTCTGAAAAACTTCTTTAATAGGTTCAATCATTAAATGATTATTTGGCCATTGTACATGATTTCTTAAATACATATGCACATAATTAATACATTTGTTTATATTCTTACCACCATTGACCTTCCACTACCAAAAAACTCACTAATGGTAATCATTGTCATTCTAAATGACAATTGTAGAACTACAATGACCATCTTTTTCTTAATTAGAAACACCCTACCCTTTATATATGTCGTTAAAGATAATAATATATCACCTTAACTAAGGTCTTCCTTCAACAACTCACAAAGAGATGTGAATAATGCATAGGGCAACCTTAAAATACTGTGAAACATTTCATCATCATATTTAACTTTAAATATAAAATGGTTCCACCAATGCAATGAACGAAGCTTGATATACCATTCGTTTTGAACCTTCCTTTCCATTGATAATTATATAAACTGGTTTCAAGGATCATATTTTCTTGCTCAAAAGTGATTGCATGGATCTCCACACCCATTTCAGCGTTTGACAACTTTGTGCTTATACATGAACATATCTTATGTTTTTTGATACATGTTGCATATTGTTTGAATTTTCAATATCATACCATATTTGTAATGTCAATTGGAAAATAATAGATGCACTTGACAGGAGGACTTTTACTATTTATGTTGAACTAGAATCTATTTTATGATGAGATATTATTAAACGTCACAATGCAAAACCCCCTAAAAAAAAATGACAAATCCATAATAAAATTCCCATTCAATATCATTGAGAAGACTGCACTTTGACTACAAATTATGACATAAAAGTTGTAACATATAACACACAATAATATGGTTCTATCTTTTCATAAAAGACAACAAGAAATGTAAAAGCATTTAAAGTTCAACTTATATAATACATTACTGATTGGACTTTATGAAATCTATAACGTCAACATTTTTTTGAAAATATAAATACAATTTTATCTTTGGTGAAGCCTAAGTGGAGTTTGTGCTTCTCTTCATTTATTGGATACAAAATCTTTAATTCTTGGAACAATCTTATAAATTGTAAAATCAACATATATGAAAGACTTATGAAACATGATAAGTATAAATCAGCTTATATGAAAGACTTACTTTAATTTAACTCATTTTAGCTTATGAAACATGATAAGTACAACATGAAATGTGAGGTGTGTGATAAACAAGACTCATTTTAGCTTATAAAACATGATTTTTCAACCATAGGTCATCCCATGTGTTGTCCCCGAAAAATGTCACTCTTTTTTGGGGCAACCTATGGACTAATTTGAATGCACAAACCAAAATTGTCTCTTCCCTTCTCGAAAATTATTCTGAGCATTCAAATTCTTTATTATTTAGGCTTTTTCAGCTAAGGGACCCTGCAGATACATTTCTACGGACTCCGCGGGCTTAAAACTACAAACTCCGCAAGAAGAAAATGCCAAGCAACCAGTGACATCCCCACAGACGTCAAATTCAAGTTTCTCCTAAAGCTTCTCTCAGAATCCGCTGGATGCTGCCAAGTGTCGTCTGTCGAGCCCCATTATGCCTTGTTTCTAAAAAAGCCTCGAAAGTTGCCTCGGGTCCCTGATGAAGCTCGTCGGAAGCTGCCATGTGTCAACATCCGCGGTTCCTTCCTTCCGTTTCACTATATTGAGTAAAGACCATGATGGGGCCCAGGTGAATGGCTAAAATGAAGCGAAACATTCCAAGTGTCTGCATCCGCATGACTGCTAAAAAGTATGCAGACCGCGCCACGTGTCCCATTGTAACTCAACAAAATGTGACAAGTGTCGGCGTTCGCTTCTCAAGTTTCTTGTGAGCTACAAGGCTTCTTTTGATAAAGCTTCTCTCAGAGTTCCGTGGAGGGCGACAAGTGGCAACTACAGAAGGTTTCAATGTCTTTTTCTCAAAACAGTGGAACATGCCATGTGTCAACTACAGAGATCGGTAGAGCTGACAAGTGTCATCATCCGTAGTTTCTTCCTTTGTTTCATAAGGGTTGTGGCAGACCTCGGACGAGTTACTAAGTTTCAACGGAGTGCGACAAGTGTCATCATCCGCGTGATTGCTAAAATGAGTCTCGAATGTTTCTGTAAGTGTTTCTAGAGTTCGGCGGAAGGCGCCACATGTCAAAGACAGAGCACTCTCAAATGCAGAGACACAGAGCAAAGGAAAGGTTTCCTTCAGACAAATTGTCCGAAGGAATTTCTTTGGACATTTTGTCCGAAGGAAACAAAGAGACGATAGCCTAATCGAAGAAATTAAAGCCCGAAGGCCACCCAAATGATCCCAAAGGGTAAGTACCCTTGCAGGGGGGCACTCGACACTCAAAAATGGACCTTTTTCAAGATCCTGAAGGGCAAGTTCCCTTCAAGAAGGGTCAAGCCTCAAAGCGCAACGGAAGCTGCCAAGTGTCGCACGCTGAGACAATAGTCTCTAACAAGTTTTAAAGCTTATTTCAAAGCTGTGGATGCCGCCACGTGTCCTCACCTGTGTCACAGCGAAAAATAGCCATAGCAAGCAAGAAAGACAAAGGAGTTGTTGAGAAGAATGACAAGCCCACAAACGTCAAATTTAGGACGACTGACTAGCCAGCAACCTTCAAAAGATGAAAGACCTGCGAACGTCAAATTTACTACAATAAAGTGTCTGTTGAGCTTTACAGGCTTAAAATGGGGACCTGATGCATTCAAAGACCCTACGACCAGGACCAAAAGGGAGAAGAGACAAAGAGAGAAAACTCATCAAGAGTTATTTTCAGTAGGTGTAGTCCACCAGGTAGGTATTTGGGGCCTGCAAGCATTGAAAGCGCAGCCTGTTTGTCACCTTTGGAGTAAAGGCAACATGGACAGCTGCCCAAGTAGTAGTTAATGGAATGAATGACTCAGGCTCAAAAGTAGACATTGGAGATGAACCAACACACCACAGTTAAGGCGGCCACCCTGCTCCAGCATGGCCCTCCCTGACAGAACCAAGAATGTATCTAAGGCATTAAATGCGCAATATGGGTCGCTCCATGGGACAAAGTGCCAAGCCTCCCTTGGCCTCTATATAATGTAATCTCTTGTATCATTTGAAGGAGATCTTCTCTTTACCAGAAGCAAAACTTTGCCTAAATTGAAAGGCATCACTGAGACTTTGAGCTCAGATTGTTTATCATATTTTTTTGTTTGAATCAAAAAGCAAGTTACTTTCACACTTTATGCTGTTATAGCTTGTATCATTCTAGGAGATTGTTCTTATGTCTATTTCCTAAATGTATTCTTGTTTATGCAATTTAAAAAGCAGAGCTAATGGAAGTGATAAGGAAGGTGGCTTGAAGCCGACTACTTTCAGACTTTGTGCTGTCATAGTTGTCTTTAGTGTGTATTTATTTTTTGTTTCTATGTAAAGGACCTTGGGACGACTTTGTGCCCCCATTGTTCTTTGTACCTCACTCTTGGGCAGTCAAGGTGGAGACTTTGCGCTACATCTTAGATTGCTGATCACTCTATACTCTGTTACCAGTCACTTGTTATCAGAAAGATTCATGTTGTTTGCAAGAACAAGCACTTCTGAAAGAAGAGAAGTGCCTTCTATCATTTCACCAAGAATTCTACTATCTAGAAAGGGATATGGCTCTTGGTTGAATGTTACTTCTGAAAGAAGAGAAGCACCTTCACCAATCACCCAAGATTTCTCCTTTGATCTGTGAGCATCATCTCTGAAAAAAGAGATATGGATGGTTTATTCTACCCCTGAGTGTTATTTTCTACTTATATATAGTATATAGCCCTCTCTATACCTATAGGGAACCTCCCCTTGATGAGAGGAGAGATTTGTCCTCTTTGGATGTGGTAAACCTACAACTTTGGACAACCAATCTCTTTTGATGTGGATGATTAGACCTATTTTGCTCAATCTGATAGCTGACTGACAAAATATTCACCCAACATCATTTTGGCGACTTCGTCGAAGAAGGACAAGCAGTTTGAAGCCTCAAGCTTCAAATTGAAGTAAGACTAGTCCTTTTCCATTTTTGATTCACAACCTGGCAACTCCATGCTATACCAGAAGCCAAAGAGCTCAAGGTGTTGACCCTATCTTTGAGTTGGCACAACAAATTTTTTTTGACTTGCTTTCTCCCCAACTTCGAGTTCAACGATCCAGGAGTGTCCCTCCTACCCGTACCAGGACACCAATACAAGGCAGAGCTATTTTTCATGTTGTTAGCAGAGCCTTGCCTATCCAAATCCCACTCAGATTTGTTATCCCTGCTTTCAATAATCCAATCATGGTAGTTCGAGGCCCTTGGGGTAACTCTTTTGGCCCACTGAATTTGACTCCACCCCTGCATGAACTTTCACGCAGCGCAAAAAAGAATTTCTCTAAATTCTTTGGGGATGGAAAAGTTCATCCTGATGAACATGTTGCAGCTTTTAGCATAGCCTATGGCATGATAAGCGTGGAATTTGAGGGCATGGCAGTTATGCTTTTTGTGGAAATGCTACAAGGTGCTGCTGTAGACTGGTTCTACCATCTGCAAGCTAGATCAGTAATTGATTGAGACACACTCAAAGCCAAATTTGAAGCCAGATTCAAGCCTATAGAAGATGCTCATGCCTTGTTGGCCTAGCTCACACAAATGAAGAAGGAACCTCATGAGCCTATGAGAGATTTCATAGCAAAGTTTGATAAGTTGAGAAATTGAATCCTTGCTATTGCTCAACCGACTCTTGAAAACTTCAAATGCTTCTTCATCAACTCACAACTGCCTGAAGTGAGTTTTCTACTAAAAAGAGCTGGCCACATAGACCTCGAGGCTGCTCAATATTTGGCTACCGAAGTTGAAGATGACCTTATCTTCGCAGAAAAGATAAGGAGAGATCCAAACAGAGATAAGTCTTCTTCTGAATACTCCCCGTCAGCCACCACTGATCCAATAGTGCAGAAGCTAGCAAATGAGTTGCTGGCCCTCAGAAAATAAATGGCATAAAGAATGTCATCGACTCCCTCATACAAAGATGTACCAAGGAGGACATTCCCTAATCAGTCCTACTAGGGTCATGCTCCCAGGAACCAAATGCAAACCAATCGTCTTCCTCCCCTTCAGAGGAATAACCTTGCCATTGAAGCACCTCCAACTAACTCAGCGATTGAATATCTTGAAGCTGAATCAGATTTTTCGTTCCAACCTGAGTTAAGTCCTAAAGATAACGCTAATCTCTTCATTGAGAAAGAAGAAGAATTCCCTAGCAACTCCAATATCAGTTTCTTGAATTATCAGGACGAACCCAGAAGTGAAGGCAATGCAGCTGAGGGGTCATATGTTGTATTCACCCGGTCCAAAAATCAACCAACTCAACAAGTTGACAAAGAGAAAATAGAAGAGCGACCTCAACCAATAGTTTCAATTGCTAAGCGGGGATCCACTCTTCCTTTCCAGCCAAAGGACCCGGACTCGGTGTTTGCAAGAAAGGTAAGTACTCCTAACATTCATGCGCCTTCAAATTCAAATTCACAGTCCAGTCCTCCCCTTTCCAAAATTCAAAAGGATGAACTCCCATCCTCTACTCCTAGCTCGTTCCAAACATTTGATATCATTGACCATGCAAAAAAAACCAAAATTCAAATGTCTGAATTTGAATTTCTGCAGTTCCATCCTGAGCAATTAGACAAATTGGTACAGTGTGTTAAAAACCAGAACGTCCCTGTTGAACAAGCAGTTTCCAAAGTGACACCTGATTCCCCCAAGAACACACCCACTAGGAACAATCTTGTCATCACCCCTCTTGCTGCTCCTGGTAGGACTGAACCTTTCTATGTCTCATTGCTAATAAATGGTCATCAGATAAATAACTGCATCATTGATTATGGAGCTTCAGACAATGTCATCCCTGCCAAAGTGGCTGAATCCCTTGGCCTCACACTGACCAAGACGTTTGGTAGATGCTTTTCTATGGAGAACAAACAAGTACCATTGTTGGAGCAAATTAAAGATGCATAGTTTGCATTTGCAGCCTTCCCAGACAAAAAAATCAAGAAGATTGTCTTGGTAGCCGACGTCCCAGCATCATATGGCATCCTTCTTGGGCGGAACTTCTGCAAGGATGTTGGTGGTGAATTGAGCATGGATTTATTAGAGGCGAGGATTCCACTTAAAAGTGTTATGAAGACGCTGCTCCCTGAAAAAAAAGCGAAATATATGGTTACCCAAACGTCGGCACCTGAAGCTCAAATTTTGTTTGAGTCTTCAGGCATGGGTAACTACTATCTATCTACGGATGAAATTCATGAAGCATCTGATGAAGCTCCTGCCAGTGACAACCTTGAAATGCGTTCAGTTGAAACAACAGATGAATTGGCATAGCGCAATGCATGTATGGAAGGATCTCCTCCTCCGAATGAAGAAGAATCCAAAGGAAAGTCAATATCAAATGAGGTATGGATTCTAGAGTTTGATGGTCGCTGCTCTTCCACCAGCTCAGGGGCCGAGGTTGTGTTAATATCTCCTCAAAGAGATTTTTCTTTCGTCCTACAAGTTGCAGTTTAGCAATACTAATAACCCAGCTGAGTATGAATCTTTGTTGCTTGGATTAAAAGTTGCTAGGGATAGAGGCATCAAACTCCATGCTAAAGGAGATGTTGAATTGGTGGTTTGTCAGGTGAGGAACCTGTATCAAACCAAGAATGAAAGATTGCGCCACTACCGTAATCTAGTATGTGACCAAATTGAAAACTTTGATGCTTTCAGCATCTCTGTAGTTCTCAGAGAATTCAATGATCGGGTTGATGCACTGACTATTTCAGCTACCCTCTTGTTCCCCCACCCAAATTTCAAAGAAGACAAGTACACTATTGAGCTGGTCTTTAGACCAAGTGTACCTGATAATGCCAGTTATTGGCAAGTGTTTAACAATGACAACCAGATCATTGCCTTCCTAGAGCAAAAAGGCAGCTTTCAATGACTGTATTTTGAAGGCAATGAACCTCAGAAGTGTGGACCAGCTCCTGAATCAAACACAGATGCAGGTGAGGAGTTTTGCAACTTAAAGGGAATAAGATTTCCAAAGACCTCATTTTCCTTGAAAAACTATTTGACAAACATGATAGTTTTATCAAACAGCAGCAAATGGATTCAAGCTCCTCTCAGGAGTTTGATCAAGTAAATCTGGGAACTAAGGAAGACCCCAAGATGGTGAACATTGGAAAATGTTGTACTACTGAGGAGATGTACAAGTTCACCACTTTGCTCAACTAGTATATGGACGTCCTGGCATACTCCTATGATGCCCTGAAGTTACTCCAGCTTGATGAAATTTGACATGACATTCCTCTCAAGGCTGATTCGACACCTTACAGGCAAAAGTCTAGGCATTATAATATGAAAATATCAGGTACTATTTTATCTGAGATACAAACAATACTAAATGCCAGGATAATCTTCCCAATCCATCATTCCACATGGATTGCTAATATAGTGCCTGTAAGGAAGAATGGTGAAATTCACATTTGTGTGGATTTTAAAAATTTGAATCAATCATACTTGAAGGATAACTATCATTTTCCAATCATGGATCAAGTGCTTCAAACAATGACAGGTTCAAAAATGTTATCAATGCTAGATGGCTTCTCAGGGTATAATCAAATTGAAGTTGGTAAGGCAGACCAACATAAGACTTCTTTCACCACACCCTGGGGCACGTTTGCATATAGAAGGATGTCTTTTGGCTTGATAAATGCTGGCGCCACTTTCCAAAGAGCAATGGACCTCGCCTTCAAAGATGAGATGGGTAAGTTCATCGCCGTTTATCTTGATGATTTGACTGTCTTTTCTAAGCATCGCCCAGATCATGCGCTCCATTTGCAATAAGTGCTGAAACGTTGCCGCCAGAATGGCATTTCCTTAAACCCCAAGAAATCAATTTTTAGAGTAATAGAGGGGAAACTTCTCAGACACATTGTGTCCAAAAGAGGCATAAATATTGACTCAAACAGAGTCAAGTCTATCCAAGAGCTTACCTTGCCCACAAATAAAACTGTTGTTCACTCTTTCTTTGGAAAGGTGAATTTCTTACGGAGGTTCATCCCCGAGTTTGCTGAGAAGACTAGGCACATTGTAAACATGATGAAGGGAAAGAACACTTTCAGCTGGACTGAAGAAGGCAAGTCGGCATTTGAGGATATCAATACTGCCATTGCCCATGCTCCAATTCTCATTTGTCCAGATTATAACAAAGTTCACCATATACAGTTATGTTTCAGAACATGCGCTTTTAGCGATCCTAGTTCAACAGAATAAAGAAGGTCTAGAATCCCCTATTTTCTTCATGCGTTGTCCTCTCAAAGCTCATGAGCTGAAGTACTCAAATATGGAGAAGCATGCCTATGCAATGGTGAAGGCAGTAAAGCATTTCCATTTCTACATCCTCAATTCTCGAGTTACTGCCTTGGTTCTTGAAACCACGGTCAAATCCATACTAACTCAGCAAGAGTTTGGGACGAAGAGAGGCAATTGGGTTGCAAAGATCTAAGAGTTTGACCTGGTCATCAAGCCCACAAAGCTGGTGTGTGGAAAGGGGCTATGCTAATTAATTGCTGACAATAAGTCGGGAGGAACAGAGCATGAAAAATCAGAAGTGGATGACACGCCTACAGTCCTCTTTGTCTCCACCATGAATGAGTGGTATTC
Organism: Torreya grandis; assembly: GCA_037957365.1. Lineage (NCBI taxonomy): Eukaryota > Viridiplantae > Streptophyta > Pinopsida > Cupressales > Taxaceae > Torreya > Torreya grandis. The sequence continues at coordinate 1,399,974 of JARHVA010000814.1, forward strand.
AGGTATTGCTCATTTTCACTTATGGTGAGTGTCCTGCTCACCTATCTTATAAAGAAATGAGAACCATCAAGCTAAAAGCTGCTAATTTTGTCCTCTAGGATAACGACCTATACAAGAGGAGCCTTGATGGAATGTTCCTTCCCTGTGTGGACAAGGAGCAGCAAAGCCGACTTCTAAAGTCCTTTCACAATTCAACTTGTGGAGGACATTTTTTTGCCCCCGTGACTGCCCATAAGATCCAACGAGCCAGGTACTATTGGCCAGCTCTCTTTCAAGATGCATACAAGTGGGTTAAGAAATGTGAACTATGTCAGCAGTTTGTCGGAAGCCCTAAGTTAGCTGCCCTGCCTCTCAAGCCAGTGGTCATAGAGGAGCCATTCCAGCAATGGGGAATTGAATTTATTGGTGCTGTAAACCCATCTTCAAGTGTTGGACATGACTATGTCCTCATGGCAACAAATTACTTCACCAAATGGGTGGAAGTTGTTCCAACCAAACATGTTACTTCAGAAGTAGTATGCAATTTTCTCAAAGAGAACATCATTTTCAGGTTTGGGGTTCCAACCAAGATTGTCACTGACAATGCAGCTTGTTTCACTTCCCAGGATATTACTCAATTCTGTTTCTACTATAGAATTACACTCTCCCACTCTTCTGATTACTTTTCACAAGAGAATGGGTAGGTTGAATCAAGCAATAAGAACCTGGTGACTATCATCAAGAAGCTGATAGATGATAATAAGATAACATGGCATAAAGCATTGGTTGATGCTCTATAGGCGAATAGAATTACACTAAAGAGAGCAATTGACATGTCTCATTTCCAACTTCTTTATGGACTCAATGCTGAAATACCAATCACCTTGGATTGCTAGCATTGAAATTGGCTGAGGCAATTGAAGATCAAATGTATGAAAGTGCCCTTGATAAGAGAATCATGTGCCTGACTGAGCTGGAAGAGCAGAGAACTGAAGTTGTGGACCGAATTGTTGCCCATCAAGGTCTGGTGAAGAAGCTCTTTGACCAGAAAACAAAGAACCGTGATTTCTAGATTGGAGATCAAGTCCTGTTGTGGAACAAGAGAAGAGAACCAAAGGGGATGCATGAAAAATTTGATTCCCTGTGGAGGGGCCCTTTTACTATTCATTAACTCAACGGTGAAAACAGTTTCCTATTGAAGTATCAAGATGGCACTCTCTTTTCTTTGCCTCACAATGGGTAACATCTGAAGCACTTCAACTCTTGAGGTATCGGATGAGTTTCCCTATACATATGTATATTTGTATAGTCTTTTGTTTCATTTTTGTGCTTTTCATTTTCATTTTTTGAAACCTTTCTTTTTGGGTAGCACGACTCCATAGCCCAATGACATACTTCAAGGCATTAGAGAATCTGATTTCTAATCCCCTCAGCTGTGTTTCAAATTTTTAACTGAAGGAAGTTCCCCAACTGGAGCCAGCGGTTGTCCCCGAAAAATGTCACTCATTTTTGGGGCAACCTATGGACTAATTTGAATGCACAAACCAAAATTGTCTCTTCCCTTCTCGAAAATTATTCTGAGCATTCAAATTATTTATTATTTAGGCTTTTTCAGCTAAGGGACCCTGCAGATACATTTCTACGGACTCCGCGGGCTTAAAACTATGAACTCTGCAGGAAGGAAACGCCAAGTAATCAGTGACATCCCTGTGGACGTCAAATTCAAGTTTCTACTAAAGCTTCTCTCAGAATCCGACAGATGCTGTGAAGTGTCGTCTGTCGAGCCCCATTATGCTTTGTTTCTAAAAAAGACTCAGAAGTTGCCTCAGGTCCCTGATGAAGCTCGTCGAAAGCCGCCATGTGTCAACATCCACAGTTCCTTCCTTCCATTTCACTATATTGAGTAAAGACCATGGTGGGCCCCAGGTGAATGGCTAAAATGAAGTGGAATGCTCCAAGTGTCTGCATCCATGCGACTGCTAAAAGTATGCAGACCGCGCCACATGTCCCATTGTAACTCAACAGAATGCAACAAGTGTCGACGTTTGCTTCTCAAGTTTCTTGTGAGCTACAAGGCTTCTTTCGATAAAGCTTCTCTCAGAGTTTTGCAGAGGGTGACAAGTGGCAAATGTGGAAGGTTTCAATGTCTTTTTCTCGAAACAGCGAAACGTGCCATGTGTCAACTGCAAAGATCGGCGGAGGCCGACAAGTGTCATCATCCACAGTTTCTTCCTTTGTTTCATAAGCACTGTGGCAGACCCGGGACGAGTTACTAAGTTTCAGCAGAGCGCGACAAGTGTCATCGTCCGCGTGATTGCTAAAATGAGTCCCAAATGTTTCTGTAAGTGTTTCTAGAGTTTGGTGGAAGGCGCCACGTGTCAAGACGGAGCACTCTCAAATGCAGAGACACAGAGCCAAGGAAAGGTTTCCTTCGAACAAATTGTCCGAAGGAAACAAAGAGACGATAGCCTAATTGAAGAAATTAAAGCCCGAAGGCCACCCAGATGATCCCGAAGGGTAGGTACCCTTGCAGGGGGACACTCGACACTCAGAAATAGACATTTTTCAAGATCTCGATGGGCAAGTTCCCTTCAAGAAGGGTCAAGCCTTAAAGTGCAGCAGAAGCTGCCAAGTGTTGCATGCCAAGACAACAGTCTCTAACAAATTTCAAAGCTTATTTCGATAAGCTTATTTTAAAGCTGTGAATGCCGCCACGTGTCCTCGCCTGCGTCATAGCAAAAAACAGCCATATCAAGCAAGAAAGACACAAAGGAGTTGCTGAGAAGAATGACAGGGCCGCAAACGTCAAATTTAGGACAACTGACTAGCTGGTAACCTTCAAAAGATGAAAGACCTGCGGACGTCAAATTTACTATAATAAAGTGTCTGTTGAGCTTTGCAGGCTTAAAACGCGGACCCAATGCATTCAAAGACCCTAAGACCAGGGCCAAAAGGGAAAAGAAACAAAAAGAGAAAACTCAGCAAAAGTTATTTCCAGTAGGTGGAGCAGTACACCAGGTAGGTATTTGGGGCCTGCAAGCATTGAAAGCGCAACATGTTTGTCCCCTTTGGAGTAAAGGCAACATGGACAGCTGCGCGGGTAGTAGATAATAGAATGAGTGATTCAGGCTCTGGAGTAGACACTAGAGATGAACCAACACACCACAGTTAAGGCGGCCGCCCTACTCTAGCATGGCCCTCCTTGACAGAACCAAGAATGTATCCAAGGCATTAAATGCGCAGTATGGGTCACTCCATGGGACAAAGTGCCAAGCCTCCTTTGGCCTCTATATAATGTAATGTCTTGTATCATTTGAAGGAGATCTTCCCTTTACTAGAAGCAAAATTCTGCCCAAATTGAAAGGCATCACTGAGACTTTAAGCTCAGATTGTTTATCATATTTCTTTGTTTGAATCAGAAAGCAAGTTACTTTCAGACTTTGTGATGTTATAGCTTGTATCATTCTATGAGATTTTTCTTATGTCTATTTCCTAAATGTATTCTTGTTTATGCAATTTAACAAGTAGAGCTAGTGGAAGTGATAAGGAAGGTGTCCTGAAGCTGACTACTTTCAGACTTTGTGCTGTCATAGTTGTCTTTAGTGTGTGTTTTTCTGTTTCTGTGTAAAAGACCTTGGGACAACTTTGTGCCCCCATTGTTCTTCGTACCTCACTCTTGGGCAGTCAAGGTGGAGACCTTGCGCTACATCTTAGATTGTTGGTCACTTTGTACTCTGTTACCAGTCACTTGTTACTAAAAAGATTTATGTTGTTTGCAAAAAAAGCACTTCTGAAAGAAGAGAAGTGCCTTTTATCATTTCACCAAGATTTCTACTATCCAGGAAGAGATCTGGCTCTTGGTTGAATGTTACTTCTAAAAGAAGAGAAGCATCTTCACCAATCACCCAAGATTTCTCTTTTGCTCTGTGAGCATCATCTCTGAAAAAAGAGATATGGATGGTTTATTCTACCCATAAGTGTTATTTTCTTCTTATATATAGTATATAGCCCCCTCTATACCTATAGGGAACCTCCTGTTGATGAGAGGAGATATTTGTCCCTTTTTGATGTGGTAATCCTGCAACTTTGGATGACCAATCTCCTTTGTTGTAGATGATCATACCTATTTTGCTCAATCAGACAACTGACTGACAAAATATTCACCCAACACCATGAAACATGATAAATTTAAAAAAGGTTTAAGTTGCATAAGGACAATACAAGAGAATATAGCAACTATAGATGTTAAAGTAAACTAGTGAATGCAAATATTCATTTATTGTTGGAAAACGATTCACTAATCTTCAATATAGCTTGCCCAATAGAATTCAAAGCTGAGACAAAATTGAGTTGCACATTGATATTTTGTTCTTTAATCTTGATCAGCCTTTCCTCATTCGCACTTTTCCTATGCATCTGATTTTCAAGCAAAGCAAAGTCCTTCTCATGGCATTTCATTTGCCCCTCCTCAGCCATATGTAGAGTAGAAACCAATGACTTATTATTCTCAACAATATTATTTTTTAGACTTGTAAATTTGGATATCGTTTTTCTTTCTTTCCACGTGGATTGGTTTTTGAATGATACTTTAGGGGTTTGGCAGTCATTATATTTTTAATTCTCATTTGGTGAAGAAAATTTTTCATTAACCACATAGTTTATCTCCAAAGTGTCAATGGTTATATTTCTAGGATTAATGACTCTATCTTTACCAAAATTAGCATTCCTTGCATCAAAAAGCTCTTTTAAATACTTTGGAGGGAGCTTTTTTTGAATCTTTTCTTGAGTTGTCATACTCTAATAATTGTCATGCCCTGAGGGAATATTGTTTTCATAATCTTTGATTTTTTTAATAATTAAGTTGGATATGTTCCCATCGATTTCAGCACTAGATTAGTGTTCAAATCACACCATCATCAACACAATATTTTTGCACATTTCTCCACTTTTCAGATGATGATATAGCCTTTTTCATGGCTCCACCATTGGACTATGTTTCCCTCTCAATACACTTTGCAACAATAAAAATAAGAATATGTGTAATAGTCCAACAAAGTCTACCCTTTTGGGAAGGAAGGACAAATGGATGAGTTTTTATGACTTCTAATTGTGTGGGAGAAATTTGGTGTGCAAATTGTTCTTCATAGTTGATTTTTTCAACAAAATTGTTCTGTCATAGTGATGTCAACACCTCAATGTTTACTTGTGTACTTGGAACTTGTCTACTTGAAACAAATTCATAAGATGATTCATTATTTATGGAGAAATCATTATTTATGGATAATATATCTCCATATTTTAAGTCATCTTTTGTAAGCAATAAAGTATATCTACAAAATCTGGGTTTGGTAAGAGCTAAACGAAACACAAATTTATCCATGAATTTATTTTTTATTTCTACCTGCAATAATGAAATAAGTATATGCATTAAAAACAAAAATTGAATCATAAGTTGCAGTCAATTGTAGTGGTACAAAAATAAGATTGCAAGCAAAGACATTGTTAAATAAAATTCCTTTATTAAAGTGATTTTTATTGCTAAAAAATTGGGGTGGAAAATGATGATTTGCTCTTATAGAGCAAAGACAGGAAGATGAAGCAAAGCAATAAAATTTGACTGCTTCATATATCAAGATGAAAATAAGACACACGATATGCTCATATGTTAATCATCGTTTTCCATAGACACAATATGTTAAAGCTTTTTAAACATGTGGTTGTTTCTAAATCTCTTCACCTGCTCAATTTGTTTCACAATCTAATACATCTCAAAGTGCTATAAAAAAAACAATATTTTATGGGAAAAAATCATAAATACATTTTGTGTATCCATAATGTACTTTTCACATTTCTCACTATTTTGTCTATTTTCTTTGTTAAGTTTTGTAGATCAATTACCTCTTTTTTTTAATTGAGCCAGACATTGAGGAATCTTGTTACCAATCTTTTTGTTGTTATGCTTGTATTGCAAAAGGTAAAATTACACGAGGCATTAAATTGTACATCAAATCTAAAATTCCATGAGTTCTATAGGCTGTAGGTTAACTGCATTGTCGAGAGAGAAATTGATCGAGACTTAAAATTGTGTTCTAATTCTGATTGACTATCTTGCATTTATTTCAAGTTCCAATAATTTCATCTGTAAATCCTCTAGTCCAATTACTTATTTTAAGCTAGTTATGTTTCTATTGTTTCTTTATCTAGATAGATCTGAGCCTTTTGCTATAGCTAATTTTCTCTATCCTTGATAATGATTATTCCTTTATATTGGAATAACAACTCGTGAATAAAACTGTTATATTGGATTTGCACTACCCAGATGGATGGCGAAGTAGACATTTCTTTAGGATGGTTGATAAGGAGGTTGTGGAAAAAAAAAAAGAGGAAATACAGACTTCTCAGTTTGTAAATGGCTACCATAAAGACGGTTCTCAATCATAGTTTAGAAAGTGTGAAGGGGACGTTCAAGGTCTAAACAATAGAATGTGGTTATCCAGAGGCTTTGACCAATGGTCAAGCATTAAATCACACACTAATGGTGGGTCGAGTTGAAACACATTGCAAGCTAAAGTGTGAAAATAACATTTAAATATTCTCATCCTTATGGATGCAAATCATTTTCTCTGCATATTACAAATATCAAATCACTTGTAATGGTTGTCTAAAATTTGAGGAGGATCGTGCCCATTCCAAATTGTGTCAAAACTTGTCTGGAAAAAAATCACTAGGTAATTAAAGAGAATACATTTTTGACTAAATAATGCAAGCAAAGATTAAATAACATTACAAACCCATTGTTCAATCAATTAAATGCACTCAAAGACGCTATCTTGTCTCTTCATGGAGGCAAATATTATTAACTTTGTATAATTAGACCATGGATCATCAAAAAAAGCATAAACATGATAAATAATGTTTCAATGTAGCCCATCTCTAATAAATTAATTCCAAAATTAAGCTTTGGCAATGCCTTTAATATGCAAAGATTTTGCCACATTAGTCGATGTTAGTTCTAACATTGATTATTGAAAATGTTTGGTTGTGATCATCAAGGAAAGAAAGAGATGTTGAATGAACTCTTTTTAAGGCATAGATCTTATGCATGGGCTAATGCTCCTAGATTCATTGAACAATGGCCCCATGAAAAATGTGAACAAGGGAAAACGGAAACTTCAAAACTCGAAGTTGGTATTTCTCTAAAAAGGGGTTTCATGGAAGGGCAAAGTTATATTTTTTTTACAGGTGTTGAAGAGATTATAGGAGAATTTTGCACGAATTCCATCTCATTGATTTTAATAGGGGATGTTAAGAATATTTAGGAAATTAAAATAACTCCTTTCCATAACAAAACGCTGATGGTAAATTGGGTCTTGGAATTTTTAGAACTGAAATATTGCTTCCATATAGATGGATTGAAACTTTCTTAATGATTTCATTTATTACCCTCTTACAAAATAGGGTATTTTTTAGGGGCTATTTTTCTCCATTTGATTATACACATCTTGTAATTAAACACAAAACATTCTCATTCCTTAAAAATGCACAATCATAAAATCTATAACCAAATAATTTGAGGTTTAAGGAAAGGTAAATCCTTAATTAATACATAAAATACTATGAAAATGTTTATCCAAAATGATGACACAAAAATATGTTTATCGAAAACAATGACCTAAAGATATTAAACTTATATAGTGCTTAGACTTCTGGAAACAATGTAGAAAATTCATTCACCATTTTTTTTACCGAATCTATCAAATGCCATACAAAAAGACAACAAATCTGCTATCAAATTATTTCCAAACCATCTTATGTTGTCAAACAAATGTTGAATCACTACACGATAGAAAATAACTATGTAATATTAGTATAACAATATGATTTTAGATAACTTTTAACAGTGTTAAATCAATAGCATTGAAACAAATTTAATACCAAGGCAATTTAATACCAAAGCAAAGGGTTTTTAGCCATTTGGTTTTGACCTATAATATATATTTTTTTAAAAGAAGCGTACAAATATTTACAATGGATCCAAACTATGGTACCACTCGAAGTGAACCATCAACATGAATTCGCCTGGGAAAACTAACTACAAGGGATGGTTAATAGTTCAGATTATTCAATGGTCACATGGTGTAAGTTTTCGGATGCTCCTATCAAGAGTCACATGGAGTTATAAAAAATGTAAAATAGAATTTTGTAATGCCAAGTAATAAACTTGAAAAATGATGAAGGCAGTATGCATAAACTCGTCAGGGAAGCATAAAATATTGGCATGTATTTTTAAGGGGAGGATTGCAAGTTAAATCAAATTCTGGATCTTGAATATATAACTAGAAGGTGCTCTAAGAGGACAAAATCATTGCATTATGTATACAGATTGGTCTAATTAGATGAATATCTAAGTAAAGTTATGTTTTAGATCAAAGGAGTTAGGGTGTTATGGCATTGAGTTTATCTTTCACACTGTCATAGGCTTTGTCTATGTTGGCGCTGACCATTCCACAATCAGACAAATATTACTTTTTTATTAATTGTAGCATACTAAAATAAAGCATGACTGTAATACCAAGCACATAAACAAATAAAAGAATATGAAACTAAAAATCACTTCAGATTAGATGCAAGTCAAGTTTTTTATTTATTTTTATTGAAAGCATGCTAATTATATTCATTAATAAATAAAACATTTATACATGCTAATTATATTCATTAATAAATAAAACATTTATACATGCTCAATCAAAAAATCAGGGGGAAACAAATCACACCCAACAAGTTCAAATTCAATTTTTAAAAATAGTATTGGCATACATCTTTGCAATACCCAAACTTGGCACAAATTTCTCATGAAACAAAGGAGTTGAGGACAATATCTAACAATTTCCAAGTATCTGGACCATACTAGAGATGCTTTAAGGCAGACATGTAGAGCATAATAGACCTTGAAAAAGCTTACAGAGATAGGCATGACTTTGCCCTGTGAAGGAAAGATAAAGTTTTGAGAACCAAGACCATAAATAGATGGATCAAGTTTGTTGATCTATTATTTCTCAGGGTCCTACTTGCTGAAAATTAGACGTAGATTTTGATATTATTCCTACTTGCTGGAAATTAGATGCAAATTTTGATACTATTCCTCCTTGATTTGAACTAAAAATGATACAAGTTTGAATGTATTGTATAGTTAACAAGAATCAACAAAGTGAGTCTGATAAAGGGATATTGACTATCCATGAAATTGAAGTGAAATAATAAAGGTATAAAATGAGTTTCATTAGAAAAGTACCTCCAATCTACAACTCCTTCAATCTCCAATCATGAATCTAATCCGCTTTGCTTTGCTTTGTTATATCAGTGATACACAATGTGTATATATTGCAAAAATGTTCAAAAGCTCAGAATAAAAAATGGAGGGAAAATCTTAGAGGGAACCACAAGCAAGGATGACAAATGGTAGAAGGGCAAGATTTTAGGAGCAAGTAGAAGAAATCTTGTGCCCCTCACTGCTTGCCTGACCTGAGAAATTTCTACCGAAGCAATCACTGCTAAAAGATTTTCGAGCATTTTTAGTTTAAGCGGTAAACATTGAAAAAAAAAGCATGGAACCCTCTTTCCCATTTTAATCAAAATGCTATCCCCCAGCATGGGACCCCACTCTAAGAGCCCGGTCCCATGTTGGGGGGCAGCTAACCGTTTTTAAGCAGGCACTGTTGAGGAATTATAGGCGTTGATTTTTATTTACGGCCATGAATTTTAATTTTTCTATTACAGGAATTGTTGCCTTGTTCATGTGGTCCCATGGAGCTTGCTACTTAATAATAAAGAAGCAAATTTATATAGAATAAAAATTATTTTTATAAAGGTTAGCTTGTATGATAAATCCATTACATAGACTACATGGTCTTATTTTTATTTTGATGTTTGTGAACTAGATTTGTTAATGCATTAATAAAATCCTTTCTTCTTTTATGAAATTTTAATTTTATTTTTTGTTATCATTATCGATTACTAATGAGGAATGAGTATTTGTTTTGCTGTGGTTATGGTGATTGCATCAAATGACAATGCAGTCTATAAACAAATTAATTATGTTTGGCTTCTCATGATTTCTTTGTGTTGCTTCCATATTCTTGAGACGAAATTATAGGATGCTAAAAAAATATAAGTTGATTAAAAAACCCAGTGAGAATGATCACGTGAACAAATAAGTAAGAACTAGTCCACCTATGGATCAATTTGAATCAACAATTGTGGCTGTCATTGGCAAGGATACATCTATCATTAGAACTACAAAAAATAGATGTAGAAAACAACACATAGGAAAGGGATCATAAACTTATATGGTTTACTGATTAAAATATAAGTACTATAATAATTGGGTTTTCAACTTTGAGTTGACACTTGAAAATTATTTTATAGCAAACATTTACCACATTAGAATTCAACAATCTCAATCTGAAAGTCTTTTCATTATCAAAAATATACTAATATTCATAATTACTAGGTACGTTAGCGCTGGGGGAATCCGCCCTGGATAATCTATTTTGGGTAGACTTTTCCCAATTGCACTGCAAGCAACAAAAATGTAGAGTATCTAAATTAAAATTTGATGAATAGAGAATGAGCAACTTGAGATGTTTCTAAGGGATTTGGGATGGTACACAAATAAAATCACGTCCTCAAATCATGAGTTATTGTACAAAGAATCCTGTCATGAGAATTAGGATCTTGACAATTGGACTAGGCTAACTAGTCGAGATGGGTGTTTGCAAGGTGAAAGGGCTGGATTCAAACTTTGGTGATTTTAAAGCCTCAAAATTCTTAAGAGGAGAGAGTTTGACATCCTAAAAAAAATGTTTGGTTAACCAAGGTTTCATAGCTCTCTCATTGAAATAAAATTAAAAGAAAAAAAAAAGATCTTCAAAAAGGGAAAATGCCAATTTTAATTCACCTTCTATCTATGAAAACCATAGATCTAAGTTAATGGTTAGTAAAATTGCATGAATGGAAGCAAGAACCAAAAAAGTATGTCAATAGTATAATACTTAGCAATTATTCTATTCTAAAATGGAACAATAAAATACTTAGCAATTATTCTATTTTAAATGGTACAGTCATTTAAATCCCAAATCAAAATAGCGACTAAACGATAAAACAATATTATAAACTCATAAATTGGACATATTTAACATCAAGCCCCTTTGAATATTTCTTTTCCTAGAAACAAGACTTTGAAGAACATAGTTGCACACCTTTGCAATGTTAGCTACTTGGAGAAGAAATATATTAACACCAATAAAATTTGAGATCACCCAACATGCCCATTAGCAAACATGAAAGCAATGTACATGCGAAAACATTTGAGAATCAATCTTACCATATACTATTAGTGTATAAAGCATATTGGAAATGAAAAGGTGATATATTCTCACCCATACTAATTCATAAAATCAGATTGCAACAAAAAGATAAAACACTAACTCTATTGCAATACTTACATTGGTCCTATAGACCATTATTTATACAATTTTGAATGAACTAAACTAAGTCCAAAGATAAAACTAATTCATAAAATCAGATTGCAACAAAAAGATAAAACACTAACCCTATTGCAATACTTACATTGGTCCTATAGACCATTATTTATACAATTTTGAATGAACTAAACTAAGTCCAAAGATAAAATGTTATTCTAAATTCATGCAACAACCTCCTAACATTTAGACTTTATCACAACCACTAACTTAATTTAAACTCAAGAATCTTATCACAACCACTTAAATATTTTAATATCTACGTGATCTTTTGGAGGTGATCTAAGTTCAACTTAAGTGGCATGCTCTGTTTTATTTATTTAGATCAATTCTATAAACTTTGGATTATGATTCTAACCAAAAACAAAAAACATAATTAAACTTTTTTCCAAATTGCAACGATGTTTCTAGTAGACATTCCCAACAATAGTAGATGAGCCACCTACAATTTTTGTCCCAATAAGCAATGAGCTTCAATTTCTCTTATAACTAATATGCAATCTCATAAATTGATATGAACCTCCTTTGTATACATTTCCATTGGTTGAATGGAAAAAAACTTTTCAATTGAAACATTGTTTAATCAACATTAATGAAAGCATTTTATTTGACCTTTACTTTCCCCCTTTGAATCACTAGTATCTATTTGAATGTTATATTTTTCTATTTTCCAAGTTCAAAATTTGTTATTAAAGGCTTGGAAAACTTGGAAGATAAGTAGAAGTTTGATAGATAATTTGAGTGACAGACCATAATTTACTGAGTACCCATGAATATGATTTACCACGTCTACTCCTACTTCCTTGCCAACAACCGAGAATATTGCTCAACTACCAAACCAATAATGTAAATATATCATTACCTTCCATAATTTTCAATTTTTGAGGTACTACTATAAACTGACCAAGTCCACTCCAAAAACTCGAAATGCCAAAATTCTAAGTTTATAGATATCTCAACAGTGACTAAGACCCAGGTTCCCCTATTCACTCACTGTTAATTAAAAATATATTCAAGCTAAAATCCAATTCATGATCTCAAAGTGTCACCTCAAGTTCCTAGTTACCAAGTTGTGACAACTAAACTATGTCACTTGGTTTATGGTTCTTCTTGAGGCAAAATTAACAAAGTCCATAGTTTCACTCAACATATTACTATCATCTAATGTTAGATGGTGGCAAGAATCATGGTGCCAAGAAAGGATGTAAAAGACAAGCATGGACACTAGGAAAAATTTGGCAAGAAGATGGTCTTCACAGATTAAAAGCTAAATTAATCAAGCAAACACTATCTCTTCCTCACGCAAACAAATAGTACAATATTACATGTTGAACTCCATGTAACCACACTTCCCCTATTATAGTAGCACCCTTGTGATATTTAAAATTATTGCATTTGGTACTTGTATAATGCAATATCACTAGGGTGTTGTTGTGTATATGTGAAGTGTGGCAGAAAACGATTTCAAACTATGGTGTGGCCATGCAAAAATTGTCCTTCCTAAGGCATGATAAAATCCAAGTCCAAGTGACACTGATGGGAAGGGGGTACCCACAATTCTAAGTTATCACCTACAAATAGCAACTTGATTCTTATTGCGTGGAAATAGGGAATATAGATATAACCAATATATGTTTCCTTATGCATTAAAATAAAAAAATACAACTTCAATAACTTCATTTTAAATACAATATTTAGAATTCTTCAAGGTTTATGACCTATTACTATGATTATTTGCATCTGAACATGTTTACATGTTTACTATGATGTCAAAGGTTTAGCATTATTGGTGATAAAAGCCCCATTGCATTTAATGTTGTTTGTAATAGATATATCTTGGCTAATATGAGTTAATATTTATTTAATATTAACGAATATATTTTTGGTTGCATATGAGACAAAAGAAAGGTCCATGGAGAAGTCGAAGAGCCATGGGGTAAAAACAAAAGAAGGATGGGATGCATTTTCTCATGAAGAGTCATCTTGGGGAATACTAAGAGCCACCAGGTGAAGACAAAAGAGTAAGGGCACAATTTCTCATGAAGGGACACTTTAAAGAATATGAAAAGTCACCAAGATGAGAACAAAAGATAAAATGACGTTTTTGGTCATGAAGGGTCACCACATGACTTTTCATCATACAGGTTTGGCGCCATTTTCCATGAAGATTGAAGGGTCACAAAGGGGGAAGGTCAAAGGTCATTTAGAAAACTATAAATAAAGGCTTGAGAAGCCATTTGTAATATGGTTGAGAGAGGTTGATTTGATATTGTAATATCTAACTTAGAAGAGCAATAGTGAGAGAGAAATAGTATTTGTTATATCTAGCTTAGAAGAGCAAAGGTGAGAGAGAGGAAAGAGATGTTGTATTGAACTATCATTTGTTGAGATAGCAACATTGAGAGATAGGTGTGTGGTATACACAAAGGGGTTGGTGCTCTTGTGGGTTGGTGCTCACGAATTGTTGTTGGGTTGGTGCTCGGCAAAGGGTTTGGTGCTCATGTGGGTTGGTGCTCACGAATAGTTGCTGGGTTGGTGCTCGGCAAAGGGGTTTGAAGCCCCTGTGGGTTGGTGCTCACGAATTATAGCTGGGTTGGTACTCGGCAAAGGGGTATGGTGCTCCTGTGGGTTGTTTCTCACGAATATACTTGAGATTGTTCTCCATGGTTTTTTCCACATTGGGTTTCCACGTTATATCTGGTGTCTCTTTCTATCTTGTGTGATGTTTATTGTTTGAGTTTTATTGCATATATTAAATGTTTGATTAAATGGAATTTGAGAAAGTTTTATAAGATATATAATATACTGATTCACCCCCCCTCTCAATATATTCCATGCTTAACAATTGGTATCAAAGCAGGTTCCTTTTTGAAAAGTTTTACAGCTTGAAGGTAGATCGGGAAAGCATCATAGCTGGGTCACAGGAAGGATTTTCTACAAATAAGGCACCTTTGTTTGATGGAACAAATTATGCTTTTTGGAGCATGAGAATGAAGATTTATTTGATGGCCCTTGGATTTGACATATGGAAAGCAGTGGTGGAGGAATATGAAGAGCCACAGACATCTACAATTACTCCAGCAGAAAAGAAGGCAAGTGAATGTAATGCTAAAGCTTTAAATGCTATTTTATGTGGTTTATGTGAATCTGAATTTGTTAAAGTTATGCAATGAAAATCTGCTCATGAAACTTGGGTAAAACTTGAGAATATTTACAAAGGTGATGGAAAGGTTCAACAAGCTAAGCTGCAGACTTTTAGAAGGCAGTTTGAAAGTTTGAAAATGGAAGAAGAAGAAGATATAGCAGGTTATCTTTTGCGAGTTGATCAAGTCGTAAATCAGATTCAAGGTCTTGGAGAAACGTTGGATGAGTCAACGGTGGTGCAAAAGGTTTTGAGATCTCTACCAATGAGATATGATGCAAAGGTTTCGACAATCGAGGAGATGAAAAATTTAGCCAAACTAAAGATGGATGAGCTTCATGGTATTCTCACGGCATATGAGATGCGGACAGAACAAGATAAACCCTCAAATAGAGAAGCGACTTTCCAGCCATCAAAGAAGGAGAAAGCTAAGAATCAAAAATCGAGTGATAGTTCCAGTGATGATGAAGATGATAATGGAGCACTTTTCATTCGCAAGCCGAAAAGAAAAACAGGTAAATATCAAGGAAAATTACCTTTTAAATGTTTTAATTGTGAAAAGATTAGACATTTTTCAGCTAGATGCCTAGATAAGGTTATTAATGATGAAGAAGAAAAGCCTACATACAAGAAGAATTTCAAAGGCAAATCTGAGAAGGGTTTCGAGAAGAAGACCCTATATTCTAAGGATCCTAGTTTAGGCGAAGATAGTGGAGTTAGTGATTCAGAAGAAGAGATTCTATTCATGGCCATACGTGAAAGTGATCAAGAAGAAGAAGAGGAAGCTGAAGTGAATATGGAAGGAAAGCTCATTTGTGCCTTAGAAGAGTTCGAAGCTGTTCAGGAAAAAGAATCGAAGATTAAAGCCCCAGATCAAGAAAAATGAACAAAAGTCAAAGGAAATGATTGAAGATCTACAAGCACACTTTGAAGAAGCCAAGAAGAATGAAGAAGACCTCACAGCATAGTTGGAAATAGCAAGAAAATAATGTCAAAGGTATGTTATTAAAATTGCCTCTTTAAAAGAAGATATTAAGAAAGCAGTCAGTGATAAAGTAGTCAGTGATTTAAAATTTGAAGATAGCACTAACATACTGAATAAGATATTGGAAAGTCAAAAAGCATATTCAGATAAGACAGGGATCGATTTTGAAAAGAAAAATAGCTATGTTGAAGCTCTTACACAAGAGGAAACAAAAAGGGGAGAAGTGAAGAATACAGAGGACATTCCAAACAGAGAAGGCTGGAAGGAACAAAGCTACAAAAGGCAATCAGGTCAGAGATATACAGACGAGTCTTATTTTTATGGCTATTATTTTTATTGTAATGGATATGGTCACAAGAAATTAGAATGTAGAAGAGCTAACAATTTCAGAAATAAGGAGAAGAAAAGTCAAGTAGAGTCAAGCAGAAGCCACAACTCTTTTGCTCATCTATCAAGCTTTGATGAAGAGACCATAGTATGCTACAAGTGCAACAACTTTGGACACAACTCGGTATTATAGAAGTGTGTTTGAGTCAGTCAAAAAAGATCAGAGCTTCAAAGCTCCATTCATCAAGAAGAAGGATCAGAATCTCAAAGCTCAATTCATCAGGGAAAAGGTTCAGACATGTTCATGGTAGAAAAAACAACATGAATATTCTATGATGGTTCAAACAGCCCTGCATGTAAGAGGTAAAGATCAGCGATGGTTAATTGATAGCAGATGTTCGAGGCACATGACAGGAGATAAAAGTAAATTCATATTTTTAAAGAAGATCAATGGTGGTACAGTGAGATTCGGAGATAAAACCACTGCCAGGATAGCCGAAAAAGGTACTTTGAGTTTGGATTATGGTAGAACTAAAACTAAGAATGTTTTATATGTAAAAGGTCTTAAGCATAATCTGTTGAGTGTTAGTCAATTATGTGATCAAGGATATACATTAAAGTTTCATAAAGAAGGTTGTGAGATTAGAAGAAAAGATTCAAATGAGTTGATTGCAGATGCTCAAAGGACAAGGAACAATGTGTATGTATTGTCAGATATCTTCTCAAAGGCACGATCAAATGATACATTCAAAGATCGGCGAGAGGAGTTGGGAGTAATTTCTATTACTTCCTGCCATTGATGTGCAGCATCAATTGAGGGGGAGCTAAGTGTTAGCTCCAGGTAGGCCTTTTGCCATTGATGTCAAAGGGAGAGAATAACAGGTACAAATACAGGTACAGGGAATAGGTACAGATTGTTACAGTAAAGGGGAGTTACTGTATGTTTTCAGATGACAGTATGTGCAGGTGACAGGTTGTGGTAGTTTCAGGATTGAGGTTGCCATCAATGACAAAGGGCGAGATTGTTGAAAATATTGTCATTGATGTCAAAGGTTTAGCATTATTGGTGATAAAGGCTCCATTGCGTTTAATGTTGTTTGTAATAAATATATCTTGGCTAATATGAGTTAATATTTATTTAATATTAACGAATATATTTTTGGTTGCATATGAGACAAAAGAAGGGCCCATGGAGAAGTCGAAGAGCCATCGGGTAAAGACAAAAGAAGGATGGGACACATTTTCCCATGAAGAGTCATCTTGGAGAATACCAAGAGTCACCAAGTGAAGACAAAAAAGTAAGGACGCAATTTCTCATGAAGGGACACTTTAAGGAATACGAAAAGTCACCAAAATGAGGACAAAAGATGGAAGGACGTTTTTGGTCATGAAGGGTCACCACATGACTTTTCAAAGGCATGAATATGAAGGGTCATACAAGTTTGGCGCCATTTTCCATGAGGATTGAAGGGTCACAAAGGGGGAAGGTCAAAGGTCATTTGGAAAGCTATAAATAAAGGCTTGAGAAGCCATTTGTAATATGGTTGAGAGAGGCTGATTTGATATTGTAATATCTAGCTTAGAAGAGCAATTGTGAGAGATGAATAGTATTTGTTATATCTAGCTTAGAAGAGCAAAGGTGAGAGAGAGGAAAGAGATGTTGTATTGAACTATCATTTGTTGAGATAGCAACATTGAGAGATAGGTGTGTGGTATACACAAAGGGGTTGGTGCTCTTGTGGGTTGGTGCTCACGAATTGTTGTTAGGTTGGTGCTCGACAAAGGGGTTGGTGCTCATGTGGGTTGGTGCTCACGAATAGTTGCTGGGTTGGTGCTCGACAAAGGGGTTTGAAGCTCCTGTGGGTTGGTGCTCACGAATTGTCGCTGGGTTGGTACTCGACAAAAGGGTATGGTGATCACGAATATACTTGAGATTGTTCTCCGTGGTTTTTCCCACATTGGGTTTCCACGTTATATCGGGTGTCTCTCTATCTTGTGTGATGTTTATTGTTCATGTTTTACTACATATCTTGAATGTTTGATTAAGTGGAATTTGAGAAAGGGAAAGTTTTATAAGATATATAATATACTGATTCACCCCCCCTCTCAGTATATTCTATGCTTAACAGATGGTCTTCACAGATTAAAAGCTAAATTAATCAAGCAAACACTATCTCTTCCTCACGCAAACAAATAGTACAATATTGCATGTTGAACTCCATGTAACCACACCTCCCCTATAATAGTAGCACCCTTGTGATATTTAAAATTATTGCATTTGGTACTTGTATAATGCAATATCACTAGGGTGTTGTTGTGTATATGTGAAGTGTGGCAGAAAATGATTTCAAACTATGGTGTGGCCATGCAAAAATTGTCCTTCCTAAGGCATGATAAAATCCAAGTCCAAGTGACACTGATGGGAAGGGGGGTACCCACAATTCTAAGTTATCACCTACAAATAGTAACTTGATCCTTATTGCGTGGAAATAGGGAATATAGATATAACCAATATATGTTTCCTTATGCATTAAAATAAAAAAAATACAAATTCAATAACTTCATTTTAAATACAATATTTAGAATTCTTCAAGGTTTATGACCTATTACTATGATTATTTGCATCTGAACATGTTTACATAATTCCCACTTGTTTTCCCATTTTCTTCACAGTTTTCTTATTGAGTGCCCTGTAGTCAATGCACATTCTAAAAGTTCCATCTTTCTTATTAACCTATACCACTAAGGAAGGAAATGGGCTAGAGCTAGATCTGATGTGTCCCATGTCAAGCAGTTCTTTTATAGTCTTTTTGATTCTTACTTAAAATGTCGAGGATGATGATAAGGAGTAGTGATAACTGGTTTGGCCCCCTCCACGAGTTCTATGACATGCTTGAATCCACTTTCAGGTGTTCTCCTTAGAGGTATCTCACCAAAAACCCCACCATGTTTATCCAATAGACATTGTATGTCAATGTGGTAATCCTGCTTACCACCACCTACATTCTTCGCTGAAATGAAGCAATGAATTGCCCAATCCACATCACCATGCTAAATGTCCTCTCAATTTTCTTGGTCGTAACCACCCTTAGAGAGCTACATTGGACATTCCTCGCAGAACCACCTGCTTCCCATTCGCTCAAGATTTCAGCTGCATAGTCTGGAAGTTCTAAGTGAACTCCCCAAGAGAGTGTAACCATTGAACACCTAAAACCACGTTGGTATTGCCCATACCAACCACATAAAAATCATTGCTCACTGTATGATTACTGAATGTAATACTAAGCTCTAGAACTCATTTGATGCATGCCATATTGAAATCGTCTGCAACAACCACATTGAAGCCTTTAAAGTCCTCAACCTGTAATCCCCATTGTACAACTAGTGCCTCATCAATGAAGTTGTGGGTTTCCCCACTATCAATCAACATTGACACCTAATGCCCCTGAAGCACACCCCAAACCCTAAATGCATTATACCTGGTAGTGCCAGACAAAGTAGCAATAGTACCCCCTGATGTAGGTTCTTGTGCCTGACTAGGTTCCAACTCCTCATGCTCACTATGGTCATCTGGTACATCACTATTTGAAGATTCATTGTCCTCTTCTGAAAACATTGCAATGTAGTGCATTTTTCCCCTCCCCTTGCACCTATGTCCCGGTTCCCATGGGTCCTTTCATGTGAAACACAACGTCTTCCTCAACTCATCCCTAGCCTCATTCATTATGAAAGGCTTCTTTCACAGTTTAGATCCCTTGTCTTACTTCTGAAGAAAAGGCATAGTAGGGAACATTGATTTAAACTTTGGCTTGGGAGTAGAAAACTCCAAGTCTCGTTCCCTCTGAATAACATCCTGTAGCGAAGGTGGATCAAATGACTTCACCCAACCCCATAAAGGCTATATCGGTCCCTTGATAAATAAGGATGTCATACATCCCTTAGAAACATCATAAACCATGCCTAACAACCTTTGGAAATTTTCAATGTGTCAAGTGGCCCAATTTGTCTCAAGTGTGTCAGTTCTCGAAAAATGCCTCAGCATCCTTCTTATCGAACCTGTCTATCAACCTCTGTTTGAATTCTCCATATGTGTCAATCTACTTTTGCCCTTGGGATACCAACCCATGGTGCCACCAATCATGTGCCTCCCCGTCTAGATGAAGGGTATAAAATTTAATCACCTCTATCTCCTGCATGCGATTCAACTCCAAGTATGTGTCGAGCTTCTGAACCTATGCCATTGCTGTGCACTTTTGCCCACCATCAAAGTCTGGAAGAATCAGCTATCCCAAACGTCTCTGCATATCCTGGTTAGGCCCACCTCTATCCTCTCGAGGTCTAGTGTTAGATTTCCACGTGTAGTAATATGAGAAAGGCATAGTTGCTTGAAAACCAACATTCATCTACTGGTATGCTCTCCAAAATGCCACCTCCTCTAGCTCCTACAACTGTTCTAGTTTCTTTGATATTTCCTCCTATAAGAACATAGGCATCAATGGTCTCCACTGAACACGAGCTGAGTTATTCGTGTGGTGGGCATTATGGCTCGTCTCCCCATTTATAGTTCCACCACCTTCATTACTGCATACCCTTGAATGATGTGTTAGTTGACTCAAGTAAAAAAAAAAATGTTCTTGTTGTTTGACCATATTAATGAGTACCTTTTTCATGAATTCACCATCTGGGTCCTCTATAACTGCCTCTTTACTTCTACCCTCAGCCATTTCCTCAATCACGGGTTGATCCTTAAGGTTTGGAATAGATTTGTTTCTTCTCAAATAATAATTATGGGTCTTTGTATTTGGTTGCATGTGAATGCTAAGCCTTGCATAAGGTTATCCCAACTCACAGGCTAGTAGGAAGACCAACTCTGATACCACTGAAATATCCCAACCCAACCTAAAAGTCAAGTTTTCACTATTTCTTACTTGCTATTGGCTTAGGAATTTTGTCAACCAATTCTCTTGCAATTGCCCACTACAGTTGTAGACCAACAATTGATGTTTTCTGTCTACCGTCTTATTTTAGCATTTCATTAAACAGTTCACGTGCTTCTAATTCAGTGAAGGTTCAATACATGATTCATAGTTGATGCCCAGTTTGGTCATCATAAGACATTCAATAGACATTGGCAGATATATCGATGCTCATAATCAAACACAACATAGTTTATTAAGATAGTTATAGAGATTACCTTACATCATAATGTTCAACCCAACAACTAACACAATGTATTAAGGAAAACCAACACCCTGATTTTGTATGATTATATGCACATGTCTATCACAGCCCCCCTGTCACCCACCTTGGATAGTTTGGTGCACCCTTCACACATGTGGGAATATCCAAGTGGGAAATGACACATGAAGTCCCTCCAACCTTGACGTCTAGCTTTTATGGGAACCGTCAGACTGTTTCATGCTAAGACAAGATCCTGGAAACAAAACGCAACAATTTGGATTATATTTCTTCCCCATGAACCTCTTTTTCATTCATATGCACTCTTTTAGCAGTCCCCTTTCTACACACTTCAAACGCTATTTCGAAGACCTTACCAATGATGAGAACCTCTTAACATCGCCATCTTTGAGATGAAGAAACTGTATAAGGCACTAGAAACCTTCAAACCTTGTAACACTCCTTCTAGGGATTGAGAATGTGATTTTTCTCACCGAAATAGTCCCTCCAGTTAGGGAACAAAGTTGCCCTTCCACCAAAACCAGGGATCCCAAGGAATTTACTCCTGAGCAATAAACATGAATACGTTGGAACACAACTAGATACTGAGAGGGAGGTGAATCAACATATTAACTAAAACTAGTCCTTTAAGTACTTTTAATGAAGATTAAAAAATGTGGGCAAATCAAATATGCAGAGATCACACAAACTCAAATACACGTGACACCAGATTTATACATGGAAAACCCAAAGGGAAAAAACCACGGTGAAAATAGCTGCTAGAATCTACTGTTCTAATCCAACCTCACTGGCAAACCTCACTGGTTACAATGTTTAAGGACACCAATTCCTTGATTTAAGAGCTCCAACTCTAAGAAAGCACCCACTCCCTAATCTAAGCACCCACTCAGCTTATCTGATGGCACCGACCTATTAGACTCTTCTATGGAGCTACATCTTCAATTTACAAATCAAATTCATACATGAATCCAAATATTTGTTTTGTTACAAGTCTATTCTGCAACTGATCATATGTTGCACATTCTCTTTGTGCCTTTTTCCCTCTTTGTTCCTCTCTATTCCTCTGTTTTGTATTTGGATATGTCTCTATTCGACACACTTCATTGCCTTCACCAACCACTCTGCTCTTCTCTGCCCCCTCTATTTTTGTGTCCTTATGATTTTCTATTTGACACACCTCATTGGCTTTTGCTCTTTGCCTCTATCTATATTCAATTTGGCTCAATAGCAAAATCAATTATCCCAACATATTTTTTCTTTGTCCTAGATATAATGTATATAAACAAATGATATAGGGTTTGTTTCTTCTCTGTGTTCACACTCAAACTATAAACACATCATATCAATTATGGGCATTAATTGATTAAGACTTGAACTGTTAGTTCCTGCGTCTTGATTCCATGCATCATGCCATACTATAGAATTTATTAGACTCAAGTTTTGATGCACATGCTCTTTAATGTAGATTTGATCGGTTGGATCGATCAATATCATTGTCTGTGTCGAGATATAGAACTTATACGCAAGTTCCTACATGTTCTTCCAACTAACTGTTTGTCTGGACATGACTTTAAATGTCAATCATTGATCTTGCCTTTGGCGCCACAATTTGATGGTCCATACTCAAATGACTCAACTTTAAAATGCATCCATTCGATCACCTTCTAATGTCCATGTGAGTCCACTCACTCCGTTGGATCTTTCTCATCCAAGCTTCCGCATGCCGTTGGATCTTCAAAGATGCACAATCTTTACTTTCATCTAGTTGTTAAATGTCGAGCACTTTATAGCATTTCAGTCCATCCACTCCATTGGATCTCCTTTACATGATCACCCACGCATCGTCAGATCTTCTGACAAATTCAATCATTAAATCTGACAAGCTTACGCTCATTGGGTCTCTGTTTGACAAGCTCTGTGAATGTGACACTTGTCACTTGTGCGCTCACTCAGAGGGACCTTTGACACTTTGACTTTGCTTCGCTTCATTGGATCGTCTACATACGATGAAGCGTGGGCCATTGATCAAGCTCGAACATAATATAAAGTTTAAGACTTAGGAGATATTAAGTCCTTTGAATCGGTAATTGCTAGGTCGAGGGGCCAGTTTTGCAATGACGACAACGGCTTAAGTTATAACTTAAGCTATCGGGTCTAGGCAATAGCCAGTCACCATCAAAATAGAAAGTGCATGTTGACACCATGACACAAACCCTTAGGGTTTTACTGAGAAATCCTATCTAGTCTGAGAGCAAAGATAATTCAATTTTGAGCTCATTCCTTCTCAATTGAACATGCAGTCCATTTATTCAAGATGCTCATGAAAAACCCATAACAAATCTACTATTTAATTTTTTTGCAAATGTCCATAGATGATCTTTGTAAAAGCATGACAACTTTGCATGACCTTTTGCAGATTTTGTCTAAGTATGGAGACCATTTCATTTCACCTAGAAGGCTAACTTTGCACCTGCATAACTCTTGTTGTACTTAGTCGAATGACCTGCAAAGTAGCGCATACGTTCCTCTTACATAGTAGATTCCATCCATATATCCAATTGCTCCTGAAGCCTTCATAGGTGCATGATATGTCTTCATGAAAATGCCTTTGAGCTTCTTCTTGCAAACTGCAAATTTTGTTGTTGGAAAACACTATCAAAATTCCTTGGAGCCCTACTTTGCTCAAGCATATATTTTGTCACGCTACGTCACATGACCTAAGATTTAACGCATATAAACTAGGCACAAAAATGAACATACCCATGTGATCATTTTGTCCTAACATCTCCATGTGTGAAAACGCTAACCTCATCAATATGCTTACTCGGCTCTGTTTAGCCCTTTTTGCAAATTTGGCCAAGTATAGAAACTTAGTGGATTTTGTCCAAGTAGCCAACTTTGCATGCTCATATCTTCAATTGTTCTTCATCGCATGTCTTTAAATCAAGTGCATAACTACTAGGGACTAATGTGATCACAACCATGTGACCAGCTCCCCCATACTCATTCACATGTGACAATGGTGACATCAGCAAAATGTCTTCTCATCTTCACTGTCATAGACCCAAAATGTCTAGATGATCAATGTGAAAAACCGAATGAATTCCAATCATGCACACAAGCATCCAATCATTCTTGACCTCTGATAGGATCCTTTGCATATCCTCTAATCACATATATAATCCTGAGCATTAATGACATGCTCATAGAGTCTCTTTTGACATCAATGACAATCATATTTCCAACAAGGTTCACTTCTTCAAGAGCAAAATAAAATGAATGTCATGATAATCCATTTTTGCCTTTTTCCCATCAATATAAACCAACACCATGCTAAAAATGCATTCACCCTCCTTTTAAAATAAAATATGAATAATAAGTAATAAATACTTATTAAAAAGGGTCTAGTGTCCATAGGGGAAAATAACACCCTTAATAAAACACCCCAAAGTTAAAACATAGCATTAAGTACTCATAAGGCTCCCGACATTCTCTTTATTTCTCCCACACCCCATTTCCTCAAGGGAATAATAAAGTTAGGGGCAAACTACACTAATCAAGCCTCTAAGTCATGGGAAGGGAACATTACATTTTCTTGCCACCCTATGAACCATGGCATCACTACATAAGGATATTGTGGCCAGTTTTAATTTATACAAAACTCTTCCAACAGGGATTCGAGAAGAAATATCTTTTACAAACTTTATGGAGTTGGAAACATGAAATGGACAAGGGCACTATGAGGAAGTGTGGTCAGATAAAGGGAAGAAAGAGTCAACCTCAAAACCCTATTGAGGAGCAAAAGGAAGTCCACATGCAAGTTGAAGGTAAAGACCCTTTGGTGGTGGAAGATGTCTTATTAACTTCTAGTGATTGTCTATGTCAACAAGATATTGATGAAGTCAAAGCAAAATTGGCTTCACTTGTTGGATGTGAAGAGTTCAAGGTGAAGGAAGGTGAACACTTTGGTGACAGCCTAAGGTATGACAAGGATGGTAATATTTCAAATTTGTTGCTTCATACTATGCCATAACAAGATTCATGTCATCACAGAAAACACTCTAAAAATGGTCATAGGGTCAAGGATGCAACTTGCAACATAAGGCATATAGATTCTTTGATACAAGTTCAAAATTGTTGGGGTGCATGGTACTCTAGAATTATTTCAAAGAATAAAGTAGAGGACTTAATTCAGATGGGTAGTTTCTTTCATACCAACCCCAACAATCTGGATGAGTATCCAAAACCAGTTCTCAGCCTAGGTGGTGTGCTTGATGGCCAACTCAGAGTAGGTGGCATGGCAAAGCACGCAGGTGAAATACATATATTAAAACCAGAAATGGGGGATTTCAACACAAACGTTGTCAAACCAGTTATTATTATTATTCTTGCAATGAATCATGCTCAATTTAGTCATGAAATCCTCAGCAACAAAAGGGATATTTCAGATAAGGCTGATGTATAAGATGATCGTATAGCTATCATGGAAAATGGTTCCTTACCATTGTTTGGCAATTCTCTTTTATTGAGGCATCACTATGGTGTGGGTTACACTAGTAAAACAATCACTATGCTCATTCGCAGTTGCTGATATTATTTTTCACCATGTGCCTTATGCAACACTTCTTATTGATGTTGGGAAAAAGATGTCATTCCAACTCCCACTTGCAATAGCTTCCTCTTTTGAAGGCCCGTTTAGGGAGATTTAGAGCATTATCAAAAATCAATGTAATACTACAGCTATAGAAAGCAAGAATACTGACTTTGAAAAATATCTTTGTATTTTGAGTTATGGTATTTCTGTGACAACATTGGAAGAAGTATTCTTGAGGGTTGGTGGATGTGACTATGATGAAAATGAACGTTATGTGTCCGTCAAGGACAATGTTAAAGAAGAAGAAGATGCTCAAACAGTTGGATGGGATTGGAAATAAGTAAGGTTCATTGTATTCATTAGACAAGTACTAGAAGATATGGTTATAGGAAGCTTATTGCAATGTCTAGATTGCTTCTCAGTTTTTAAGACAAAATATATAGTTGGAAGCCAAATAAAATTACAAGTTCAAACTTGAAGACAACAAACTGAGAAAGTTGAGGCATTCCATAAAGGAAAGGTTGATATAATTGTGGCAACCCAAGTTTTTGAAGAGGGGTTCAATATTAAGGAATGCTACTTGGTTATACATTTTGATTTCTCAGATACAATTTGTTGTTTTATTTAATCATGTGGTCATGCAAGAATGTGGGGTTATCATTATATTTTGTTCAATAAGAGTGGGGATGTTAATCAGGAAAAATAAATTAGCGATTTTGTTGAAAATGAGAAAGTCATGAGAAATGCGACATTGAACAAAATCCTCTAGTCACCTGAAAGTACAAACATCTATAGTATGGAGTCCACAGTGACTATCATTTCATTGAACTCTAGTGTACCATTGATCCATTATTACTACATAATTTCTTGGAGACATACATCATTTGCCTTGGCTGGTATTTCATATCAACAAAGAAATTGGTGAGTGCATAATGGAACTTCCTAGGAACTATCCCATCTTGACTATTAAGGTTCAAGGAAATTGTAGTTTTTGGAAGTAACTAGCATGTCTTGAGGCATGCAATAAACTGCACACATCTAGAGCATTCACCCCTAATCTTTTACCAGCAATATAAGAAGATGAAGTAGACAAAATGGAGCTGAAAAATGAATGGAGGATTACAAGGCGTTCCATCCTCTTTATGTGCTAAATGAATTAGTTGGAATTTGGGATCCAAATGTGGCCGAAGTCTTATTTCATTTCTACTATTTGTCTTTTGAACAAAATTTTACATACAATTCTACCTTTTGTGGCGTGTTGTTGCTTCTTAGGCATAAACTTGATGCAAGTGTGGAAAGGATGTGTATGCCCCTAGAGACAATTAGGTGTGGTGTAACTGTTTAAAGTGCATATATTGGATTAAATCAGCTTACTTACAAGTACTGAGAACACTAACCCACCTTGGAGAAACCAACCTATGTGGTAAACTGATCTAGGAGAATCTGTGTCACTAGATCTTGTCATAGTTTATCATTGTCGCATAACTAGCCTCACCCTAACTTCAATAAGATCGGCATTACGTTCCAGAACCTATGTGCTAATTTGCAAGATCCAACTCCACTTTTGTGCTACCGCATAGCTCTTATAGTGTCAATATCATAGACCTCAGCGCGTTTAATTGACCCTTCATCTCCCTCCATTTATATTAATGTAAACTTATATTCTTTGCAGTTAGTGACATAGACAAGATGAAGTTAATAGACACCATACATCTGATCTCTTAGACATTATAGAAAATTAGAATAATTAAACTTTGTTGTTATAATTATACGTTAGTTGTCATCATCTTCTTTGTTTTCCTTGTTTTCATAGCCTCTATCATTCATAACTCACTTCCATCCACAACTTTCTTAAATTTGTTTAAGTATGTTGTCCACCGAGTCTCCTGTTGGGCCTCAGATCAATGGTATCATGGTGTATCTAAAATTATTTTTTGTTTATATGCCCACTCATACGAGGTCTAATTATAGGAAGATAGGGCTCGAGACTCATGACCCTTCATTGCACCTTCTTTCACATCCTCAAATGGGATAAAAATATTTGATGACACCAACTTCAGAAATGTTCAAGAAGATGATAGAGGATGCATTGCAAAGACAATGATAAGATTTGGAAGAACATCATGCACGTGAATGAGCAAGTATTGTTGATCATTTGTTGCTACTTTTAAAGCAACAAACTCATTCCAACACCTCTCATTCTCATTGGTCGTTCGGTAGTCAAATGACATACAAGGTACAAGTCAATGTAGTCATCTCTATGTTTGAAGGCAAAAATAGATGCAGATACACTAAATAACTAACTCAACCTAATATGTTCATATTACACCACTAATCAATTCTCTGACCGAGAAAATAATACATTCACTCTTTGAAAAGTTTCTTTATCAGTAAAGGAATAGTGGGAAAACTAATACACTTCACATGAAAATCGTGAAGATAATGTTAACTTAGACACATAAATAGACACTTGGAATGGTTTTGTAAAAGCAATCAAAGGAACCAATTATCCTTTGACAAAAATGATGACCATTACATCAAGTTCCCTGAATTGCGCCAATGAAAAGATCAATCTGTGCATCAATACAAATATACCTTTCATCCTTTGAAATCCAGACTTGGTATTTGTTGGCCATTTTTTGGCCCACATATCAAAGTTTTCTTAAGTATGAAAAGGGAGCTTTCAGGCAAGAAAACATTAAGTCTTTGGGAGGACTTCGGGTTTTCCAGTTGTGACAACTTCGATTTTTTTTTTAAGACACAATGGAAATCGGGTTTCCAGCAGTGCTTAGCTTCTAAATGTTTTATAAGTAGAAATAATTTGGGTTTACAAACCCAAATTAGTCATAGACAGTGTATTTTGGGTTTTCCAAGGGGCACTATTTGATTACTTCATAAGTTGTGAGCAATTATAAACCTGAAATAAGTAAAGGGGCTTGACAAACTGGATTTGGTCGTGAAAATGGTGCTTCTCGGGTTCTTCAAGGGATGAATCTTTTTCAAAATCTAAAGGGGCTTTTTAGGGCAAAAGGGACCAGTCAACTTTTCTGAAGGAACGCTTCAATTTTTCCAAAAGGCTTTTTTTTTCCAAGTGGACAGTTGCAATTTTCCCGAAGGGTGTGTTACCCTTCGGAGGGACCATTTCAAAATTCCTTAAGGGTATCTTTCTCGAATTCATGGGAATCCGAAGGAACACATAGAAACCCTGAAGGGTCTCTCACCCTTCGAGAAGGTCCATTGTGAAAAGCCCGAAGGGTAATTTCGAAGACAGACGCGAACAAAAAGTCTGAAAGAATTCCTTCAGACAAATTGTCTGAAGAATTTCCTTCAAGAGATTTGCCTGAAAGAAAAAAGCCGAAAAAAAAACACGAGACCAAGTGTCCAAAGTAAATGATGGGTCAATGGACGTCAAAATCAGGATAAGTGACTAGTCATTAGAAGTAATCGGGTTTGAAAAGCCCAAGGTCTTAAGGCTTGAGAAACAACAAAGTGAGAAGACTTCAAGATGGACAAGCCTTTTGGCCTCTCCAACTTTGGACTTTCCCAAATCCTTCACTTATAGAGTAAATCGGGTTTCTCCAAGTACTCTACTCAAAAAGCTTATAAGTGAAGGATTTGGGAAAGTCCAAAGTTGGAGAGGCCAAAAAACCCAAATTGCTCTACATAGAGTAAATCGGGATTCTCCAAGGGATCGACTTAAGCTTGTTCCAACAATGCTAGAATCATGATGCAATGAATGGAAGGTTGCCACATGGCGTAACTGGAGTAGAAAGGGCCAATCAGTAAAGGACAAGTGGCACAAGGATGTTCAATAAACACAAGAGAGTCTGAGCGGCTAGTAGATGGAAGTTATGAAGGCTCTCATCCGCCATGGTTCATTGTACACAATCACCGTTTGATGCTTAAATGCATCACACCAAGAAGAAACATTTCAGCTACTCACAACATGACTTTTCAGACGGCCAAAGAAAGTCTTAATGATGGGAGGGGCTCGAGAGTATTGGGCGGCGATCTGAAACGACGCATTTATGAACATCAAGGATAATAAGAGGTGCCAACGATCTACGACTTCTTTCCTCCCTTTTTCTCTCCCCCCTTTTCTTGATAAATAGAGGCCTTGGAGCCTAGAAATGTATCCCTGGACTGGTGATAAAATCACTCTGCGAAAATCATTGTGCAATGGACCTTTGAAGCAAAAAAGATTATTTTTACCTATCTCTTTGTCTGAAATTTGCGTTGAGTTAACTTGTGCACTAATAGCGTTGTGAAGAAGCATCCTTCCAACCTTGTTGCCCTTCTTTCTTGCTTGTTTTCAGGTGCTTTCTAGTTAATTGCAAATCTGAACTCGTGTTTTTTGGCCATTAATGGATGTGTGGTGTGAATTTTGAAATTCCTCTTTGCCTCATGTGTGGTTCAGTAAGCCTAGTTTAAGAAATACTTATGCAAGTTAGCTAGTTAGGAGGTTGCGTAAGCCAACTTGTCTTATGCTGAATTAGTGTCTTTCCTAGGCCAAGTGGATCACTTTCTGTGCATCACCTCCCTTAGCTTAGTTTTCTTTTCAAGTAATCTCTCTCCCACTTTTCCTCGGCCACTAGTAGAGTTTAGCGTAGAAACCCAAAGCGCTGAAGTGAAGCACCTGAGGAACTAGCCTCATAAAAAAATCTAGAAGTTCAACCTCACTATAGGACACCCACATCCTGAGGTTGTTCCCATGCTTATAGTTGGAAGTGAGAGAGCCTAAAGAACTCTCTCACAAGGGTGAAATACCAAGCTATAACAGAATTCAAAATTCAAAACAAAACCTTTTATTGAAATATAGGTCAGGGTTGAGACCATATATCTTGTTTGATATAGATTTCTTACATATCTATTCAATCAAATAAGCCTACATATTTTCTTGCAAGTTTGAAGCCAACGCAATAGATGAGACTGAGTCAAAAGATTTTAAGTCTCAAACCAAGCAACGGTCTAAATCTTCCAAGAAGAATTTTGAACCAAGGAATCGCTTCAAACATTGACCAAAGAAGAAAGTACTATCATCAAATGACCAAAACAAGTAGTCCAAGTCTGAAAAGTGGTGTTCAATTCACAACCCTAATAGTCATTCCAATGAAGAGTGTCAGGCTAGGAAAACTCTTCTTGCATAGCTTAAGGCAACAAGTACAAACAATAAATCATTGAATAAAAGGTAAATAGATCATGGAATTTGAACTTAACGCCATGGTAGGTACCACAAACATCTCTGCTACCCCTACAGAAACAGAGGAAGAAGAAATATTATTCCGTTCTCAAATGTGGATCAACGCTCAACTAGTACACTTCATCATTGAAAATTGCTCTTACCACTGAAACTTCAACCACAAGCATACTCTATTAGATGGTTTAGTGTGAGATTCGATAAATGCGTCACTCAGCAGTGTCAATTGATTTACCACATCAGGGATTTACAAGATAGTCCTTTGCGACATCGCTCCATTAGAGGTATGTGATGTTTTAATTGGTCAACCATATCTTTACCATCGACATGTAGTCTATGAGGATAATCTTAGAAATGTTTTCATAGATGTTGGTGATAAGAGATATTGCATACCAAAAGTAGTTCCTACGCTATCAATCATTACTACCAAGCAGTGTAAGAAGCTAATCACATCTAGTAAGAAGTTTGTGATTTTGATGGTGAGATCTGAATGCAAAAATATCCTTGTGACGCCAATCCATATTGTAGTTCCTCTAGAAGTAGAAGCAAAGACCTCAAAGTTGAACCACAAGTTGGAAGAATACAAGGATATCTTTCAGTCACCAAAGGAAGTGCCTACAAATTATGTGATGAAACACTATTGATTTGATTCCTAGACTACCTCTACCTAATGCTTCTTTGTATTGCAGATTTTTTTTGGAGAATGAAGAAATCAAGCTGCAGGTCCATGAAGTCGTCGATAAATGAAATATCGGGCCAAGCTTATCATCTTGCGACAATCCGATTTTGCTTGCACCAAAGAAGGATGACACATGGAGGTTATGCATCAATTACTAAGCTCTTAACAAGATAACAATGAAGAATCGCCAATCTCTTCTAAGGATTAAGGACTTGTTGGACCAACTACACAGTAAAAAAAAATTCACCCAAATCAAGCTTAATTATGGGTCTCATCAGATTCTTCTTGAACATATAAATGTATGGAAGACAACCTTCAAGACCAAAGGTTTCTTTGAATGGTTAATCATGCCCTTTGGCTTGACCAACGTACTGGCTACATTCATGTGGATGATGAATGACATTCTCATGTCATTCACTAATTCATTTGTTGAAGTCAACCTTGACGACATCCTAATCTTAAGCAAAACATAGGATGAACATCTACGCCATAGAAAGCAAGTGCTTGACACGTTGTGGAAACACAAGCTATATGCAAACATGGAGAAATGTTCATTTTCCATGGAAGAGATACAATATTTGGGATACATAGTAGATACACAAAGAGTGCACATAGACCCTACCAAGATTCATGCCATCCAAGAATAGACACACCCAAAGAATCTCGCAAAGCTTTGCAATTTCTTGGGATTAGCAAATTTCTACAAGAGATTTATACTTTGTTTTTCTCACGTGACTTGGATATTTAACCAAGTTACCAAAGGTGGGGCTAACGCAAAATTCATTTGGAAAGCCGTTCAATAAAAAGCATACAATGAATTGAAATGCAAGCTTTGTTCTACACCGATACTTGTGCAACCAAATCTTCAACAACTTGTTGAGTTGTTCACTCACCACTATTATTTCACAACTATATAGTTTTCTCACACACACACTATCAAATATATTTGCTCACACATATGTGAGTACTAACTACCTAGTTTTCATAACACAGTTTTGGCCCACAACTGTGCACTTGCGTTATAAGTTGAAAACCACAAAGGGTGGCTTAGTGGAGGCTTTTGAAGAAAAGCTATAAGGGCATCATTAAGTTGTGCATTTGTATACACATGTAGTAGGGATTTTGTGTTCATGATTCAAAATACTCCTATTTCAGGTTGGGATACTCAACATTTCTCCAATCCCATTTGACCAAAGGTGAACATTAGGAGTTAGATTTCTAGTTTTACATATTTCTCATAATTTTGAGTTGAGGATACACATTTAAGGTTTCAAGTTTAGTTTGTTGATTGTTGAGTGCTTTGATGTTGTGGATCCCAATATTATTCATACTCCATAAACTTTTGGATTGTGAATGAGACCCTGAATTGATGGTTGAGTTACAGATAATTGTTGCTACTTAATTGAGATTGTTGAGTACCTGAATACTTGATCTGATGGTCAAGTGTTTGCGAATTCAACTCATTGTTATGAAAAGTCAACAAATGTTGATTTGTTTACTTGTGCACCTAATTGAATTTTTTGGAGGTGACTTTCCATTGTTAGAATATATGTTCAATGATGATTATAGAAATTGTTTGTGTACCTCATTATTCGAGATTTGATGTTGGAAATATGACTAGATGTTTGTTGATAGGATACTTTTGATCGATGTGTGTGTCAAATTTTTTTGGGGGATTTTTCCCACTACATGCAGACATTTGTCGATGTATCTCAATGTTTGACTATGTATGAGTTGTAGATACTTCAGATGACGTGCCTAGGTATATCTTGGCATATTGAGCTCGAGTGATTGCATTTTTGCGAGCATTTTTCTGAAAAGTTTTACTTGGAGACTTCATATTGTCATGAGGATTACAAATTATTGTGGATTGCAACATATTGGATAGTGTTTGGACCCGATTTTTGCAGCCCATTATAACTTTGGACATTGTTTGGTCTTGATTTTTGTAACATATCAAAGCTTTGGACAGTGTTGTGTCCTAATTTTTTCAACATTGAGGAAGGAACATATGATAGGTCCCTAGATTTTTGATACCCGATTTTTGTAGTGATTGATGTTGATGCAAGAACATCTAGGTTATCAAACAATCTTGCATCACCCAAACACATTCTCAGTGTTTGTGCATTCTTGGGCTCAATCAACAGCATGAAGATAACCTACATGGATCATAAGCACTCCAATAGAACTCTTGGAAGCGGGAAAAACAATTTCACTCAAGCTAATGCTTTTTAACGAATGTTTGCATTGATTTGTGGTTATAAAACCACCACCCTTCAGTAAGCATCGATTTTGCATGAATTAGTTGCATACTTTTCCAATAATGGTTCAGAATAAGCATTTTCAACATTGGGGATTCCAAGAGTCACTCCAAAAGGCACAAAAGTGAAGGCAAGGATTTAAAGCAGGTAGGCTATAGTTAAACCAAACATACTACTAGTGTGTGGCTACTTCAGTAAGAAGCTCAAAAGAACAAAGAGCAGTGTTCGGTCCAAAAGGTTACTGTGTATCAGTTTTCTTGTGTTCTAGTCATAGGGAGAGGAACTGAGTGTGGAGTGTGTAATATTTGTCATTATTCAAGAAATGGGCAAATTATCCAAGCACAACTTAGGTGACCTATGCGCTACCTCTATTGTTGCATTCATGCATTTGTTCTGCACTAGTGCGTTGTAGACTCACTTGGTAGCACCAGGTGCTAAGAAGAAGATGGAATGTCGATTGTTACAGATCCAAATCTATTGTATAATTATTCTTTCTTGTATATATATATATTTCTAACCTTAATAAAAGCGATTCTTCAACTTCTTCGCTTCATCATACTTGTTCCATTCCACTTAAACAAATCAATTAAAATTATCATCCTTAGGCTCTAATCATGGGAATTATCTTTCTCAATATTTTGATTTATTATACATATGTACTATGCCAATCATGTTGAATAGAAGATTACGATTTTGTTGTAATCTTCTATTATAACACAATGATAATAGACCAAAAGATTATAACATAGCATATTATTTTGATGCACTTTGCACAACTATCCTAGGCCATGTGGTGTAGATCAATGAGCACTAGGGTTTAGACTACAACAATCTTTACTATCTATTATAAGTGTCATAATCTCAATGGCAGATAGAGGATTAGCAATTAGATTGGGTATGAGTGATTTTAAATTTTAAAGTAATTACAAGGTTAAAGCCTTGATGCCACAAGTCTTGATAAAGCATGCTTAACAATAATCAATAAAAGTCCCCATGGTTTTGTGGTTTTTATTTATAGCATTTGTTGCATGGACTTGCCTGTAAAAACTTAAATAAGAAAAAACTCCTTTGCTTTATACCTATGAGTTTTTTGGGAATGTGTGCTTGCTCCTTCAAAAATAATTATAGCAAAAGTGGGTGCTTGTGGGTTTCCTTACTTTGACTTGCTTCTTAATCTTATGCACTATCATAATGCATTTTCTAGCAAACTCTTTCACCTTCAGTTGTCTTTTATGTATGTTGGTCCACATGAGACAAATGTGCCTCCTAGGGAGCCCCATGCTTTGTCGTTGGTGTGCTCAAACCCTGTTGTACAATTTACTAATGCCCAAAAATATGCTTTGTGAATCCAAAATCTATTAAATCTATTGTTTGTAAACCTAAGGTAGATCAAACAAAGTCATCCACTTGTGGATAAAATACCTATTCATATTCCTTTTGTTGAATCTGCACCTGTTGTCTGAGTCTAGGAGAAAATGAAACCCAATAAACATCATGTTGGGTTAGGGTTTAATGCCATTGCGAGTTTTCATAATCCAAAGTACTCCAAACACATCAACTTGCTAACCAGATGTCTTATCAAAAAATGTCAAGTCGAGTCTTCACCTATTAGTCAATCATTTGAAAACCAAAACCTCCATGTTATCAAGTCTCCCAAAATCACATTGCACTAAATATAGTGAAGTTCAAACTTACTCTCATTGTGTACATCGAGGTCCTACCTCTCAATTTGATTTGATCTACATCCTTATATAACATTAAATCAACATACTCTTTCAAACGATCATTGTTATCTATGAAAACCACCTAGAGAGTATATAATCCTTTCAGATAGTGATTGGTAGTTTGCTTCTTGTCCAAATCTTATAGGAAATTCCAATCCACACTTGATGATGGTGATGATTTGTCTAGCTTTGATGCTATTGTTGGCCATGTTAGTGTTGACTTCGATTCCATTGATGTTGTTTACCTCAATGCTTGTTTATCTTCTTAAGTATATTGGTCCAGATTATAGGCCTATTGTTGATGCTCTTGTTCTTGAGATGCCTCTTGGTTGATTTGATGAGCGATACCTTGAGTAGATTGCAGAGTTGGACCCGATTCCCAGAGATGATGTTTTTACATCAAGTTCTTGTTCAGATTTTTACAAGATTATTTATATGTTTTGTGATTAGTTGGAGCTTTTTGTTGAGGATACTTCTATTGTTT
Organism: Torreya grandis; assembly: GCA_037957365.1. Classification (NCBI taxonomy): domain Eukaryota; kingdom Viridiplantae; phylum Streptophyta; class Pinopsida; order Cupressales; family Taxaceae; genus Torreya; species Torreya grandis. Next base: position 1,436,085 of record JARHVA010000814.1, read on the forward strand.
CAATCAATGTTGATTTAGTCCCTGTAATTTTCCATTCACATTGAAAACTAATGATGATGAGCATCTCAAAAAGAGATGTCTGATGTTTTTTGAGCAGAGTCATTGTTTTTCCATTTTAGAGGTTGGTTTTTCAGCACATGATGATCGTCAAAGATTTTGTGTATTTTAGGCTAATGTGGTTGGAGTTTTGCCCACTCTGTTCATTTGATACTACAGTTTTGGCCCACGTGTACCTGAGATGTAAGTTGCAAACCTGAAAGGGTGGCTCAATGGTGACTTGTGTTGAAAACTCGTAAGGGCATCATTGGGTTGTGCATCTATATATACAAGTAACAGGGCTTTTGTATTGATTATTCAAAGTACTTCCCTTTTAGGTGGGGTTATATGCAACAGTTCTCTAATCTCATTTGACCGGCAGGGAGACCATCAAAATCAGATTTCACTTTTTGTTGATTTTAGGATACACATTTCAAATTTCAAGTTTCAGTTTGGTGATTGTTGAGTTCTTTGATAGTTGTTCCTACTTGATTGAGATTGTTGAGTACTTGAATACTTGATTTGATTGTTGAGCATTTTCGCATTTGGCTCATTGTTGTTGATACTTGGTTAAGTCAATAGATGTTGAAATGTTTAATTGTGTACCTAATCAAAATTTTCGATGCAACTTACAATAGTCAAAGTACTTGTTAGATGCAAATTAGAGAAAACATGTGTATCTTGTTGCTTGAGATTTGATGTTGACAGCACGATAAGATGTATGTTGATTAGATAATTGTGATCGACATGTATGTTGACTCTTGTTTGGGGATTTTTCACATTACTTGTAGGCATTTGTGGATGTATCTCAAAGTTTCATTATGTATGAGTTGTAGATATTTTAGATTGAGTTCAAATGATTGAAGTTTTGCAACGAGTTGTCCTACATGTGTTAATCAGACACTTCATATTAGCACAAGGATTAGTCTTTGCAACTTATTACAGATCACAATGTCTTGGACAATGTTTGTTACTAATTTTTTCAGCCGATTATAATTGTAAACATAGTTTCGTCTATAGCGTATTATAGCTTTAAACATTGTTTGGTCCCAATATTTTTGATATCCAATTTTTTAACCAATTGAAGTTAATGCAAGAGAATATGGATTATAAGGAAATATTATGTAATCAAATTGATGTTAATCCAGTGAAGTCCAAACTTATTCTCAATGTTTATGTCGAGGTCATAGCTCTATCTACTATGTTGACTTACATAATTGTATATCATGAGGTAAATATACTCATTTAGTTGATCATTGTTATCTGTGAGATCGACCTAAAAAGTATATAATCCTTCAACATAACTATCTAAGGTTCATTTGTTATCCAAATACTATAAGAGAGTCCAATCTTCTCTTGATTATGGTGATGTTTTTTCTAGTCAAGGTGCTATTGATAATCATGTTAGTGTTGATGTTTGTCCCTTTCATGCTGATGAGCTTGGTTTTTGTTGATCTTGATGAGCGTGACAATAGTAGTTTGAATTCTAGCCCTGACGTTGATGCTCCTGTTGCTGACATTATCGATACTCCTCATATTTGTGGATTGTGAATGAGAAATTGAATTAATGGATGAGTAACAAATAGTTGTTGCTACTTGACTGAGATTCTTGAGTACTCAAATACTTGATTTGATGGGCAAGTGTTTATAGATTTAGTTCATTGTTGTTGATACTTGATTAAGTCAACAAATGTTGATATGTCAACTTGTGCACCAGATGGAATATATTTGAGGTGACTTGTAGTTGTCAAAGTATATGTTCAATGAGAATTAGAGAAAATGTTTGTGTATCTTGTCATTCAATATTTGATGTTGTCAATATGACTAGATGTTTGTTGATTGAATACTTCTGCTTGATGTACATTTTAAATTTTGTTTGGAGATTTTCCACCTTACAAAAATTTGTGGATGGATGTCCAAGTTTCATTATGTATAAGTTGTCGATATTTCAAATGATGTACCTAGGTAAACCTTGGCATATCGAGTTCAAGTGATCGTAGTTTTGAGAGTTGTCATCCAGATGTGTTACCTATAGACTATTCATTCTCGCATGAGGATTGGTCGATGAAATTTATTGCAGATTGCAACATATTGGACAATGTTTGGTCTTGATTTATGTAGCTTATTATAGCTTTGGAGAGTGTTTGCTCCTATTTTTTGCAACATTGAAGATGAAACATATGACAAGTCCCAAGATTTTTGATATCCAGTTTTTTGAGTGGTTGTTGTTGATGCAAGGACAACTAGATCATCAAGAAATCTTGCCTCACCCAAAAATATTCCCAGTGTTACACCTTTTGCACTCAATTAATAGCGTGAAGACAACCTAAATTGATCATTAGCACTTCAACAAACTCCTAGAAGTGGTAAAAAGTGATTTCAGTCAAGTGGGAGCTTTTTAACATGTGTATGCATTAATAAATAGTTATGAAACCAATGCTCTACATTAAGTGATGTTTTTATCTATGGTAGTTGTACACTCCCAATAACGACCCAAAATTATTCAAATGCATATTTAGAGCATTTTCAAGATCAATGGGGGATTCCAAGAGTCACTCCATGGGGCACAAAATTGAAGGGAAGGATTTGGAGCAGGGAAGTTGGAGTTGAGGTTATTAACAGAGTGTGGGTGCTTGAATAAAAAAATTGGAACAATATAAAGCAATTTTAGTCTAGAAAGGATTGTGTGTCATTATTCTTTTGTGATGTAGTCATAGGGACAAGGAGTGAGTCCGGTGTGTGTAATCTTTGTCGTTCCTCAAGAAGGATAAATAAAAGTGTGTGTTTGGGTGTCCAAACTCATGTTTTGTGTGGATACATGTCTAAAGGCTGCAATGACTAGGTTATCCTTCATTGGAAGTGGTAAACCCAACTCTTGTTTGTTTTTTGAACATGTGCCCACAAAAATGGGATGAGAGTTTACCATAAATTCAACATGCCTACAACAAAGCTTTGGAGAGTTTAATTGGGCAAAGTTCATTTCAGACACATCAATGCTTGTTGAGCAGAGTGCTTGTTTTCCCAACTAGTTGATTTGGTAGGGTAGTTTTGGCCCACAATTGTCTAAGTTGAAAACCTGAAAGTGTGGCTTAATGGAGACTTTTGATGAAAATCCATACGGGTATTGTTGGCCATTTTTGGCCCACATATGAAGCTCTTGCATGGTTTGATGAAACATTGGGTCAAAGGCTTCGAAATTGATCCAGCAACAGTGTTAGAGGATAATCCTGTAAGCCAAAAGCTAAATGAAAAATCTCTTTTTCGGCTAAGTCTTTTACTTCATTTTTTTAGAGAACAAGTGAAAAGGTGATTTCTTTCAGCCCCATTTTGGTTTCATTTTCCTTTCAGAAAAATTATGCAGACAATTTCCCCGAAGGAATTCTTTCTCCTTTCAGCTAAGTGTTCTCTCTTCGAGAGTTTCGTCTCGGTTTCCTTTGTTCAAGTGTTGGAAAATCTTCGAGAAAATTGTTCCAAAAGAATTGTTCCAAGTAAAAGTTCTGAAAGATATCTTTGAAAGCAAAGTGGCCAAAACAAAAACTCTGAAAGATCATTTCAAGTTTTTCGAAGGGTCACTACCCCTTCCGAAGGGACATTTCCATTTTACTCAGGAAAATTGTCATCAGTAGTGGGGGCACTTACAAAAGTATGGGTCCTTAAGAGCTTGTTCACTTTTCCAGAGGACCATTGCAATATTTCCGAAGGTTTCAAGCAAAAAGTCCAAAAGGTATGTTACCCTTCGAGAGGTGCCATTGACAAAGCCCGACTAAAAAATTGTAGTTGTCAGAGTATCTGTTTGTTGAGGATTAAAGAAATTGTTTGTCTCATATAGCTCAAAATTTTTATGTTATCAGTATGACTAAAAAATTATTGATTGCATACTTGTAATCATCATGAATATCAAATTTTATTTGAGATTTTTTAACACCACCTGTAGACATTTATTTTTTATTAGATGGGGTAAATGCTTTTGAAGTAGGAGCTATGAACCCGACAAGAGAGGATTTTGATTACTGGACCCATAACCAAAGAGAGGGTTTTGAATGATGCACCCACAACCAAGAGGGTTTGGAGTCTCTGTAATGTCCCCATTTTTTATCTAGACCCTCGTGTGATCCTCGGCCCATTTTTGTTTCCAATAGCTAAGCATAGAGGAAGGGAAAGGAGCATTGTGGGCCACTTGTGAGGAGTTAATAATAGAAAAAGTACTTTATATTTCTAAGTTTGAGTTGAGTTATGAAAAAGTATCTTGTGTTTCTATTTCACTTAAGTGGTGAGGTTTATAGGTCTCGAGCACTTAAGGCATAAAGTGAAATTAAGTGGATCTTTTAATATTTTAAAAAGAATGGTAACTCTTCCCTTCAATTTTGGGCACTACACTCGGAGTGGTATATCAAGGCAAATAAGGATTCATTTGAAAGGTATGCATTATTGGATATTGAAATTGTTGATCAAGTATGCCAAGCTTGGTTTCCATCTCTTGAAGATGAAAACCTTCAAGAAGTGTCTTAAGTTTGAAGACAAAATCCTTTATTCCTTTTACTTGGGCAACATTATTCAAGAGTTGTGAGCTTCAAATTGCATGTGTTCATGCAACTGGATCTACAAAGATGTTTTGAAACACCACCTACTTTTAAAAAATTTAGTGAACCTAGGGTTTGAGGAAAATTCTAAAAACTAGGTTTTTAGAATTTTAGAACGAGTTTTGGAGGTCTTTCCGTGGAAGGAAAATTTTGATATTATTTTTATTTGATAGTCACTAATTTTGTGGTCAGTTTAACCTCTTATTTGCATCATAAATCCAAGTATTGAGCGAGTTAAGAATTTTTGAAGTGTCACCATGTTTGTAGGAAATAATAATTATTGTGGACAACGAATTGTTTGGGAAATGTTGATATGCATGTTTTTATCTTGGGCGATTTGTGTTGGAGTGGTTTTGCTGGGTTTTTAAGGTCATTCAATGCCCTAGAATATTCATAAATTATTTTCATGATTTTTACACTTGGGCGACTTGTTTGGCAAGCTCCAGAAGGTGATTGGGTGAGAGAAAATGAAATAATTTCTAGATTTGTTTCTTCTATTTTATTGAGGTGTGGCAAACCACTTGGAAATTATCTTGAGGCATTAAATGGTGGGAAAGTATACTTGTACCTTCAAAAAAATTCAAAATATTTTTGTGAGGTATTTTCAGCTCTTCGTCATATTATTTGACTCCAAGACAGGTACTCAATTCTCTAAACAATTTTCAGCATCTTATTTATTTGGATGATTTTTAGCTTGAATATCATACATTTTTTCTAGCTAGGGTTTGGCTAGTTATATATTTTCAAATTTCAATTTGGTGCTTTGATTGGCTACGATTTATTGGAAAACCCTTTTTTTCGATTGTCATCTCAATTTGGAGACATTACATGATCCCACAACCTTTATAAGCCACAACAAGAGGGTTTTAAGAGTCCCATGACCATAAAAAGCATAGTGAAAAAGTTTGAAGGATCCCATAACCTTGAAAATTCAAACAACAATAAGGTTTTAAGGATCCCACAACCATAAATCAAAGAGGGTTTGAAGGTTCCCACAACCTTAATACAAACAAGATTACTTCTCAACAAAATAAAAATAAACACATTTCAAAATAACTTCTATGGAATTTTCACTACAGAACAAGAGCCCATCAAGAGCAGATCTTTTGCTAGTCTTCTACCCCCTGGGAACCTCCACACATCCTCTGCACAACTAAAGCACAACAAGTGGACTTGCCCTCCCACTGAGCCAAACAATAACTAAATCACAACAAGGCACTATTCAACTCGTCCTCAACAATCTAGCCACATCTTGATATGAAATAGGGTTCTTTAGCCAAACGTAATCAATACACATAGATTCTAGGACAAATAATAGAAACCAAAAGAAACAAGGGTGGAATCCTCTATCATCCACTCTAACAAGACAAGTTTCTGTATGGTTTCCTCTATCCACCACAATCAAAATTGACCGGAAGCTTTGGTTAATGACCATAAAAACTTCCCAAGCATTGCAAAAACTAACACCAACGAACCATGCCTTCTCTGTCCAAGTGGGCATAAGGTGCTCAATTAAGTTGGACACTAGACATCCATTTCTACTGCCTCATCAAAGCATTTGGTATATCTGAATACAATCACCTGCAGATTTGGGCTTTAGAGAATTTTTTGCACATCCTCGATAGAACCTAAAAACCTAAAAGGGCATCATTGAGTTATGCATCTGTATATACAAACACAAGGCATTTTTTTTGGATGATTAAGAGTACTTCCCTTTCAAGTGGGGTTATATGCAACAGTTCTCCATTATCATTTGACTCAGAGAGAACATCAATGTCAAATTTTGTATTTTATTGATTTGAGGCTAAATATTTCAGATTTCAAGTTTTCTTTTACTTTTTTTTTTATTGATTTCATGTTGTGGATCCTAAGTTTATTGATACTCCACAAGGTTTTGGATCATGAATAAGAACTTGAATTGATGGATGAATTACGTATAGTTATTATTATTTGATGGAGATTGTTAATTACTCGAATACTTGATTTGATGGGTGAGTTTTTGAGGATTTCAATCATTGTTTTTGATACTTGGTTGAGTCATGTGTTGATCTTTCTATTTGTTCCCATGATGGATATCTTTGGAAGTGACTTGTAGTTGTCAAAGTATCTGTTTCATGAGGATTAAAGAAATTGTTTCTCTTATTGCTCAGAAATTTGATGTTATTTGTATGACTAAAAGTTTATCGATTGCATACTTGTAATCATCGTGAATATCAAATTTTATTTGGGAATTTTTCACACCACTTGCAGACATTTATTTTTTATTAGATAGGGTAAACATTTTTGAAGCCAGAGCTATGAACCCGACAAGTGAGGGTTTTGATTACTGGACCCACAACCAAAGAGAGGGTTTTGAATGATGCACCTACAACCAAGAGGGTTTGGAGGATCTGTAATGTCCCCATTTTTTATCTAGACCCTCGTGGGACCCTTAGCCCATTTTTGTTTCCAATGGCTACACATAGAGGAAGGCAAGGGAGCATTGTGGGCCACTTGTGAGGAGTTAATAATAGAAAAGGTATTTAATATTTCTAATTTTGAGTTGAGTTATGAAAAAACATCTTATGTTTCTATTTCACTTAAGTGGTGGGGTTTATAGGTCTTGGGCCTAAAGTGAAATTAAGAGGATCTTTTAATATTTTAGAAAGAATGGTAACTCTTCCCTTCAATTTTGGATGCTACACTTGAAGAAGTGGTATATCAAGGCAAATAAGGATTCATTTGAAGGGTATACATTATTAGATATTGTAATTGTTGATCAAGTATGTCAAGCTTGGTTTCCACCTTTTGAAGATGAAAACCTTCTAGAAGTGTCTAAGATTTAGGGACGAAAAACCTCCATTCCTTCTGCTTAGGCAAACTCTATTCAAGAGTTGTAAGTGAGTTTCAAATTGCATGTGTTCATGCAAATGGATCTCCAAAAGTGTTTTGAAACACCACCTACATTTGAAAATTTCAGTGAACCTAGGGTTTGAGGAGGAAAATTCTTAAAACTAAGTTCTCAGAATTTTAGAACAAGTTTTGGTGGTCTTTTCGTGGAAGGAAAATTTTGATATTATTTTTATTTGATAAGTCAATAATTTTGTGGTGAGCTCTTATTTGCATCATAATTCCAAGCACTAAGGGAATTATGAATTTTTTAATTGTCACCCTGTTTGTAGAAAATAATAATTATTGCGGGTAGCGAATTGTTTGGGAAACACTGATGTGCATGTTTCTATCTTGGGTGATTTGTGTTGGAGTAGTTTTGCAGGATTTTTAGAGTCAATTCAATGCCATAGAATATTCATAAATTATTTCCACAATTTTGGCACTTGGGAGACTTGTTTGGCAAGCTCTGGAAGGTGCTTGGGTGAGAGAAAACGAAGAGCTAATTTCCAGTTTTGTTTCTTCTATTTTACTGAGGTGTGGTGAACCACTTCGACAATAGTTTGAGACATTTAAATGTTAGAAAGTACATCTGTACCTTTAAAAAAAAATTAAAATATTTTTGTAAAATATTTTCAACTCTTCATCATAATATTTGACCCCCAAAAAGGTACTCAATTCTCTAAATAATTTTCAGCTTCTTATGAGTTTATTTGGATGATCTTTAGCTTGAATATCATACTTTTTTTCTAGCTAGGGTTTGGCTGGTTATAGATTTTCATATTTCAGTTTGGTGCTTTGATTGGCTAGGTTTTGTTGGAAAACTCTCTTTTTTGGTTATCATCCCAATTTGGGGACATTACAGGTTCCCACAACCTTTATAGGGCACAACAAGAGGGTGTTGAGGGTCCCACAATAGTAACAAGCACAGCTATAGGGTTTGAAGGATCCCACAACCTCGACAATTCAAACAACAAGAGGGTTTTTCGAATCCCACAACCATAACAACAGAGGGTTTGAAGGATCCCACAACCTTGACAATTCAAACAACAAGAGGCTTTTAAAAAACCCACAACAATAACACCAAGATGGATTGAAAGTTCGCACAACCTTAGTAAAAACAAGGAGGTTACTTCTCAACAAAACACATATAAGAAAGGCAATTCAAGGAAACTTCCATGGAACTTCCACTACAGAACAAGATCTTGCCAAGAGTAGGGCTTTTTCTAGTCCTCTGCCTCCTGGGAACCTCCACACATCCTCTACGCAACTAAAGCACAAGTGGGCTTACCCTCCCACTGAACCAAACAACATCTATATCACAACAAGGAACTATCCAACTCGTCCTCAACAATCTAGCCATAGCTTGATACAAAAGAGGGCTTTTTAGCCAAACATAATCAATACACATGGATTCTAGGACAAACCCCAGAAATCAGAAGAAACAAGTGTTGAATCCTCTATCATCCACTCTAATAAAACAATTTTTGGTGTGGTTTCCTTTATCCACCACAATCAAAACTGACTGGAAGCTTTGGTTAGTGACCAACAAAACTCCCCAAGCATTGCAGAAACTAACCCTGAAGAACCATGCCTTTTCTGTCCAAGTGGGCATAAGGTGCTCAATTAAGCTGGCCACTAGACACCCCATTCTACAGCGTCCGCAAAGCATCTGGTATACCTGAATACAATCTCCCATAGATCTGGTCTTCAACGAAGTTTCCGCAAATCCTCTGAAGACCCTGAGCGCAACAAGTGAGCATACATACCCACTCAACCATACCACAACCCACAAAAAGGGCTCAGAAATATCAAATTGGGATCCATATAACCTTGTGAGGATTCCTCTATCATCCCCATTAACCTGAAGTCCCAAAAGTGATCAAACAAGGGCTTCCATAAGGTTTTTGCAGCGAACCAAACCCAAAAAACAATCCAAAACAGTGCATGAGCCTGCACAGAAAGCTAATACATGTGAAAAACATCTATTATCCTCACCTATTTTGAGAAACAACAGTGTGGATTCCTCTATCCTCCACACGAACAAAAAAACATTTTGGTGGGGCATACTCTATCCACCACCATTAACCTCCACTTGAAATAGCAACTACTAATAGCCCCAAAATGAGACTGAAGCTTCAAAACATCAACTAAGTAGTAAGAAGCCCCCGACCTTGCCAAGTAAGGCATCCCACTAGTCCATCTTCTCAAACACAATTTTGAGCCCACGGATTTGCCACCTCTATTTAGCAAATCTTCCACTTTGATTGTTATGGACAGACGCCGCATAGAATTTTTCGTTTCAACGTTTAGGGTACGCTAGCAATCTACATTGCTTCTTCCCGCCCAACGCTCCATTCAAATTTCTAAGGGATGGCCCTAGTGATGCAGAAGACCCCCAATCCTCCCAGATAAGAACCATCTTCATCTTCGTGATACTTTTACCCCCCCCTTTCAGCACGTAGCCTATTAGAAACTCCCTCCTGCTTATCTACGAAACATAATGAAACTAACTGAGACAAGCGTTGCTCATAAAGAACCTCAACACGTCCTCCAAATTTGGGTCAGAGTTGTCCTTGTTTTCCTCCCCCTAGTTCTAATCCGAGCTTTCCCGCACATGGGTCGAATTCAAAATCCTTCCTCTGCTCCTCTACGCCTTCAAAAATGCATTTTACATGTTCTTAAGAAATGTCAACTGTAAACATTTATGGATGTATCTCAAAGTTTCATTTTGTATGAGTTGTAGATATTTGAGATGATGTATCTAGGTATATCTTGGAATATTGAGTTCGAGCAATTGTAGTTTTACAAGTTCTCCTAGATGTGTTACCTGAGAACTGGTCTTTGCTACTTATTACGGATTGTAGCATATTGGACCGTGTTTGGTACTAATTTTTGCATCCCACTATAACTTTGGATAGTGTTTGGTCTTTATTTTTGTAGCTTGTTATAGCTTTGGATAGTGTTTGGTCCTAATTTTTCCAACATTGAGAATGAAACATATGACAAGTCGCACGATTTTAATATATCAAGTGATCGATGTTGATCAAAGCGCATTTAGGTTATTAAGCAATCTTGAGTCAACTAAAAATATCAATGCTTGTGTCTTTTCTGACTCAATTGGCAGCATGAAGATAACCTTCATAGATTATCATCACTTTAACAAACTCTTAGAACTGCAATAAAAAAAATTAGTCAAGCCAATGCTTGTTAACGTGAATCTGCATTAACTAATAATTATGAAACCACGACTCTACATTAAGCTCACAATAATAGCATACTCCCAATAACAACCTAAAATTGTTCAGATGCTCATTTTGATCATTTTCAAGATCAATGGAGATTCAAAGGGTCACTCCACGGAGTACAAAAGTGAAGGGAAGGATTTAGAGTAGGAAATCAAGAATAGGTGGAAGGTTACTAATAGAGTGTGAGTTTTTGGGTAAGGAAATAAAGTAGTGTTCAATCTAGAAAAGAACTATGGGTAAGAACATAGAGTAGTGTTCCATCCAGAAAATAACTATGCATATCATTCTTCTCGTGTCTTAGTCATAGGGAAAGGGAGTGAGTGAGGTGTGTATAATATTTTTCCTTCTTAAATAAAGTTTAATAAAAGTTTGTGTTTGGCTTCCCAGTCTCATATTATGTGTGCGTATGTGGTTGAAGGTCGTAAAGAAATGTTATCCGTCATTGGAAGTGGTCAACCAAACTCTTATCTGTTTGTTGCACATGAACAATATGTGCCCACACATAGGACAAGAGTTTGCCATACATTCAACATGCCTACAACAAAGCTTTGGATAGTTTTATTGGACATATTTCATTGGAGACAAGTCTTGGGTTTTAGGCAGATGTGCTCCTTGGCTTCACATATGCCGAACCCATGAGTTCTTAGTCATGCTCATAGATGAAATAAACCCATTAGTAAAGACAACACATCATAACTTGCAAACCACAAAAAAATATAAAGACAAAAATGATGCACATGAAATGTCATCTACATTCAAAGTTGGAGATAAGGTTTGGTTTTCATTGTATAAAGGATGCTTCAAAGGTTCTCATTAGAACTGCAGTGCAGTCCCTAAATAGTATTGTGTGCAATTGGGAAGAATGTTTTTTTATACTTGGGCTTATACTTAGTTTTGAATGTTGAGCTCCTCAAGTCATGTTATCTTTCCCTGAGCCGACAAAAGCTCAAAATCCTTTACACTAGGATTTTGTTTATCTACAATTATTACTAGAAGACTACCACTACTATGTGCACTTGTCAATATGCACACTTACTATTCAAAGTTTTCAATGTTGGATAGTATGCAGATTAGGCTAAGTGTACCAACCTCCAACAACTTCACACCATACCAAAAATATGACTGGGCTCAACTCTTCTCAAGAAGGGGAAAATGATCCAAGCACAAATTGAGTGGCATGTATGCTATCTATGTTGTTGCAATTCATGTGTTTGTTATGAAATGGTGTGTTGTAGACTCACTTGGTAGAACCAAGTGCTGAGAACACAACTGCACCATAGAAAAACCAACCTACGTGGGAGACACTTGCCTTGGTTTGTTGATTTGGTAGCGCAGTTTTTGCCCATAATTGTACTCTTGAGTTGATAGTTGAAAAGAAGGGTGGCTTAGTGGAGACTTGTGATGACAACCTAAAAGGGCATCATTGAGTTATGCATCTATATATACAAACACAAGGCATTTTGTTTTGATGATTAAGAGAACTTCCCTTTCATGTGGGGTTACATGCTATGTTGTTTGGATACGGGTACGGGTACAACTCGGGTATGTGGGTACGTCATTTTTTCTAGAACTTTGATTTGGATATGTTGTGGGTACATCTGTGTGTATGTGTGTGTGTATGAACAATGTATATTAGTCATTTTTTAAAATAAAACACTTGAAAATACATAGTAAATCAAGCATTTCCTGAAATATATAATAAAATTAAATTTTTTAAATATTAAAAACTTAGAATAATAAAATATTAAAATGTCAAAGCTTAAAAATTAAAATATTAAAAATAATAAATAAATATTTTATAAATATTAAAAACCTAAACTAAATTATATTAAAATCTTTTTTAAAAAAATAATAAAAACTAAAACCTAAACCTAACACGAATAATAGAAAAATTAATATTTTGACCGTGTCATGACGTTCTTGGCGAAATATCACAATTTTATTAATTTGTAATATATAAAAACATTTATTTGTTTTATTTTTTATAAAAAATAAAACAATTATAAACTAAATAAAATTCATATAAAGTATAAAATTAAATTTAATAATATTAATAATATATTAATAATTTTTAATAATTTTAATATTATATATAAATTTTTTAATATAAAATTAAAACTAAATTTAATTAAATTAAATAATATTAATAATATTTTAAAATTAAATAATATAAAATTATAACTAAATAAAAATATGAATTTACTAACATATTGAAATCTAAAACTAAAATGATAAAACATAAAATGACAAATAAAAAATTATAAAATGAATTAAAAAACAAAACCTAAAACTAAAAAAAAAAAACTAAACTTACCTGCCCGTGTCCACCCACCACATCTCACCCCCACTGGAAATGCTTAGGCATGTTGGAAGATGTCCTGGGCACGCCGGCAGGCGTCCAAAACAGTGTCGAAAATTTTCGGCACTGTTACGAACGCCTCCGGGCATGCCCGAGACATCCCCATGCCAGAGGCGTCCCCAAACAGGTGGCATCATAGGGGGGGAAATTCCTCCAACTCAGGGTATATGAAACAGTTTTCGATTCTCATTTGACTCGGGGAGAACATCAAAGACAGATTTCATATTTTATTGATTTGAGGCTAAACATTTCACATTTCAAGTTTTCATTTACTTCTTTTTTATTGATTTGATGTTGTGGATCCTAAGTTTATTGATACTCCACAAGGTTTTGGATTGTGAATGAGAAGTTGAATTGATGCATGAGTTACATATAGTTGTTACCACTTAGTTGAGATTGTTAATTACTTGAATACTTGATTTCATGGGAGAGTGTATGAGGATTTCAATCATTGTTGTTGATACTCGGTTAAGTCAACATGTGATCTTTTTATTTGTGCCCCTAATGGATATCTTTGGAAGTGACTTGTAGTTGTCAAAGTATCTGTTTGATGAGGATTAAAGAAATTGTTTGTCTCTTATTGCTAAAAAATTTGATGTTATCAATATGACTAAAAGTTTATCGATTACATACTTGTGGTCATCGTGAATATTGAATTTTATTTGGGGTTTTTTGCACACCACCTATAGACATTTATTTTTTATTAGATGGGGTAAATTCTTTCGAATCCAGAGCTATGAACCGAAAGGGTTTTAATTACTGGACCCACAACCAAAGAGAGGGTGCTTCAAAGGTGCTCATTTAAAACTATAGTAGAGTCCCTAAATTGCATTGTGTGCAATTGGAAGAATGCTTTCTTATACTTGGGTTTGCACTTAGTTTTGAATGTTGAGCTCCTCAAGTCGTGTTATCTTTCCCTGCTCTGGCAAAAGATCAAAATCCTTTACACTAGGATTTTGTTTATCTGCAACTAATATTATAAGACTACAACTATTATGCACAATTGTCAATATGCACACTCATTGTTCAAAGTTTTCAATGTTGGATTGTATGTAGATTAGGCTAAGTGTACCAATATCCAACAACTTCACACCATTTTCACAACTTACCAAAAATATGACTGGGCTCACCGCTTCTCAACAAGGGGCATATGATCCAAGCACAAATTGGGTGACCTGTATGTTATCTATGTTGTTCCAATTCATGCGTTTGTTATGAAATGGTGCACTATAGACTCACTTGGTAGAACCAAGTATTGAGAACACAACCGCACCATGGAAAAACCAACCTATGTGGGAGACATTTGCCTTGGTTTGTTGATTTGGTAGGGTAGTTTTGGCCCATAATTGTACTCTTGAGTTGTAAGTTGAATAGAAGGGTGGCTTAGTGGAGACTTGTGATGAAAACCTAAAAGGGCATCATTGAATTATGCATCTGCATATACAACTTGAAGGCATTTTGTTTTGTTGATTAAGAGTTCTTCTCTTTCAAGTGGGGTTATATGCAACAGTTCTCCATTCTCATTGACCTGGGGGAACATCAAAGTCAAATTTTGGATTTTATTGATTTAAGGCTAAAAATTTCAGATTTCAAGTTTTCATTTACTATTTTTTTATTGATTTGATGTTGTGGATCCTAAGTTTATTGATACTCCACAAGGATTGGGATTGTGAATTAGAGCTCGAATTGATGGATGAGTTACATATAGTTGTTACTACTTCATTGAGATTGTTAATTACTTGAATACTTGATTTTATGGGTGAGTGTTTGAGGATTTCAATAATTGTTGTTAACACTCGGTTAAGTCAACATGTGTTGATCTTTCAATTTGTGCCCCTGATGGATATATTTGGAAGTGACTTGTAGTTGTCAAAGTACCTGTTTTATGAGGATTAAAGAAATTGTTTGTCTCTTGGTCCTTAGAAAATTGATGTTATTAGAATGACTAAAATTTTATATCGATTGCATACTTGTGATCATTGTTTATATCAAATTTTATTCAGAGTTTTTTCATACCACCTGCAAACATTTATTTTTTATTAGATGGGATAAACGCTTTTGAGGCCGAAGCTATGAACCAGACATGTGAGGGTTTTGATTACTGGACCTACAACCAAAGAAAGGGTAGAATCCTCTATCATCCACTCTTATAAGACAAGTTTTGGTGTAGTTTCCTATATCCACCACAACCAAAACTAACCGAAAGCTTTGGTTAGTGACCTACAAAACTACCGAAGCATTGCAAAAACTAACCCTGACAAACCATGCCTTATTTGTCCAAGTGGGCATAAATTGCTCAATTAAGCTAGCCACTAGACACCCCCTTTTACACCCTACGCAAAGCACATATGGTATACATGAATACAATCTCCCATAAATTTGGTCTTCATCGAAGTTTCTGCACATCCTCCACAGACCCTGAACCCAACAAACGAGCATACATACCCACTCAATCATACCACAACCCACAAAAAGGGCTCAGAACTATTAGACCGTGATCCATATAACCTAGTGAGGATTCCTCTATCATCCCCATTAACCTGAAGTCCCAAAAGTGGCTGGACAAGGGTTTTGACAAGGTTTTTACAACAACCCAAACCCAGAAACCAATCCAAAATAATGCATGAGCTCGCACAGAAAGCCAAAATAGGTGAAAAACCTCTACTATCCTCACCTATTTTGAGAACGATGTGGATTCCTCTATCCTCCACACAAGGCATTTTTATTGGATGATTAAGATTACTTCCCTTTCAGATGGGCTTATATGCAACAGTTCTCCATTGTCATTTGACTCGGGGAAAACATCCAAGACAGATTTCATGTTTTATGGATTTGAGACTAAACATTTCAGATTTTAAGTTTTCGTTTAGTATATTTTTTATTGATTTGATGTTGTGGATCCTAAGTTTATTGTTACTCCACAAGGTTTTATATTGTGAATGAGAACATGAATTGATGGATGAGTTACATATAGTTGTTACTACTTGTTTGAGATTGTTAATTACTTGAATACTTCATTTGATGGGTAAGTGTTTGAGGATTTCAATCATTGTTGTTGATACTCGGTTAAGTCAACATGTGTTGATCTTTCCATTTGTGCCCCTAATGGATATCTTTGGAAGAGACTTGTAGTTGTTAGAGTCCCTGTTTTATGAGGATTAAAGAAATTGTTTGTGTCTCTGATTGCTCAGAAATTTGATGTTATCAATATGACATTTATTTTTTATTAGATGAGGTAAACATTTGTTTTGTTATGTTGATTTGGTAGGGCAGTTTTGGCCCATAATTGTACTCTTGAGTTGTAAGTTGAAAAGGGTGGCTTAGTAGCGAATTGTGATGAAAACCTAAAAGGGCATCATTGAGTTATGCAATTGTATATACGAACAGAAGGCATTTTGTTTGGATGATTAAGAGTACTTCCCTTTCAGGAGGGGTTACATGCAACAATTTTCCATTCTCATTTGAATTGAGGAAAACATCAAAGTCAAATTTCATATTTTATTGATTTGAGGCTAAGCATTTCAGATTTCAAGTTTTCGTTTACTATTTTTTTATTGATATTATGTTGTGGATCCTAAGTTTATTGATACTCCACAAGGTGTTGGATGGTGAATGAGAACTTGAATTGATGGATGAGTTACGTATCGTTGTTATTACATGATTGAGATTGTTAATTACTTGAATACTTGATTTGACGGGTGTGTGTTTGAGGATTTCAATCATTGTTGTCGATACTTGGTTAAGTCAACATGTGTTGATCTTTCTATTTGTGCCCCTAATGGATATCTTTGGAAGTGACTTGTAGTTGTCAAAGTACATGTTTTATGAGGATTAAAGAAATTGTTTGTCTCTCTTATTGCTCAGAAATTTGATGTTATCAGTGTGACTAAAAGTTTATAGATTGCATAAATGTAATCATCATGAATATCGAATTTTATTTGGGGTTGTTTCACACCACCTGCAGATATTTAATTTTTTATTAGATGGGGTAAACACTTTTCAAACCGGAGCTATGAACCAAACAAGTGAGGGTATTGATTACAGGTCACACAACCAAAGAGAGGGGTTTGACCAATGGACCCACAAACAAGAGGTTTTGGAGGATCTGTAATGTTCCCATTTTTTTATCTAGACCCTCGTGGGACCCTTAGGCCATTCATGTTTCTAATGGCTAAGGGTAGAGGAAGGAAAGGGAGCATTGTGGGCAACTTGTGAGGAGTTAATAATAGAAAAGGTACTTTATATTTCTAATTTTGAGTTGAGTTATGAAAAAGCACCTTATGTTTCTATTTCACTTAAGTGGTGGGGTTTATAGGTCTTGGACACTTAAGACCTAAAGTGATATTAAGAGGATATTTTAATATTTGAAGAAGAAAGGTAACTCTTCCATTCAATTTTGGGCGCTACACTTGGGGGAGTGGCATATAAAGACAAGTGAGGATTCATTTGAAGATTATGCATAATTGGATATTGGAATTATTGATCAAGTATGTCATACTTGGTTTTCACCTCTAGAGAACGAAAACCTTCAAGAAGTGTCTTAGGTTTAAAGACAAAAACCTCCATTCCTTTTACTTGGGCAACTCTATTCAAGGGTTTTAAGTGAGCTTCAAATTGCATGTGTTCATGCAAGTGGATCTACAAAGATGTTTTGAAACACCACTTAATTTTGAAAATTTGAGTGAACTTAAGGTTTGAGAATTTTTTTGAAAACTAGGGTTTTCAAAAATTTAAAACAAGTTTTGATGGCCTTTCCATGGAAAAAAATTTTGATATTATTTTTATTTGATAGTCAATAATTTTGTGGTCAGTTTGAGCTCTTATTTGCATAATAATTCCAAGTATTGAGAGAGTTATAAGTATTTGAAGTGTCACCATGTTTGTAGGAAATAATAATTATTGTGGGTAGTGAATTATTTGAGAAAAGCTAATATACAAGGTTCTATCTTGGGCGATTTGTGTTGGATTGGTTTTGCAGGATTTTTACGGTCATTCAATGCCCTAGAATATTTTTAAATTATTTCCATGATTTTGGCACTTGGGCAACTTGTTTGGCAAGCTCCGGAAGGTGATTGGGTGAGAGAAATTGAAGAGATAATTTTCAAATTGGTTTCTACTATTTTACAGAGGTGTGGCGAACCACTTGGAGAGTATTTTGAGGCATTTAAGGGTTGGTGTTGGAAATATTGTCATTGATGTCAAAGTGTAATTGTGAATCTGATTCATGGAAAAGTATTTCAATAAAAGAATTAAATTAAATAAATAATATTTAATTAAATTAAGGTAATTAAACATGCAAATAACAGTCATATTTTTGCGTGGAATAAACACGCTAAAGAGGTAATTATGACGAAGTGTTAAAAGCAATTTTTAAGGCTGAAATGGTCCCTAACCTTGGCTGACCTGCTAAAAAAACTATGGCATTGATTTATAGGAAATCATCCCACCTTTGGGAGGAGTTATGACCGTTGGGAGTTGTGATAGTTGAAGAGTCATGACCTTAATTTATGGCATTCTGTGGCCAATAAAAAGGTGCATAGCGAGTGGCAAAAGTTAAGATCGGAAAAGTGAAAGTTAATGAAGAAAAAAAACATTTAAGAACAAAAATTGTTAGAATATTGAAAGAAAAATCAGCAAGTATAAGGCACAGACTAGCAACGGAAATACTCAAATGTAGATCGGATTTAAAAGAGATAAAGCAGTGTTCTATCATCAGTTGTGTTAGCAACAAATCAAAGATATAAGAGTGATTCTTGTAAGAAGGTTGGTGCCTCCGTATTGAATAGATTTGTGTCTCTTATTGAGTCGGTGCTCGACGAAAGGGGTTGGTGCTCCTATGGGTTGGTGCCTACAAAATTGTGATTGGGGTTGGTGCTCAAGTAAGTTGATGCCTACAAATATTTATATTGAGAAAGATTTTTTCGTGGTTTTCTTCCAAAAAGTTTTCCACGTATATCTGGTGTCACTTTGCATTGTGTTATCCTATGTTATAATTTGATTGCTTTGAATATCTTAATTGAAATAAGTGATTTAAGTGTTAGAAAAGAAAAGAATATCTAAAATTAATTCACCCCCCTCTCAATATTACCCTATACTCAATAATTGGTATCAAAGCGAGTACCTTCAGATATAGATTATCTACTAGAAGGTAGATCGTATAAGCACACATGGCTAGATCACAAGTTCATGATGGATTTTCCACTAAAAAGGCACCATTGTTTGATGGCACAAATTATGCCTTCTGGAGCATAAGAAGGAAGACATATCTAATGGCTCTTGGGTTCGATATTTGGCAAGTAGTAGTAACCAAAACCAAACACCACCAACAAATGCTACTAGAAAGAAAGCTAGCGAGAACAATGCTAAAGCAATGAATGCCATCCTATGCGGCCTTTTAGAATCTAAATTAATAAAAGTCATGCAATATGATTATGCGAAAGAGATCTAGGAAAAACTTAAAACTATATATGAGAGTGATAGCAAGGTAAGACTAGTATTGAGGGAGTTGTGAATTTTTGAAGTGTCACCCTATTTGTAGTTAATAATAATTATTGTGGGCAACGAATTGTTTGGGAAAGGCTGATATGTAGGTTTCTATCTTGGGCGATTTCTTTTGGAGTGGTTTTGCAAGATTTTTAGTGTCATTCAATGCCCTAGAATATTCATAAATTATTTTTCCCAATTTTGGCACTTGGTCGACTTGTTTGGTAAGCTCCATAAGGTGATTGGGTGAGAGAAAACGAAGAGATAATTTCCATATTTGTTTCTTCTATTTTGTTGATGTGTGGCAAACCACTTGGAGAGTATTTTGAGGCATTTAAGGGTTGGAAAGTATAATTGTACCTTCAAGAAAAATTTAGAATATTTTTGTGAGGTATTTTCAGCTCTTCGTCATATTATTTGACCCCAAAAAAGGTACTCAATTCTTTAAATAATTTTCAGCTTATGGATTTAATTGGATGAAATTTAGCTTGAATATCATACATTTTTTCCAGCTAAGGTTTCATTGGTTATGGATTTTCAGATTTCAGTTTGGTGCTTCGATTGGCTAAGGTTTGTTGGAAAACCCTCTTTTGTGGTGGTCATCCCAATTTGGAGACATTACAAGATCCCACAACCTTTACAAGGCACAACAAAAGGGTTTTAAGAGTCCCACAATCATAACAAACACAACTAGAGGGTTTGAAAGATCCCACAACCTTGGCAATTCAAATAGCAATAGGGTTTTAAGGATCCCACAACCATAACACCAAGTGGGTTTGAAAGATCCCACAACCCTGACAATTCAAACCGTATGAGGGTTTTAAGGATCCCACAACCATAACACCAAGAGGGTTTAAAGATTCCTACAACCTTAGTACAAACAAGGAGGTTACTTCTTAACAAAACACAAATAATAGATGCACTTCAATAGAACTTTCATGGAACTTGCACTGCAAAACAAGAAATTGCCAAGAGCAAAAAGTCTTTTGTTAGTCTTCTGACATTTGGGAACCTCCACACATCCTCTGCACAAATGAAGCACAAGTGGGCTTGCCCTCCCACTGAGCCAAATAACAACTAAATCAAAAGGAACTATCCAACTCGTCCTCAGCAATCCGGCCATAACTTGATACAAAATAGGGATTTTTAGCCAAACACAATCAATACACATAGATTTTAGGACAAACCCTAGAAATCGGAAGCAACAAAGGCGGAATACTCTATAATCCACTCTAATAAGACAAGTTTTGGTGTGGTTTCCTCTATCCACCACAATCAAAACTGAACGAAGCTTTGGTTAGTGACCAACAAAACTACCCAAGCATTGCAAAAACTAACCCCGAAGAAACATGCCTTCTCTGTCCAAATGGGCATAAGGTGCTCAATTAAGCTAGCCACTAGACACCCCTTTCTACAGCCTCCACAAGGCATCTAGTATACATGAATATAGTGTTCTGCAAATTTGATCTTCATCGAAGTTTTCGCACATCCTCCACAGAATTTGAGCACAACAAATGAACATACATACCCACTCAACCATACCACAACCCACAAAAAGGGATCAAAAATATCATACTAGACTCTATATAACCTAGTGAGGATTCCTCTATCATCCCCATTTACCTGAAGTCCCAAAAGTGGCAGAACAAGGGTTTCGACAAGGTTTTTGCACCAACCCAAACCTAGAAACCAATCCAAAACAGTGCATGAGCCTGCACATAAAGCCAAAATAGGTGAAAAAACTCTATTATCCCCACCTATTTTGAGAACGGTGTAGATTCTCATATCCTCCACACGAACAAAAAAGATGTTGGTGGGACATCCTCTATCCACCACCATTAACCTCAACTTGAAATAGCAGTTACTAGCACTCCTAAAATGCAGCTGAAGTTTCAGAACATCAACCAAGTAGGAAGATGATCCCGACCTCGCCAAGTAAAGCATTCCACCAGTCCTTGATCTTCTCAACCACAGTTTTGAGCCCACGGATTTGCCACCTATCTTTAACAAATCTTCCACTTTAGTTTTTATGGACAGACGCCACTCAGAATCTTTCATTTTGTAATGTCCCCATTCCTACATAGGAGCCCTAATAGGTTTTTTTCAGTCTTAGCCTTGATCATACCCAAGAGGTTAGTGACATTGGAAGCTATTGGGTATGGATTATCATTACCACCTTCAATTTTTGTTATATTTCATTGTTGATTTCAATGATGGCGACTAGGTGGTATTTTTTGACAATAGAACTTCTAATTTCATGTTGAGATAACTTAAGTCATATTTTTAGCATGTGCACAATAAAGTCACTTAAGTTATAGATTTTTGCACATGGGTTCTTCCCAAAAGGGGCGTAGGGTTTCTTTTGGGCCATTGATCTTGTTTGGAGGTGATTTAATCTTGGACGTTTGATTTCCTATCCCTAATTTGGATGGTGGAGATTACTTCATCTTTTTGAAGTTGGATATATATTTTCCCCTTGAAGTCATTTAGAGGGTATTCACACATTCAAACTTTTGGAGCTATTACTATTAGCAACCTTTTTGCTTGTGAAGGTCAAATTCTGTCGGATCCCTAGCTTCGATGGTGAGAAATCCATTCCTAGCTGGTAGAACATTCTTCGATGAGGGTTTTATTTTGTATGAATTATAAATATTTCAGATGATGTATCTAGGTATATCTTGGAATATTGAGTTCGCGAAATTGTAGTTTTATGAGTTCTCCTAGATGTGTTACCTGGAGACTATACATATTGGCATGAGAATTGATATTTTCAATTTATTATGGATTGTAGCATATTGGACCATGTTTGGTCCTAATTTTTGCATCCCACTACAACTTTGGACAGTGTTTGGTCTTTATTTTTGCAGCTTATTATAGCTTTGGACAGTGTTTGGTCCTAACTTTTCCAACATTGAGAATGAAACATATGACAAGTCCCACGATTTTGATATCAAGTGATCGATGTTGATGCAAGAGCATCTAGGTTATTAATCAATCTTGTGTCAACTAAAAATATTATCAGTGCTTGTGCCTTTTTTGACTCAATTGGCAGCATGAAGATAACCTTCATGGATCATCAGCACTTTAGCAAACTCTTCAAAGTGCAAAAAAATAATTTTAGTCAAGTGGATGCTTGTTAACGTGAGTCTGCATTAACTAACAATTATGAAACCACCACTCTACATTAAGCTAACAATAGTTGCATACTCCCAATAACCCAAAATTATTTAGATGCTCATTTTGAACATTTTGAAGATCAATGGAGATTCAAAGGGTCACTCCACAGAGCACAAAAGTGAAGGGAAGGATTTGGAGTAGGAAAGCTAGAATAGGATGAAGGATACTAATAGAGTGTGGGTGTTTGGATGAGAACATAGAGTAGCGTTCAATCCAAAAAGGAACTATGTGGATCATTCTTCTCATGTCGTAGTCAAAAGGAGAGGGAGTGAGTGGGTTGTGTATAATCTTTTTCTATCCTAAATAATGTTTAATAAAAGTTTGTGTTTGGATTTCTAGTCTCATATTATGTGTGGGTATATGGTTGAAGGTTTTAAAGAAACGCTATCCTTCATTGGAAGTGGTCAACCAAACTCTTATCTCTTTGTTGCACATTAACAATATGTGCCCACACATGGGACGAGAGTTTGCCATACATTCAAAATGCCTCCAACAAAGCTTTGGATAGTTTTATTGGGCATAGTTCATTGGAGACAAGTTTTGGGTTTTAGGCAGACGTGCCCCTTGGCATCGCATATGCCAAACCCATGAGTTCTTAGTCATACTCATAGATGAAATAAGCCCATCAATAAAGATAACACATCATAACTTGCCAACCACAAAAAAATATAAAGACAAAAATGATGCACATGAAGTGTCGTCTACATTCAAAGTTGGAGATAAGGTTTGGTTGTTATTATATAAAGGGTGCTTCAAAGGTTTTCATTAGAACTACAGTATAGTCCCTAAATTGTATTGTGTGCAATTCGGAAGAATGCTTTCTTATACTTCGGCTTGCACTTAGTTTTGAATGTTGAGTTCCTCAAGTCGTGTTATCTTTCCCTGAGCCGATAAAAGCTCAAAATCCATTACACTAGGATTTTATTTATCTGCAACTAGTACAAACAATGAGGGTTTTAACAATCCCACAACCATAACACCAAGAGGGTTTGAAGGTTCCCATAACCTTGGTACAAACAAGGAGGTTACATCTTAATAAAACACCAATAATGGATGCACTTCATTAGAACTTCCATTGCATAACAAGAGCTCGCCAAGAGCAGGTCTTTTGATAGTCTTCTACCTCTTTAGAGCTTCCACACATCCTCTGTGCATTTGAAGCACAACAAGTGGGCTTGCCCTCCCACTGAGCCAAACAACAACTAAATCAGAACAAGGAACTATCCAACTCGTCCTCAACAATCTAGCTATAGCTTGAAACAAAATAAGGTTTTTTAGCCAAACATAATCAATACACAAATACTAGGACAAACCCCAAAAATCGAAAGAAACAAGGGTGGATTCCTCTATCATCCACTCTAATAAGACAAGTTTTGGTGTGGTTTCCTCTATCCACCACAATCAAAACTGATAGAAAGCTTTGGTTAGTGACCAACAAAACTACCCAAGCATTGCAAAAACTAACCACGATGAACCATGCCTTCTCTGTCCAAGTGAGCATAAGGTGATCAATTAACCTAGCCACTAGACACCACCTTCTACAGCCTCTGTAAAGCATCTAGGATACCTAAATACAGTCTCTCGTAGATCTAGTCTTCATCGAAGTTTCTGCACATACTCCATAGAACCTTAGCGCAACAAGTGAGCATACATACCCACTCAACCATACCACAACCCACAAAAAGGGCTCATAAAAATCAGAACGGGGTCCATATAACTTTGTGAGGATTCCTTTATCATCCCCATTACCCTGAACTCCCAAAAGTGGTCGAACAAGGTTTTTGGCAAGGTTTTTGCAGCAACCCACACCTAGAAACCAATCCAAAATAGTGCATGAGCTCGTGTAGAAAGCCAAATCAGGTGAAAAACCTCTATTATCCTCACCTATTTTGAGAACAACGGTGCGGATTCCTCTATCCTCCACAAAAACAAAAAATATTTTGGCGGGGCATCCTCTATCCACCACAATTAATCTCCACTTGAAATAGCAACTACTAACACACCCAAAATGCGGCTGAAGCTTCAAAACATCAACCAAGAAGTAGGAAGAGGCCCTCGACCTCACCAAGCGCATCCCACTAGTCCTTTGTTTTCTCAAACATAGTTTTCAGCACACGGATTTGCCACCTATCTTTAGCAAGTCTTTCGCTTTGGTTTTTATGGACAAATGCCACTCATAATTTTTTGTTCTAGCATTTAGGGTACGCCATACATCTACTTTGCTTCTTCCCCCCAATTAGCCATTCAAACTTCTGAGGGATGGCCCTAGTAATGCAAAAGACCCCCAATCCTCCCAGATTTGAACCATCTTCATCTCCCGGATCCTTCTGTCGTCCTTTTTGCCCATGACCTGTTAAAAACTCCCTCTTGCTTATTTGTTGAACATAATGAAACCTACTGAGAGAAGCACCGCTCGAAAATATCCTCAGTACATCCTCCGAATATGGGTCAGAATCATGCTCGTCTTCCTCTTGGTTCTAACCTAAGCTTTCCCGCCCATGGGCCGAATTCAAAATCCTTCCTCCGCTCCTCTCTGCCATCAAAAATGCATTTTACATGTTCTTAAGAAATGTCAACTGTAGACATTTATGGATGTATCTCAAAGTTTCATTTTGTACGAGTTGTAGATATTTCAGATGATGTATCTAGGTATATCTTGGAATATTGAGTTCAAGTAATTGTAGTTTTATGAGTTCTCCTAGATGTGTTACCTAGAGACTATTCATATTGGAATGAGAATTGGTCTTTGCAACTTATTATGGATTGTAGCATATTGGACCATGTTTGGTCCTAATTTTTGCATCCAACTATAACTTTGGACAATGTTTGGTCTTTATTTTTGCACCTTATTATCGCTTTGGATAGTCTTTGGTCCTATTGTTTCCAACATTGAGAATGAAACATATGACAAGTCCCACAATTTTGATATCAAGTGATCGATGTTGATGCAAGAGCATCTAGGTTATTAAGCAATCTTGTGTCAACTAAAAATATCAGTGCTTGTGTCTTTTTTGACTCAAATGGTAGCATGAAGATAACTATTGGCCATTTTTGGCCCACTTACCAAAATTTTGACCAAGTGTGAGAAGGTGGACATTCAAGCAAAAGTGGCAAGTTCAGACAACTTCGAGTTCTCCAAAGAAGAAGTCTTCGGGCTTTCGAAGTTGCAAGACTTCGGGTTTCTGAGGGTACAGTACGAATCGAATTTCCAATGGTGCTTGACTTCTAAATGTTTTATAAGTAGAAGTTATTGACGTTGACAAACCCGAATTACTCATGGACAATGTATTTTGGGTTCTCCAATGAGCACTACTCAATTATTTCCTATGTTGTGAGCAGTCAGAAACTCGAAATAAGTAAAGGGCTTGACAAACCCGATTTGGTCTCAAAAAATAGTGCTTCTCGAGTTATTCAAAGGACAAATCTTCTCCAAAAGCCAAGGGTCATTTCCAAAAGAAGATGGTCCCAACAAAAAACCTGAAGGTCCTTTTCACTTTTCCAAAGGAGCAGTCAACTTTTTCGAAGGCCATTTTTCACAAATCCAAAGGGCATTTCCTTCTGCAAGTGGACAATTGTAAGTTTCCTGAAGGGTATGTTACCCTTTGGAATGACCATTTCATAATTCCTGAAGGGTATCTTTCCCTTTGGGAAGATCGTTTGTTGAAGACCAAAGGGACATACAGGAAGCTCGAAGGGTCTCTCACCCTTCAAGAAAGTCCATTTTGAAAAATCCGAAAGGTAATTTCCGAAGGAAGAGAGCAAGAAGGAAGCTTCGAACGAAAAGTATGAAGGAATTCTTTCAAACAAATTGTCCCAAGGAATTCCTCCGGGAGATTTGCCCGAGACAAATAGGAGCCTGCAGAAGCCCAAAGACTTTAAGATGGACAAGTCTGAAGTAAGTAAGCTTGGAAAAACTGAATTACTCTGCATAGAGTAAATCGAGTTTCTCCAAGTACTTTACTTAAAAAGCTTTATAAGTAAAGGATCTAGGAAAGTCCGAAGTTGGAGAGATCAAAGAACCCAAATTACTCTGCATAGAGTAGATCAGGATTCTTCAAGTGGTTGACTTAAGCCTGGTCCAGCAACACGAGAGTCATGATGCAACGAATAAAAGGTTGCCTTGTGGCATAAGCTAGAGCAGAAAGGGCCAATCATTAAAGAACAAGTGGCACAAGGACAACCAATCAATGTAAAGAGGAGTCCAAGCTGCTGGTAGTTGGAATTTACGAAGGCTCTCATCCTTCAATATGGTTCATTCCTGACAAATGGTCGTCTAGTTTAAAGACAACATGGGTCGGCTTGAGTTACTAGGCAAGAAGACCCACATCCTTTTCAGCAAGAAACATGAAGGGGAGGATCTCCATGCCGTTGTTTAAATGCAAAGATCAATTCAGTTGTGCAAAGAAGAGATATCTTAGCGTCTCGTAGCATGGCTCCTCAAATACGCCAAAGAGAGACTTGAAGGCGGAAGGGACTCGAGAAAGTTGTTTAGCGATCCTGAGCAATGCATTTAGTGGCACAAGGGAGGACAACGACAGGATCCCAGTCATTAATGACTTCTTCCCTCT
Organism: Torreya grandis; assembly: GCA_037957365.1. Lineage (NCBI taxonomy): Eukaryota > Viridiplantae > Streptophyta > Pinopsida > Cupressales > Taxaceae > Torreya > Torreya grandis. Next base: position 1,463,404 of record JARHVA010000814.1, read on the forward strand.
TCCCATCTTCTCTTCCCCCTTTTTCTGTTATAAATAGAGGCCTTGGAGCCAAGAGATTATCTCTGGACTGACAATAAAATTACTCTGCCAAAATCGCTTTGTAATAGACCTTTTGAAGCAATAAAGATTACATTTTGCCTATGTCTTTGTCTAAAAATCGTGTTGAGTTAGCTTGTGTACAATGGCGTTGTGAAGAAGTATCTTCCTAAACTCATTGTCCTTCTTTCTATCCTATTTTTAGGTGTTTTTCAGTTAATTGTAGGTTTGGACTAGAGCTCTTTCCGCCATTAATGGACGCTTAGTGTGGATTTAGAAACCCTTCTTTGCTTCATGTATGGTTCAGTGAGCCTAGTTTACAAAATGCTTATGCAAATTAACTATTTTTGAGGTTGTGTAACCAAATCTATCTTATGCTGAATCAATGTCATTTCCTAGACCAAGTGGATCATTTCTTTTGGTGCATCACCTCCCTTAGCTTAGATTTTTTTTCATGTTATTCTCCTATCCCTTTTCCTTATCCATAGTATATTTTAGTGTGGGAATCAAGAGCTGAAGTGGAGCACCTGAGGAACTAGCCTCATTAAAAATCCTAGAGGTTCAACCTCACCGTAAGATACCCACATCCTGAGGTTGTTCCCATGCTTGTAGCTGGAAGTGAGAGACCCTGAAGAACTCTCACATAAAGAGTGCAATTTTTAGCTATAGCTGACGTGGAGCACCTAAGGAACTAGCCTCATTAAAAATCCTAAGGGTTCAACCTCACCGTAGGGTACCCACGTCCTGAGGTTCTTCCCATGCTTATAGCTGGAAGTGAGAGAACCTGAAGAACTCTCCCATAAAGGGTGAAATTTCTAGCCATAACAATAACCTTCATGGATCATCAACACTTTAGCAAACTCTTAGAAGTGCAAAAAAATAATTTTCATCAAGCAAATTCTTGTTAACGTGAGTTTGCATTTACTAACAATTATAAAACCACCACTCTACATTAAGCTAATGATAGTTGCATATTCCCAATAACAACCCATAATTGTTCAGATGCTCATTTTAAACATTTTCAAGATCGATGGAGATTCAAAGGGTCACTCCATGAAGCACAAAAGTGAAGGTAAAGATTTGGAGTAGGAAAGTTGGAATAGGAGGAAGAATACTAATAAAGTGTTTGTGTTTGGGTAAGAACATAGAGTAGTGTTCAATCCACAAAGGAACTATATATCATTCTTCTTGTGTTGTAGTCATAGGGAGAGAGAGTGAGTGGGTTGTGTATAATCTTTTCCCTTCTTAAATAAAGTTTAATAAAAGTTTGTGTTTGGCTTTCCGGTCTCATATTATGTGCGAGTATATGCTTGAAGGCTGTAAAGAAATGATATCCTTCACTGCAAGTGGTCAACCAAACTCTTATCTCTTTTTTGCACATGAACAATATGTGCCCACACATGGGACAAGAGTTTGCCATACATTCAACATGCCTACAACAAAGCTTTGATAGTTTTATGGATATAGTTCATTAGAGACAAGCCTTGGGTTTTAGGTAGACGTGGCCCTTGGCATCGCATATGCCGAACCCATGAGTTCTTAGTCATGCTCATAGATGAAATAAGTGCATTAGTAAAGACACCACATCATAACTTGAAAACCATAAAAAAATATGAAGACAAAAATGATGCACATGAAGTGTCATCTACATTCAAAGTTGGAGATAAGGTTTGGTTATTATTGTATAAAGGGTGCTTCAAAGGTTCTCATTAAAACTATTGTACAATCTCTAAATTGTATTGTGTGCGATTGGGAAGAATGCTTTCTTATACTTGGACGTGCACTTAGTTTTGAATGTTGAGCTCCTGAAGTCGTGTTATCTTTCCCTGAGTCGGCAAAAAGTCAAAATCTTTTCCACTAAGAATTTGTTTCTCTGCAACTAGTACTAGAAGACTACCACTACTATGCACACTTGTCAATATGCATGCTCATTGTTCAAAGTTTTCAATGTTGGATAGTAAGTAGATTAGGCTAAGTGTACCAACCTCCAACAACTTCACACCGTTTTCACAACTTACCAAAAATATGACTAGGCTCACCAGTTCTCAAGAAGGGGCAAATGATCCAAGCATAAATTGGGTGACTTGTATGCTATCTATGTTGTTGCAATTCATTTGTTTGTTATGAAATGGTGCGCTATAGACTCACTTGGTAGAACTAAGTGTTGAGAACACAACTGCACCATAGAAAAACCAACCTACGTGGGAAACATTTACCTTGGTTTGTTGATTTGGTAGGGCAGTTTTGGCCCATAATTGTACTCTTGAGTTGTAAGTTGAAAAGAAGGGTGGCTTACTGGAGACTTGTGATGAAAACCTAAAAGGGCATCATTTAGTTATGCATCTGTTTATACAAACACAAGGCATTTTGTTTTGATGATTAAGAGTACTTCCCTTTCAGGTTGGGTTATATGCAACAGTTCTCCATTCTCATTTGACTCAGGGAGAACATCAAAGTCAGATTTCATAGTTTATTGATTTGAGGCTAAAATTTTCAGATTTCAAGTTTTTGTTTACCATTTTTTTATTGATTTGATGTTGTGGATCCTAAGTTTATAGATACTCCACAAGGTTTTAGATTGTGAATGAGAACTTGAATTGATGGATGAGTTACATATTGTTGTTACTACTTGGTTGAAATTGTTAATTACTTCTATACTTGATTTGATGGGTGAGTGTTTGAGGATTTCAATCATTGTTGTTGATACTCGATTAAGTCAACATGTGTTGATCTTTCTATTTGTGCCCTTGACATATATCTTTGGAAGTAACTTGTAGTTGTCAGAGTATCTGTTCGATGAGGATTAAAAAAATTGTTTGTGTCTTATTGCTCAAAAATTTGATGTTAACAATATGACTAAAAGTTTATCGATTGCATACTTGTAATCATCGTGAATATTGAAATTTATTTGGGATTTTTTATCACCACCTACAAACATTTATTTTTTATTAGATGGAATAAACGCTTTTGAAGCTGGAGTTATGAACCCGACAAGTAAAGGTTTTGATTACTGGACCCACAACCAAAGAGAGGGTTTTGAATGATGCACCCAAAACCAAGAGGGTTTGGAGGATCTGTAATGTCCCCATTTTTTATCTACACCCTCGTAGGCCCCTTGGCCTATTTTTGTTTCCAATGGCTAAGCATAAAGGGAAGGGAGCATTGTGGGCCATTTGTGAGGTGTTAATAATATAAAAGGTACTTTATATTTCTAATTTTGAGTTGATTTATGAAAAAACATCTTATGTTTCTATTTCACTTAAGTGGTGACGTTTATAAGTCTCGAGCACTTAAGGCCTAAAGTGAAATTAAGAGGATCTTTTAGTATTTTAAAAAGAATGGTAACTCTTCCCTTCAATTTTTGGCGCTACACTTGGAGGAGTGGTATATAAAGGCAAGTAAGGATTCATTTGAAGGGTATGCATTATTGGATATTGGAATTGTTGATTAAGTATGTCAAGCTTGGTTTCCAACTCTTAAGGAAGAAAACTTTCAAGAAGTGTCTTCGGTTTGGGGACGAAAACCTCCATTCTTTCTACTTAGATAACTCGTTTCAAGCGTTGTAAGTGAGCTTCAAATTGCATGTGTTCATGCAAGTGGATCTACAAAGGTGTTTTAAAACACCACCTACTTTTGAAATTTTGAGTGAACCTCAGTTTTGAGGAGGAAAATCCTGAAAACTAGGGTGTTTAGAATTTTAAAACAAGTTTTAATGGCCTTTCCATGGAAGGAAAATTTTGATATTATTTCTATTTGATAGTCACTAATTTTGTGGTCATTTTCAGCTCTTATTTGCATCATAATTCCATGTATTGAGGGAGTTCATGGGTAGTTTTGCTCATTTTAAGGAAATAATAATTATTATGGCAGCGAAATGTTTGGGAAAGGTTGATATACAGGTCTCTATCTTGGGCAATATGTGTTGGAGTGATTTTGTAGGGTTTTTAGGGTCATTCAATGTCGTAGATTATTCATAAATTATTTCCGCTAGTCTTTAGGGTCTTTTGCTAGTCTTCTACCTCCTCGGAACCTCCACACATCCTCTGCACAACTGATGCACACCGAGTGGGCTTGTCCTCCCACTGAGTCAAACAATAGCTAAATCACAACTATCCTACTCATCCTTAGCAACCTAGCTTCAGCTAGATACAAAAAGAACTTTTTATCAAAACATAATCAATGCACATAGATTCTAGGACAAACCCCAGAAATCAGAAGAAACGAGGGTGGAATCCTCTATCATCCACTCTAATAAGACAAGTTTTGGTTCGGTTTCCTTTATCCATCACAATCAAAACTGACCGGAATCTTTGGTTAGTGACTAGCAAAACTACCCAAACATTTCAAAAACTAAACTCGAGGAAACATGCCTTCTTTGTCCAAGTGGGCATAAGGTGCTCAACTCAACTGGCCACTAGACACCCCCTTTTACAGCCTCCCAAAGCATCTGGTATACTTGAATACAGTCTCCCACAAAGCTGGTCTTTAGCGAAGTTTCCGCACATCCTTCACAGAACCTGAGCACAACAAGTGAGTATACATACCCACTCAACCATCACACAACCCACAAAAAGGGCTCAGAAATATCAGACCGAGCTCCATATAACCTTGTGAGCATTCCACTATCATCCCCATTAACCTTAAATCCCAAAAGTGGCCGAACAAGGGTTTCATCAAGGTTTTTGCAACAACCCAAACCCAAAAACCAATCCAAAATAGTGCATGAGCCCACACAAACAGCCAAAAAAGGTGAAAAACCCTCTATTATCCTCACCTATTTTGAGAACAACAGTGTAGATTCCTCTATCCTCCACACGAACAAAAAAGATTTTGGTGGGACATCCTTTATCCACCACCATTAACCTCCACTTCAAATAACAGCTACTAACACTCCCAAAAGGCGACTGAAGCTTGAGAACATCAACCAAGAAGTAAGAAAAGGCCACCGACCACACCAAGTAAGGCATTACACTATTCCATCTTCTAAAACACACTTTTGAGCCCATGGATTTGCCGCCTATCTTTAGCAAATCTTCCCATTTGGTTTTTATGCCCAGATGTTGTTTAGAATCTATTGTTCCAAAATTTAGGGTACGCCAACTATCTGATTTGCTTCTTCCCCATCCAACGAGCCATTCAAACTTCTAAGGAATGGCCCTAGTGATGGAGAAGACCCCCAATCCTCCCGGAACTGAACCATCTTCATCTCCATGATCCTTCTATCATCCTTTCTACCCATGGCCTGTTAGAAACTCCATCCTGCTTATCTGTTGAACATAATGAAACGAGTTGAGACAAGCGTCACTCAAAAAGATCCTTAGCACGTCCTTCAGATCTGGGTCAAAGTCATCCTCATCTTCCTCCTGGTTATGACATGAGCTTTCCCGCCCGTGGGCCAAATTCCAAATCCTTCCTCTGCTCCTCTATGCCATCAAAAATGCGTTTACATGTTCTTAAAAAATGTCAACTGGACATTTATGGATGTATCTCAACGTTTCATTTTGTACGAGTTGTATAAATTTCACATAATGTATCTAGGTATATATTAGAATATTGAGTTCGAGTAATTGTAGTTTTACAAGTTCTCCTAGATGTGTTACCTAGAGAATATTCATATTGGCATGAGAATTGGTCTTTTCAACTTATTACAGATTGTAGCATATTGGACCGTGTTTTGTATTAATTTTTGCATCCCACTATAACTTTGGACATTGTTTGGTCTTTATTTTTGCAGCTTATTATCGCTTTGGATAGTGTTTGGTCCTAATTTTTCCAAAATTGAAAATGAAACATATGACAAGTCCCACGATTTTGATATCAAGTGATCGATGTTGATGCAAGAGCATCTAGGTTATTAAGCAATCTTGTGTCAACTGAAAATATTATCAGTGCTTCTGCCTTTTCTGACTCAATTGGCAACATGAAGATAACCTTCATGGATCATCTGCACTTAAGCAAAATCTTAGAAGTGCAAAAACAAATTTGGTCAAGTGGATGCTTGTTAACTTGACTCTACATTAAGCTAATAATAGTTGCATACTCCCAATAACAACACAGAATTGTCAGATGCTCATTTTGAACATTCTCAAGATCAATGGAGATCCAAAGGGTCACTCCACGAAGCACAGAAGTGAAGGGAAGGATTTGGAGTAGGAAAGCTGGAATAGGAGGAAGGTTACTAATAGAGTGTGGGTGTTTGGGTAAGAACATAGAGTAGTGTTCAATCCACAAAGGAACTGTGTATCACTCTTCTCGTGTTGTAGTCATAGGGAGAGGGAGTGAGTGGGGTGTGTATAATCTTTTTCCTTAAATAAAGTTTAATAAAAGTTTGTGTTTGGCTTTTCAATCTCATATTATCTGTGGGTATATGGTTGAAGGCTATAAAGAAAAGCTATCATTCATTAGAAGTGGTCAACCAAACTCTTATCTCTTTGTTGCACATGAGCAATATGTGCCCACACATGGGACAAGAGTTTGTCATACATTCAACATGCCTCCAATAAAGCTTTGGATAGTTTTATTGCACATAGTTCATTAGAGACAAGTCATGGGCTTTAGGCATGCATGCCCCTTGGCATCGCATATGCCGAACCCATGAGTTCTTAGTCATGCTCATAGATGAAATAAGCTCATCAGTAAAGACAACACATCATAACTTGCCAACAATAAAAAAATATAAAGACAAAAATGATGCATATGAAGTGTCATCTACATTCAAAGTTGGAGATAAGGTTTGGTTGTTATTGTATAAAAGGTGCTTCAAAGGCTCTCATTAAAACTATATTAGAGTCCCTAAATCGTATTGTGTGCAATTGGGAAGAATGATTTCTTATACTTGGGCTTGCACTTAATTTTGAATGTTGAGCTCCTCAAGTCGTGTTATCTTTCCCTGAGCCGACAAAAGCTCAAAATCCTTTACACTAGGATTTTGTTTATTTTCAACTAGTACCAGAAGACTACCACTACTATGCGCACTTCTCAATATGTACACTCATTGTTCAAAGTTTTCAACGTTGGATTGTATGTAGATTAGGCTAAGTGTACCAACATCCAATAGCTTACCAAAAATATGACTGGGCTCATCGCTTCTCAAGAAGGGGCAAATGATCCAAGCACAAATTGGGTGACATGTATGTTATCTATGTTGTTGCAATTCATGCGTTTGTTATGAAATGGTGTGCTATAGACTCACTTGGTAGAACCAGGTGCTGAGAACACAACCGCACCATAGAAAAACCAACCTACGTGGGAGACATTTGCCTTGGTTTGTTGATTTGGTGGGGCAGTTTGGCCCATAATTGTACTCTTGAGTTGTAAGTTGAAAAGAAGGGTGGCTTAGTGGAGACTTGTGATAAAAACCTAAAAGGGCATCATTGAATTATGCATTTGCATATATAAAAACAAGGCATTTTGTTTTGTTGATTAAGAGCACTTCCCTTTCTGGTGGGGTTATATACAAAAGCTCTCCATTCTCATTTGACTTAGGGAGAACATCAAAGTCAGATTTCGGATTTTATTGATTTAAGGCTAAAAATTTCAAATTTCAAGTTTTCATTTACTATTTTTTTATTGATTTGATGTTGTGAATCCTAAGTTTATTGATACTCCACAAGGTTTTGGATTGTGAATGAGAACTCAAATAGATGGATGAGTTATATATAGTTGTTACTACTTGGTTGAGATTGTTAATTACTTGAATACTTGATTTTATGGGTGAGTGTTTGAGGATTTCAACCATTGTTGTTGATACTCAGTTAAGTCAACATGTGTTGATCTTTCAATTTGTTCCCCTAATGGATATATTTGGAGTGAATTGTAGTTGTCAAAGTACCTATTTTATGAGGATTAAATAAATTGTTTGTCTTTTAGTCCTCAGAAATTTGATGTTATCAGAATGACTAAAATTTTATCGGTTGCATACTTGTGATCATCGTTTATACCAATTTTTATTTGGAGTTTTTTCACACCACCTGCAGACATTTGTTTTTTATTAGATGGGATAAACGCTTTTGAAGCCGAAGCTATGAACCGAACATGTGAGGGTTTTGATTACTGGACCCACAACCAAAGACAAGGGTGGAATCCTCTATCATCCACTCTTATAAGACAAGTTTTGGTGTAGTTTCCTATATCTACCACAATCAAAACTAACCGGAAGCTTTGGTTAGTGACCAATAAAACTACCCAAGCATTGCAAAAACTAACCTCGAGCAACCAGGTTTTCTCTGTCCAAGTGGGCATAAATTGCTCAATTAAGCTAACCACTAGACACCCCCTTTTACACCCTCCGCAAAGCATATGGTATACCTGAAAATAGTCTCCCATAGATCTAGTTTTCAGCAAAGTTTCTGCACATCCTCCACAGAACCTGAACCCAACAAACGAGCATACATACCCACTCAGCTATACCACAACCCACAAAAAGGGCTCAGAAATATTAAACCATGCTCCATATAACCTAGTGAGGATTCTTCTATCATCCCCACTAACCTGAAGTCCCAAAAGTGGACGAACAAGAGTTTCGACAAGGTTTTTACAGCAACCCAAACCTAGAAACCAATCCAAAACAGTGCATGAGCTCGCATAGAAAGCCAAAACAGGTTAAAAACCTCTAATATCCTCACCTATTTTGAGAACGATGTGGATTCCTCAATCCTCCACACAATGCATTTTGATTGGACGATTAAGAGTACTTCCCTTACAGGTGGGCTTATATGCAACAGTGCTCCATTGTCATTTGACTCGGGGAAAACATCCAAGACAGATTTTGTGTTTTATTGATTTGAGACTAAACATTTCAGATTTCAAGTTTTTGTTTACTATTTTTTTATTGATTTGATGTTGTGGATCCTAAGTTTATTGATACTCCACAAGGTTTTGGATTGTGAATGAGAACTTGAATTGATGGATGAGTTACGTATAGTTGTTTTAGATTAAGGTAAAAGCAGGTTTTGAAAGGGCCCCGAAACCCTAAACATCAAAAGAGAGATAAACCTTTAAGCACAACCGGGTTTCTAAAAAGAAACCCGAAACCAGTAAAAGCAAAATCAGGTTAAACAGGAACCTGAAAACAACAAAAAAGACTAGAAAAAATAGCTGGCAAAACACGAAACGGACCGTCAACAAACAAGTTCAGTGCCCAACAAAACCTCCCATACAAATGAGGTTTTTAATTTTTTTTACATGATCGAAGATTCATATCTAGAGGGGGGACCAAAGGCTTAGACTTCTTCCTCTTAACTGCTGTCCATCCATCGTCTACCTTAGCTGCCTCAACAATCCATACCTCAGAAGACAGTGATCCATGAAACCCAGGGGACACAGATGCCTCAGCAAAATCCTTATGAAAACCAGCCAAAGTCTGGTTCCTAGGAAGTTCCTCCAAAACAGGGGGAGAGACCAAAGCCTCCTCAACAACTGGTTCAGAATGATCACTAATCCCAGTCTCCACAGGACCTTCAATAGAATCTTTTCCCAGCGAATCCTCCTCAACCAACGGCTCAAAATGGATACTATCTTCATTCTTGAAATCAGCTAGAGCTTCCACAGGTTGTTTAGCTATATAATGTTCAGAGGAAACCTCAGAACACCAAGAAGGTGGTCGTCTGGATTTTGATTTCCTAGCCGTACAACGAGCAGCAATATGACCCGTCAGGTGGCACTTTCTGCACCGAAAAGGTAAACCCTCAAAATCCAACATTTGTGTCCATGTACCCCTAGGGGACTCCAGACAGATCGCCTCAAGAAAGCCCTTAGAAACATCCACCTCAACCATTAGGCGTGCGCAGGTCGAATGGTAACAATCCGTGGTATTTTCATCCACAAATAAAAAATCTCCTATAGCATTTTGGATGGTTTTAAAAACCAATTCATGCCAAAGATGTATTGGTAGATTAGGGAGCTGAACCCAGATAGGGAACTTGTTAAAGGTTTCTGTAAGAGGATTAAAAAATAAAAATGCCACCGTTTGGCCATGAGAGGATATTTGCCCTGCCATAAAAAGTTGTTATTGCACAAGATTATCCTCCTGTCCTCGGATCTTTGGAAGAAAGCTATAAAGAAACCTTTAACGCATGGGAAGATTTCAACATTGTCTTCAATAAGTGGCAACCAGGTCCTGGAGATCTAGCCATGTAGCTCTGCGAGAGAGGGCCAAAAGCCACGGAAACGAAAAATAGCAGTATGAGAGGAAAAATCTTCTACCCTTTCGAAGATTTCGTCAACTGTTTCAGGATCTAAGGTTACCCTTGTGGGTTTTAGAGCACTTACTGGCAATACACGGGTTGGCCCATATGATGTATGAGGCAAAGCGTCATGTAGACCCGCTTCGAAGGCCGCCACATCCGCAAAAGTTCTTCCCCCAGGTTCATACCCTGAACCAAGAGCATGGGCAGAGCGCAGGGCCGTAATATTTCCTCCCCCCGCAGAAGAAATCACTTTAGGGGCATTCGGATCCCTCCCCTCACAGGCAGTAACATCCCCTCTCATAACGGTAGCCACAGGCACACCGGCCACCGGAATCCCAACAGTCGTTTTCAAATTTTGAGGGATCACGCGCGCATGAAGCATCATAAAACATGAGTTACGTATAGTTGTTACTACTTGTTTGAGATTGTTAATTACTTGAATACTTCATTTGATGGGTAAGTGTTTGAGGATTTCAATCATTGTTGTTGATACTCGGTTAAGTCAACATGTGTTGATCTTTCTATTTGTGCCCCTGATGGATATCTTTGGAAGAGACTTGTAGTTGTTAGAGTCCCTATTTTATGAGGATTAAAGAAAGTGTTTGTCTCTGATTGCTCAGAAATTTGATGTTATTAGTATGACATTTATTTTTTATTAGATGGGGTAAACATTTGTCTTGGTTTGTTGATTTGGTAAGGTAGTTTCAGCCCATAATTTTATGGTGGCTTAGTGGCGACTTGTGATGAAAACCTAAAAGGGTATCATTGAGTCATGCATCTATATATACGAACACAAGGCATTTTGTTTGGATGATTAAGAGTACTTCCCTTTTAGGTGGGGTTACATGCAACAATTTTCCATTCTCATTTGACTCGAGGAGAACATCAAAGATTTCATATTTTATTGATTTCAGGCTAAACATTTCAAATTTCAAGTTTTCGTTTACTATTTTTTTATTGATATTATGTTGTGGATCCTAAGTTTATTGATACTCCACAAGGTTTTGGATTGGGCATGAGAACTTGAATTGATGGATGAGTTACATATAGTTGTTACTACTTGATTGAGATTGTTAATTACTTGAAACTTGATTTGACGGGTGTGTGTTTGTGGATTTCAATCATTGTTGTCGATACTTGGTTAAGTCAACATGTGTTGATCTTTCTATTTGTGCCCTTGATGGATATCTTTGGAAATGAGTTGTCAGAGTCCCTCTTTTATGAGGATTAAAGAAATTGTTGGTCTCTTATTGCTAAGAAATTTGATGTTATCAATATGACTAAAAGTTTATCGATTACATACTTGTGATCATCGTGAATATTGAATTTTATTTAAGTTTTTTCACTCCACCTGCAAACATTTATTTTTTATTAGATGGAGTAAACACTTTTGATGTTAGAGCTATGAATCGAACAAGTGAGAGTTTTGATTACAGGAGCCACAACCAAATAGAGGGTTTTAAACGATGGACCCACAACCAAGAGGGTTTGGAGGATCTGTAATGTCCCCATTTTTTACTTAGACCATTGTGTGACCCTTAGCCCATTCTTGTTTCCAATGGCTAAGGGTAGAGGTAGGAAAGGGAGCATTGTGGGCCACTTATGAGGAGTTGATAATAAAAAAGGTGCTTTATATTTCTAATTTTGAGTTATGAAAAAGCACCTTATGTTTTTATTTCACTTAAGTGGTGGGGTTTATAGGTCTCGGACAATTAAGACCTAAAGTGAAATTAAGAGGATCTTTTAATATTTTAAATAGAATGCTAACTCTTCCTTCTAATTTTAGGCACTACACTTGGAGAAGTGGTATATAAACGCAAGCAAGGATTTATTTCAAGAGTATGCATTATTGGATATTGGAATTGTTCATCAAGTATGTCACGCTTGGTTTCCACGTCTTGAGTACGAAAACCTTCAAGAAGTGCCTTAGGTTTGGTGACAAAAACCTTCATTCTTTCTAACTTGGCAACTCTATTCAAGGGTTGTAAGTGAGTTTCAAATTGCATGTGTTCATGCGAGTGGATCTACAAAGGTGTTTTGAAACATCACACTACTTTTGGAAATTTGAGTGAACCTAAAATTTGTGGAGGAGAATTCTATAAACTAGGGTTTTTAGAATTTTAGAGCAAGTTTTGATGGCCTTTTCATGGAAAGAAAATTTTGATATTATTTTTATTTGATAGTCACTAATTTTGTGGTCAGTTTGAACTCTTATTTGCATCATAATTCCCAGTATTGAGGGAGTTATGTATTTTTTAAGTGTCACCCTTTTTATAGGGGCAATGAATTGTTTGGGAAAGGTTGATATGCAGGTTTCTATCTTAGATGATTTGTGTTGGAGTGGTTCTACAGGGTTTTTAGGGTCATTCAATACCCTAGAATATTAATAGATAATCTCCGCAATTTTAGAACTTAGACAAGTTGTTTGGCAACCTCCGGAAAGTGATTGGGTGAGAGAAAACGAAGAGATAATTTCAAGATTTATTTCTTCTATTTTATTGACGTGTGGCAAACCACTTGAAGAGTATTTTGAGGCATTTACGGTTGGAAACTACAACTATACCTTCAAAAAAAATTAAAAATATTTTTGTGGGATATTTTGAGCTCTTCGTCATATTATTTGACCCCAAAAGAGGTACTCAATTCTCTAAACAATTTTCAACTTCTTATGGATTTATTTGGATGATCTTTAGTTTGAATATCATACATTTTTTTAACCTAGAGTTTTGCTGATTAAAGATTTTCATATTTCAGTTTAGTGCTTTGATTGGCTAGGATTTTTTGGAAAACCCACATTTTTTGTTGTCATCCCAATTTGGGGACATTACAGGATCCCACAACCTTTACAAGGCACAACATGAGGGTTTTAAGGGTCCCACAACCATAACAAGCATAGCTAGAGGGTTTGAAGGATCCCACAACCTTGATAATTCAAACAACGAGAGGATTTTAATGATCCCACAACCATAACACCAAGAGGGTTTGAAGGTTCCCACAATCGTAGTACAAACAAAGAGGTTACATCTCAACAAAACAAAACAAAATAGACACACTTCAGCAGAACTACCATGGAACTTCCATTGTAGAACAAGAGCCTGCCAACAACAGATCTTTTGCTAGTCTTCTACCTTTTGGGAACCTCCACATATCCTCTACGTAACTGAAGCACAACAAGTGGGCTTGCCCTCCCACTACGTTAAACAACTAAATCACAACAAGAAACTATCCATCTCATCCTCAGCAATCTAGCCATAGCTTGACACAAAATAGGGCTTTTTAGCCAAACATAGTCAATACACATAAATTCGAGTACAAACCCCAGAAATCGGAAGAACAAAGGTGGAATCCTCTATCATCCACTCTAATAAGACAAGTTTTGGTGTGGTTTCCTCTATCCATTGCAATCAAAACTGATAGGAAGCTTTAGTTAGTGACCATCAAAACTACCCAAGCATTGCAAAAACTAACCCTGAGGAACCATGTCTTCTTTGTCCAAGTGGGCATAAGGTGATCAATTAAGCTGGCCACTAGACACCCCTTTCTACAACTTCCACAAAAGCTCCCGCAAATCTTGGCTTCACCAAAGTTCTCGCACATCCTCCACAAAACCTAAGCGCAACAAGTGAGCATACATACCCACTCAACCATACCACAACCCATAAAAAGGGCTCAAAAATATCAAACCGAGCTCCATATAACCTTGTGAGGGTTCCTCTATCATCCCTATTACCCTGAAGTCCTAAGAGTGGCCTAACAAGGGTTTCAACAACGTTTTTGTAGCAACCCAACTCTAGAAACCAATCCATAACAGTACATGAGCCCAGACAGAAAGCCAAAACAAGTGGAAAATGGTGTGGATTCCTCTATCCTCCAAACAAGGCATTTTGTTTGGATATTAAGAGTACTTTCCTTTGAGGTTGGGTTATATGCAACAGTTCCCCATTGTCATTTGACTTGGGCAGAACACTCAAGTCAAACTTCGTATTTTATTGATTTGAGGCTAAACATTTCAGATTTAAAGTTTTTGTTTACTATTTTTTTCTTGATTTTTTGTTGTGGATCCTAATTTTATTGATACTCCACGAGGTTTTGTATTGTGAATGAGAACTTGAATTGATGTATGAGTTGCGTATAGTTGTTACTACTTGTTTGAGATTGTTAATTACTTGAATACTTGATTTGATGGTTGAGTGTTTGAGGATTTCAATCATTGTTGTTGATACTCGATTAAGTCAACATGTGTTGATATTTCTATTTGTGCCATTGATCGATATCTTTGGAAGTGACTTGTAGTGGTCAGAGTCACTATTTTATGAGGATTAAAGCAATTGTGTGTCTCTTATTGCTCAGAAATTTGATGTTATAAATATGACTAAAAGTTTATCAATTGCATACTTGTAGTCATCGTGAATATCAAATTTTATTTGGGGTTTTTTTCACACCACCTGCAAACAATTATTTTTTATTAGATGGGGTAAACGCTTTCGAATCCAGAGCTATGAACTGAACAAGTGAGGGTTTTGATTACTAGATCCACAACCAAAGAGACGGTTTTGAACGATGGATCCACAAACAAGAGGTTTGGAGGATCTGTAATATCCCCATTTTTTATCTAAACCCTCGTGGAGCCCTTAGCCCATTCTTGTTTCCAATGGCTAAGGGTAGAAGAAGGAAAGGGAGCATTGTAGGCCACTTATGAGGAGTTAATAATAGAAAAGGTACTTTATATTTTTAATTATGAGTTGAGTTATGAGAAAGCACCTTATGTTTCTATTTCACTTAAGTTGTGTGGTTTATAGGTCTCAGAAACTTAAGGCCTAAAGTGAAATTATGTGGATCTTTTAATATTTTAAAAAGAATGGTAACTCTTCCCTCCAATTTTTGGCGCTACACTTGGAGGAGTGGTATATAAAGACAAGTAAGGATTCATTTGAAAAGATGCATTATTGGATATTGAAATTGTTGATCAAGTATGTCAAGCTTGGTTTCCACATCTTGAAGATGAAAACCTTCAAGTGTCTTAGGTTTTGAGACAAAAACCTCCATTATTTCTACTTGGGCAACTATATTCAAGGGTTGTAACTGAGCTTCAAATTGCATGTGTTCATGCAAATGGATCTACAAATATGTTTTGAAACACCACCTACTTTTGGAAATTTGAGTGAACCTAGGGTTTGAGATTTTTTTTGGAAATTAGGGTTTTCAAAATTTTAGAGCAAGTTTTGGTGGCTTTTTATGGAAGTAAAGTTTTGATATTATTTTTATTTGATAGTCACTAATTTTGTGATCAGTTTGAGCTCTTATTTGCATCATAGTTCTAAGTATTGAGGGAGTTATGTATTTTTAAAGTGTCACACTATTTGTAGAAAATAATATTTATTATGGGAAGCGAATTGTTTGGGAAAGGCTCATATGCAAGTTTCCATCTTGGACGATTTGTATTGGAGTGGTTTTGCAAGATTTTTAGGGTCATTCAATGCCCTAGAATATTCATAATTTATTTCCCCAATTTTGGCACTTGGGCGACTTGTTTGATAATTTTTGGATTTGTTTTTTCTATTTTATTGAGGTGTGGCAAACCACTTGCAAAGTATTTTGAGGCATTTAGGGGTTGGAAAGTAAAACTATACTTTCAAAGAAAATTCATTATATTTTTGTGAGGGATTTTGAGCTCTTCGTCATATTATTTGACCCCAAAAGAGGTACTCAATTCTCTAAACGATTTTCAGCTTCTTATGGATTTATTTGGATGATCTTTAGTTTGAATATCATACATTTTTCCCAACTAGGGTTTCATTGATTATAGATTTTCATATTTCAGTTTGGTGTTTTGATTGGCTAGGGTTTGTTGGAAAACCCTCAATTTTGGTTGCCATCCCAATTTGGGGCATTACAGGGTCCCACAACCTTTACCAAGGACAACAAGAGGGTTTTAAGGGTCCCACAACCATAACAAGCACAACTAGAAGGTTTGAAGGATCCCACAACCTTGACAATTCAAACAACAAGAAGATTTTAAAGATCCCACAACCATAACACCAAGAGGGTTTGAAGGTTCCCACAACTATAGTACAAAAAAGGAGGTTACTTCTCAACAAAATACAAATAATAGACGCACTTCAACAAAACTTCCATGGAACTTTCACTGCAACACACGAGACCGCCAAGAGCAAAAGATCTTTTGCTAGTCTTCTGCCTCCTAGTAACCTCCACACATCCTCTGTGCAACTAAAGTAAAACAAGTGGGCTTGCCCGTCCACTGAGCCAAACAATAGCTAAATCACAACAAGGAACTATCCAACTTGTCCTCAGAAATCTAGCCACGGCTTGATATAAAATAGGGCTTTTTAGCCAAACATAATCAATACACAGATTCTAAGACAAACCCCAGAAATTAGAAGAAACAAAGGTGGAATCTTCTAGCATCCACTCTAATAAGACAAGTTTTGGTGTGGTTTCCTCTATCCACCGCAATCAAAACTGACAAGAAGCTTTGGTTAGTGACCATCAAAACTACCCAAGCATTTCAAAAACTAACCTTGAGGAACCATGCCTTCTTTGTCCAAGTGGGCATAAGGTGTTCAATTACACTGGCCACAAGACACCCCCTTCTACAACGCCCACAAAAGTATCTGGTATACCTAAATACAGTCTCTCGTATATATAGTCTTCAGTGAAGTTCCTGCACATCCTCCACAGAACTTGAGCACAATAAGTGAGCATACATACCCACTCAACCATACCACAACCCACAAAAAGGGCTCATAAATATCAGACCAGGCTCCATATAACCTTGTGAGGATTCCTCTATCATCCCCATTACCCTAAAGTCCCAAAAGTGGCCGAACAAGGGTTTTGACAAGGTTTTTACAGCAACCCAATCCCAAAAACCAGTCCAAAACAGTGCATGAGCCTGCACAGAAAGCTAAAATAGGGGAAAACCCTCTATAATCCTCACCTATTTTGAGAACAACGATGTGGATTACGCTATTTTGGTGGGGCATCCTTTATCAACCACCATTAACCTCCACTTGAAATAGCAACTCCTAGCACTCCCAAAATGCGGATAAAGCTTCAGAATATCCTCTACCATAGTTTTGAGCCCATGGATTTGCCATCTATATTTAGCAAATCTTCCGCTTTGGTTTTTATGGATAGACGCTGCTAAGAATATGTCATTCCAGTGTTTAGGATACGTTAGCCATCTGCTTTGCTTCTTCCCCACTGAACGAGCCCTTCACACTTATGAGGGATGGCCCTAATGATGCAGAAGATCCCCAGTCCTACTGGACCTGAATCATCTTCATCCCCATGATACTTTTTTTGTCATTTCTGCCTATGCCCTATTAGAAACTGCCTCCTGCTTATCTTCTGAACATAATGAAACCAACTAAGATAAGCGCCGCTCAAAAAGATCCTCAACACATCCTCCGGATCTGGGTCAAAGTCGTCCTCATCTTCCTCCTCCTAGTTCTAACCTGAGCTTTCCCGCTCGTGGCAAGAATTCAAAATCCTTCCTCTACTTCTCTCGGTGTTTTACATGTTCTTAAGAAATGTCAATTGTAGACATTTATGGATGTATCTCAAAGTTTCATTTTGTATGAGTTGTAGATATTTCAGATGATGTATCTAGGTATATCTTGGAATATTGAGTTCAAGTAATGTAGTTTTACGAGTTCTCCTAGATGTGTTACCTGGAGACTATTCATATGGACATCAGAATTGGTCTATGCAACTTATTATGGATTGTAGCATATTGGACCATGTTTGGTCCTAATTTTTGCATCCCACTATAACTTTGGACAGTGTTTGGTCTTTATTTTTGCAGCTTATTATCGCTTTGCGTAGTGTTTGGTCATAATTTTTCCAATATTGAGAATGAAACATATAACAAGTCCCACGATTTTGATATCAAGTGATCGATGTTGATACAAGAGCATTTAGGTTATTAAGCCATCTTGTGTCAACTAAATATCAATGCTTGTGCCTTCCCTAACTAAATTGGCAGCATGAAGATAACCTTCATGGATCATCAGCACTTTAGCAAACTCTTAGAAGTGCAAAAAAATAATTTTAGTCAAGCAGATGCTTGTTAACATGAGTCTACATTAACTAACAATTATGAAACGACAACTCTACATTAAGCTCACAATACTAGCATACTCCCAATAACAACCCATAATTGTTCATATGCTCATTTTGAACATTTTAAAGATCAATGGAGATTCAAAGGATCACTCCACAAAGCACAAAATTGAAGGGAAGGATTTGAAGTAGGAAAGCTAGAATAGGAGGAAGGTAACTAATAGAGTGTGGGTGTTTGTGTAAGAACATAAAGTAGTGTTCAATCCAGAAAAGAACTACGTGTATCATTCTTCTCGTGTCTTATCCATAGGGAGAGGGAATGAGTGGGATGTGTATAATCTTTTTCCTTCATAAATAAAGATTAATAAAAGTTTGTGTTTGGCTTTCTAGTCTCATATTATGTGTGGGTATATGGTTGAAGGCTATAAAGAAACGACGTCCTTCATTGGAAGTGGTCAACCAAAATCTTATCTGTTTGTTGCACATGAACAATATGTGCCGACACATGGGACAAGAGTTTGCCATACATTCAACATGCCTATGACAAAGCTTTGGATAGTTTTATTGGGCATAGTTCATTGGAGACAAGTCTTGGGTTTTAGGCAAACGTGCCCCTTGGCATCGCATATGCCCAACCCATGAGTTCTTAGTCATGCTCATAGATGAAATAAGCCCATCAGTAAAGACAACACATCATAACTTGCCAACCACAAAAAAATATAAAGACAAAAATGATGCACATGAAGTGTCGTCTACATTCAAAGTTGTAGATAAGGTTTGGTTATTGTATAAAGGGTGCTTCAAAGGTTCTCATTAGAACTACAATACAGTCCCTAGATCATATTGTGTGCAATTGTAAAGAGTGTTTTTTTATACTTGCGCTTGCACTTAGTTTTGAATGTTGAGCTCCTCAAGTCGTTTTATCTTTTCCTGAGCCGGCAAAAGCTCAAAATCCTTTACACTAGGATTTTGTTTATCTGCAAGAGTACTAGAAGACTACCACTACTATGCGCACTTGTCAAGATGCACATTCATTGTTCAAAGTTGTCGAAGTTGGATAGTATGCAGATTAGGCTAAGTGTAACAACCTCTAACAACTTCACACTATTTTCACAGCTTATCAAAAACATGACTGGGCTCACCACTTCTCAAGAAGGGGCAAATGATCCAAGCACGAATGGGGTGACCTGTATGCTACCTATGTTGTTGCAATTCATGCGTTTACTATGAAATGGTGTGTTATAGACTCACTTGGTAGAACCAGGTGCTGAGAACACAACCACACCATAGAAAAACCAACCTACGTGGAAAACATTTGACTTGGTTTCTTGATTTGGTAGGGCAGTTTTGGCCCACAATTGCACTCTTGAGTTTTAAGTTGAAAAGAAGGGTGGTTTAGTGGAGACTTGTGATGAAAATCTAAAAGGGCATCATTGAGTTATGCATATGTATATACAAACACAAGGCATTTTGTTTTGATGATTAAGAGTACTTCCCTTTCAGGTGGGGTTATATGCAACAGTTCTCCATTCTCATTTGACTCGGGGAGAACATCAAAGTCAGATTTTGTATTTTATTGATTTGAGGCTAAACATTTCAGATTTCAAGTTTTTGTTTACTATTTTATTAATGATTTGATGTTGTGGATCCTAAGTTTATTGATATTCCACAAAGTTTTGGATTGTGAGTGAGAACTTGAATTGATGGATGAGTTACAAAAAGCTGTTGATACTTGACTGAAATTGTTGAGAACTTTAATACTTGGTTTGATGGGCAAGTGTTTATGAATTTGGCTCATTGTTGGTGATACTTGGTTAAGTCAATAGATGTTGATATATCTATTTGTGCACATTTTTTGGAGGTGACTTGCAGTTGAAAAAGTACATGTTTGTTGAGTATTATAAAAAGTGTTTATGTAATCTTGTTGCTAGAGATTTAATGTTGTCAGTAGGAATAAATGGTTATTTATTGGATACTTGTGATCAAAATGGATGTTGACTTTTGTTTGGGGACTTTGCACACTATTACAGGAATTTGTAAATGTATCTCAAAGTTTCATTATGTATGAGTTGTAGATATTTAAAATAATGTACCTAGAGATTATTCTTATTGGAATGAGGATCAATATTTGCATCTTATTGCAAATCACAGCATATTGGACAATGTTGGGTCCTAAATTTTATAGCCTATATTATCTTCGGACAATGTTTAGTCTTGATTTTCGCATCTTATTCTAGCATTGGATAACATTCAGTCCTAATTTTTGTAACATTTAGGATAGAACATATTACAGGTCCCATGAATTTTGATATCCAGTTGTTTGAGTGATTGATGTTGATGTAAAAGCATCTAAAATATCAATAAATCTTGTATCACCCAAAAGGATTATCAGTGTTTGCATGTTTTTGGGCTCAATTGGCAGCATGAAGACAACCTACATGGATTATTAACACTTCAAAAAATGAAATGGTAAAAAATAATTTTAGTCAAGCAAGTGGTTGTTAGCTTGGGTCTGATTTAACAAACTCTTATCAAACCAACGCTTTAATTAAGTGGCAGTTGGGCTCAATATAGTCACATAATCCCAATAATGACCTAGAATTGTTTGGATGCCCATTTTAAGCATTTTCAAGATCAATTACAATTCTAATAGTCACTCCATGTGGAAAAAAAGTGAAGGAAACTATTTGGAGAAGGCAAGATGGAGTTAGAAGAAGAAGAATAGTAGAGCGTGGGTGATTGGCTAAAATCCCTAGAAGAACACAAAGCAGTAATCTGTCCACAGAGGAATTGTGTGTCATTCTTCTCTTGTGTTGTGGTCATAGGGAGATGGGGAGTGTGGTGTGTAATTTTTGTCATTCCTCAAGAAAGATCTATAAATGTGTTTGGGTTTCTGGTCTCATATTATTTGTGGCTATTTGATTAAAGTTAGCAATGACAAGGCTATCCTTCAGTGAAAGTGGTCAATTGAATTTTTGTCTATTTGTTGTACATGCACAACATGCACCCAAAAACATGGGATGAGAATTTTCCATACATTAAACATGCATACAACAAAGCTTTGTATAGTTTTATTAGGCATAGTTCATTTCAAACAAGTCTTGTGTTTTAGTTAGACGTGCCCCTTGACATCGCATATGTTGCACCCACAAGTTCTTAGTCATGCTCACAAATGAAAGAAGCCCATTAGTAAAGACAACACATCCTAACTTTCCAACCACAAAATATAGATAAAAATGATGTGTATTAAGTGTCATCTACATTCAAGGTTAGAGATAAGGTTTCGTTACTTTTGTATAAAGTGTGTTTCAAAGGTTCTCATTAAAAGTACGGTATGGTCCCTATGTCATATAGTGTGTGGTTGGGGAGAATGCTTTCATATACTTGGCCATGCACTTAGTTTTCAATGTTAAGCTCCTCAAGTCATATTTTTTGTGTTTGCTTGAGTATGCATATTAGCCTAAGTGTTCCAATATCCAACAAATTCACACCATTTACACAGCTTATCAAAGACAGGATTGGGCTCATCGTTTCTCAAGAAGGGGCAAATGATCCAAGCACAACTTGGATGACTTGTGCACTATGTCTACTGTTGTCATTCATGCATCTGTTATGCACTAGTGCACTATAGACTCACTTGAATGCACTAAGTGCATAAAACACTAACAAGCCTCAGAGAAACCAAACTGGGAAACAGTTGCATGTGCATGGAAGTCATCACATCACCTACACACTCACCGCCGACACACGCCAAGGAAGATGGAATGTTGATCATTACAGAGCCAAAACCATTTTGTGATTGCTCTTTGTTGTAATTGTATATATAATCATACCTGACCTTGAGAAAAGTGATTCTTCGACTCCTAGGTTCATCATACTTGTTCTATTCTAGCTAAACAAATCAGCGAGGATTTTCATCCTTGGGCTATAATCATGGGAATTTTATTTCTCAATCTTTTGGTTTATTGTACATGTGTTTTATACCAATCATATTGAATATAAGACCATTATTCTAGTGTGTTCTTCTATCATAACATACTACTATCAAAGTATAAGATTATAACATCGTATATTATTGTGTTGAGCTCTACACCACCATCATGGGCCCCTTACTGCAAATCAATGAGCCCGAGGGTTTAGACTACATCAATCCTTACCATGTGTTGGAAATTGCATAATCTCAATGGCAGAAAAGGGATTGACACTCAAATGGGGAATGAGTGATTTTAAACTTTGGATTGAAAACAATCACAAGGTTAAAACCTTGATGTCCCAACACTCGATAAAGCATGCTTTACAATGATCAATAAAAGTCCACATCTATTTGTGGTTTTTATTTATAGTAATTTTTGCATGGACTTTCCTATAAAAACTTAGATAAGGAAAAGCTCCTTAGATTTATACCTATAATTTTTTTCAGAATATGCACTTACTCCTTACTCAATGATTATAACAAGGGTGGTTTACTTGTGGTTTGCTTTACTTTCACTTGCTTCTTATAGTTTTGCATTATCAATTGCATTTTTAGAGCAAACTCTTCCACCTCAACTTGACTTTTGTGTATGTTGTTCTTCATGAGACCGATATATGCTTTTTGGTTGGTGTGCTCAACACTATTGTACCATCTACTAGTGCCCAAAATCATGTTGTGTCTAATGTCAAGCCAAAAGCTATTGAATATGTTATCTGTAAACCTAAGGTTATTCAAATGAAGTCTAACCCATTTGTGTATAAAATACTCGATCATACTCCTATTTTCAGTCTGCACTTGTTTGAATTTGGGAGACAATGAAAACCAATAAACACCATGTTGGCCTAGGGTTTAATGGCATTGTGCATTTTAATAATCCAAAGTACTCTAAACCCATTTGATTTGTAACAGAAGAACTTGTGAATAAATGTCAAGTTGAATATTCACCTATTGGTCAATCATCTGAGGTCTAAACCTCTAAATTGTCAACTCAATCGAAATCACATTGTACCAAATACAGTGAAGTCCAAACTTATTCTCATTGTATACATCGAGGTCATACTTCTAGCTCTTGCTTTGACTAGTATCCTTGTATATCATGTGATCAACATACTCATTCATCGATCATTGTTATCTATGAGATCCACCTACAAAGTCTATAATCCTTTTAGAAAATGATCTGAGGCTATTTCTTATCCAAATCTTATAGGAGAGTCCAATCCACACTTGATGATGGTGATGATTTGTCTAGTCATGATGCTATTATTGATCATGTTGGTGTTGACTTTGATTCCTTTGATGTGTATGAGATCAAATTTTATAGATCTTGTCGAGTGTGATTATACTAGCATAAATTATTAGCCTAATGTTGATGCTCTTGTTCTTGAAATGTCTCTTGGTCTATTTGACAAGTGATACCTTCATGAGTGGATTGTAGAGTTGGACCTAATTCCTACAGATGAAGTTTGTGCATCAACTTGTTTATATGTTGACGAGATTATTGATATGTTATGTAATCAATTAGAACTTCAGGTCGAGCATTTTTTTATTATCTCCATCAATGTTGATTTAGTATCTATGACTTCTCATTCCCATTGGGACACTTTTGACCATGATCTTCTCGACGAGCATTGTCAAATGTTTGTTGAGCAAAGTTATTCTTTTTTATCGAAAAGGCTGGTTATTCAACACATGATGATCTTTGAGGATTTTATTTATTTGAGGCTATGCAGATTGTCTTGTTTTCTCCTTATATAATTAGTAGGGCAGTTTTGGCCCACAATTGTGCATTGAGTTATCATTTGAAAACCTGAAAGGGTGGTTTAATGGAAATTTGTGATGAAAACTCACAAGGGCGTCAGTGAGTTATGCATTTGTATGTACAAGTACCAAGTATTTTGTGTTGATGATTCGAAGTACTTCCCTTTCAAGTGGTGTTATATGCAATGGTTCTCCAATCACATTTGACCGAAGAGGAACATTAGGATTCAAATTTCAAGTTTTTCAGATTGCATACATTGTTGATTTGAGGTTACACATTTCAAATATTATGTTTCATTTTGTTGACTGTTGAGTGCGTTCATGTTGTGGATCCTATGTTTATTAATACTCCACAAATTTGTGAATTGTGAATGACAACCTGAATTGATGGATAAGTTATGGATAGTTGTTACGACTTGATTGAGATTGTTGATTACTTGAATACTTGATATGATGGGTGAATGTTTGTGGATTTAGATCATTATTATTGATACTTACTTTAGCCAACAAATGTTGATATGTCTGCTTGTGTGCCTTATGATTTTTTTTTGAGGGACTTATAGTAGTCAAAGAAACAATTGAGTGAGGATTAGAGAAACTATTTGTGTATCTTGTTGCTCTAAATTTGATGTTTTTAGTACAACTAGAAGTTTATTGATTGGATACTTTTGATCATTGTTTATGTTGACTTTTGTTTGGGTATATTGCACACTAATTGCTTGTAGATGTATCTTAATGTTTCATTATGTATGAGTTGTAGATATTACAAATGATAGACTTATGTATATCTTGGCATATCAAGTTTGAGTGATTACAGTTTTGTGAGAAGTTGTCTCAAATGTGCTATCCAGAGACTATGCATATTGACATGAGGATTGGCCTTTGAAACTTATTGCGTATTGCAACACTATTTATATTAAATAGTGTTTGGTCCAGGGTTTTGCAGCGTATTGTAACTTTGAATAGTGCTAGGTCTTTATTTTTTTAGCTTATTATATATTTGCATAGTGTTTTGTCCTTATTTTTGCAACATTGAGGATGGAACATATGATAGATCCCAAGATTTTCGATATCCAATTTTTTGAGTGATTGATGTTGATGCAAGACCATCTAGGTTATCAAACAATCTTGTGTTGGCAATTTAGTGTCATGGTGTACAAGGAGATTGTTGTATGTAATATTATTGTTGATGTCAAATGATAAATGTTCTATCAAGCATTAATGACAAAGGTGTTGAGATGTGTTGAGCTGAACAAATCAGTTGTAGAGTCCTCATGGAGATTGTATGTGCACCTTGAATTCCCAAAATAGTCATATGAATGCCTTTGTCAGTTTGTTGAGTATGGCTTAGTACATATTTTTTTGGTGACTACATTTGCATATATGGCGACACCTGGAGGAAACAATCACACCAAGCTACTCAAGTTTGTGCCTATTCCTTATGGTCCAAGTTCTAAGTCATGCGGATGGAAAGAGCAAAAGTTATGCAAGTGCAAAGTAGGGCTCCTAGGCAATTGAATGGTATCTAAACACTTAGTCGATTTTACAAGCTTGGGAATTCTTTCAGGAAAGTGCTTGGGAATTATTTCGAGAGAATTGACTCTAGGAATTCTTTCAAAAATATTGGTGAAGACAATTTTTTCGAAACAGTTGTCTGCAACACAGTTTTCGAAGGAAATGAGTTTGCCTGTGAATTCTTTTGGAACAATTGTCTCGAAGGAAAGTCCCAAAGGAAATGATTCAATCAATAGTTGTCGAAGGGTATTTTTGAAAAAAGCCGAAGGGTAAGTGGACCTTTACAAAAAAGCCAAAGGATATGTAGACGCTTGCAAAAATGCCGAAAGGTATTTTGCAAAAGGCCGAAGGGTATGTGGACCTTTACAAAAAAGCTGAAAGGTATGTGGATCGTTCAAAAGTTTCCAAAGGGATCTTTTCAAAAAGCCGAAGGGTACATTTGCAAAGTGCCAAAGGGTATGTGGATCTTTACAAAAATGCCAAAGGATAAGTGACCCAAACCAAGGCTCCAAAAGGTACTTTACGAAATCCTAAAGGGTATGTGTCCTAAACAAACGAGCAAAGAATTGTAGGGCAATTCAAATGTCCTGAAGGACGCTTAGACAAAAAGCCCGGAGAAATTGTCCCAAAATGTCTTAGGCAAAGAGCACGCAAAAATTGTTCCGAAGGGCACTTAGACATTCTTTCGGGGAAATTGTCTCGAAGAGCACGTAGACAAAAAGCCCGCAACAATTTGTCCCAAGGATATGATCCGAAGGGTATGTGCCACAAACAAGAGCTTCCGAAGGACACTTTCGAAAGAAGGGCATAGATGAATTCTTTCTAAGAATTTGTCTAGGGCAAGTGGACGCTTACAAAGTTTTCGAAGGATATTTCGGATGAAGTATAGGACACTCACAATATTGTCGAAGGATCAAGGCGAGATTAAAGATCGAGCAATTCTGAAGAGATCAACAAAGGGGAAGTATCTCAAAGATGTCGAAAGAAATGAGATAACGTCAATATGTTGAAGTTTAACGACGCAATAGAAATATTAAAGATCAAGCATATTGAATATAATTGAAAGGAGCGAAAGCGATCCAATTATATAGGAAATAGCGAGATACAAAAAGGAGCTCGATGGTTAGACTTGGCACGAAGAAAGAAATCAAAGGCTTGCATTTAATATGTTCTCAACGGACAAATGATGAAATTAAAAACACCTGTGAATGGTTATATAAAGCTCGAGATTAATTGATCCAACCGATCAATCCTCGATTAAGGAAACGACGCAAATAGGACAGAGAGTTGAACATTGCAATGTGATGCATGATCCGAGACACAGGAAAATGTATAATTCAAAGTCACATTAAATGAGAATCAAGAACTAGAACCGGTTAAGTGCAATTGAAGTATGAATGCAATTGGAGACATGAAACCCTAAAATTCATTATATATACACGACATCAAAAACATTGTTGCATTGTTACTGCTGTCATCGCAATTTTGAGAGTGAGTAAAATGTTGTTGATGAGAGATATATGCAGACAGAGTAAAAAAGGAAGAAAAAGGGGGAATGAAACGTGTGTGAATAAAATATATCCAGACATATGCAGATAGAGTAAAATGTTATCGATAAGAGACATATGCAGATAGAGTAAAAGTTAGAGAGAAAAGGGAATGAAGTGTGTTAAAATAGGAATATATCCAGACACCAAGAGCGTAAGGCAAAGAAAAAGTGAAGACACACAGAGAATGTGCAGAGTTTGAGCAGTTACAAACAAGACTTGTAACAGAGTAATGAGCTGGATTCATTTAGCTTCATAAATCTGATAGGTTGGTGCCGTCAGATAGACTAAGTTGGTGCTCAATTAGATAGTGGGTGCTTCCTTAGAGTGGGTGTTCTTGAATGTAACCAGTGAGGTTTGCTAGTGAGACATGTAATTGTGAGGTTAAATTAGAACAGTAGATTCTAGCAGCTATTCTCATCGTGGTTTTTCTCTTTGGGTTTTTCACGTATAAATCTGGTGTATTGTGGTTTTGTGTTTGTGTGTGCTCTCTACATCTATTGTTTGATATGCATATGTTTTGTGTCCTCATAAAAAAGGTTAAAGAACAAGTTTTTTTACCCCCCCTCTTAGTAGATAGTTGTGTTCAACATCTTGCATCACCCAAAATGATTCGTAGTGTTTGTGCATTTCTGAGTTCAATTGGAAGCATGAAGACAACCTTATGGATCATCAAAACTTCAACAAACTCCTGAAAGTGGAAAAAAATAATTTCAATCAAACGAACACTTCTTAATGTAAGTCTGCGTTAACCATCAATTATGAAACCACCATTCTACATTAAGTGGTGGATTTGCCCACTATGATTGCAAACTCCCATTAATAACCCAAAATTGTTTGAAAACCCATTTTGAGGGTTTTAAGATTCCAAGAGTCACTCTGTGGGACACAAAAACAAAGGGAAGGATTTAGAGCAAGCATGTCGGAGTTGGAGGAAGTTTACTAATCGATTGTGGGTGCTTGGGTAAAAAGCCCAAAAGAACATATAGTGTTTAGTCTTCCACCTCGACTTGACTTTTGTGTATGTTGATCCTCATGAGACCGATGTACACCCAAAGAGAGTACCATCTACTAGTGCCCAATATCATGCTATGTCTAATGTCAAGCCAAAAGCTATTAAATATGTTATCTGTAAACCTAAGGTTGTTCAAACGAAATCTAACCCATGTGTGTATAAAATACTCATTCGTAATCCTATTGTCGAGTCTGCACTCATATAAATCTGGAATACAATGAAAACCAATAAACACCGTGTTGGCCTAGGGTTTAATGGCATTATGCGTTTTAATATTCCAAAGTACTCCAAACCCATTTGATTTGTAACAGAAGATCTTGTGAACAAATGTCAATTTGAATCTTCACCTATTGGTCAATCACTTGAAGTCTAAACCTCTAAATTGTCAACTCAATCGAAATCACCTTGTACTAAATACAATGAAGTCCAAATTTATCTCAATGTCTACATCGAGGTCATACCTCTAGCTCTTGCTTTGACTTATATCCTTGTATATCATGTGACCAACATGCTCATTCATCGATCAATGTTATCTACGAGACCCACCTACAGAGTCTATAATCCTTCTAGACAACGATCCGAGGTTAATTTCTTGTCTAAATCTTATAGGAGAGTCCAATCCACTCTTGATGATGGTGATGATTTGTCTAGTCATGATGCTATTATTGGTCATGTTAGTATTGACTTTGATTCCTTTAATGTGTATGAGATCAAATTTTGTAGATATTGTTGAGAGTGATTATACTAGCATACCACCCTGATGTTGAAGCTCTTGTTCTCTTGGACTATTTGACAAGTGATACCTTGATGAGTGGATTGTAGAGTTGCACCTAATTTCTACAGATGAAGTTTGTGCATCAACTTCTGGTTTATATGTTGATGAGATTATTGATATATTATGTGATCAATTGGAACTTCAAGTTAAGGATTATTTTATTATCTCCATCAAATTTGATTTAGTATCTATGGCTTCTCATTCCCATTGGGACACTTCTGATGATGATCTTCTCGATGAGCACTGTCAAATGTTTGTTGAGCAGTGTTATTCCTTTTCTATCAAAGAGGTTGGTTATTCAACACATGATGATCTTTGAGGATTTTATTTATTTGAGGCTATGCAGATTGGCTTTTTTTCTCCTTTTATAATTGGTAGGGTAGTTTTGGCCCACAATTGTGCACTTGAGTTGTAATTTGAAAAAAACGAAAGGGTGGCTTAATGGAGATTTGTGATGAAAACTCACAAGGGCTTCATTGAGTTATGCATCTGTATATACAAGTACCAAGTATTTTGTGTTGACGATTCAAAGTACTTCCCTTTCAGGTGGTGTGATATGCAGAAGTCCTCCAATTGCATTTGACCGAAGAAGAACATTAGGAGTCAAATTTCAAGTTTTACAGATCTCATACTTTGTTGATTTGAGGTTACACATTTCAAATATTAAGTTTCATTTCGTTGATTGTTGAGTACTTTCATGTTGTGGATCCTACGTTTATTGATACTCCACAAATTTGTGAATTGTGAATGAGACCCTAATGTTGAAGCTCTTGTTCTTGAAATGTCTCTTGGACTATTTGACAAGCGATACCTTGATGAGTGGATTGTAGAGTTGGACCTAATTCCTACAAATGAAGTTTGTGCATCAACTTCTTGTTTATATGTTGACGAGATTATTGATATATTATGTGATCAATTAGAGCTTCAAGTTGAGGATTATTTTATTATCTCCATCGAAGTTGATTTAGTATCTATGGCTTCTCATCCCCATTGGAACACTTATGTTGATGATCTTCTCGACGAGCACTGTCAAGATGAGCATTGTCAAATGTTTGTTCAGCAGTGTTATTCCTTTTCTATCAAAGAGGTTGGTTATTCAACACATGATGAGCTTTGAGGATTTTATTTATTTGAGGCTATATAGATTGGCTTTTTTTCTCCTTGTATAATTGGTAGAGCAGTTTCGGCCCACAATTATGCACTTGAGTTGTAATTCGAAAACCCAAAAGGGTGGCTTAATGGATATTTGTGATGAGAATTTGCTAGGGCATCATTGAGTTATGCATCTATATATACAAGTACCAAGTATTTTGTGTTGATGATTCAAAGTACTTCCCTTTCAGGGGGTGTGATATGCAGTAGTTCTCCAATCACATTTCACCAAAGAGGAACATTAGGAATCAATTTTCAAGTTTTACAGATTTCATACTTTGTTGATTCGAGGTTACACATTTCAAATATCAAGTTTCATTTTGTTGATTGTTGATTACTTTCATGTTGTGGATCCTAAGTTTATTGATACTCCACAAATTTGTGAATTGTGAATGAGACCCTGAATTGATGGATGAGTTATGGACAATTGTTACTACTTGATTGAGATTGTTGATTACTTCAATTCTTGATTTGATGGGCGAGTGTTTGTGGATTTAGCTCATTGTTGTTGATATTTACTTTAGCCAACAAATGTTGATCTGTCTACTTGTGTGCGTTATCGAAAATTTTGGAGGAATTTGTAGTAGTCAAAATACCAATTGAATGAGGATCACATAAACTATTTGTGCATCTTGTTGCTCTAAATTTGATGTTTTCAGTACAACTAGAAGTTTATTGATTGGATATTTGTGCTCGTTGCTTATGTTGAATTTTGTTTGGGAATATTGCACACTACTTGTATACATTTGTAGATGTATCTTGATGTTTTATTATGTATGAATTGTAGATATTTTAGATGATAGACTTAGGTATATCTTGGCATATTGAGTTCGAGGGATTACAATTTTGCGAGATTATAGTTTTGTGAGAAGTTATCTCAAATGTGTTATCTAGAGACTATGCATTTGACATGAGGATTGGCCTTTGCAACTTAATGCGGATTGCAACATATTGAATAGCGTTTGATCCTGGGTTTTGCAGCAAATTGTAACTTTGAATAGTGTTTGGTCTTGATTTTTGTAGCTTATTATATATTTGCATAGTGTTTGGTCCTTATTTTTGCAACATCGAGGATGGAACATATGATAGATCCCAATATTTTTAATACCCAGTTTTTGAGTGATTGATGTTGATGCAAGACCATCTAGGTTATCAAGCAAACTGGCGTCACCTAAGAAGATTTTTAGTGTTTGCGCATTTCTAAGTTCAATTAGAAGTATGAAGACAACCTCATGGATCATGAACACTTCAACAAACTACTGGAAGTGGAAAAAAATGATTTCAATCAAACGGACACTTCGTAATGCAAGTCTACGTTAACCATAAATTATGAAACCACCACTCTACATTAGTTGGTGGTTTTGCCTGTGGTGATTGCAAACACCCAGTAATAGCCCAGAATTGTTTGGAAACCCATTTTGAGTGTTTTCAAGATCAATGATGATTCCAAGAGTCTCTCTGTAAGACACAAAAGCGAAGGGAAGGATTTGGAGCAAGCATGTTGGAATTAGATGAAGTTTACTAATAGATTATGCGTGCTTGGGTAAGAAGCCCAGAAGTACATATAGTGTTTAGTCATAGGGAGGAGTGAGTGCGGTTTTTGTAATTTTTTTCCTTCCTCAAGAAAGATCAATAAAAGTGTGTTTGGGTTTTCGCTCTCATGTTCTATGTGAATATATGGTTAATCACTACAAGGACAAGGTTTTCCTTCATTGGAAGTAGTCAACCAATTTTTTGTCTGTTTGTTGCATATGTACAACAACATGCGCCCACACACATGAGATGAAAGTTTGCCATACATTCAACATGCCTACAACAAAGTTTTGGATAGTTTTATTGGGCATAGTTCATTTCAAACACGTCTTTGGATTTAGGTAGACATGCCTCTTGACATTGCATATGGTGCACCCATGAGTTCTTAATCATGCTCACAAGAAAAGGACACCCATCAATAATTATAACACATCCTAACTTGCCAACCACAAATAGGATGAAGATAAAAATGATACGCATTTTGATTCATCTACATTAGTGGCGATATTGACCTTGTATCAAG
The DNA here is from genome assembly GCA_037957365.1 of Torreya grandis. Lineage (NCBI taxonomy): Eukaryota > Viridiplantae > Streptophyta > Pinopsida > Cupressales > Taxaceae > Torreya > Torreya grandis. The sequence continues at coordinate 1,495,503 of JARHVA010000814.1, forward strand.
TGGAATGACATTATATATTCCAATATTATGAGAACAAGGTTTAGGCCCTAAGTTGTGTGGACACTAACTTACTGTGGTTCGTAAAAAGTACTTTTGAAAAGGTTTAGAAATGTAGAAAGGTTTATTGTCAGACCTAACCACAGGGAAGATGAGGAAAAGGAAGTAAATATTTCAAAGCCATCATTGCTAGCATCTCTAAGGGTTTCAAACCCTAAGCTAACCTTGATGGGAAACTTATAATAAATAAACCCAAGTCAGGGTTATTACTCACATTGAAATAATGAAAGGAAGTGCCCAACAAGCAAAGAAGAATACTTTTTGGGTTGATTGTCTAATTGATTAGCCAAGCAATGATGTGTTCCAATGATATTATTATGCCATTGATTAAATATTGCATGCAACTAGGTCATGCAAACCTTGATACCCTATCAATCTACCATTATTCGACCTATGCATCTAGCCCTGGAACAAGTCTTAAGGCATGAGTATTGGAAAACAAAAGGTACATAACTTCAATTTGTTTGCTTAAGGTCGTAGTGGCTGGTATAATGGAATGCCCTAGTTCTTATATATATATATATATATATATATATATATATATATATATATATATATATATATATATATATATATATATATATATATATATATATATCTGTGTGTGTGTGTGGGCAGTGGGGCAGTAGTTGAGGAAGTAATCTAGCGTATGCAACTAGATAGTGTAAGCCAATGCACATTCTAGTGGCCTTGATGGTGAGTTTCTTATCTCTCGGCATGCCTTCTCTTTCCATTATTTAGAAATTCACTGAATTTGGTTCATGTTTGCTTCCTTTTGTGAACTCTGTTGTTGAAAATTGAAAATGGGTATGAATGCTTCATTGGATGGTATTTGTTTTAATATGAAGGTATACAACTACCAATGTCAAGGCATAGGCATAGAGGTGTATACACACCCTAGGATGTTGTGTGGAATGTTGGACTCTGAACACTCCAAGTATGGATTTATGCATTAATAAATGGTTCTTTCCATTGCTATGATAAAATCTTTGCTTATCGGTTTTCCAGTCATAGTTAATCTTACATAGATCTTGGCAAAGTATTTTGAAAATGATTATTCATGTGGAAATATCTTATGGACATGCATTTTCTATATCACTGATGAACTATCTTTATCTCTATTTTTTAAATTTTATAACGTGGGTTGAAATAAATGAATCATTTACTTTATAAGTGGGTTGAAAGAAAGGAATCATTTACTCTTGAATGTTATTATATAGGTAAGGGAAAGACATGCCGACTATATGTTGATCTCCTTTTTTATGACTAATGCAAATTTGATAGTTTATCTGTGAATGCAAAATCTTGTTATGTCTATTGAGAATTTTTCTTTAAGAGTTTAATGGGCAATCATGGCTTAAATTGTCGTAAAGGTCGTTTTTGTTGTAGTAGCATGCGCATAGAAGGGATAACTAGATTGATTTGTTGTAAATTTTAGTTGTTTCAAGTATATATAGGAAATAATGCCTATATTACTAAATTAAGACCCTTTTGGCTAACCTTGTAAAGGCTAAATTGAAAGGGGCAGCCTTTTAATAAGCATTGTATTATCATAGTAAAAAAACTCATATTTGTTAGGCCAAAAATTTGACTGCAACTTGGGACTCGGGTGTTTCTCACCTTTATCGCTATTTTAAAAAACATGTAAATTCACAATATAAACTTAATTAACATGTAAAACATTGTTAAATGACATGAGAAATGAATGTAGAGAATGCCATATGTATATTTTCTATTATTTTTTTACCAAAAAAGAGTACAAACTATAAAGTACAAAACTAAAAAATACAATGCTCATAGAGTCATATAAAAATGGAGTATGCACTTCAAATTTCAACTTCAAACTCAAAGTTCAATGTTAATCACTGTAATTTGGATTCGAAGTACACTTGACAGTATGTAATATGCTTGAAAATTACACTTGAATATGGATTTCATTCATTCATGCATATGTAAACAATAATATGTCAGGTTGTAAACAATAATATCAATTTTCAAATATGTATGTATGACTATCAGACTTGACTGAGTATGCATGACTGTATCAGACTATATCAGAATTGACTACGGATTTCTTTCATTTATGTATGACTGTATCAACCTCGACTATAATCACTTGAAGCCTTGAAGTGAGTTGTGACCATGAAATTGAGGGCTTAAACTTGAAGCCTTGAAGTGATTGTACTGAGAGTCTGTAATATCAATTTATCAAATATGTATGATAGTATCAATGAAGTATAGATTCAAATCTTGCCATAATACGGTATACCCTAGCCAATATTTCAAACTTTCACTGCTGAATCGATGTTATTCAGATGACAAATCTATGCCCTGATTCAAATCTTGTTGTAAATCCGCAACTAGAAAAAATGTAGAAAACTCAAACGATGATAAAATCACTTTTTTTAACCTAGGCTTTAATTGTGATACTTGGCGAGTCACGAAAAATTAATCATTGAATTTTGTTGAGTAATCAAAGTGATTACTCAGTGAAAATTGTCGATTAATCGCAAAAAATCAAATCGTGATTTTTGGAAAGATATATTGTTATGCTTCCTAAATATGATAAATAACCAATTTATGACGAGATTTGAAACTTTGCATTTAGTATGTTGTATGAACCCATGTATGGGCTATCTAATTAATGAATCATATTGAAATTAAAAAATACTCTAGCTATTAGACAATTGTTGCACACTAAGTAGTCTTCCACTTTTGAAATTTTAATCTAAAGATAGTATGTTATGTTTAAAAGTGAGGTACCTTTTTGTAAGTTGGTTTAGATTAGGATCTATGCTTGACCTTCATTACACTTTATGCATCATATTGTGATGAATAATTGCAGACATTTGTTTATGTTCGTATCAAGGTTGTTCATGAGGCCAATACAATTTTCATGTTTGTACCCAATAGGCCTTTAATAGGAAGTGACTAGTAGTATTAAAAAAATAATTTAGACTTATTTTGGACACTTATTATTGATAAGTACTCTGCCTACACCATCTAAGAGGGAATTTCATGTGGGGAGTGACCGTCTTGCAACCATGGGATGAATCTTGTAATGGATTGTGACTATGTGAATAAGATCTCAAATGTAAACTAGTCTTATACTTGTAGGGATCAAGAAACCCTAGACCCAACATTGGGTTCACAACAAGTATAAATGTATTTAAAGTCTAGAACATTGTTTGAGCAGCCAGCAGTAATGCTAAAGAATAGATACACCAAATTCTAATCTGCCCTAGAACAAGGATCTCTACAAATCTTGACTCTTGTTCTTAACTTAATAATGTTGGGGTTGGTATTATCTGAAACATCATATTAACAATGTTCAGGAAAAGACAATAGTGATACCCAAATTCGGGGCACATTGTTGACGTCAAATGTGAATATGAAAAAGGACTCGATCACACTATGATGAATGTATAAAATGCTAAAAAGGTTCTTTTGTCTTGAGTTGTCCATAAACTTGTAATGCCTCAGGCAACATTGCCGATACAAATACGAGTACAAATATGGGTACAAGAATCGGCTATGTGGATACAAAGATATTTTTTTTTTTTTTTTTTTGGGGTGGGGGGGGGGGGGGGCGGTGTGGTTGGATTCATTTTGGATACGACCATACAAAAATATAACATAAAAATATAGCCATATAAGCAAAATTAACCACATAATGTGCATAGAGGAAACAAAATAAGTTAAATAACCACAAAACTTACTCATAATCTAATGCCAAATATCATAATATTCAATCGTCGAAGTTAAATTAGTTTTATTTTAAATGAAAGTTAGTGCTTAGAGTTGATATTAAACAGGAAATCAAACAATGGGAGACCAACCATAAAACTTGCAACATTGTATGGGCCCTCATAGAAGCCAAAAACTTCTGTGAATATGTCTTTCTATATTCGAGACAAAAATTTAAGATTCCAAGTGCATGTTACATGATTGCAACATTTATTTAATGTAATATAGTTAAAATTTTATGATCCACACTTCCCAGAAGAAGCTTATTTAATGTTGTAGATATTATGAATAGAGTTGAAGTAGACAAATATTGTAATGACACATATTTATTGCATTAGTACTGTGTTTACTTTATCTAAACTAACACCACTAGATACTGATGGGTGATTGTGCACCTTGCCATTCTATTAAATGAAATTCACTTGTGAACTATTCACATATGACAACAGAGTCTAAATGTCAAACATTTTTTCACAAGGCTTTCTTTTCCACACTGCTACGATGAGCTTTTGGAATCTTAAGATGCACTGATGACTGAGTTTTTCAAAGTGCCTTCATATAGAGTGCTAATTTTTAGATATGACATGGAGTTTGAAGATGAATTAGGACTGATCGCAGTATGGAAACAAGCAACAGGTGTTTGCAATCTTGGTCAGCCATTAATGAAACCAATCATGCTTAAAACACACCCAAAACTCCAACCTCCAACCTCCCTCTTCCCTCCTCACCCACCACAAAAATTTATGAGTTGCCTGAATTTTTGTTTTCGACGAGACTATGCCTTTTTGTGGCTCTTGTTAATAGTAAATACTAACTATGAATGAAAACCAATGCATAAATGACAAAAGCCAATGGCATTTTGAGAATATATATTACAGTATTAATGGCCATCTTATAATAATCAACTCAACTAACCTGGCCAAACTATATTTAAATGTTTTTTTGGGGTCCATATTTGACTTTTCATGCAGCAAAATTGAAAAAAAAAAAATCATGTTTTTCCTTCTATACGGGGGGCCGGGGACGTGCGGGGGGAGGAAACGTGCAGGGTACATCACTGTCCCTATGGGTATGGCCGCATATCATATCCTGGATCATTTCATATCATATCCCTGAGGGCTAGCAGCAATATCCGGTAATGGAGGCCTCAAGTAATCTTGGAAGTAGAGTGGCCTAATATAACGGTAACTACACTTAAGACTAGATTGTGTATTCTACCTTCAAGCCTGACGTAAATAAACATACCATACACCTGAGGTAGTGTATTGGGATGTACAATTGCTCCCTTAGAAAACTTTGATAAGAATATTAACTTTATGCATGTAATATTGTACCGTCTTATGATTTGGCTAATCTAGAGTTATGGCAATTGATAGAAGTTTTAACCATATACTCAGTCACACTAGTGGTACTGGATTTTTTCTACCAAACTCCTAGCTCTACTAAGATAACACTAAAAAGGTATAGGCTCATGGTGTAAAGGGTTAGTTTTTCAATCATGAATTCAATTGGAAACAAGTGTGTTATTTATTGTTGTTGTACACTCAGTATATGAATCAAGCATGCAATGTTGGATATACTTAGGAGTGGTTAATGGATTGTTGTTTTATATAATCATAACTATAAATGTACTTGTTGTCCATGTTTTGCATTATTGCAAAAGGGATTAAGTTTACTCTAAGTACCCTTATTAGAATTGAATACCATGATTAATATCTTTTACTCCTCTAATGGATCCTCGCATTCATTTATGTTGTAGTTTAATGGGAAGAAGCTCGAAGCTCATGAGAGAAGGGAACAATGGTTCAAAGCTGCTAAACAATGCATGTGTCTTCCTTAGTAAAGTTAAACAAGTTGTATCTCGTTCCTATTAAAAATGGTGATCCATTACTGGGCATTGCAATTATGATGATAAGCTCTGTGAAACAGCCCTGGTTTGACTATACATTGTTATCAATTCAGTCAAGGTTGGGCATGCTCTCTTGACCTCAGAACCCTTGTGGCTTGAATATGCTCTAGTTTACTTGGGCATGCTCTCTTGACCTCAGAACCCTTGTGGTTTTGCATTATTGCAAAAGGGATTAAGTTTACTCTAAGTACCCTTATTAGAATTGAATACCATGATTAATATCTTTTACTCCTCTAATGGATCCTCGCATTCATTTATGTTGTAGTTTAATGGGAAGAAGCTCGAAGCTCATCAGAGAAGGGAACAATGGTTCAAAGCTGCTAAACAATGCATGTGTCTTCCTTAGTAAAGTTAAACAAGTTGTATCTCGTTCCTATTAAAAATGGCGATCCATTACTGGGCATTGCAATTATGATGATAAGCTCTGTGAAACAGCCCTGGTTTGACTATACATTGTTATCAATTCAGTCAAGGTTGGGCATGCTCTCTTGACCTCAGAACCCTTGTGGCTTGAATATGCTCTAGTTCCCTTCTACCAGCTGCTTGGAAACAAAAATAAATCAGTCTGATTGTCATATCTGATCCACCATCTGGATATTAGCCTGAATCTGGTTCAACTTGTGGTCATTACATACGAAACTTGGCAGTGGCTAAACATCTCCAGATAAAGACATTTCTATCAGGCCTAATACAACTGTTATTACATCTAATATTGGGAATTGAACTTGGTTTGGACATGTCCATAATATATATATATATGGATTTGAACCTGGTTTGGAAATTATATCTACTATTGGGAATTGGCCTTGGTTTGGACATGCGCATTATATATATCTAATATTGGGAGTTGGCCTTGGTTTGGACAAGTGCAATATATATATATATAAAAGGTGGTTTTTCATATTGTTATATAAAATGACTTTGTGTTTGTTGGATAGTCCCAGAACAGTGAATACAACTGAGATGAAGTAATGAAATTTATATTAAGACAAATAGCTTAAAGGTCTTACATTTAAATTTTAAGACTAATAACAATCGTTTTAAAAGAGTTTAAATATTGATTATGATGGTTAAGTTGGGACCTGGTATCTGGTTGAATTAATGTATGAATAAGGCTAAAACAGAGTTTCTTTCACATTTACATGCATATGCTCTGCCTTCTTATGGTCTGTACTTCTAGTATAAGCTTCTCTCTCTGTCTGTTGAAATAAGGTTTGGGAAGTCAAGCAAACCTGTCTTAGATCAGTCCTCTCCAAAAAGATAGCAACAATTTCATTATTTAGGGGCATACAGCTCTCTAATTGTCATCTTATGTCCGATTTACAGGGTAAGTGAAGTATTCACACTTCTTTCTGAGATGAAAAACAAGAGCTGTCTTCCCGGTGTAGTGACATAATATTCTGATTTGTGCAACTTTAGAACATGAGACATAAACAGGGTACTATAAATGTTAGATGAAATGGAAACAAAGGATTTGAAACCTGGCGAAGGAACATACAACACAATAATTGATGGTCCATGTAAGGCAGCTGATCTCCCTAGTGCACATATATTGATGAGTAAGATTATGAATGAAGGCTTTAGTTCCTTACGCTGTCACATATAAGTATTGTTATCAAGTTTGGAAATTTGGATCCATTCAAGAGGGCAAAAAAATCTAAAAATCTGTAATTTTTGAAAAAGTTCAGAAAAAATCGACCGAGAATATGTGTGTGTGTGAGTGAAGATAGTTTTATAAATATACAAAATTGACAAATACAATGAAAATATTAATAAAACAATATAAAATGTTAATATTATATAATATATATGATTTTTGGGCATTTTTCCCACAGAAAAACTTTTAAAAAATAATAATTATTAAAAAAAACAGAGCCGAATTCGATCAGATTTGGTAACTATGCATATAAGTGTCTGATTAAAGCCCATTGCAAGTCTAGTGAAATGGATGAGGTTTTGAAGCTTTTTTAAAACATTAAAATGGTTGTAATTACTCCAAATTTTGTAAAATATACTATGTTGATTGACTCATTTTTCAAGGAAGACAAACTTAACATTGCTTTCTCAATGCCAGATGAGATGAGAGCAAAAGGATTGGTTCCAAATCTTAGTGACAAGCAACACACTATTTTGGTGACAAACAACACGTTATTTTCGGGGCATATGCAAACTGCATGACTTGAAAAAACTCTCCTTATGATGGATGAAATAAAAAAAAAAGTTTGTGCTCAAGTAATACAGCTATTCAAATTCCCGACTGGCTAGTTGATGTTGGTCAGATAAAAAAATTTAAAAGACTTTTTGATTGACAATGCTTGTATTAATTCTACGTGAGCATAGTTCTTATGCATCCGTGATTACTAGACATATCATAGTCACTCTTCTTAATAGATTTATCTTTCCAGCTAGAAAATTTATAGGTATGCACATGTCTCAATTTTACTAATATGTAGAACCATACTTTTGTGAAGGCATGAAAAGTTGCTTAGGCAAATTTATATTATTTTATAGCTTCACAAATTTATGATGGTTTGAAATGAAGCCTGATTGGATGGTTTTCTCCCGGTATTAGAGATTATTTTTATTGACAGGGTGCTTTAGCGTGCAATTTCAGTATACGAGGTCTAAGTTGTATGGGATCTATCCATTACACTTATCTTTCTAAATTCTGTATACACGGAGAATATTTGACACTGTTGAATTTCTAAACATGACTTCACATGGCTAAAAATAAATAACTACAGCTAAACATGTGGGATTAAGACAGGTACCTGCATATCTATTCTTCAGAGAACTAACTGAAAAGAAAATAACTAAATCCAGCCGAACTGACAGTAGAAACCAAGTCATAACAGTCAATAGTTTGTATTGTCTGTAAGACTATGGTGAGTTTTTGTCAAAAGAGGATATGTTGACAAACTTATTTTATAGAAATAAAAAGCAGAGTACGCACATTATCCACAAACACAGTACCCACATTACCAATTAAACAGGTTATAATTTGTAAATTTATTTTTAAAAAAAATAGCAAAGTACCCACATTACCAACCAAACAGGTTATAATTTGCAAAGCATCTGAATACCCACATTACCAACTAAATAGATTATAATTTGCAAACTTATTTTATAAAAAAAAAAAAAGCAGCAGAGTACCCACATTACCAATTAAATAGGGTATAATGTGCAAACTTATTTTATACACAAAAAAAAAGTAGTAAAGTACCCACATTACCAACTAAACAAGTTATAATTTGCAAATCCATTTTATAGAAAAAAAGCAGCAGAGTACCCACATTACTAATTAAACAGGTTATAATTTGTAAATCTATTTTATGGAAAAAAAGCAGCAGAATACCCACATTAACAACTAAACAGGTTATAATTTACAAACTTATTTTATAGAAAACAAATCAGAGTACTTATATTACCAATTAAACAGATTATAATTTGTAAAGTTATTTTATAGAAAAAAAAAAGCAGAGCGCCCACATTACCAACTAAACGGGTTATTGCTTTACATGACAACAATGCAGAGAAAAAAAAAATGCAGGTAGATCTAGAGAGTTCATAAGAAATTATTTTACTCAATTTTTAAGGGTAATTTGGATGTATAAATACCTGATAAATTCCTGTGTTATGTTATCTTGCCTTGCCTTGTCGTACTGTGCCCTGCTGTACTGTGCCCTGCCGTGCCATGCCTTGCCTTGCGCTGCCGTGCACAGCCCCGCCCACTAAAAACACCTTAGCCTCTCTTCCTTCGCAGTAGAATGCCTAACCAGAAAAAAGCTCCGTACAAAATGCAAAATGCAGGGCATACTAAATAATATATAATCCCAAGCTGTGGCGGTGGGTGCGATGCAATAGCCGTTTGGTTGGAATGGAACTAGATTCCAAATTCTAGTTACCCTCTTCCTCCGCGGCTCTCCTATTCAGCGTGCGGTTTACGTCACCGCCCGGGCACAAATATTTATGTACTTGTTAAACTATCCTTTAGCCCACCATGAGGTTATGAATAAAAATGGATTGCAATTTATCCTAATAAGCATTGAATTAGGTTTAAACATATATGAAAAAGTTAGATTATACTTAATTAATTTAAAAATAGTAATAAATGATTAAAAAAAATAAGTGTATTAGATTAGAATTAATTCATTTAAAAATAGTAATAAATGTTAAAAGAGTATTTTTGTTTTTGTGCAATTTAAATGTAGATGTTAAAGTTTGATAGTATTAGAGTTTTATGATAACATCATAATTTTTTTTAAAAATTGTTATTTTTTTCAAATCATCAAATTTTATTTCTTGATGTTAAAATTATAGTGATTATGATCTTAGGAAGTTTTACGGAAGGGCAATTTTTTTAAACAATTGTGTTAATTATATTCAAGGCTCCAAAATCTTTACGTAATTTTTTGAAACTTTGCATCATTAATCGGGAAAATGCACTTCCTTTCCAAACTTTGACTAGGTAGTTAAATCTAAAATGATAAAGAAAACAATGTATTTTGAGGTCTGCATTACATCAGTAAAAAGTTGAGCACCCTTGATATTTTTTCACTATTTTTCAGGCCCTCAACAATATATAGTATTGAAAACAATACATCAATAAATGTAATAATTTTTTGGCTAAATAAATTAGTGTAATGCAATGTGTCACCTATATGAACTTCAATACTATAATAAATATTTTTTAAATGCTTGCTTGATTTATGTAGAATGCTTGTAAATACTAATCAAATGATTGTGATGGTAAATGTTAAATATTTTTTCACATAATCTATGGATGTACCTAAATACACTAAAATACTTGTGTATTTATAAATGAATTGAATTCAAATTATGACCCTATTAGCACTCAAACTGACATCATATGGTTAAAAAGGTAAACAAGACAAGACCATAGGTCAAATTTCCTTGCATTCAAGGATAGGATGTCAAATGAACAATATCCTTTTCCTTGGAGCAAGTTAATCAACTTCACCCCAAATCACGTTAGATCCAACATTGAAGAAAAATGTGATTGTTTATTTCTTAAAATGACATAAGTTAGATATGATCATGAGCTAACATCATTATATGATGTTCTTCAAGGAAAAAATATTTAAAAAAATATGACTTAAATAACACGAGTTATATATTTTATTAATGAATACATCATAAATAAGCTTACATGCATATTATCAAACATTTAACAAATCTTCAAGATTTAAAATCTTACTACTAGCCTCTCAAAAACACATCACCAATTCCTTCTCATTTTTTTTTGGATTGATATGAGGGTTACAATGGCCTTCACCCATACATATATATTGATCAAAACAAGAGGATGGTTTAGGAAAACACATTGAACCCATTCATCCAAGAGCATTCCCCAAAGTAAAGGGTAACCTACAAAAGACTAGGGAACAAATCCAATATAGAATAAAAACCAAAAACTAAAAAAACCTCTCGAGAAGGCAAACCCAAAAATAAACCATACAACATGAAAATGATAGAGTTAATCCCCACCACCAGGGTGGCATCCACCTCAACACAATCTACATCCAATAGTAAACCAAACAATGAACTCAGATAATTGGCATCACCTATAACAAGGGCATTGGCACAAGGTTTTCTTAGGTATGATTGAAAACCTAACTACCATCCACAGTCAAGTGCTCACCATCTTCACACACCCTCTTAGTCAGCGTGAATACCAAGACCGATAACATACACCATACCTTGCAGGTGCCTCTGCATGTGAGGCAAAACAACATGATAAATGACCAATCTAGAAAGAGCTCCCTTGCCAACTTCTTGTCATTTTCTTCCTGCATAGTTGCCTCTACACCTATAGCATTGCAAAATTCCACCAGATAATGAGCAACCTGCACCATCATTTTTTACTCAAATTTCCCCACAATCCTTTCTAAAGAGGGCAGAGGATCTAAGAGATTATCTAGTATAGGAGCTGGCTCCATGGTAGTCACATGCCCTTCTATCAAACTTGTCAACACACCATGCAATTTCACAAACTTGGATTCCAATTCTCTGAAAACAAAGAGGGGAATCAGACCCAAACACTAAGAGTCAAAAAAGGGAAGAGAAGAATTAACTTTTGCTACTAATTTATCAAGCCAAACAACACAACCACCTCTTACCCCTGGCCAGACCATTGTCTCCACCACCTTACATGTGATATTATCATCTTTGACAATGTGAAACAAATTGTGTGTGAAGATAGAAGTAACATATGCATTCATTTTATTCCTCCAAACCTCTTGTATGTATTAGGTTCCTATGATAACTTTCACTGCATCTAAGACCTCCAAACTGGGTGTCTAAAAAATCAAGCAAAGTTGATGATCAAATACACCATTTCAGAATGCCATCTCCCATTTGTCTACACATAGAGAAAACATAGGTTTGATAGAAGCCAAAAAATTTATTACTATTAGCAAAAACACCACTACCACAAATAAGAGTCTTATCAACAATTCAAATAAGAAAAAAACATTGACTGATAAGAAAAGTCCCCAAAAATACCTATGCACTTGAAGCAACCATGCCACAACAGACCATTTGCATGTGATAATATTGAAAGCACCACAATGATGGCACTAAATACACATGTAACTAAGCCAAACTAATAAATGATATGATGCAATTCAATGAGCCTTAGATTTGATCGATCAAATCAGGACCTGGAAATGTATCGTAATGATTTTCCATGATGTGGTCTCTCCCTTGGTCCACCCCCCAATTGGCTAAAAAATCAGCTTGTTGATTTGCTTTTCTATAGTAGTAGTTAATAGACTAAGATGAAAGTTCTTCCAAACTTATCCAAACCACACTAAGAAAATTATTCAACCTCCAATCCTTCATTAAATGATTATGAATGGCATCCAAAATGAGTATGGAGTCCCCTTTAATGACCCAATTCTCAATCCCACATCAATGTGCCAATTGAATGCCCAAGAACACCACTTGAGCTTTAGCCTCATTTTTGGTGCCATCTTGAAGTTTTGATGATAAGGCTCGAATGAGAGAGCCCAATATATCCCTAATACTAGAGCCAACTCTGGATGCTCCTAGATTCACTATGGTAGCCCTATCAAAATTCATCTTAAAAAATCCAACTAGGGGAGGAGTCTAAGCAACAATGACATGAGCATACAAATTTTTCTTGCTTACCTTTGACCCATTAACGGGGGATTCATTCTCAATTTTATTAAAATCTCTCTCATATATTATAACCTTTATAAGTCCATATGCCTCTATTTTCTTCCCTTGTAGAGTTTTTTATTCACAAGACATGGTTTTCATTTCTTTTTGGTAAATAAATCTTCGTATCATTTCTTTTTGTGAAAAATACAAGTTGTTACTCATAGAGTTGAATTGAAATCTTCTAAAGTGTGGCCATGATGAATAACCTCAACTATATTCAACCAAGTTGTATCTTTAATTGATATGTTCTTCTATTTGACCAAAGATTCCATATATTACTTGCCTCTAGTCTTTATGACAAATTTGTAATCAATAATATCTTATATTTATTATCTTTCCTTCTCAACTTAGACTTGTTGTCTCCAATCGAGGGATTGAGAATCTAATCATTATATGCCATCAATTGATTGTCTTTCAAAGAAAGCATACAAATTTGTACCACATTAAAGATTTGAGAGATATTTAATATTCTCATAACTTTGCATGATCTTGTATACAGAGTGAAGCAAATTACTTGCAAAGACATAAGCAACATATGAGTTTTCAGGGTGCTTGGGACGATTCTCATGGAACATGGACCATGTATACATCTACAAATCATCTATGTAATGACATTTTGACTAAGGAGATTTATCATTGATTTTTAGAAATTGAATTTTATAAATAAACGTAAATAAATATTCATGATAAATTTTCAACGCATTCAACGCAAATAAAATCATTTAATAAATTTATAATATAGAAAAGGTAATCATAAAATAATGAAAATGTTTCTAATACATTCATGAATCTAGATATAAATGTCAGCACTTGTATATCCATCCTTGGCCTCCACTCAGGCCCACCCATAGTGGGATGGTGGGCCCCCGCTCTATATATATCCCCTAAACTCTCCCTCCCCCCCACCCATGCCCCTGTCACCCCTTTCATCCCCACCCCATAAATAACTATAACTAATAAAGTAGGGGCAACTCTCTAAATTAGTAACTTAACTAGTCAGGTTGAGTGATGGGATAATAAACATCTATATATCTATTTGACTGGCTCAGTCACCAATGTGACCTCATCTGATGAATAAAAAGATGAACCCAACCCCATCACAGAGTAAGTCTTCACCAACTATGAAGAAAATCTCAAAGAGAATCTTTCCAGGTCAGGGACTCATTCCATATCCTAAAGTCAGGGGTTTCCCTATCAAACCTTAGATCGAGTTATTTGTTGATAAGGTAGAAGTCAAGTCTCACTAATCAATGGTTCTAGTATTCCACCCATAGCCAATGGTTCTACCATTCCTCCAAGCTTCGAAGTTATAGCATTCTATATTTTCAAGTGTGCATTAAAAATGTCTCCAAGTGTTATATATAAATCAATATATTTTATATAACAAATAAATAAATTATGAAATTTTCAATTTCAGACCCTCTTTTTATTACATTTATTTGAATTTGCAAGAGTGGGATTATATCAGTTATAATAAATAAGAAACTCTTCCCCAACTCTAATATATCTGATTGCCTCAACCATGTCATGTAATGAGATAATTTATTTGGAATTTAGTTCTCTTTGTCATTCCCACACTCTATGAATTAAAATTTCACTTTCTTTGACATGCATCCTTTAGAACTATTTATAAAATTTACAATACTATTGTAGGTATACATATGACCATCTATTTATGGGTGATCATGAATTGATCGCACTTTTCCCCCTTCTCAATATTCTCTTTGACTGTTTCTATATTTGAACATAACCCATAATCTAATACTAAATTTATACTCAATCAACTTGATTCAAACCTTGATGTGGTACTTAGGTCCCTAGAATGGTAATATGAGAATGTCATGATCTTGATATGTTTTTGATCCTGCATTAACAAAGATAAAAATAAAGAGACCCATAATTATATCAAATATAGAGAATGGTTTTATCATATTTTGTTGTTCCCTAGAATGGTTTCCCCAAAAAATGAAATGTACATACACTATAGTAAGTGGGTTGTTCATTATCCATGCCCCAAACAATTGGAAAATTTTGAACTTTGCATCATACAATCCCATATATTTTATTAAAATTTCAAAATCATCTATACTCTCCTAATCATAAGGTTTTAACAATATCCACCATTTGTATATGGTCAATTTATTCAAGATAATTCATAGCCAATTTTTTCATCCATACAATATATGAAGTGGGGTTGTTTATTATTCATTCCCCAAACAATTGTAAGAACTTTGCCTCATACAATACCATATATTTTCTTTAAGGTTCAAAGTCACTTATACACTCATAATCATAAGGTTTGTACAATATTTTCCCTTTATCTTTGGTCAATTTCTTCAAAATAATTGATAACTAGATTTTTCATCAAGTAGTTTTCAGTTCCTCTTACTCATCAGAGTTCTCATGATCACAAGAACATGGTGATTTTTTTGTGCAATAACTAAATAACTAAACCTTAATAATGAGGATAGTGATGAAGAGTCTAAACTAGTATATATATTGGGATTTGACTCAAAAAATGAACTAGACTTACCAAAAAAGTGCCCATTCCCATTGTTCCTCTTTGACATATGAATTTTTAGACAGTGGTAGTTAAATTGGATCGCCTTCATTTCTCAAAAAAATATTACTATTTTGAAAAATAATCATCCAAGCAAAAAAATAAATAAACTATATTATATCTCCTAAATTTAAAAAAACACATGATACATGATCGGATAGAGTTAGTGCAATCAAGAATCTTTGAAAGATTCTATGTAGAAGAACTTGAATTAGAGTTGAAGGAGAATCTAATTAAGAGTTATTGTACATTTTCATATATGTCTCACTTACCATATATGTTTCAAAAATATTATTATCATTTATCAATGTTCATAATCATACATGTATATTTCAATATGAATGCATTTATTTAAGTCCCTTATGAAACCTAGGGGTTAAATTAGAATGAGGGTTCAATAATAAATTTCCATATCATGAATTTTTATGTGTTCCATGGAAATCATAGATGTATTTATGAGAATCAATCAATATGTTTTAATAAATTCTAGATTCATCCCATGTATACCATACACCCCGACACTTACTCGAGTCCTCAAAATAGCGTTTCACCCCATAACATTTAGATAGAGTGTGCAAAATAAACCAAACATTCAATAATATCAAGCACCAATGGTTGTTTTCCGATCCAAAATCTAAGCTCTTAGGTACTAAAAAAATAATAATATAAAGAATAAGTAAGGGTCAAATAAAATTCATACAAAAATATTGAATAATATCAAGTATCAATAATTTCATCTACCCTTTGCAAAATAGCAAGCCTAAAATGAAATATAATATTTTCTTTATTGATTCTACAATGAATAATTATAAAATGTGTAATAAAATTACTAAGATAGCAATATTTACATGGAAAAGATGGGTTTATATAATCAACTTCGATTTCAATTAACCACACTTAATTTTATCTCAATTTCATTATGAAAAATCTAATTCATTATCAATTTATTGTAGCAAGATTCTAATTTATCATCAATCAACCTTGAATACCAATTTCATTCCAATTCAACAAATTCATGTTTTCATTCTCAATTCATTGTAAATACTCATAAAATGATGTCTTGGTTTTCTTAATGGCACTTTTTATACCCAAATACAATGATCTAATATTATGTTTTAATTAATACATGACTTTAGTAAAGATGAATGTTATTTGAACATAGTAACTTTAATGAATACCTTGCATCACACCTAATGTCACCCTTAATGACACCGTAATGTCCCCCCTTGTGATAATCTAAGGTCACCCATTAATTTTGCATGCTAGTGTCATCCCAATGTCACTTCCCTCCCTATTGTGAGTTTAAATCTAACTTTTATTTCCAAAATTTGAAAATAAAATCCATTCCGACACCAAGGACAACTCAAATGTAATTTTAATATCTAACTTTAAATGATCAAAATTTTATAGTGTTTCAAAGCGAAGTTAAGTTGTAGTAAGACCTATATGTTCTTCTTATATTCAATGTCTTGTTGTCTTCTCTCAATTTTTATAATTTAAATGATATGTACTTTATAAATAATCATAATTAAAAAAGAAAAAATTAAAAATAAATCAATTCACTTTAGAATGTAAAAGTCCATGTGAAAAATGTTTACTCAAGATATTGAAGATATTAAAGATATTTTTACTATTGGAATGATTCAATAAGATAATTATTAATAATAATTTATAAAAGATTACACAATAAGGTAGTCGATTGGTATTCATGGCTCAAACTTCCTATCAGGGTAAAACACCAGCACAAAACAACCAAGACAAAAAATAGAAAGTGACAGTGAAACACGACAACCCAGAGAAACCAAAGAAAAACAACTAGAAATAAACCTCAATACCTTTTTGAAGAACACAAAGTAGGTTGATTCTTAGTGGGATTGTCCCCCCTGGAATCAAAGTATGAAATAATGAATCCATCATCATCTTATTCATATATTCTTGTTCATTTCTTGATGTACACTTAATAAGTTCTTTTACAGAAGTGGAGGCAGCGATTACCTTAAAATATTCATTGTCTTTTTTAGTGTATGTCTACAATTTTGAAGAAGCCAGTTCGTCATCAGGGATGGAACCTAAAACTGTAAAAGAGTTAGAATTCGATCCATCTTGAGATTCCTTCTTCTCATTTGAGGAAGTTTTAGGGATTCTTTTCTTTTTCTTTCCATTTTCCTAAAATTCCTCTAGTTTAAGGCATTTCTTCCCTTTTTGCCAACTTCTTGAAAATCCTCTTTTTCCATCTTTTTCGCCATTGCTTTTATATGATAATCTTGAGCTAGATATCCATGGACGTGACATACCAAGTATCGGGAGGTAAGACTTTCATAGTCAACATCTTGCTTAAACATGTCTTCTTCTGGAGATTTTAGCCAGATCCTTTTAGGAAGGAGTTTACTTGCATCTATTCGAGCACAAATCTTAAACCATAAACAATATATGTTTTACTACAAGTTTCACTAGAAATGCACATCATTAATCCAAGAGAATTACTAATTCGATTAAGAATGGAGTCTACCTACAAATATAAAATAAAGTTAAACATCTTTACTCAAATTGATATAACTTTTAGATTTTCTTATATAAAATCAAAATTAAAGTTCTAAAATATAATAGAATGCTTAAGATTTCATAAAAGTATTTTTCAAGACACAAAACTCATAAATTTACAAAATTTTAGTCTTCCAAAACCTTACGTATTTTATATGAGACTATTTCTAAAGATTTTATTATTAATAGTTACATTGATTATATATATATATATATATATATATATATATATATATATATTCCATCATTAAGTAGTTGTATTATTTCATTTTTCATTTCCTTGTCTATAGCATTTTGAGGTGGTGTGCTATTTCTTCTAGTTTTTCAAATAGATTTATTCTAAGTATAATTTTTAAGTGAAATAGATGGTGGAATTTAATACAATCGTTAAAAGAAAAATTACATATATTAATTTAAATTATATGAATTAATAATTGAGATTAAATTATTAAATTTTAATTTTTTAATTTAAATTATATAAATTAATATTTTAAATTATTTATATTTAGTATGAAATATTTGAATGTGAATAAGTTAAGGTCTTATTTTATAATTTATATTTTTGTTTTAGGAATGTTACTCTTTCAAATTCAATATTATTAAAAATAAGTAAGAAAAATATTAATTATAATAAAATAATGATAACAACCGCTGATCATTCCCTTTCCATAACTTCTATTTCTATATAAAACTAATTTAAACTTTTTAATATTAAAAATAAAATTACATAATACCTTAAAATTTAATTTAATCTAAATTAATGAAAAAAGTAATATTTATATCTTATAATAATCGAAGATCCTTTCTTTGGCCAACTCTTGACCATTCCATGTTAGGAACCTTCATGTAGAGGACTCACCATTTTATTGGCAAAATTTCTATTTATACAATAACTCAATAACTTTCCTATGGGGAAAGTTTTCTAGAATGAACTGTTTTATACCTATAAGGTCCAATCACTGCTTTAATTTTACTATTTTATATTCTTAAATGATGTTTTATGTTGGTAAGTTATTTTAGTCTGTTGGAGAGAATTTGGAATCAGCCTTTGCACGTAATTTCTAAAAACACATAATTTGGCAGTCAGCCATGTGTTGACGGAGAGTTGCAGAGACGCTGCAAATGGCGAAGCTGATGGATAAAGCGAAACAGTTTGTAGCAGAAAAAAATGCCGGCATAGAAAAGCCAAGCACAGATGTTGTTGACGTTTCCATGAAACATGTGAATCCAGACTCCATAACCTTGCGGGTGGCGGTGGATGTAAAGAATACTTACAGCCATGACCTTCCCATTGGCGAAAGTACTTATCGATTATTAAGCGCAGACAGGTATTTCTTTTCCATAATGAAATCATCCCAATCTTAATACTTTTGATTTTTTTTGTTCAATTAAATTATGAAATTTGTTGTTTTGAATTCATGAACAGAGTTATCGCTTCTGGAACGATTTTGGATCCTGGGTCAATAATGGAGAAGGAGAAGACACGCTTCAATGTTCCTGTGAAAGTGCCATACAACTTTATTATTAGTACTGTCAGAGACCTTGGAAAGGATTGGGACTTGGACTATGAATGGCAGATTGGCCTCACCATGCATATTACCATTGTGGGGAAATTTACTCTTCCGATTTCCAGAGAAGGCACTCTCAAGCTGCCTACTATTTCAGAAATCTTTTAATCAATTGTTTATAGACGATAACATATATTTTCTGATATGTATTGGCACACTGTTGATTGAAGTAAATAACTGTGTGGAGTTTGGGGTATTTCTACAGAGAAATTTGGGCTCTGTGTTATATGTTTTATAAATTGTTTTTCCTCCCTGCAGCCAAGGTTATGTTTGTTGATTTTATAATCTCTTTCTTATTTCGAGATCCTAAATGGATTTATGTCTCCTTAATTTCCATGTGATACCAAAAAAAAAATCAACCCCCAGTGTTTTTTCTATAAGTTCTTTATACATTTCTTTATCAAAAGAAATGTTTGATTTTTTATTTTCAAATTGTTCAAAAAATTTAGAACTATTACCAATAGAATGGGCTCATGGCGAAAGAGCGCTACAATATCTTTATGTCAATACTATGCTATCACAACAAGAAGCAACCCACTATGGAAATTAGTCCTAATCCCACTGCTCTCTAATATTCATTGGAAAACTTGAAAAGAAAAGCTATTTTCTAATATGCTCCGTTACAAGTAGTTGTCACGATATCTGCCGTGAACAGGGTGCAAAGAAGCCACTCCTTAAGATGCTTTTTTAATGATACAAGGCTAAATTTTTTTTTTATTTTTTTTTAATAATTATGTTATCTGCACAAATGAATAATCACATTATCATATTACTATATCACAATGTGAAATTTTAAAAAAAAATATAATATTAATCACAATTTCAAATACAAAAGTTATACTGATTATACTTTTAAATACAAAGGTCATATTTAAATACAAAAGTTATATTAATTATACTTTTAAATATAAAGGTTATATCTAAATACAAAGGTTATATCTAAATACAAAGGTCATATCACAATGGATTCTCTTTTATTACGTTAAGTTATACTAATTATAATTTAAAATACAAAGATCATATCCAAATACAAAGGTTATATCTGAATACAAAAGTCATATCCAAATATAAAATTTATATCACAATACACACTCTCTTATTATATTACTAATGGTTTCTCTCTTGTTATGTTAAGTTATACTAATTATAATTCCAAATACAAAAATCATATTGAAATACAAAAGTCATATCCAAATATAAAAGTCATATCACAATAAGCTTTCTCTTATTATGCTCTCTCATTACCATAAGAAAAGTTTTTTTTTTATAAATTACAATATCAAACACAATTCTAAATATAAAAGTCATATCATAATAAGCTCTCTTTTATTACCATATTACAATGTAAAAGTTATATCATAATACATTCTCTCTTATTACCATATGACAATTTTTTTTTTTTTAAATTACAGTATCAATTGCAATTCTAAATATAAAAAATATATCACAATAGGTTATATAATATTTAATTTTTTAAATAATTATTTTACTTAAAAAATTAATAATCACATTACTATATTATCACATCACAATGTGAAATTTAAGAAAATTTTATAATATGAATCAAAATTTCAAATACAAAAGTCGCATCACAATATCAAATATTATTATAATATTAAATACAAAAAAATTCACAATATAAATATAAAAGCTACATCACATTATCAAATATAAAATACAATCACAATATAAAATACTATTACAATATCAAATATAAAAAGTCATGTCACAATATTAAATATAAAATAAAATCATAATATTAAATGCATAATATATAATATTAAATACAAAATATATTAAAAAATATAAAAAATTCACAATATCAAATATAAATATCAATTACACAATATAAAATATAAATACCAATCATGATATTAAATGTAAAGTAAATTAAATCACAATATTAAATATAAATTAAGAAAAATTCACAATATTAAATATATATAAGTTAATGAAATGTTGTGAGTTGGTTAAATGACTTGGTGAAAATTTTAAAAAATTTAAAAAAATTAATAAATTTAAAAATAAATTATAATACCAATTACAATACCACACAATTTTAAATTTAAAAAAAATAAAAAAAATTAAAATACAAAATAACAAATACTATACAATACCACACAATTTTAAATAAAAAATTTACACAATACCAAATAAAAAAGATTAATTATGATACATACAATTCTAATTACCAAAAAAAATCAAGAAAAATTCATGATATCAAATATAAATACCAATCAGAAGATTAAATATAAATAAAATTTAAGAAAATTTTACCATATGAAATTAAAAAAAAAAATTAAAAAATTTCACAATATCATAAAGGCCACATCACAATATTGAATATAAATAAAATTGAAGAAATTAAAAAAAAAAAAATCACAATATTAATTACAATACTACACAATATCAAATACAAAAAAAATAAGAAAAATTCAAAATACGAAATACAAATACCAATCACAATATTAAAATATAAAGAAAATACTAATTACAATACGACACAATTCTAAATACAAAGGCCACATCATAATATCAAATATAAAGAAAATTTAAAAACAAATCCCAATACCAATCACAAATTAAAATATAAACAAAATTTAAGAAAAATTTACAATATCAAATACAAATACCAAAAAAAATACTTAAGAAAATTTTACAACACTAAATATGAATTTTAATCACAATATAAAATATACAAAAAATAATAATAATAATATCAAATACAAAAAAAAAATTAAAAATAATAATAAAATTTTATAATACCAATTACTATACCAAATATAAAGGCCATATCACAATAATATAAAATAAATTAAAAAAATCTAAGAAAATTTCACAATACTAATTACAATACCAAAAATAAAAGTCTCATAATAATTTTATATACAAACGAAATTTTAAAAAAAATCTAAAACCAATCATGATACCAAATACTAAATATAAAACTCACTACAATAATATAAAATAAATTTAAGAAAAATTCACAATACCAAAAATAAAGGTCACATCACAACACTAAATAAAAAATATATTAAAAAAAATTCACAATATTCATCTACCAAATATAAAGGTCACATTACAATACTAAATATAAAATAAATTTAAGAAAAATTCACAATACTACCAAATACAAAGATCACATCACAATACCAAATACAAAAAAATATTAAGAAAATTTCACAAATACAAAAAAAATTATTTAAGAAAATTAAGAAAAATAAAAAAATATCATAATATCAGTTATAATATTAAATACCAAAAAAATAAAATTTCACAATACTAAATTCAAACAAAAAAAAAACAAAGAAATTTTTAAAAATTTCACAATATTAAATATAAAAGAATTTTTTAAGAAAATAAAGAAGATTAAATAATTGCAAAAAAAAATTATTGCTTTATCTTATTTATTCTATATTGATTTGTATTAATTCACATTCACTAAACCCTTATTGTATTTTTTTTTCAGACATTAAAGAACCTTAATATGAAATATTTAAAACAATAAATTATTATATCCTTCAATATAATTATTTTAAAAAAATTAAGAAGAATATTTATTATAAATTGATTTATATTAATTGATATTCCTTAAACCTCTATTCTTGTATTTCCTTTTTCTTATATTAAATTACTTTACTTTTAAATATCTAAAATAATAAATATTACAATTTTCAATACAATTTTCTTAAATTTTTTTGAAGCACCTTACTTTTAAATATTTAAAATAATAAATATGATTATCTTAAATATAATTTTATTATAAAAAATTTAAATTTATAAAACAATAAATATTAATATATTTTTGATTAAAAAACACACCTTTATTAATATAATTTAATATAATATACTTTTAGTTATACAAAAAAATAGTGGAGAAGTCACACTTCAAAAATCAAGTCACACCAAGTTAAACAAGCTTCGAGAAGAGAACACAATCGTAAAAGGGTCAAACCAAGACCAAACAAACCAAAGTAAATAAAAACTAAAAATTACTTGAGCAACAACATCAAATAAGGTGGCTTGCAAAGGTGGAGGAAAGATCAATCTTTACAGATATACATCGGCCAACCATGCTCAATTATGAGATTATAACCATCAATAACAAAGAGACTATGATCAATATCAACGTGGCCTTTTTTTCCTTATTCTTTTTAATCTCTATCCAAAGTGTTAGAAGAGGCTCCTAAGGGAGAACATTAGTAACATTTGTCATTGAAGTTCAATCGGAGCTTGATCCTTATCTAAGTCAAAAGCTTCATATTCATATGATCTTTTGATTCCCCCAACTGTAGCATGATCTTCCATAGATGTCACTTCAAAAGCCTTTACCCCACTATTCTTTGTTGGACCATCTTTAGATTTTTCTTCATCCTCAGATTTTTTCATATCAATTAAAACTTCCTCTTCTTCATCTTTGGAAAGAGGATGCTTATACAGTTGCCAGCTTTTAGATTTAATGCACTGGTCATTTTTTTAGTTTATTTGTTTGAGGGCATGCTCTTTAGAGATGCCCAATTTGGTGGTAAAAATGACATCTAAACATAGTGTTTTTATAATACAAGGTTTGGATTCAATGTAAATTACCATGTTTCAACTGTATTCTAGGGGAAAAAATGTTGGCACCATACAGTCTCAAGGGAAGCATGGTTGTAACTGTAAATCGCTACAAGTTTTAGTCATTGTAGGGTTCGCCTTTGTGCGTTAGGGTTTTCATCTTCATGCCTTCAAAGTGGCAAGTTTCCCACTAGTAAAATATTTAATACAATTCTCTTAGGAAAAATTTAAGCACCTTATTTTTAAATATCCAAAACAATAAATATTACAATCTTTAATACAATTATCCTAAGAAATTTAAGAAGATCAAATATATATATTTTTTAAAAGTATTGCTTTATCATGTTTATTCTAACTTAATTTGTATTAATTGGCATTCACTAAACCCATATTCATGGATTTCCATTTTCATATATTGAAGAACCTTACTTTTAAATATTTAAAATGATAAATATTAAAATGTTCATACAATTCTCTTAGGAAAACTTAAGATCAGATAATTTCAAGAAAAAAGTGTTGATTTATCATGTTTATTCTAACTTGATTTGTATTAATCAACATTCACTAAACTCATATTCTTGCATTTTATTTTTCACATGTTTTAAATCTCTAAAACAATAAATACTAAAATACAATTCTCTTAAAAAATTTAAGAAGATTAGATAATTAAAAATAATTGTGATGGTTTATCATATTTATTGTAACTTGATTTGTATTAATTGAAATTTAGTAAACCCTTATTCTTGTATTCCCTTTTTCATATGTTGCAGTGCCTTAATTTTAAATTCTCTAAAATAGTAAATATTACAATCCTCAGTACAATTCTCCTATTAATGGTAGGGGGACTAATGCTATGTGGTCCTTATGATTAATTAGTGGTATTTATTATTGTATTATTAATTAATGATCTTCAATCAAGATCTTACGCATGACCATTATATAAAGCCATCTCCATATCTACCTCATCACCTATTTAGAAATGAGGTGCACCTCATGGTCTACAATAGTAAGGGTAGAATGTTTAGATTTACACTTTCTTATTAATATTATAGATTTTATTTATTTATTTATTTTTTAACTCATTGAATCGATGATCCAGTGACTTGGCACAACCCTTTCAAGGCCTTTTTAGTAAGGCAAGCCCCTATAATCATTGAGGACATACAAATGTCACACTCCACGTGTTAAGGGTCAATCCTGAATCAAACTTGAGCGCTAAGTGACCTAAGTAGGTTAAATTTTAAATTGTACATGGATAGCCTAGGTTCGTAATATTCATGGGTTTGTAATGTCTAGCATTGTATTCTATTTGGTTCACATGGAGAAGTTTGACCCCTTCTTCAAAGTGCTGCATAACCACTTCAAAATGTAGATGGTATACAACTGTCTTAGCACATACATCACAGGTAAATCAAGGATCAAACTCAAGCCTTGAGAGATGTAAATCATTGATCCTATCCATTCAAACTATTTTATTAGACTTCATTACAAATATTTTTTAAGTTTATTATTTATAAATATTTTTTAATAATTTTTTAATTAATAATTTTATTATTATTATTATTGACTAAATAATTTTATTTAAGATTCTCATTTTTTTAATTTATAAATATATATAATTAGTAAGTTTTTTTAATAAATAATATATTAGATTAAAATTTTATGAAAAACTGTATATTAGTACATTTTTATTAATATTATTATGAACTCTAAAAACATAAAATTTCCAATCATAATTAATATTAATGTTTTTATGCTAGTAAAAAACAAAAAAAAAAACAATAGTCAAATTACGGCTCGAGTATCTATCGTGTTATAAAAATTGTTGTTTGTGAGAGCATGAATTTGGAATTATTTTAGCAACAACGAAATGAAAAACCAATCTATTTAATCCTTAGGTATATAATATAATGTGTCTATGTTTATCTTTAATAGTTCCTTTAATGCATATCCTTCTTATTCTTTAGAAAGACTCTTTTTGTTCATAATTTATGGGAGTATTCATTTTATTTGATTTAGGCATGGTATAAGTTATGCTAATTATACTTTATGACACAGATTATACTTATTTCAGAGTATGTTTTAGCTAACTAAAGGATAAAGTGGATATTCCTCAACAATATGGTTAAAGGTTTTATGTCAACATCACAACATCAAATATTAAAAAAAAAAAATTATGAAATTTTCATAATACCAAATATAAATACCAATTATAATTTCAAATACAAAAAAAATAAGAAATTATTGGTATTGTGAAAATTAACGTGTGTCCAAAAGATTTGCTTGCATATATTGGAATGCCATTTATAGGTGAGAGTTGTCTCAGGTCTCCAATAAGTATAATTGAGAAACCACCAAAGTCTTTATTATTTTGCTGAGGAAATGCTTCACATAATCGATTATTTATCTTACTAAACATCTTTGGCCCTATAAAACCCATTTCATCTATGAGCACATATTGAATGTGTCTCATTTCTTCTTGAAAAGTTGTTAACGTTTGTCCCTCCAACGCTTTCATTTCTTGGATAGGGATATAAAGTGATGAATGTATTGTCAATGTATTTATGTTAAATTTTACAACGTTAATTGGAGCAAGAAGAAGTAGGGGAGAATTGATTTTTCCAGAAGCTTATCCAGGGTGTTTGATTATGTTTATCAAGTAAGATTTTCCTGTCTCTACAATTCCTTGTACAATCATTTAGAGTGGTGTACTCTATGGTATTTTTTTGGCATATTGGTGAATTATGTTAAAGGCTATATGTTGAGTACTTGACAACTCATATGATATTGGTTTGTTGATGCACTCATTGTTTGTATCTTTTGAAATTGCATGTTGTGAATATATGAATTGTTGTGTAGTTATGTGCAGGTTGAGCAGGATATCTGAATGATTCTAATTGTGTTTGTGAAGAAAAACTATTTATTATTTCATGGAATTTCTTTTGAGGTTGTCTAATAGCTTCATCCGTAAGTAGTGGGTAAATATTTGATGTTTTTGTATGGAATTAAAGCTATCGATGTGCATTTATTTCATCCATGTGTATTGCATAATTCAAACGGGCCTTTTTATTTGAGTGTTTTCTTCCCATTAGTATCTACAATTGTCATAATAGAAACATTAATTACTAAATTTTTAAAAGAGTTATGTATAGCTAAATTTATTCCAACTAAAAATAATATACTGTTTAAATGTCCTTTTTTCGATTAATTGCTTACTTTTGGATCTTTCTGCGCATCATTTTTATCTCTGGATATCAATAACACCCATTGGTTTTTTTATTATTATTAAAAGTTTTTTAAGTAAATCTAGTCATTGACCATATATATAAGATTGCCTTTTGTTTTCTTTTCTAATATTCCATTTTACTTTTTTACAATTTCCATATTAACAATTACTATTCAAGTATTCTTTAACCACATTCTGCACAGTCTATTTCATAGCTTATTAAATAATTTAGTTAAGGAAAATAAACAAGGACCCCTTCCCCTTAATAAACACATAAAAGGTGGTCAAATGCATAAACAAATCTTTGGAGGGTTGTGGACAGATGTAAAAATATAATAATATATGATATAAATATATTATATGTGTATAATAATTGGATTTACATTTATGTTATGAATCAAAGTTTATTTTATTAGAAACTTTAACACCTTTGTCAATTTAATTGACTAAATATAAATTCTAATTAATTAAATTATTTATTATATATATAAAGTAATATAATTATATTATAATATTTTATATTTTTATTTTTATTACATCTATTTTTATTTAATATATGTAATAAATATATTATATTATATAATATTTATGTATACTATATAATTAATATATAATATTAAATATTATTATATTATTTTATATAATTATCAGTTATAATTATATATTTATATTTAGAGTAGCAATAACAAATTTTGATAAAAATATTTGTTATTTTATTAAGTCTAACCTCTTCAAATAAAAAAGTCAAAGTGACATCTACTATTTGTTAGTATATCTGATTCAAATGTTTTTAGAAATTAAACATATTATAATATAATTCTTTTCTATGATATTATGATTTAGATGTGGAATAAAGTATGTTGGCTTTGAGATAACTTTGTAATTACTTCCCAAATGATTGGAGTGTTAAGTGAAAGTCTAAGTTTGTAACGCAAAAAATATATATAATTTCTTTACAAGCAAAGAGTTGTTTCTCAATTATGCCTTGTAGAATGATCGATCCACTTATTGGTATGTTATACATTGTTTCTTTGCTCATAGGCTTCTTATGCAAACTATCGGTAGGTCATATCTCCATACTTTTATACTTTAAATAAAAATTTAGGACATGATAAAGTTTTTTAACAGTTATTATTTGTCCCAAAATTGATGGGATGACTTGGTGATATTCGCATGTTAATCCTCCTCAACACATAATTAATTTCCTCGTATTTGTTAGAGCAATGATCCATGGATCGATTTGACACAAACCTGGTGCATCCGATACCATTGTAATCAACGGCCAAGCCTTTATGGAGCCCATTTTCAATGGCAATGACACGTTAAAAGGAAAGCGTAGCAAATAATTAAAAACCGTAATCGGTTTTCAAACCCTAGGAAGGCATAGATATGATATGACATAGTCCAAGCAAAATCTGTTTACTCCAGCCGACCTCACCATAGGAAATCACTGTCTTTCATGGCTACACAGTCAGATGCCTCCACCTGGTCTTCCTCTTCGTTCTGAACTTGTTTTCATAGGGTTAAATTAACCTTTTTCTGATTTGGTAATTTGCTAATCTGATCCCTAATCTAATGCCCCGTGGTAAGACTCGAACCAGTGTCCTATGATTTGGATTCCATGTTTTGTCTTCTATTTTCATTATCAACGTGTTTTATGCCTTCAAACAGAGTTTCAATACTGGTTGTTTTAATTGTATGTGCTTAAAATTTCTATGATTGATATTTTTAAACTCTCATTTGTTCTCCATTACCTCCTATCTTTTCTTGCTAGCTTTTTCATGCGGTCATTTGTGGATGCTAATATATTTTCTATGTAAATTCTGTTTAAGCAGGTGGTAGATTATAGTAAGAAATGATCAAGATGTCCTATTTCCAAAAGATGGAAAACTTGATTTTCTGTTTTTTTTAACATTTAAATGAAATTTCAATTGTAAATTTTTTAAAAATTTCATGCTATCCTACTTCTGCCGCTACTTGGGGTTTTGGACTTTCTTCATCCTCTATGACATCACAGGGATCGAGTCCTACAAAGTTGCAAATAAGCAAAATAAAAGGATGCCTGGGAAATTCACTGAATTCATACCTATTTTGTTTTAGTTTGGATATCAGTTTTTTTGGTAATATATTTGAGGTTTGTGTTGCCAAAATGGTGAACCTGAATCTAAATTAGGGCTTTCAAAAGTTTGAGAATTCTTGTCAATCATCATCAATGATGCTCTGTGAACATAACCAAATATAAAAGAAGTATTTTACATCTTTCTTTTCTTTGAAGTACTCAATTCAACAATATATATAAGATAAAAAAATAAAAAAGGAGGTCAGACAAATTTCAGAGTATACAATGAAAATGAAACCTTATGTTATTGAATTTTTTAGAAAATAATTCTTTGAAATATCTAAATCTATGGACTCAAAAGTCTAACAGGACGTTTCCATGATTGATTCAAGTGTATCAATTGAATAGAGACATGGACGACCATATCTTTTTCCTTTTGGCCTCCAAACATCACCATTGATTTGTGGGATTTCATTGTCCCAGGGGATGCAAGCTTATTGTTTGTGATCGTCAATCCCTCTAAATAGGGAGTGCAAGAGTAGATATTAAATGGACATAATTTAAAGGTTTGTGTTTCTTCTATTTATTACAATGTAGAGTAGAGAACCTCATATTGAACCAACTTGCTAACTTAAACCCATGGAAGGGGCGGCATAACAGTGGGAATGTTGTGCCCTGTTCATATGCCACCAAGCTTTATACCCAATAGCATGATACTTCGACCCAGCAAGGAGTTAGAGGCACGTCATTTGTGCAGGCAGTACGGTAATCTCCAAGCCAGCAAAGTACCAAAACCTGAAACCACAAACCAATAGTTGCAAAACCATTGTCCGCCTCCCTATGTCAACGTACAAATGATGGCAAGCAGAGTATTCTCTTGTTTTGTCTCTTGTGAGACTAATATTGAGGCCTTGCCCCACCGTATAAGCCTTCAGCTTAATTACAATACCAAATATAAAAATCACATCACAATATTAAATATAAAAGAAATTTAAAAAAATGTAAAAATTTTAAAAAAAATAAATCAAAGTACCAATTACAATACCAAAAACATCTTGATTTGTATTAATTGATGTTCATTAAACTCATATTCTTGTATTTATTTTTTCATATATTGAAGCACCTTATTTTATATATCTAAAATAATAAATATTACAATTTTCATACAATTCTCTTCTGAAATTTAAAAAGATTAGATAATTTTTTTAAAAAAAAATTGCTTAATCATGTTTATTTTAACTTGATTTGTATTAATATATATTCACTAAACCTCTATTCTTATATTTCCTTTTTCATATGTTTTAACTCTTTATTTTTTAAATCTCTAAAATAATAAATATTACAATCTTCAATACAATTCACTTAAAAAATTTAAAAAGATTACATAATTAAAAAAAGATGTATTGCTCTATCATATTTATTCTAACTTAATTTATATTAATTAATATTTATCAAATCTCTATTCTTCTTTTCTTTTCATATGTTACATTACTGTAATTTTAAATTCTATAAAATAATAAATATTACAATCCTCAATATAATCTACGGAGTCTTTATTATTAATTAATAATATTTATGATTTTATTATCAATTAATGATTCAATCAACATCTTACACATGGCCATTATAGAAACCATCACCATATCTACCTCATCCCTTTATTTAGAAATGAGATATACTTAATGGTTTATAATAGTAAGGGCAGTTCGTTTGGATTTACACTTGTTTATTAATATTATTTATTTTTGTTAATTCATTGAATTAGTGATCCAATAAATTGGCACAACCCTTATGTGGCATTTTTAGTAAGGCATTTTTTGAGGACATAAAAATGTCACACTTCACATATTAAGGGTAAATCATGAATCGAACTTGAGCGCTAAGTGCTATAAGGTACATTTCAAAGTGTATATGGATGGGCTTAGGTTTATATTATTCATAGTTTTGTAATGTTCAGTAGTGTGTTTCATTTGGTTGACATGGAGAAGTTTGACCTCTTCCTCAAAGTCTTACATGATCACTTCAAAATGTAGATAATATGTAAATGTCTCTCTCCACACGTTGCAGATAAATCAAATATCAAACTCAAACCTTAAACGACGTAAATTATTAATCCCATCCACTTAAACTATTTTATTAAACTTTATTTCAAATAAATTTTAAATTTATTATTTAAAATATATTTTTAATTAATATTAATAAACTTTTAATAATTCTTTTATTAATGTTATGATGGTCTTTAAACTTATTTTTATTATGAAAATATTTTATTATTATCATTTTTTAATAAATTATAATATTATTA
Organism: Torreya grandis; assembly: GCA_037957365.1. Lineage (NCBI taxonomy): Eukaryota > Viridiplantae > Streptophyta > Pinopsida > Cupressales > Taxaceae > Torreya > Torreya grandis. The sequence goes on from JARHVA010000814.1 coordinate 1,527,238, forward strand.
TAAACTAAGAAACTTTAAGAAGTTTGAAATCTTTTTATTTATAAATATATATATATATATATATATATAATATTTTTTTATAAATAATATTTTAAATTAAAATTTTTATAAAACATTTTATTTATATAAATATTATTTTTTAATTAATATTATTATGAACTCTAAAAATATAAAATCTTTAATAATATTTTTTTATACCCGAAAAAAAAACAAATACAATCTTCAATAATAATTATTTTTTATGCACCATATTATTTAAGAAAAAAACAAACACATTGAACTTTTTAAAGTATTAACTACCTATATAACACTAAAACGTTTAATGTTAAATTTTGTAACTTTTACACCGGTAGAAAGCATTCTCACGTTGAGTGCACCCTTAAGATTAATGACTATTAATTATGCTTTAATATTAATGTTTTTATGAGCATAGTTAATATTTTTATTAAATTTTAGTTTTATTGTGTATTTTAATGTTTATTTGGGTTTTTGAAATAACGTTTTTAAATAAGATTCACCTCATAACATTAATAAAATGTGTAATATAAACCAAACATTTAAAATAGTAAGTATTAATGATCGTTTTTATGTTTCAAAGTTAAATTATTTAAATATATTAAAAAATAAAAAAGTAAGAGTAAAAAAAAATATATATATATAAATGTTGAATAATATGAAAGTATTAACAATTTTATTTATTTTTTGCCGAATGGAAAAAACCTAAAATAAAATGTAAATTTTTATGTATTGAATTCAACAATTAAAAATTATAACATATATAATAAATTACTGAAAATAAAATGTAATTATTTTTCTTGGTAAATAGTATTAAATGTAAAGGAAGATTTTAACTAGACTCTAAAAACTCTAATAAATATATAGAACTCTAATTTTGGATAGTGAGTGCACCCTTAAGATTAGTGAGTATTAATTATGCTTTAATATTAATGTCTTTATGGGCATAGTTAATATCTTTTATTAAATTTTAGTTTTATTATGTATTTACTATGTATTTTAACATTTATTTTGGTTTTCAAAATAGCGTTTCTAACATTTATATGGGTCTTCGGAATAGGATTTATTTCATAACACTAATACAATGTGCAATATAAACCAAACATTTAATAATATTAAGTACTAGTGATCATTTTTATGTTTTAAACTCAAACTCTTTAAATATATTAAAAAATAAAAAAGTCAAAGTCAAAAATAATACATACAAAAATTCTTGTTATAACAGTGATGTTATTTAATGCGTAGGTAGTAAGAGTATAAAAAAATAAAAAGTAGGAATCAAAAATAATGCATACAAAAATCCTTGTTATAAGAGTGATGTTATTTAGTGCGTAATACAAACAAAAATCCTTGTTATGTTAAATTAATTTTTCCATGGTGAATAAATTGTAAGATTTTTTTTTTCCCCTACTTACTTTTAATGCCACACTTAAGTGAACATGTTATAAAGTTTCAATATTAGATTTCTTAATATATAATTTGAGTTCCAAATTTTACATATCAACTCTAATTTTGATGCTCATTTATATATAATTTATATCATAAGTTGCTATCTTGCTTCATTACTTGTTGAAACTTAATTGAGGTTAGTCAATGAAGACAATCATCCTTGTTATAACAATCTTATCATTTAATGCGTAGGAAGTAGTAGTTTAAATTAATTATTTCATGCCGAATAAATTGTAATAATTTAACAAACATAATTATTACACTATTGGATTGGCCTTAAGAATGCAAATTTTGCATGGACAATTAATGAATTCATGTAAATTACTTTAGTTAAAATTGTTTCTTTTGGAAACCCTAGCTAGAGAATATATAGTAAGAAAGGGTCCATCTAAGAGTATAGAAGAAAAATTAGTATCCGAGCACGAAGGAGAGTAGTTTCAGTATAAAGGTAATAAATATTTTATAGATTGGTGCAAGTTTTTATACTTACAAGTTGTGGTAATTTTATAAGTGAATGTTACCTTCTCTTAAACTATTATATAAGTTTTTGGTCTAAAATGGATTGATTTTTTGGAATCATAATTCTTGTTCTTATTATATGTATACATTTTTGTGTTGAAACTTGAGTGATTTTTTGGTTGTTGTTCGCTGGATTATTACTTAAAATTTCTTTATTATTGTTAAATTCTCAAAGAAATTAGATTGTAATCAAAACTTACAATGTCACTACAATAGACAAGGTTAACAAAGTTATTTAAATCTTTGATTTGATTTCAATATCACTATGAAAATTTTGAGTTACTAAACCAAAATAAATTATTTATTAATTAAATAAGAGTTACTAATTAAAATTTAAATACAAAAATAACTCAAAAAGTTATTATCTTAATATTATATTATACTTATCATCTGAATTTTAAAAAATTCTTTATAAATTATTATCCGAGTAAAAATTTATCAATATTATGAAATTTTAATTTAAAGTATGACTTTTTATTATTCTTAAATATTAATAACCTGCATAAAATATATTATAAACCAAACATAGTTTCCAAGCATGAGTCCTGGTATGAAAAAACCTATAACCCTTTAAATCCCACTTAAAGAGGGTCATATATGTTGTATACAACCTATTACTCTCTAAAGTCATAATAATACTCAACGCAAAGCTTATAAGTCCACTAGACAAGGAATAATTAGTTGGAGTAAAGTCCCAGAGAAGGCAAGAGAACATAAGTCCTAAATGGCCAAAACCAATCAATGATGATGATGATGATGATGATGATGATGATGATGATGATGATGATGATGATGATGATGATGATGATGATGATGATGATGATGTAGACCATATATTAAATGTAATGCTATCATGTATAAGTCCTTATGGGAAAGGTTGTAAGATCATATCAAGGAAATAAAATTGTTACATGAACAAAATATATAGACTTTGGATGAGTAATATATTAAACGTATCCTGGTTGTACAGAACTAAGCATGCTTAGGAAGTTTTTGTTCAATCATTTGTATGTTTTAATGACTATTAGTAATTTGTTAAGTTTGGCCACAGTATCTAAGGTTCTACAACATGCTTAGTTTTAATTTGGGTGCATTGTCATAAACTATAATTTTACAGGCAAGTTAATGATGTTTTCTATTAAACTTTACTATGTTGTGGACCATAAAAATCAGAATATCTAGTACCTTAACTTCTATTATGGCAGTGTTTGATATGATGTCCTTTACCAATGAAACATTTATGTGGGCACTCAATCCTTAGGTGAAAATACAAAGGAGGGGGTCAAACTATGTTGTTGCTAATGTACAATGTTGAGATTATTAAATGGATTTTCTTTTTTTTTTTAAGAGAGTTTTTACTTGGATTTTATACTGACATCACCTTTTAATGTTGTATATTAGTGTTATTTTAATGTTATTTTTTATTATGATTTTAAATTTGATATTAATGTTTAAAATTTAAAAGGAAATTTTATTTTTGATTGAAAAGCACATCTTTATTAATATAATAAAATATAGTATATTGTTAATCATATTAAAAAATAGATGGAAAAGTTATACCTAGAAATCAAGCCACACTGAACTAAATAAGTTTTGGAAAGAGAGTAAGATTAAAAAAGGGCCAACCCAAGGCCACACAAACCACAAGCAAGTAGGAAAAAAAATCAAGATCAAACCTTACAGACAAACTTTAGAAAGCCATACCCATTACCAACAATCTTGTAGCATTCTTTTTTTTCCTTTATTCTTTTTAACATCTGTCCAAAACAATGGAACAGGGTCTGAAAGAAGAACAACAGTAACTATCTATCGCTGAAGTTCAACTAGGGCTTGATCCTTATCTAACCCAGAAGTTTTAGATTCATGTGATCTTTTGATTCCTCCACCTATAACATTATCTTCCATAGATGTCTCTTTTATAGCCTCAACTCCATTATTCTTTGTTGGTCCATCTGTGGATTTTTCCTTGACCTTAGATGTCTTCATATCAGTTGAGACTTCCTCTTCTTCATCTTTTGAAAGATGATGCTCATACAGTTTCCAAATTTCAGATTCAATGGATTGGTCATTTTTTTTTTACTTGTTTGACAACTTGTGCCCTGGAGATGGCTAGTTTAATGAAAAAAATGACACTTAAAAGTAGTGTTTTCATAATATAAAATTTGGATCTAATATATATTGTCATGTTTTAACTATATTTTGTCTGAGAGACTTTTGTTAAGATCCACCTCCATACAAATATGAGCATAGGTGAAGAATCCTTGTTTAAATATCTCACAATCCATCTCGATGAATATTCTCAATGTATTCCTAATAATAATCACACATTGAAGGGTGATATAAGGGAAGAAGAACATTTTGGAGCTAAACCCAAACCGACATTATGGTTATTACCATAATGGTATGGTCAAAATCTAAAAATCAAGGGGTAGTAAAGAGCTCAACGCTACCCCAAAATTGAGGTCCCTCCTCAAAAATTATTTGATAAACTTTAAAAGATAAAAACTAAACTCTGAAGAAACTTTTAGAACATAAGTGGATTACACAATCCTTAGTCTAGATAGAATAAACCCACTAATACAAATCTTCCAACCAAAACCAAAACCCATTAAACTTAAAAATAACAACATATTATTTAAAATATAAAATTAATTCATTTATTTTTAAAAAAGATCTCTCCATTACTAACATTTCATCCAATTCCTCTACAATATATAAACTTGGAAAAAAATCAAATAAAACCAATGTAATAAAATCTTTGAAGCGAGCAACATCCTTAAAGGAAATAGACCCCAAACCCTACTTTATTGTACGTCTAAAAAATTCCCTTCGACGCCATAAGAATGCAAACAAGGAAGACTTGTCGATATGGAAAGATGCAGTTGTCGATAGGAAAAGATGCAACTGTAACCTCATCCACCGTTCCCTAAGGTTTCATTTCCAATTTTCATTTGTTATTTTTTATATTTGTAGTTAAAATAATTATTAGAAAACTCATTATAACATTAAAGAAATATTTAAATGTGACTTTAAGATTGAATTTAAACGGTCAAAAATTTGTAATGTCTCATAGAAAAGATAAGCTTTAATAAGACATATACTTTCTTCTTATATTATATCTTATTTTCTTCTCTCATTTTTTAAAAATAGTTTTTAATGATATTTTATTTATAAATATTAAAATTAAAAGTGAATAGTGTAAAAGAAAAATATGAACTGATTCATTTTAAAATATAAAAATTTATGATAAAAAATGTTCATTCAAGATGTTAAATATTTAAGCATTTTTCCTATATTCAAGTCTTATTGTCTTTTGTTAAATTTTTAATAGTTTTAATGATATATATTTTATAAATAATTAAAATTATAAATGAATAGTGTAAAAATAAAATATTTATTTACTTTGAAATATAAAAATTTATGGGAAAAATGCCAATGAAATGTAGAAGGATTGATAAAGTGGATTGTCTAGCCTCACTCATATTTGAATCTTGTTGAACATCTAATAATTATTTAAATTGAGTTGATAATTTTAATCATTAATAGTAATCGTTTAAATTGATTGAGTTTTCCGAGACTAAACCCTCAAATTATATATCAAACCCAATTCGTAATTGAACTCTAAAAAACTACATTACCTATCAAAAAATCCACGTAAAAAATGTTTACCCAAAATGTTAAAAGTATTTTCAAAACATAAAAATCATCTAATTACATAATTTTAGTCTTCCAAAACTCAAGGTATCTTCCAAAACTTTTGGTACTTTTCCATAACATTTTATTGTAAATAAATAGTTCGTTGTTATTTTTCATTAAGGTTTTTTGTTTTCATTTTCTCTTCATTTTAGCAATTTTTTTTTATATTATTAGTCTTGGAGGGATCACTATTACATCTATTTAGTTTTAATTTAGAATTGTTAATTTTTTTGTTGGTTAATTATGTTACATTGATTTATATTTAATTTGGATGTTTTAATTATAGAAACAAACACATAGAGTCATAGCAGAAAGACACAACCCTCCAATAAGTGCTCAGTTGGACTAAAGTTTCTAACATGTTAAAATGTAACAATATTTTAATGCAGTGTTAATAATAATGGAATAAGTTTGTTATGTAAAACTTGTGATTATCAAATAATCAATAATGAAAACTAATTACACTTATCGACAAGATTAAATGTAGATCAAATAGACGATTATCAACAAATAGACCTTGAAACTTATAACAATGCTCCAATGAGTATAATTTTAGCCAGACTCCAACTTGGAAATGCTAGAAACAACTATACTAATCAAAGTAATGTTGTCTTAGGCATTGCACTTATATATACTTGATTTGCTTCATCAATGTTCTTTGTTTTGTTCAATGTTTTCAATTATATTTATTTTAATAACTAAATAATTGATTGTGTTGCAGGTGCTATGCCTAAGTTCAAACAATTTTTTATCTTTGTACTACAAAACAAAAATAAGAATAGATATAATAAATGATACAAATTGTATGTCATGATATTGATTAAAAAATGATTGTGTTTGTCAATGATGAAATCATTATTATCTTGGATTATGTGATATTCACCATAATGAATCAAATGTAAACATGACTCATTTTAAGATATACACATAATTTTTAGCTATAACCTTTTAGACACAACTAAGTTAATTTATATGTTCTTACAATTAAGAATTAGAATGCCATGTATGTATATGTCACAATGTTTGTTATTTGCATTTTTCAAGCACTAATTATGTATTCTTATTCTACAACTTGTTTCTAGTATAAAAATACACTACAATTATATGTTACTTCATCCATGATCTTGATATTTATTTCAAAGATGAGGCATTCAAAAATTTCAAATTTCTACCTCGTTTTAAATAACTTGTACAAAAAGAATACATGGGTCAACACTGGAAAAATATAACAACACATGCCAAAAAAAAACCTAGACCTGCTATTGATTTTTATTCAGATTCATTTATCATTTTCACTCCTACATCAAAATTAAATTTAAATATTTAAAGCAATAAACTATTATTATTGAGTATTTTGATTTCAAAATCATTTTCAAACTACTAAGACAGATAATTCATAAATAAACTTCATGCACTTTGCCAGGACAGTAAAAACTGGTTCAAGATGTTCTATTACACCAACATGCAAAGCATTTCAATATTAGCAATCTTGGCATAGCCTAGCTCTTAACCCTAGAAAGATCCCTATTGGATCCATTTGGTTTTGACTTATAATTATTGGATCTTTTGTTGGCCACTAACATTACATTGATTTGTGTATTGATAAATATATAAATCTTTTGGAAAGCTAAATAGCAAGTTTTTTAACTGACCACATAAAATAATATTATTTGGTATAAGTTGATTAGTTTAATAGTGTAAGTGCAAGGAAATGATGGGCCAAAAGGGGGTCTTAAGTGGACATGGTTTTCTTGAAAAATAAAAAACCTCAACTTGTACAGATTATTTGAGACATCAACATTCAAAATTTGAAGATGTCATGTGAACATGAATTGTAGAATTTCAAATTTAGTTTCTAAACTATAATTTTTTTTTGAAATGGTCAATTATAAGTAGGTCAAATATTAGAAATTCAAAGAGGTCATACCATTTTTTACAAAGAGCTGAGTAGATAACTTTACATGCAACCCATCATTTTTTGGGCAATGTTTAGTTTTGTTTTAAACCTTTTGGTGGAAAGTTATATAAGATCATCTAGTTTGAAACCTATATATATTTTAAATTAATTAATTAATATATATTTTTTATTAATTTCACAAGTCAATAGACCTTGAAATATGATTAACAATGTATAGCCAATTGTACCCCCACTAAACACCTCAAAAAATATAAAAAATTAGATTTTTTTTAATGTGTATAGAATTAAGTCTAGTTTGAAACCATATAATTTTTTTTAGTTTGAATTGATGAATAAAAAGATACATAAACAAAGATGAGCATGTATAATTATGGCATATAGCATTTTAAAGAGACTTACTTAGAAATAACTATAGATAACAACCTTAAAAGTAATGAAATATAAAAAATGCATTTATTTAGGTAGAGGAGAGTGTATTTGATGTTGTAGTATCATATACATGAATTTACCACATACATAGTTTGTGGTGAAATGCATTTCACATGCATTTCTCCATCTTATTGTTTTGTTATAATTTTTTAATATTAATTGCAATTCAAACTTATAAATTATGGTTTACGGTATAGGGTGTAAGGTTTAGGATACAATCATGAAGGCAATTGAGGACAATTTGAGCTACTTGAATCTATTTGTGACTATAGAATGTGATTTTGGGCACAATTAGCCCCAACAACATCACAAATTAAGCCAATCAGTCAATAGGGCCAATAAGTAATGTGGTTTGCCTTGAATTAAGCCATGTGAATGTAATTATTACTCTAAAAGATGTTAAGTGGGGTTAAATCAATTGTTTTAAGGTTTAGGGTTTACAATTTATGGTTTAGGGTTTAGTATTTAGGGTTTAGGTCTTAGGGTATATTTAGTTTAGGTTCAACGGTATAAGGTCTAATTGTGAAGGCACATGGGCCAATTTAAGCTCCTATAATCTATTTTTGACTACATAATATGATTTTTGGCTCAATTGACCATGGCACATCATTAGATTGAGTCGATTAGTTAATTAGGGCAATGAGTGATGCTATTTGGGCCAAATTGAGCCTTATGAACATAATTTTTACTCTAAACGATGTTAAATGAGGACAAATTGATTAGTTTAGGGTTTAAAATTTAGGCTTTAGGGTCTAATCGTGAAGGCATTTGAGTTGTTTGAACCCATTTATGAGAACAAAAAGTAACTTTGGGCACAATTAGCCCCAACACCATCATAAATTGAGCCAATCATCCAATTGGGCCAATATGTAATGTGATTTTCATTGAATTGATCCCTATGAACATAATTAAGTGGGGTTAAATTGAATGGTTTAAGTTAAATATGGTTTAATATTTAAGGTTTAAGGTTTAGGGTTTAGGGCTTAAGGCTTAGGGTATTAGGGTTTACATTTCAAGTTATAAGGTTTGGTTGTGAAGGCAATTACGGCCAACTTCAGCTCTTTTAACCTATTTGGTATTGCATAATATGATTTTGTGCTCAATTGGCCCCCACATCATCACATATTGAGCCAAATAGTCAATTAGGGCAATGAGTGATGTGAAAGCTATTGAGTTGATTGAATTCATATGTGAGTACATAAAGTGATTTAGGGCATAATTAGCCCCAATGCTATCAAAAATTGAGCTAATCAGTCAATTGGGCTAATAAGTAATGTGATTTGTGTTGAATTGAGCCCTATGAACATAATTACATGAAGTTAAATCAAATGGTTTAAGGTAAATATGGTTTATGATTTAAGGTTTAGGGTTTAGGGCTTAAGGCTTAGGGTATATAGGGTTTAAAGTATAAGGTCTAATGGCAAAGGAATCTAGGGCCAAATTTAGCTCCTTTAACCTATTTGTGACTACAAAATGTGATTTTGGGCTCAATTGGCCCCCACGTCATCATAGATTGAGCCAATTAGTCAATTGGGGAAATGAGTGATGTGATTTGGGCCAAAATGAGCCCTATGAACATAATTCTTACTTTAAATAATGCAAATTGAGGATAAATTGATTGGTTTAGGGTTTAAAATTTAGTGTTTAAGCTCCAATTGTGAAGGTAATTGAGGTTAATTTCAACTGCTTGAACCTATTTGTGATTATAGAATGTGTTTTTGGGTTTGAATAGCCCCTATGCCATCACACATAGAGCAAAATAGTCCATTGGAGTAGTAAGTGGTGCAATTTGGACCAAATTGAGCCCTGTGGACTTAATTCTTAGTCTAAATAAAGGTGATTTGGGCTCAAATAATTTATTTAGGGTTTTAAGAGTTTATGATTTAGGGTTTAGGGTTTTCAGGGCTTCAGGTTTAGGGAATAAGGTTTAGTTTTGAGGGTATAAGGTTAAAGAGATTAGGTTTTTAGTATTAACGGTTTAGGTTAGGGGTGTTTATGCATACATCCAATACCATGTACGTAGTTTAATTAGTGGTAAAAAAAAACATTTAGGTTAACATCCTTTTTTTGATCGAGACCTTTGTCCCTTGGTTACTCTGCTTTATTCTATTTTATATGTTGTAGGTCTATTTTTCACTGATTTGATGCATGCCTCCACCCTCAAAAGTAAAAAACTTTGTCTACTAACAGTTGGCTAAAGAGTGCATGTCTCTTTTTAAATAATTTTATTGTTATCCCCACTTGGTACTACACATCAAGTAGGTATAATTTTTAATTATTGGATTGTTGTCCCCACCCTCAAAAGTTGACAACTTTGTGCAATCATGGGTGACGACTTTCATAATAGCAAGAAGAAGAAGTTAAAGCACAAAATGCCAAAGGAATTATGTGTAGAGAGAAAACCAAAGGTAGTGAAAGCAAAAAATTCATGCAACTATACTATCCCTAATAAATTGAATGTCTCAAATAATGATAAAATGAACAATGATATTATACCATTTTTTGGCACTTCAAGTTTTTTTACACAATTTTTTCTCATGACAAAAAATAAATTACACCATGAGTTTTTTGATAATTTTTTCTCACACAAAAAATAAATTTCATGTATGCCCACCTCTTTCAGTTACCCATGGTGGCAAGTGACACCACACTTTATGTCCATAATCTCATTGACAAATCTCGGTGGGTGAGGTCTGATCTGATATGTGGTCAAACCCCTTGATGGAAAAACTTGTATTTTTCCACATCAGTGTTTCTTCTTAGTCTACATGCCCTATTGGCATTGCCAACTTCATCCAGCATGTTCACATTCTACCATACCATCCTCCGTTCAACACACTTTTACAGAGTTTGTGTCTCCTTCAAGCCCCTTTCATAGTACCTATATTCTTTAGTAGACACATATCAAGGCCCCTTTCTTAGTTCTTTGAGTTTTTTCATAATTTTTTCATGAAAAACAAATTACTCTTCTATTTTAAATGGGTATATTATTAGGCACATGTATGCCAGAACCCATATGAAGACTATTTCATGTCTCATTGGCATATCTTTCAGCTATATTTTCCTTGGTTGTATCTTTGGCATCTTTATCACCTATTTAAAGTCTTTGATAGTTTTGTAGCTATTCTATCTTGTACTAGTATTCATAGGGTGATGTTCAAGTAGTGGTTGTATCCACTCATACATATCTTGGTTTATGTACTTCTTGGCATTCTGTTGGTTTTTTATTTGGTTTGCAGGCAGTTTCTCCGACCATGTTATGGATCCATTATGCCTTGAAGTCCTTCTTCATAGATTGGTGACCTTTTCTAAATGACACCATCTTTGTGTTTACTTGTCACCACTTCTTCCAATTACATTAGTAGATAAATTCATTGCTACCTTCTCCTCATTTTGTATTGGGGGGTGTTCAGGATATGCTTCCTTGGGTTCATCTCACTATTCATTTCTCTAACATTTAGTGTTACATTTGAGTGATCTACATATTCAACACCATTTATTACATCTCTTGGTAGTTTTATAAACTCAAAATCCATACATTCCGAGAAGATGGATTAGCATCCATAGGGACACTCAGCTTCAACACTTCTTTAGGGAGAGTCTATGACCTTCTTTCTACATACTCTCATAAATGGGACTTTTTTCCTACAGATTTTCTCTTTCTCTCTTATTATTTAGGGGATTATTTTATACATGGGTACCTCATCAAGCCTTGTATCTATGACCCATTATTTGTTACATGTTTTCAATTTTCTTTCCTCCTAAGTTGCACTTAAGGGGTGGTGTTGGTGTGAAAAGGGTTCTCACCCAAACTGGTTTAACCTTTGGGTCCTTTTCACACTTCTTCATTTTAAGCTTACTTAGGCTCCTAATTATTTACACATGTGATTAGATCCTAATCATATGTGCACATGTTCTTAGTGCATGGTGGGTCCTTGTCACCCCTCAATAGGGGACAATGGCTAAATCACTCACCTAGTAGTAGGGTCACCTGTTTATTCCCCGTTCTCCTCTTACTCCTATATATGATGCACTTATGTTGTACATTCAATGAGGAAGAAAGAGACATACATGGAGCTCTAAGTACTTTACATTATAATCTATTTATGAGTAATATATTATTTACATAGATTTGTGTGAAATGCATTAATAGCCTCTGTTGTGGTAATGAGCTCTTGAAAAGATCTTGGATGAGTTTTCATAACTCTATAAATGGGTTGATGTTTGCATTGAAACTTATAGATACTTTTATCCTTGGTGCAACCTCAAGAGCTTCATGTGCATCCAAATATGTCTTTGATGCATGACTTTTCTTAAAGAGGGCCAAGAGTTCTAAAAAAACCCACATAATGGCTGACCTTATCAAAAATAGCTAGTATAATATAAACATATTATTTACAAATAGATAGCCCACCACCTTGCCAATTCTACTTAGTGCAACAACATAAACAAAAAATGGAAAAAAATTATAAATTTCTAGAGCCAAGCTTAAAACACACACTTAGAAGATATGCTATATATAATGGGTTTTCCATAATTACAATCATATTAAATTTTGTATTGTATTTCATCTATTTAACAACAAACCAAACCAAACCATAACACAAAAATAGTTGTATCTACTTCAAAATATATATTCTATGATCACTGCAAGGTAGATTTTTAATGCTCAACAAAAGTTTAAGGCATAAAATGATGTTAACATGTAATAGAATATGTAATAAACTAAAACAAAATCCAAAACCTGAAATCAATGAAAATATTTATAAAGTGAAATGTTGAACAATATATAATGTATATAATATCCATATAAAGGTGTAGAAAATGTGAACACAAATGATATAATATCTTGGGTTAATTTCATATGGGCATACAATGCCAAAAAACTATACATCAAACCATATATACATATGATAAAATGTCATAAGACATGATCCTAATCATCAAAATGCATCACTCTTTTTTCCTTGCTTGTAGAATCATCTCCCTTGGATGCCTTGCTCACAGCTAGAGGTATCGGATCTAGCTGACTACGAGTCCTCTGCTCAAACTCACCTTTAGCTCCAATTTTCATAAATGCAAATTTTGCCATCAACTTTACATGTACTGGATCAAGACACTTAAAAAATTAACAAGTTAAGTTTTTAAAATGATACAAAAATAATTGATAGGTGCACTTACCACAAGCGGGTCGTCATGCTCTATTTAGGACTGGTGCTCAATTAGGTCAATGATCAGTTCACATTGGTGAATAGGAATGTGAAGTGGATCACCAATAGGATCTAGTGATGTGATCTTGATAATAGAAGTACTGGTTCCTTACAAACATATATATATATATATATATATATTCAAAATTAGCTCATAAATATATAAACCAACTAACTAAATCATTGAAATATAATAGAAAATTTTACAAATTAAATTGTCAACTATACCACTCATGCCTACTAATCATTTCAATAGGACCAAAAGACATCGTCAGAGGAGTCTGCATCGACAATTGTTTTGTGCGTCATCTATTTGCACAAGTATAAAAGATAATTACAAAACACATCCATATTTACACTTAAATATTACAATAAATCTCATGTACCTCAGTGAGTTGTGCAGATGAAATCACAGAAGCTAAACCTACATTTTTTCCCTCTTGAATAGATGGTGGAGTGTCTAGTGTGGTCATCAACTAAACAAAAAAAATAGCAATGTTAATCACTTTAGCATATATATACAACACCATACATGTACAATGAAACATAACATTAATTAATTCTTTAAAATCACCTCTATATAGATATACACAAGCATAATAGCAGCAACACACATGCTCATGTGGCATCCAAAATCTTACTGCAACATAAAAAAATTCATATACATTATTGAGATTTTCTACATGAAAATTAATTATTACCTTTTAAATTATACAAATATTTGAAATTTAACAAGTCTGACAACATTTTGCAACAAGTAAAATATTAAAGATACTTGGGAAGTTGCATCCAAGGTGTTTAGATCAAATGTAGACGGTTGAAACATAGTGACATCGATATCATTTAGGCCCTCAGAAATACCACCATGAGTGGGTTGCATGATATCCTCCTCATCCTTAGGTCCAGTGCATATAACACCACATGATCTCCAATAGTGAGCTCGTTGGGTAGCAGTGCTAGATAAAGCCTCACCATATCCACCCTTGCTAATAGAAGTATGATAAATCTTGCTCGTATGGTGAACAAGGGTATCAATAAGTGCCTTAAGAACACATAAAGTATCAATCTCTATAGTCTCCTTGATTTTAGAGGGTAGGGTCTCAGGAGGAAGTGGTTTGTCGATATGCACTCTCACAGGATAATTAGGTGCATGACATGCACATGGCCTATCTTGCATAAAGCCCTTTCCTTTTCTAAAGAATTCTAAGAAATCAAAATAGTTTGAAATTTCATTCAACACAAACCCACAATACAATTTACTTAAAAAATACATCGATACCTCATTATTTTTGCAAGGTGGGTGGTCAAAGACCATCCGCCATCAGTCTCAAAAATTCAATTTGATCAAATGGTGAGTGTACCATTGGATTGGAATCCATTTGGCCATCACATCTAGTGGCACACCAGTTTTCCCATCAATGAATAAGGCATAAATTTGGGCTTTGGTTATATTTTTATCTTTCATAGTCATTGTAGACAATTTGTTAGAATAGTATGCCCTACATATATTTCTATAGTCAGGCCACCTATTAATGTGACCTATTAATAACTCGACTTCACCTAATAATGTTTGTATTGTCTTTGCCAAATAAATTTGGTGGGGTTTGTTTGCATGAGGATCCCTCAATGTCCTAATAAAATTCTCAAGTTTAATCTTATTTTCAATGATATGGGTTGTTAAATCCTCTTGACTACCTTAGAGGGCTTGAGGAACTACAAGAGGGTTAGGAGGGTTTTGTGGGTGAGGTGGGATAAGAGGGTTTTGTGGGTGAGGAGGGATAGGAGGGTTTTTTGGGTGAGGAGGGATAGGAGGGTTAGGTTGTTCAGTGTTGCTTGAATTTGCATGTGCTAAAAAATAAAAAAATATACAATTTTAATAAAATGCAACAAAATTAACTAATTTTGTTTGTAAATGTACATTTACATACCTCTCTTCTCGTGTTTCATTGTCAAATTTGGGTTGCTAGAGTGCTTGTTGCTTGCCCTAGTTGAACGTATTTTCTCTTCTCCTCTTCTTCTCACAGTTTTCATAGATGACAAATGAATGGCATTGATGATTTTTTATTTTATTTTAAAATGAGAGAACTACCTAAGCATTTATGTCATTTTAAAACTACTCACGTGATCACATCACATACATGGTTTATATATATATATATATATATATATATATATATATATATATATATATATATATAATTGTGTATGCATTTATATGTTTAAAATTATATGTGTAGTTTTGGCTCGGTGATTACCAAGCCTATGGCACAGAACCACGTACACAATGTTTAATAAGTATGTATGCAGTTCTTATTTTTTAAATGTCCATTTTTTGTACCCCCATCTTCGTGCACTTACCCTTTAAATAATTATATGTTATTACCTACTTCACATCATTCAATGCACTTAATTTATTTTCCTATAGTAATTTAGTACTAATCAGTCCTGGTTGTTGCTTTCGGCACTGGGCTTGGTTATTTCATACAGTGAATATTTGATATGGTATTGAATGTTGGATTTTTTTGTGTGAGGTGGATTTATTCATATAGGAACATGGCATTGGCTAGTAAAGAGGTTACAATCTTAAAATGTTTGCAAAATCTTGATACACTTTCCACAGACTAACAAATCCAATGACTAGTAAAGCTAATTTCTTCACATGTTTTGCTAGGCTGATAATGCACTCATAGAGGATTGCTTGCTTGTGCATTCATTGTAGCTTGTTTCAATAGTTGAAACTTTAATTAGATTTTTTCTATAATCTTGACAATCCTTATGAAGATTGATTATGAAAAGTTTCTACCTTTTGTTTTAGATGTTCTAGGTAAAATTTTAGAATTAATAATTATTACTAGCCACTATGTTTGTTATGATATTGAATACACTGCCTTCTCATTTAGAATTATATACACATGTTTCAATATTTATCACCTACCTCTTATTTTGTGTGTGTTTCATCCATCCAAGTTAAATATTTTCAAGACATTCTTCCATGTATTTTGAAATTGCTATAAATCAATTGCATCTTTGTTTGTTTTAAAACTGGCATTTAGTTTCCTAAAATATCCCTTTCAGTGGTATAAATTTGAAAAGAAATAAACTAGGTCATTTTCAAATACATTTTCAAGTAAAAACTTGATAGCAATACTTTATCCCTCATCAAATGTAGTCATTGGCATTGACATGCTATAAATAAATTGATTAACTCAACTTACGTGCAACTAGCCAAAACATGTCTCAATGCAAACTAGATTTTATTTATCATAAAATTTGTCTTATGCAATTGTATTTGTCTAATGTTGGGTATGTGCACGGAGTTGGGAACAATTTTGTGGACATAACTCACATTCTAATAATAACGCGTACATGTTATGTTTAATTATAGGAATGTGTACGCTTTGTAGGAATGCGTATGTGTTCCTATAATTAAACATAACATGTACGCATTTTTAAAATTACAAAACAAAAAATAACCCTTGACTCCTCTCATTTTTTCCTACTTCTCATTTGTGTTTAGGTGCTTTGTAGTCGTGTTTTGGCTTGCAAATCTTCCTTTTTCCCTCTAGCTCATATTTTGGCTTGCAAATCTTCCTTTCGGCTTGCATTCATGAGATAAACGATGCCATCATGAAGAAGAGGTAGGTTTTTTGTAGATTAAATCAATTTATTTGAATTTTTTGTGAATATAAATTGCATAGTTTGATTTTTAATTTTTTTTCCAATAGGTCGGCCTACTTCGACTAATCCTCCACGTGATCCTCCGCCTAACCCTCCTATAGTTCCATTAGATCCCCCAAGTAGTCAGGAGGATATAGTTGCTCACATAGTGGAGAATAAAATTGAAATTAAGTAGATAATTAGGAGAATGAGGGAGCTCACTTCCATGAACACCCACTGCACCTATTCGACCAATACCCTAGAGTTAGTATTAGGTCAAGTTGACTCAAAAAGAGGTCAAATTGATATATGGAGGTCATATAGGGATATCTATAGATCTTACTATGATGACAAATTATCAGCATCTGAGGTGAAAAATAAAAATATAACATAAGATCAAATTTGTGCCTTATTTATCGACTTAGCCACCAATGCCACATTTCCCATAACAACCGAACGTTTCCCAATCCACTGATGCCAATAGGATTTAATTAAAGCCAATTTTTGGGAGCGATGGTGGATGGTGTTTGACTATCCCCCTTTTAATAACCATGAGGTCCCTTTGTACTTTTTGAGGAAACTTTATTGTGAGTTTGTCCTCAATAAAATTCCAAACTACTTTGACTATGGTGAGTTTTAGGGTCGAGGAAAAGGCTTCACACAGGATCAACCAAGTTCACATCATGTACTTAATTGACTAGCAAGGATCCCTACCCAAAAGCCACTTCATCCTAAGACTACCTCTATGATGACAGAGGTAATGGAGATAGACACTTTGCATGTGCTTAGTACACTTACTGATACACTCGCACATCATACAAGTAGACTTTCAGAGGTAGATGCTTGAGATACTCCAACTAGTGGTCATACCCAACCCCACCCATACAAATGTTGTGGTTCTATATGCACTAGACCTTCAGATGATGATGGTGGTGCTTCAAGGGGATTGGAGGATATGGTCTTGACTAATGAGTTGTTGGCACACACATTTGGTTTGGATAAGTTGGGATTCTTTACACACATGCAGGTATATTTTATATAAATTTAATGTTAAAATTTATATTTATATTTACAAATTAAAAAGGTAAGATTAATTTACACATTTAAATTGATTAATATATATGTTTTTTTTTTGTGTTCCAAGAGGAGACGTTGCCTTTGACATCACAAATAGTTAGTGGGCCAACCCCTACTACATTTATCCATGTCAGTACAACACCATATACATTTACAGAGGTGAAACTTCAAGTGAATGTTATATACTCTAGATGTACATTCATACACCTTAATTGCATTATCGGTAGATTTTGTGTAAGACAATATAAAATACCTAATATAATTTTGTTGGACTTTTTATTGTTTGATGTATTAACATGGATTGGTATAACTTGTTAGAAACTCATCCTCCATCTCAACTATGTTTTCAATAACCAAAATAGCGAGTTAAACATTTGCTTGATATCCCATTATATGTAGTTCCCATAGTGGGTCAATCCCAATCAGTAGGATTGGGTGTGTGTGTGTGTGTGTGTGTGTGTGTGTGTGTGTGTGTGTGTGTGTATATATATATATATAATTCATTTGATAAAAGTTATTTGGTACAATATATTTCTATCAATTTCCCAATCAATCATAGCATGTCTTCATAAATATGCACACCACTCATTTCTTTTAAATATCAGCCTCATATCCAGGCACTTGATTCCTTGTTATCCTAATCACATATAGCGGTTCAATCTCTATGATCGATATCCAAAATGGTCATTGCTATCAATTCAATTCCCATCTTGATTCTATCTGAACATAATAATTTTGTTTCTATCTATGGAGTTATAAATTTAGATGGCATAGCCTCTTGATCCCATTGTCCAAGTAAATTTTATTGGTTTTTTGGGAGAGCACCCATTAGATCCCATTGGTTTGTTGGGAGAGCATCGAATATAAACTATAGCCTATATGTATATATCATAGGCCTTGTGACCATATACAAATAGGGGACCTCAACCCCATATAGATAGATGGGGTTGAGTAGTTTGTTACCACCACCTACTTAGGGGGCCCAAAGACCTACTATATCTAGTTGGGGGAGAGGTCCTAACTATATTCATGCACTTCTATCACTCGAGTGCCATGCTAACTCTATAAGACTATAACACCTTTCACCAGGAAAGGCCCCCTAAATTGAATATTGAGTATCGGCAAGACTATAGTACCCTTTGTTGACCTCAACCTACTTTCACTGTATACATATATACCTTCCCTTGAAAAAATTAAGGGCAATCTAAGGATAGATAGTCGACCTAATGTCACCTATAGGGCAACCAAACTTATGCACTTGTAAAGAAGACTGTCCACTCACTCTTATCTCTACAATATTTAGTTCTATTTTCTATATGTCTCTTTATATTTTGATGAGACCTATTTTATAAGGTTCTAGACACTCTTAAAAAGCTCAAGTATAGATGTCCTTGATAAAATAAACCTATCACTCTAGGTGTCTTAACCTGATTAAAACACAATATATAAACTTCTCAACAAACACCTATATAGTTTACTTGTCTTATCACAATGACTATTTCTAAGGGATTTTTTATCACACCAATACTCATAGGATTGTCCTTAACCATACCAAGTCATTGCCTTAAGATAATTAGGCCTAATGACCAAGCAATCAGATCAAAATTTGAAACACACCTAAACAAAGCTATACAAGCATCCAAACTAGTGTATATAGGTACATATCAAGGATGTTTTAACACCTAACTTGCATTCAATGACTCAATTTCACAAAATTCACTCCAAATCATCCCTCATTGTCTTGTCATTCTCCCTCATGAAACAGACATATCTTGCCTTCAGTGCAGTGTTACAATTCACATGTTGCACATATCCATTTGTCACATTCATGCTTCCCATGACCTCATTAGATTTTTTCATATCTTATGCAAGACTAAGTTTATTAGTAACTTTTTTAATCAATTAATTGCCCAAGTTATTCATTATTAGGTTATTTGTTCAGTTGATGACCAGGATGGACACTCCTCCATCATTATGAGTCGAGACAGACTCAGGTATTATTGTTTCAATTTAATCTGCATAGGCACTAGTTGAGATATGTATATTCACTTGTAATTTTGAATTGTAATTTATTACTTTTGTTTTAATAATTTTACTATATACTTTGGCAAATATAACTTATATGCATGAATGTATTGTGTATACAGGGCTGTCATATGACATTTGATAGTCTAATTCAGATGACTACTATGACATCTCCTCATGTTTCTTCATCATTTGACATGCCTATTCATGTAGTTGAACTTGGTACTGACCCAGTCGAGTGTCAATGACAAACTGAGGAGGACCATGAGATTGTGGTAAGTGCATGTTTAATTGATTTTTTTTTATTATAGTTTAAAACATGAAATTTTTTAAACTTGGTTTCATGTATACTTTTTAATTTTATAATAATTTTTGTATTTAAATAGTTTCAATTGTAAGTGAGCTATTAATGTAGTACCTGAAGTTGAACCTTGGAGCAATCCAAGGCATTCAGGATATCTCCATCTACAAGCAGGGCATCCCAAGGAGATTCTTCTTTGAAGAAGGCTAATCTGAAAACTGAAAATGCAAGTGTGGCAAATTCAAACAACTCACTTTTGCATTTAAAAGATCTTTCTATTTTCTGACTTTTTATTTAAATTTTGCATAAAGAAATTATAACCAGAATTAAAAATGAATATTAGAATTATAAACAATAGATAAAAATCAGAAGAAATCACCAGCAAATTGATAATGGAGTTTGGCTTCAATAGACTACGTCTCCAGGTTCGTTCAAAGTGAGGACCGCTTCCATTAATTTGTGCATCAAAATGGCTTACAAATTAAATTCAAGTCTTCAATTCACCTTCCCTGGTCTCTGCTTGCCTGTATAACTATCTCTCAAACTTGAAAATACAGGCTCAAGGCCGTACAAAGCATTAATTAATCTCTGCCCTTCTTAATTCTCCACACACAGTCAGCTTTCTAATACCCTTCAAGTAGAAATTCGCCCCTCTTATATCACTTCCAAGCCTGTGGCTTAAGCAGTCAAGGCTTATCCTTTTGGATGAGAGGTCCTAGGTTCAAGGCATCAACTTTCCTTTTGGGGCACTTTTGTCTTATCATTTATCCCACATTTGGGAATTTACAACAGTTTGAATTATTTAAAAAGGTTAGTGGTTCCCAAGATGTATGCCAATGTCTCTTTTTGGAGGGAGACTTAGGTGCAAAGGTTTATCTTGATGCCTATCTTACGCCTGCATTGGAAAGTGTGTCACCACTTGGTTTTGGCGTGGGAACACATGGGTTGAGCGTGACATTGAGTGGACTTGGTGTGACATGGCATAGTGTAGCAAGTTTGAAAAGCCTTATTTCAAAATGGAAAACAATTATCCCACATTGGTGGGGTTTGAGTAGTCTTTCAAACTTAAATACTATGCTATTAACAATAACACATGAAGTATAAGAGGCCAAGACACCCCTCTACAAGAGTGTGTTGACCCTCGTGGAGGGCCCCTTGTGAGTAAATAGCGGGGCCCACGGATCCTCATATGACCGCTCGTCAAAGACCGGAGGCTAAAAACAAACACCAAACCAAATTTTTTTACACCAATTTACATTACCATGTGTCAAATGGTTATTGGACCACTTGGAGTGTTTATACAGTGCCACGTCACTTTTTGATGCCTATTAATTACCTGTCACAAAATACTTCATCAAGCTTTATCTCGAGCATCTGGACTCCATTTTGCATTCCAAAAGAAGCGTCAGAAATCTCTCGATGAACTCTTAGATGTGCAAATGGTTCAACCAGAATTTGAAGACTTTCAAAAATGGAACGGTACATGGATCCACCTGGATCACTCCTCCCCACTGGGAACTTTTGGACCTCTGAAAGTTGAAATTAATTGGTAATGAGGTGAGGGCATTTCTCCCTCACCCTTCTGGCTTCCATCCATTTGGCCTTGTTTGGGTGCATCCCTTTTAGACCAACATGAAGATATTCAACATCACCTCTTCGTGAAGTCCGCACATTCCTGTCAAGAATAGTATCTTCCTGCAATTATGCTAGATATTCAGGAGCAAAATCATCAACAGAAGGAATGGATACACTTTCATCATGATCAATTATCATTGGAGGCTCATACAATTTTAGATTTTCCACATTTACAACTGAATAAATCTGCATGTAAGATGGTAAATCTAATCGAAAAGCATTTGTACCAATTTTTTTCGTAATTCAAAAAGGACCATACCGGATTGGTTTCAACTTTTTACCTTCACCTGTTAGTCTTTCGTTACTGATGTGAAGCCATACCATATCACCTACAACAAATTGGTGATCAACACGATGTTTGTCATGTCTGGCTTTATACTTGGCTTGACTTTTCTCCAGTTGAGTATGAACAGTCTGATGTATGAGCTGTATTTGTTCAATGAACTTCTTAGCTCGAATGGCTTCTTTTGGTTCACCAACAGCTATATCCTATCCATAGAAAACATCTAGAGGAGATTTAGGCAAGTATCCATAACAAACTTCAAATGGAGATTTCATAGTAAAAGAATGAAGTGCCCGATTATATGCATGTTGTATGTAACACAATTGTTCATCCCATAACTTTGGATGTTTATTATTATAACCCCTAAGCAAATGTACCACAGTTCGGTTCACAACCTCTATTTGCCCATTAGTTTGCGGATGAAATGCAGTGCTCTTTTTTAATTTCGTATCATTAGTCCCCACAAAGTTGACCAAAACTCCCCAATAAATTGAGAATCCCGATCAGAAATGATTGAAGTAGGCAAACCAAAATGAGCCCATACATGTTTAAAGAACAAGTGTGCAGTGCCTTCCCCAGTAATTTGCTTAGTGCAAGGAATCAAAACACACATCTCGCTAAATCTATCCACAACCACATATAAATAGTCATGTTTTATTTGTGTCATAGGCAAACCCCCCACAAAATCCATGGAGATACTTCCCATGGGCGAGTAGGAACAAGCAGAGGAGTGTAAAGTCCTAGTTTCCTGTTACTAGGTTTGCTCGTGGCACAAAGAGTACATCCCTTAATATATTTGGCAACGATTTCCTACTTACAGGGCCAGTAACAATACATTTTCAAATGTGCAACCGTTTTAGCAACTCTAAAATGACCAGAAATAAGAGAACTATGTGCTTCTCTAATCATGTGCACCCTCTCATTTTGAGGTATACAAAGTTTACCCAAATGATACAAAAGATCATTGTGTACATGATAGTCCAATTCTTCTACTTGTCTACTACTCATCAAGTCATTATAGACATCTTGAAAATCAAGATCATTAACATATTGTTCTTTATAACTCTCATGAGACAAAGATTCATGTTGTAAAAGAATAGATGCAACAACCATAGGAGGCTTAGATAGCATATCTGCAACCTTATTCTGAATACCTTTTTTATACTTAATCACAAGATGAAATTGTTGTAAGAAACCCATCCAACGAAAATGTCTAGACTGTTGTAGCTTAGTTTGTGATTGGAGATACTGTAAGGGTTGATGATATGTATGTATTATTGTTTCTTTGCCCATTAAGTAATGTTTCCATTTTTTAACACTTTGAACCAAGGCATACAATTCCTTATCATAAGTGGGATATTTTCTTACTGCACTTGTGAAAGTTTCAGAATGATAGCAAATTGGTTTCTTACCTTACATTAAAATGGCTCCCATAGCATACTCACTTGCATCCGTCTCGATCTTAAATGGTTGTTGTATATCAGGAAGTGCCAAGACTGGAACAGTACTTATCTTTTCTTTCAAAGTGTCGAAGGCTTTTTGATGTTTACCTCCCCACTGAAAGACCTGTTTCACACTTGTCAAAGAATGCAAAGGTGATGTAATATATGAAAATTGAGCAATAAATTTTCTCCAAAATTGTACTTCACCAAGAAAACTTCTAACCTCAGTTGTATTAGTGGGTGTAGGCCAGTTAACAATGACTGCCACTTTTGCAGGATCTATTTTTAATTCACCATGTCCTACAATGTAACCCAAGTATAACAAAGAGGTCTTGCCAAATTCACATTTTGACATTTTTAAATAGAGTTTTTCCCTTCGTAATGCATCCATGACTTTCTTAATGTGGATCACATGCTCTTCCCAAGACTTGCTGAAAATCAATATATCATCTAAGTAGACTATAGCAAAATCATCAAGGAACTGTCTAAAAACATCACTCATTAATCTCATGAATGTGGCCGGGGCATTACACAACCCGAAAGGCATAACAAGCCATTCAAATAATCCCTGTTTTGTTTTGAAGGCAGTTTTCCAAACATCACCTTCACTAATTCTTACTTGATGATATCCACTTCTCAAATCTAACTTAGTGAAATAAATAACATGTTTTAATTGATCTAATAAATCATCAATACGAGGAATAGGGTAACGATTCTTAATAGTAATTTTGTTTAAGGCACAAAAATCAACACACATTTGCCAAGTGCCATCTTTCTTTGGCACCAGAATAATGGGTGAACCAACAGGAGATGAACTTGGACGAATAATACCTCTATCTAATAAATCCATTACCTATTTTTTGATTTCCTCATTTTCCACCACTGATAACCTATACATGCCAATGTTAGGGAGAGGAGAATCCTAAAATAACTGAATTTCATGTTGAACTCCCCTTTTAGGGGGCAAATCCTTAGGATTCTGAAATACATCATCATAAGTAGAAATGATTTCAACCAATTCATTCTTGTGTTTAGGATCACAATTTTCTAAAGCCTGAGAATATTCTTTTTTCCTTAGACTTAATCAACATGAGACAAAAAGTCTTGCTTGAATTAACTAGTCTTTTCATTTGCCCTGTTGTAACCAAGGAAAGACTTGTTTTAATGTGATGTGCTCTGACTATATATTCAATGCCATCCTTAACAAGAAAGTACTTATTCTCCTCTCTATAAAAGATTGATTTTCTATCATAAAGATATGGGCTTCCCAAGACAATCCCACATATGTCCAAAGGGACAACATCCAACTCAACCTCATCTACAAACTTGGATGTAATGGCAAACCTCAGTCTACAAGTTTGTGAGACTTGTAGCTTCGCATTGTCACACACCCACCCTAGTGGATAAGGCTTCAGATGAGGATTAGTTTGTAAGCCTAACTTCTTAACAACCTCTTCAGAAATTAAATTTTCTTGTGAACGACTATCAAATAGAGCGTCAATCTTAGTATGTTTTGAAACAACTCTAATGTGGAACAATTCATTTCTTTTCTTATCATGACTTAGTGCTAGAAACTGAAAGAGAAGAATCATTATGCAATCCCATAGTTGTGATCTTAGTTTCATCACCTGAATCTGAACCTAAGCCCTGAACCATAGCATTAGTCTTATTTTCTTTCTTTTGAAACCTTTTAGGCCTTAACTCAGGGTGTAGTTTCCAACACTTAGACTCATCATGATTTTTCTTGCAATTATTACAAAATGGTTTTCCTTCTTCTTTTTTAATATTAAAAGTGGATTTATATTTACCCTTTCCTGATGAACTTTCCCCTTTGGATTGATTAACATTAGATTGCTTACTTTTAACTTTAGGAAGAGATTCTTTTGATTGTTTTCCTCTAGCCTCTAAATGAGTGGCTTGTACACATACTGCATCTAAATTAGTGGGATTGAACATAAGAATCATATGTCTTAAGTAACTATGTAGCCCACTTATATATTTTAGAAGTGTTTCTTGTGTGTAAAGAGGAACATTCAAAAGTAAAGCTTTTTTCCTAAATTCTTGTGTATAATCTTGAACATTTTGGCCTTTTCCTTGTCTGAAACTTTGTCAATCCATCATAGCTTGTTGCATATAGCCTAAAGGATAAAATTTCTTTATGAGTTCTTCAACAAATTCATACCAAGTATAAATCGAGTTACCTTTTTGAAGCTCGGTTTCCTTCAACTTACTCTCCCACCAGATGGAGTTGTGCCTCCCATACGAAGAGCAGCCAACTAAATTTTTGATTCATCCCCTGCAATATTTTGGACCCTGCAATAAAATTCTATTTGCTTGACCCAATTATCCAACTTTTTGGCATTAACTTCACCATTAAACATTGGTAATTCAAACTTAATATCCAATTTAAGTGAAGGGAGAGATTCCACAATTTTTTTATTGTCATCCGATGAAGAAGGTTTTTCGGTTTCCTTACCTTTTGATTCTTGTGAATCACCTTTCTCATTCTCATATTTCTTTTGTTTGTCACGGTATAATTCCTCAACCATGATTCTCATCTCCATGAAAGCTCAGTGGAAATCTTGTTTGGATTCCATCTCTTCTTCGGCCATCCTTGAAGCACGCCTTGAGCCAATCTCTGGATTATACTCAACGAGTTCTCCTTCACCCTTTTGGGATTTAGAACTTGTCAACATACACTAGCAATCATTATTAAATAACAACTGCTCTGATACCAAAAATCTGATCTGAAAACTGAAAATGCAAGTGTGGCAAATTCGAACAACTCACTTTTGCATTTAAAAGATCTTTCTATTTTCTGACTTTTTCTTTAAATTTTAAATAAAGAAATTATAACCAGAATTAAAAATGAAGATCAGAATTATAAACAGTAGATAAAAATTAGAAGAAATCACTAGCAAATTGATAACGGAGTTCGGCTTCAATAGCCTACGTCTCCGAGTCCGTTCGAAGTGAGGACCGTTTCCATTAATTTGTGCATCAAAATGGCTTACAAATTAAATTCAAGTCTTCAATTCACCTTCCCTAGTCTCTGCTTGCCTGTATAATTATCTCTCAAACCTAAAATAAAGGCCCAAGGCCGTACAAAGCATTAATTAATCTCTACCCTTCTTAATTCTCCACATATAGTCGGCTATCTAATACCCTTCAAGTAGAAATTCACCCCTCTTATATCACTTCCAAGCCCATGGCTCAAGCGGTCAAGGGCTTATCCTTTTGGATGAGAGGTCCTGGGTTCAAGGCATCGGCCTTCCTTTTGGGGTGCTTTTGTCTTATCATTTATCCCACATTTGGGAATTTGTAATGATTTGAATGCTTTAAAAAGGTTGGCAGTTCCCAAGATGTATGCCAACGTCTCTTTTTGGAGGGAGACTTAGGTGCAAAGGTTTATATTGACGCCTTTCTTAGGCCTGCTTTGAAAAGTGTGTCACCACTTGGTCTTGGCGTGGGAACACATGGGTTGAGCATGACATTGAGTGGATTTGGTGTGACATGGCGTGGCGTAGCAAGTTTGAAAGCCTTATTTCAAAATGGAAAACAATTATCCCACATTGGTGGGGTTTGAGTAGTCTTTGAAACTTAAATACTATGTTGTTAACAGTAACACATGAAGTATAAGAGGCCAAGGCACCCCTCTACAAGAGTGTGTCGACCCTCCCTGAGGGCCCCCTGCGAGCAAATAGCGGGGCCCACAGATCTTCATATGACTGCCCGTCAAATATCGGAGGCTAAAAACAAACACCAAACCAAATTTTTTTACACCAATTTACATTGCAACGTGTCAAATGGTTATTGGACCACTTGGCGTGTTTATACAGTGCCACGTCACTTTTCAATGCCTATTAATTACCTGTCACAAGAATACTTCAGCAAGCTTTATCTCGAGCATCTGGACTCTGTTTTGTTTCAGAATAAGCATCGAAAATCTCTTGATGAACTCTTAGATGTGCAAATGGTTTGATTAAAATTTGAAGACTTTCAAAAATGGAACAGTATATGGATCCACCTAGATCAAAGGCAAAGAGAGGAAGATTATTTGATGATTAGGATGTTATAGATGATGTAATTTTTTGTATGCCTAGATGGAAATGTACGCATTTTTGGCATTTTACATGTGTATATGATGTATTCACCTGACATTAGATACTATGTTGTTAGACATGATGTAATTTTGTATATGCCTATATGGCAATGCATGTATTATTGACATTATACGCCTATATATGGCATTTGTACATGGCATTCTTATTTTGTACATAAATATTTAAGAAAACTAATGAAGTAAATTTTATTTGAATCACTTGTGTTCAGAGTATTATGAATGATTGGTTTGGAAGTATTCTTAAGGATTACAAATATTACTAGATTGAGAATAACTTGTTAGTATAATGTTGTAAGTTATACACTTATAATAAATAAAGAATATCAGTGATTGCATTTGAATTGTGTTTATATGTTGATATAGCGGTATGGAGGATAAGTTTACAAAAACATCATTATATGGTTCTAAACCCAACTAATCATATTCACTTGCTATGGTTTGATTTGAATCTTCTTTCACAAGCTAACTCCTCTTTTGACTCTTTGGGAGTAATTTAGCTTCTTACACCTATTAATTATTCCTTGTACTCTTAGTATCACCTCCTTAATGGAATTTACCTCTGTCTATACATCTTTTACCTCATTCCATTCATGTCTCATTCACAAACTTCCTCTCAACCTCTTTCTAGTTTCTTCCTAAGCACCTTATTTGGGTCTCAAGGACCAAATCTTGGTCTACGTTTCAATAGCCCAAACCTGTTGTCACATATGGTCTTAGATGATCATAACATACCTGGTATAACCCCCTTCCAATACTCAAACAGTAGCATATTCTCATTCCAGACCTTATGGACACAATGCTCTCTCAAGGCTTATAGCTTTTTTTTACTATATTTTACCTTGTACAGAAAATTTATGATTAATAAAGAGATTATAATTGCATTGATAGGTACACCCTATCTTTTTCCATGTCATGTCAAATTTCATATCCCAACTCCACCTCTAACTATCACTTCATTAGCCTACCCTCATTTAGGCCTAATTAACCCTATTCCAAACCCTCAGTCCTAGAATCCATACACCTCCATAAAATATCATGTTAAAACCTTTTGATTCACCTTATACATGTATATGGGATCAATATTACAAAGTTTCATTAAATTCCCATGGTTAAATCTCTTGAAAATGCTCGAAGCTTACTAATCTAGGGTTTCCCATGCCCTATACATACTCTCCAAAGGACCAATTTGACCTTCCCACTAATATTATTTTATTTAAAACATCCTCATTACATTAATAACATCTCATATCACCTTTACACTGATCAAAAAACCAACTTTACCTTTATGCCTTTGAGACTCCCTGTGGGGATTTGAGCCTGCCTATGGGGATTGATTTAATTTTGGAGTGTGAACACCATTTAAAGGTTTTTAAGGAGGTTAAAACCATATTAAAATAATTCTCTAAGATTTTAACCCTCAAACACACCTTAAAACTCCAAAAATTATGCCTACATGAATATTGACCATTATGAGACATGGAGGGGACTGTGACAAAACATTGAACACTTCCACTTATTATATGACATTTTTAATATTATTTATGGGTATATTATTTCATTAATACCAATTTTACCAGGTTTAAATTTATTTGGATATGTACTTTGTCCTATAGACCCTTTTTACCATAATTTACCTTGAGCTACCTGCATGCTTCCTTCATGCCAAAACTTATCTTTCTTTAAAATTTTGAATGAAACCCATGAATGTGATCACTTTTATATGAGAATATATGTTTCCAAAATCATATTATATGGTTTTAATACCTCTTCAAATCTGAAACTACTTCATGGCGTCCAGAACTGACAAAACTTCTAGAAATCTTTAATGGTTGCCTTCTTAACTGCAAGAGAACTATGTCAAAATATCAAGAAATTTCACTCTTTATAGAAGATTTAGGATTGCATGGGATGTTTTTTTAGTTCATTTAGACCATTCTTACCAAATTTTGTGCTTTGACTCAACTTGTAGATGCCCCAAACTGACCAATTTCTCCAAGGTAGGCTCCAATGTTGACCGTGATTTGACATAAGGCTAACTATACTAAAATAGTGAATAGTTTACATTGTCAAAAATTCAAAAACCAAATTTTGTGATTAGATCTAGCATATTTTGGCTTGTAGGCCCATTTTGGTAAAATCTAGTGACACATGTCTGCTTGGTCAAATTTCACAAATCAGTCATCATCCTATTTTACCTTGGTTTGTGATGTATATAATTTATTATAAGTCTAAAACTCATCATTCCAAATGGTTTCAATGTACTTGATGACTTGATCTTCAAAATTCCCTTACTAATTCAAAATTGCTCTTTGATTCTTGGGCTTACTAGTCACTTGACACATGTACCTATTTGTTGAATATATAGAGAAACTTTTAATGATGGTTTTATACTACTTCATTATAATTTTCAATCATTCTTTTCCTCCTTACATTAGTTTATTGACAAACCTGCTTGTAATCTCTTCACTAGTTTTGACTAGGTACAACCCCTTGGGTTCCAAGGACGAAATCTCACTTTAGGTTTCAAGAGTAAAATAAAAATGATTGAATGGTATTAAATGGTCAAAACATGCCTATCCAAACCTATTTCAATTTTCCAAACCTACTTTACCTTTCAATAATTATCCTTGGGTGTTCACTATCCTTCACACTATGCAACCCATTAGGTCTCTAAGACCATTCCTTGGTTTAAGATGCTAAGAATCAAATTCATTACATTATTAAGTGATCATGATGCACTTTTAGAAACCCTTCTCAAATGACCAAACACTCTGTTCCATTCCTTCTACACCTTAAATTCACAATACTCTAAAATTCATTGTTCTACTTCTCTCCTGAAATGTAATTTTTTGGGAGTGAAGAGACCACTTGTTGACCTCCAACTAATGAATTTGCCTCTAGGAATAGAAGGTGAAAATCCACTACTTTAAACATGTCTAAATATTCAATATACATGTTTTATAATGATTGTGACACCCAATTCCACCTGTAGGTGCATTTTCACTACTATTCCAGAGCATGAAAACAATGACAACAAATATTGTTAAAGTTGAAGTTATTGCTTAAGAACTTAATTTTCAGAGCTTGTTGGTTAAAAAATAGCACTACCAAAAGGTCCAGAGGGGTGGATAACATCTAGGACTAGGTTCTTAGCCTCCCATCTGGCCCAGACAACAAACCCACCACCCACCACCCATTTCGGGCTCAAGAATGCCCTTCCCAATACAAGAAAGATGTTGATTTTTAGCCTAACTTCAAGCATGCATAAAACCAAAATTATAAGTCATATGGAAGAATCATGTGATCCATCATGTGTGTGGAAAATTTATCTAATTTCACCCTGAATCTAGTCTAAATCACCTTTAAGAGCAATCTGTGGTAGAAGTTGCAGTAAAGGGTCCTAAAATGCAACTTTTTGACCTCCAAGTAGCAACTTTACCTTTGGCACTGGAAGGTGAAAATACACTACTTTAAACACATCTAAATAGGCAAATTACACATGTTACAATGACCATGACACCCAATTCCACTTGCAAGTGCATTTTCACTATTGTTCTGGAGCATGGAAACACTGACATCAAATGTTGTCAAAGTTGAAACTATGGTATGAGAACTCAATTTTTTATGATTATTGGCTAAAAACTAGCACTTCTAACACATCTAGAGGGGTGGATAACATCTAGGACCAGGTTTTTGACCTCTCATCTAGCCCGATCGACAAACCCACCACCCATTCTAGGCTCAAGAACGCCCTTCCTAATACAAGAAAGATGTTGATTTTTAGCCTAACTTGAGGCATGCATAAAACTAAAGCTATAAGTTGTATGGAAGAACCTTAAGATATTTCATGTGTATGGAAAAGTCTTTTAATTGTATCTTGAATCTAGTCTATAGCACCTCTAAGAGCAATCTGTGGTAGAATTTGCAATAAAGGGTCCTAAAATGCAACTTTTGGGCAGTAAGAGATAATTTGATGACCTCCAACTAGCAACTTTGACTCCAAGACTAGTAGGTGAAAATCCACCTCTTTGATCACGTCTATATAGGTAAATTACACATGCTCCAATGACGGTAACACCTAGTTCCACCTACAAGTGCATTTTCACTACTATTCTAGAGCATAGAAACACTAACAATAAATGTTGTCAAAGTTGAAGCTACGATCCAAGAACTCAATTTTAAGTGCTTGTTGGCTGAAAACTGGCACTGCTAACATGTTAAAGGGGTAGATAACATCCAAGATTAGGTTCTTGGCCTCTCATCTGGCTTGGTTGACAAACCCACGACATATTCTGGTCTCAAGAATGCCCTTACCAATACAAGAAAGATATGGATTATTAGCCTAACTTCAAGCATGCATAAAACCAAAACTTTAAGTCATATATAAGAACCATAAGATCCCTTGTGTACATGGGAAAGACTTTTAATTACACTCTAAATCTATTTTGAAGCACCTCTAAGATCAATTCATGGTAGAAGTTGCAGTAAAAGGTTCTAAAATACAACTTTTTGGTAGTGAAGAGACAACTTGTTGACCTCCAACTAGTAATTTTGCCTTCAAGCACTTCAAACACATCTAAATCCACCACTTGTTGGTTGAAAAATGGTATTTCCAACACATCTGGAGGGGTGGATAATGTCTAGGACCAAGTTCTTAACCTCCGATCTAGCCTGATCGACAAACCCACCACCTATTCCAGGTTCAAGAACTCCCTTCCCAATACAAGAAAGATGTTGATTTTTAGCCTAACTTCATGCATACATAAAATCAAAATTGTAAGTCATATGGAGGAATAGTAAGATCCTACGTGTGTGTAATAAATTCCTCTAATTATACCCTGAATTTAGTCTAAAGAACCTCTAAGAGTAATCTATGGTCGAAGTTGTAGTAAAGGGTCCTAAAATGCAACTTTCTGGCAATAAAGAGATAACTTATTGACCTCCAACTAGCAAATTTGCTTTTGGGATTGGCAGGTGCAAATCCATCACTTTCAGCATGTCTATATAGGTAAATTACACATGCTCCAATGACGATGACACCCACTTCCACCTGCAAGTGCATTTTCACTATTATTTCGAAGCACAAAAACAATGACAACAAATGTGTTTGGAAGGCTACAAGGAGAAATAAACTTATCATGAGTAATTGTTCAGGAGTGTGGAAACACCAAGTAATTTTCGTAAGCTTCTTTTAGATTTAAGAATATGAAATTCTTTACCAATGGTGCCAACCACATAAAGGTGGAAGTTGATTTGGCACCACTAACCTACAAAAAAATGTTAGTAAGTAATTAAAATGAAACTTATGCACGTACTACCTATAAAATTAAAAACATTTGGTAAAATTGATTACATCTACATTTTACAAGTCAACATACCTATGCATTTCAATCTAATGAACCACTTGGATCTACTCTAATCTCGATAGTATCAAGAATAGCTTTATGGTTTGACTCATGAACTTTCCATAGATTCTTGTTTCTTGGCCTTCCATGATATTTTTGTAATTGATTATTCATTGCAAGGATCAAATTTGAATAGTGTAGAATCTTCCTGTGAGTTTCAAAGTCTTCAAACAACTATACATTTGAATTTTTTATAGGATATCGTCGAAGCCAAGTTTTAGCAACTACCATAAACCTAGTGGGATAATCAATGTTTTCTGCATCTACGACCGAGGAAGTCAATTTTCTCTTGTCATATACACACTGACATAAGTAGTAATCTATTCCTTCTTCATTTTCCTCATTTATAATAACTAAAAAAACATGGTCTGCATCATAAAAATAATTTTTAATGACATTATGAAGATAGATTATGAGAATAAATAGTACATAAAGATTAATCTTCTACATGGTTGTACTAAATTAGATATATGGTCAAAGTCATGTGATGATGTCATGTCTATAAGTTACAATGTTGGTCAAACCTGATATGTGTTGATTGGAATTAGAGGTTTGCAACTTTAGTCATCCACCCACTCTTGTGACTCACACTCATTCTAAAAAAAGTCTATGCATGCAAAATAAAATCATGCCAAGTGTTGCATATGAATAGTCCAAGAACCTACATTTGAGCTACAAAATAAGTGAAGCTCACTTGAACCTATTAGAGTCGTACAATCCTCATAGTTTGCCAAGTTTTTCTCCTCCATTAACCAAAAATGTCTGTGAATAGTAGAATTTACTTGAGCACCATGACATATGTTCTCATTACACCAGTTAACCATAGTTTTTTGCGTCAATGAAATTAGCAACATTGTCATATTTTAACTCCTCCCTTGCAACAACTCTTTTTACACATACTTCAGTACTATCATGCTCCCATTTTCCATGGCTAGCCTCAGTGAAACTCTAAATATGTTCTACACTAGTGGTAATGTGCATCCTGCTCAACCAATAAAACATCCATGCATTCTTGAATTACGATGTGCAATTGTCTAACCAAATGGAATGCTATTTGAAAATAATGTTCCTCTGAGTCAACTGTCCATATAACTTCTCAAAACAACCTTGCACATACTCTACACAATGTGATCAATCATCACTAACATAGAAATGGTACTCCCTTAATATTGTTTTATCTCCCTTTATTATATCAAGTGCCTACATGAATTTTATATGCACAAATATGGTAATTTGTATTGAGTTGTAATACTGTGATTGAAATTCCATTTATAGTTTGAATGTGTAATTTTCAACAAAATCGACTTCTAAAATAATAGAATCAAGTGAGAATGTGTCTTTTCTTAGCTTGAAATGCTCATCCAACCATTTAGCCCTATGTGTGTGCCTTGCATACTCAAACAATTTTCTCCATGGATTTGACCATAAATTCTGAAACAGGTATCTCTCTCATAACAAGCTCACACCTTTTAGATTCTTTTCCATTTTCTACTTGATAAGTCATAGATTTGTATTTGATCAAACCAGATAATTCATGTCCAATTACACTTGTACACTCCTCATGGATACATTTTTTCAATTTTGGCAATCTACCGTAAATGATATAATTTCCATCCAGACATGCTTTCTTATAAAAGAACTGTCCATCTAGTCTTTCATAAAAAATATTTGAAATAAATGTCATGACTAATTTTGGTGAAACTTCTATGCCACACTCCTGCAAAATGTTCTTAGTATGCAAAGTACAATCAATAATGCAAAAAACATCATAGTTTGAAAATTCAATATGTTGCCTACAACAACAAGTGGTGCATATGTGATTTATTTTTACGTAAAAAAGTTTGGCCATCTCAAAAAGTCTTTGACCAATAAAAATTTGTGGATGTTTTTCCAAAATCTTAGATTATAATTATGTTTGAGTCATATCCAATAAATGTTTCAGATGTTGTTCATGATTACGAGAACCAACTTTTTTTTCACTACATCTCTTGCATTGGGCAAAACCCTTCTATTATCTTTCCAAAATTGTGCAAGTAAGTCTTTCAAAGCATCAGCTATAGTCTTGTGCTTTCATGGAAGTCTACCAGAGAATGCCCAGAGCTCTTTCGTATTGGGTTCATTAAGTCTTTCACGTCTTGAAATTGATTTCATTCATGTTTTTCTATTTATATCAAGTGTTTAAACTATTTTTGAAATCAATCATTTTCCCCCTATTTTAACACTTACTGCACAAGTTGTCATTATATGTAAGGCAATATTATAATGTTTTTTTGCATGATTTTGGGCCATAATATGATATGTATCATGTAAATTTTCAACATTTTCATCATTTTCATTATTTTCATTATCCATGTTAGATGTTCTTAGTCCTAATGTGTACATTATAGGTCTCATCTTAACCAATTTCATCAATGAAACAAATAATTGACATCTTCAACTATCATACTCCAATCTATGAAAGAAACTGTCTCAAATTTCTTGAGCCAATCTTCTTGAATGGCGGTTAGACATTTTGTTATGCATTGTTTTAAAAATATTTTCATCAACTTCAATTAAATACTTATCTTTTCTATGCATAATTCTTGGAGTTGTTGTTGTTGGTGAAATCCATTCAGAGGGTGTTTCAAAATCATTATATGTTTCCATGAAATTTTCTTCATTATTTGTTTCTTCATTATATGTTTCCATGAAATTTTCTTCATTGTTAATTTCATCATTATTTGAGTCCATTAAATTTTCTTCATTTTTTGTGGGTAACATATCATGCATAGGCTCTTCATCAACAAAATCAAAACCTTTAAACTTTGAATGTGAATTTCCAACATTATCTAATTTTATATTGTCAATTTCATCATAATCCAATTCATTATTATGAATTTAACCATAATTAAATTTATTATTGTAAATTTCATCATTATTCATTTTATTATTGTCAATTGCCTCATTATCTAAGGCATTTGGCTCATCAAGGTTAGTGTTTGTACCTTGTCTGGAATGAAATTCTTGCATTTGTACCTTGTTTTTTTCTCTCAACTCTTCTAATTGCTCAAATTTTTTGTTTTTCAACTTATTCCTTTTCCCTAAATGCAAACTAGAGCTCATTTTGAGAAAGGCAACCAAGAAATTACTTCAAATATGGGGTCCAAAAAAAATTTCAACGAAGAAAGTATGCAAAGTACATAGGGAATGCCTGTGGGGACAACACTCTCAATTAGGGATTAAAATAGACATTGAAAAGTGAGTTTTTGTTTTTAATTTAAGGAAAACGTATGCATTATAGTAATGCATACACGTTATAGGAATGTGTATACGTTATAGGAATGCATACATGTTCCTATAATGCATACATGTTCTTTGAAGTATAGGCATATACTATAAAAATAAGAAAAAAGGCTCATATTCAATGCATTTTTTCCACTATAATACTATACTATGATGAAATAAGACTTAATAAGACTATATATGATGCATAAATCCCTAATATTATGTGATAAGACTATCAGATGTTGTAATGACGCTATCATATCATGTAATAAGGCTCAATATGATGCAATAAGACTATCATATGATGCAATAAATCTCCAAATGATGCAATAAGTCTATCATATGATGCAATAAGGCTCAATACGATGCATAAATCCCTAATAGTATGCACAAATCTCCAATACATGATGCAATAAGACTCTTGATAAGACTATGAAGCAATAAGACTAATGAATGATGTAATAAGGCTTAATATGTAAGATGAAATGAGATAATGTTGCCCAAAATCTCATCATAGGTCCTTACAAAAATAGGTGAATAACATGTTCACAAATTGGCACTAATCACATTCATTAATTTATGCATTTGTGATGAAATCAAGGAACTTAGGGGTTGTGTGTGTTATAAAATTAGGATTTAGGGTTAGGGGTTTAGTGTAATGGGTTTATACATTTGTATATGTCATGAAATTAGGGTTTAGGGTAACTGTACATGTTCAAGTGATAAAATTAGGGTTTACAATCAACATGTCATAAAATATGACCTAATTTATCCCTTTCAATCACATCATAGACTACAATTTAGGTTCAATGGGTTGAAATTGGCCACATTTGTGTTCATATTTACATTTTTTATTAAATTAGGGTCAGTTAAGCCATACATTTTGCATCTAGATTATACAATCGATTGGGCCATAAATTTAGTTTAAGGGCTCAATTTTACGCAAATCACATCCTTAATTGAACCAATCAACTAATTGGTTCAATTCATGATAGATAGAATCATACTTAATTTTGTCCCAAATCATATATCATGATCTTATAGTTATG
Organism: Torreya grandis; assembly: GCA_037957365.1. Classification (NCBI taxonomy): domain Eukaryota; kingdom Viridiplantae; phylum Streptophyta; class Pinopsida; order Cupressales; family Taxaceae; genus Torreya; species Torreya grandis. The sequence goes on from JARHVA010000814.1 coordinate 1,564,735, forward strand.
TCAATAAAGGGTTTTAATTGGCCTCCCATGCCTCCTTAATTGAATTTTCCCTATAATTAAACCTTGTTGTGCCATGTGTGTACCTCATACACTCGAAAGTGTTAAAGCTATCATAGATGCATCAAGTCCTGTAAGTTTCAGAGTTGACAATGCACCATGAGGCCAAATCTAATTACCTATCACCACGTGTACCTCATATGTGCTCAAAAGTGTTATCACTATTAGAGGAGTCAGGTCTTAAAAGTGTTAAAGAGATCTATTAGATCCCTGTGAGGCCCGATCCAATTAGATACATCACCATGTATGTATCTTGAACACACATATATTTGTGTTAGAGATCTAACTATCACTTGTCCTAGAAGCATCAGATTTGTCAGAGCCTCAGGACACCCAATCCAATCAAATGTTTCCACATGTGTAGGTCTAGTACACATGGAGAAGTGTTAGTGTTGTCAGATATGCACATCTTTGATACTTAGACATGTTCCATCATCGAACCAACCAATCCAACTAAGGCCTATTCACAAATTTAGCATACATACATATAAGCCAATAATGTTTAAATATTGACATTGACCCAATCAACTCATGTCTAGTAAATAATTCACATGATGTGAGCCTCTAACTTGCCATTACTCTATGAAAAGTATCATGTAAAGCCCTTTAAGCTCCCATCTAAATTGAGCAGGCACTGAATGTTATCAATTTTATACATGTATGTATATAAATTATTTATATCCCTCTACCTTAAATTATCTATAGATCCCAAAGTACATTTATATTAAGTCCTACACATAAGAGAGCACACAATTCAACAATGGATGAGCCTCAACCTCAAATCCCAAGATGGAACAAGAATTTTGAGACATGTACTACTTTTTTGTAGTCCACATCATAAGGTTTAAGCTCATTACAATGAAATATGAACAAGACGATTGAAGATATATGTACAAAATATATAATCTTGAAACTTTCAGTAAGGGGGTGCACACTGGTATTCAATGTTGATCAACCATCTATATGAGGTGAGCATTTCATCATCCACATGAACAATTATTGGGACTCTCTGCTCAGCATCATCTTTGAGGGGAAGCAAGTCTCAAATTTAGGGGACACTATCACAGGTTTAATGTATCTTGAATAAGATCAATAGAGTTTGAGTTGGGGTAACTTATACATATGTCATACTTGGTCAATGTCAGGTTTATGTCATCCCTTAATGGTTTTGAACAAAGTCCCTAGTGCATTTAGATATTTTTTATGCTATACATTCATCACTACAGGCACAACATCTTAAAACCACATCATCACTAATGGATACATGTGACCATTTCAAGTTTATTGAGCTCAAAACCACATCTTATACCAAAAAAAAATGTGTACACAACTTGACCAAAATATTTAAGAAAAACATGTACATACCTTGTACCCATCATCCTACTTTCATATCTTACCATCCCAATTACATAGTAAGGTATAGAAATCTATAGTATTGATAAGCACCAAGTGTTATCTAGCTTTTTTTTAGCTTGAAATTATTGCATCCATGGTGTAGCTAGGGCTAGTCCCATGTCAAAGACACACTCTTTAGATGACATGGGAATGGATGGAGTGGTTAATGGTTGTCCCATGTGTAATGGAGGGATAGATGAATGAGGTGCACAGAATGGAGGATTAACCATATTTTCACAATATATCATAATTTTAAACAAAATTTGAATAATGTATTTGAATACATTAGGGGAATCAAATGAATAATTGTAACAATAGAAGACTCTTGTTAGACTTTCAATTGGGACCTCAAAATGCACCTATTGAATTAGATGCACTAAGTGACCTTGAAGGAAACATAAGGGACTTTATTCAACACATTTTAGTAATGTTTTTGAGACAATCCAAGGCATGATTCACAGGTATTGGGCTTCATTAGATATCATTCTTGAAATAGATATCTAAAAAATGCACTGGTACACCAAGGGCTCAATTCTTATTTCTACTTACACAAGATTATCTATACTACATAGTCCAATTCAAAAGGTTTGCCACTTAAACAAATTAGTTCAAAATTTATAAATAAAGGGGTCTGGTCAAAGATATAAAAGAAACAACAAAAGGGTAAGATAGGATTTTAGGCAAGTAGGATAATATCAATAAGAAACACAAAATTTAAGGGCAAGTGAGATGGTAAGGTATATCCTTGCCCTACTAGGAGAAAGGACCCAAAAGTTGTGCATGTTTCAATTGTCGAACAAGGATTTTGTTAACATGTGTTCTATTGATGAAACATATTGGTGTATATAAATATTAAAGTGCACCAGACACTGAACATGTAATATCTAATACTTATTCAACATTTATTCTCTAAAATTAAAAGTAACCAATCACATCTTGACAAGTAAGAGTCAAATATTGATACTTTAATACACAACGGTTGGTACTCTAAAGGTTAAGTTTTGATCATAGGTCTAAAAAATGCATTTTATGACCTCTCATGATAAAATCAATTATATTGTAAAATGTATAATGTGTTAGACCTTGAAACCTTACTTATAAGTAGTTAAGAAGACATATTTAAATGGGTAAATTTTTTTAAGTTTAATGCGATGTTATGGCACCTTAAGTCACTGTCCAAAGATAATGGGACCTTTCCCCTATAAGAAACATGAAATTTGGCATTTCCCCTACAAGGATGCATGGCTAATAGGACCTTTCCCCTATAACAATTATGAAATTTGTTTGTTTTATGTTATTTCAAAGTAACACGTATGTGTTATATAATGCATACATGTTTTGTATTGCATTATAAAATGTTTACACATTATATAACACATACGCGTTATCTGAATCTGAATTTAAAACTAAGCCTTTAAGCTCGAAAATGGCATAAATTTTTGAGCCAAAGGCTTGGGACTATGCATTTACAATCGAGACTAAGACTTTTAGAAAAAAGTCAACAAATTTCAACTTCAATCACCAAATACGCTATGAATTTCAACATCAAAATTCAAAAAATTATTACCATTACGACGAGCATTTTGTCCTCTTTATAAATGTATGCTTTTTATAAATTTTGGGCTATTTTAAGGGTTCAAACTATATTTATTTCTAAAAACACCTTTTTTAGGCCACTACATGCCACACCCATACATGCCTATTCATGTTTATCTAATTTATTTTTTGTTGATCCAAGTGCAAAAAAAATTATATGGTAACAAACTAGGCCTAATTCTACATACATTAAAAAGAAAATCAATTTTTTTTGAGGTAGTTAGGGTGGACCACATGGCCAACTATCCATTTTTTTGTTAGTTCTCAGGATCTACTTAATTTCAAAATTAATAAAAAAATATTCATCGAAAAAATATAAGAAAAGTTCGTAACACACTAGAAGATCTTATCTAAATAGTCACCAAAGGGTTTCTAACAATATTTAACAATACTCAAAAAATGGTGGGTTGCACGACCATATATCTACTATATTTTCTTAAAAACAATAGAAGGTCTTCTTTAAATTTTAGATGTTTGACCTATTTATACTTAACTTTTTCAAAAAAATAGTTTTTTGGAAACTAGACTGGAAATTCTACAATTCATATTTTTATACCATCTTCAAATTTTAAATGTAGTCATCTCTAATTATGTGCAGAAGTTCACGTTTCTGAAATTTCAGAAAAATCATGTCCATGAGTAGACCCTTTTTTTGTCCTCCAAATGTGTGCACTTACCCTATTGATCTATTTATTTTTCCTTTGTAGATCATCTCCAATACAAATTTCAAAGCCTTCCACATTGTAGAGAAGCCATTCAACAACATCTTCATTTCAACAAATATTGATATTTGGAATATACAATTTTCAATCTTTTCCTTAAGTAATGATGTGACTATAATTTGTCCATGCTCTAAGCAATACATTTGGTAAGTTTCAATATACCTTTTTGTCACACTTCTAATTGGCACTATAATACTATTATGATAGCTTTCCCCATGTTTATTTTAAATTTTCATCTTTGTTTAGAATTATGTTTATGACATGCAAAAAAAAGCCCAGCCTCCACCACAATCCCCTAGAGTTTTTTAAGAGTTCTTAATCATAAGAAAACACCTCGTAAGAGTCATTTCATTTTTATGCTAATGATACTTAAATATTTGTACAAGTTTTCTCAGATTTTTGTACCATGTAAAACAACATCTCATTGTTGTCAGTATAGTTTCCAAGAAATTCATACACAATTGAATGTTGTTATTGGTAAGTATAATGTATATGATTTTGACATGATTATTGAATTCGTTAGCATATGATTACTGAATTTATTATATTATTTTGTACATGTTTATTCACAGGTACTGAATTTAAATTGTTACAGTTTTTTAAATATTATGGTTAAGTTACTTTACATGAAAAACTGTGTCTTTGTTTTGCTTTCAGTTAAGAACCAAAAAGGCACAGATAATGAAATGTAGTGCAACAACTACTAAAGTAGATGGTAAAAAAGAGACAAACTATGCAATAGATTTTAAGATACTTGTTAAATCCTTTGAACAATGAAGATAATGAAGATGCACCATTCTCTACCTTGATCAAGCGTTGCTTTGTTTCTTCAAATTAAAACCAAGCTATGTACATTTACAAACTACAAATGGCCAATGTTATTGTATAGATTAGACAACAATCTTGAATGTAATTGACATTATGTTCACTCAAGAATTTGGATTTTTTTGTGATTTTTTATTATTTTTATGAGTCTTTGCTTATCTAATATCAATGGCTGATACTTCCGTGACTCTAAATGTTATTGATAATTTTTTAGCTCTAATAACATCAATACAAAGAATTTCTATTTATTAAGATTGTTTCTTACTGTATTTTCAAAATTATTTTTCATTTCTCCCACATGGACTTGGCACTCTACCCTTCTTTCTTGTAATTTGCAATGAGTTATTAGAAGTGTTATTTTTACATTGTTTTCATTTGATCCTCATTTTAACAATTCTTATGTCATTTTTATTAATTTTGCAATTAGAGTTATTGGAAGTGTTATTTTTACATCAATTATGAGTGAAAGAGCTGGTGGGAATGTTAATATAATTGAATGTAAAGGTATTGTATAGAATAGTGATTGAAGAAGATTTGTGAATGGTGTAGGAAAGGATTATGATATTTTGATTTTAATTTTAATTTTATTATTTTTTCAGGATTAATTGTAGAGCTTTCTTTAAAATTTATGTATGCATTTAACAAATTAATGAGAGGTGGGCTAATAATTTAAACTATTTCATATGATAAATCTATAACTATTGTTTCTTTATATATATATATATATATATATATATATATATATATAAAGCAATAATAAATTAAATTCAAAATTACATGTAAAAATTATTTTACAATTCTTCATTGTTCAAGCATTACATATACTAAAACAAACTTCCATTTTTTTAATTTTTTGCTTTTAATAAAATGTAGAGCTACTTACCTTATTAAGTTACTCCTCATTTATTTATTTTATGTTTTTAATAATATATAGAATTATTTATTCTCTTGAAGTTATTTCCCAAAGAAAAATGGAGAGAACTTTCAATTATAATGAAACGATGATAAATTCACTCTAAAAAAAGTAAAGGTTACGAAATCAAACTCCTAATTATAATGACATAATCAATTTCCTTTTTATAATCTCTATACCTATATGTTTTCTTCCGAACAAAAATTAGTTTATATCTTTTAATATTACAAAAATCATATTTCATTATACTCTCACATTTAAATTAAATGATATTATATATAGTATAACATTTTGATCCTTTCTTGTCAACAAACTCTTGACCATTCCATGTTAGAAACCTTCATTTAAACTTTCAGCTGATACAATATTTTTTTTTTTACCTACTTTCTTGACCATTTCATGTTAAGAACCACCATATAAAATTTCAGCCATTTTATAGCTAATCTTTCATTTTATATGATAGATTTCTTATTTTATTCTTGAATTATATTTAGAGTGTATTTTGTTGCGAAAGTTTTCTAAAATCAACCTTCTGAAGCATATAAGGTCCAATCATTCCTTTAATTTTCCTATTTTATATTCTTAAACGATGTTTTATGTTGAGGGGTTGATTTAGGCCGTTAGAGAGAATTTGGGATGAACCAACACTTTATTAATGTCGATATGAGGTAAACTTTATTATATTACCCCTACGTGTCCTAAACTCTTATAGAATCAAAGAAATTGGTGCTATTATTTATGATCTCATAGTCACCATTTACATGACACAAGCACGTAATTTTTAAAAACAAATAAATTGGCATTTAGCCATGTGTTGTTGCAGAGAAGCAAACTTTAAAGAAACTTTGTACCATTACGTCTACATGCCAACTCTTACAGGATCGAAGAAAACTTTGTATCGCTATTTCTATGTGCCCTAAACTCTTACAGGATCGAAGAAATCGGTGTTGTTATAATCACCATAGACACAAGCATGTAATTTTTAAAAACACATAATTTGGCATTTAGCCATGTGTTGGTAGAGAGTTGCAGAGACGTTGTAGATGGCGAAGTTGATGGATAAAGTGAAAGAGTTTGTAGCAGAAAAAAATGTTGGTATAGAAAAGCCAAGCGCATATGTTGTCAACATTTCCATAAAACATGTGAATGGAGATTCTATGACTTTACAGGCGGCCGTGGATGTAAAGAATCCTTACAACCATGACCTTCCCATTGGCGAAATTTCTTCTCAAATACTGAGCGCAAATAGGTATTTCTTTTCCATAATGAAATAATCCCCATCTTAATGCTTTTGCGTTTTTGTTCAGCTAAATTATGGAATTTGTTGTTTTGAATCCATGAGCAGAGTTATCGCTTCTGCAACGATTTTGGATCCAGGGTCAATAATGGCGAAGGAGAAGACACCCTTCAATGTTCCTTTGAAAGTGCCATATAACTTTATTATTAGTATTGTAAGAGACCTTGGAAAGAAATGGGACTTGGACTATGAATGGCAGATTGGCCTCACCATGCATATTCCCATTGTGGGGAAATTCACTCTTCCAATTGCTAGAGAAGGCACTCTCACGCTGCCTACTATTTCAAATTTCTCTTAATCCATTGTTTATAGATAGAAATAAGATTAAAAAATTTGTAGATTATATAGGGAATATGATACCATGAAAATGAGATTCTACATTACGATAAGGAATAGCTCAAACCAAATAATGATTATGCTCTTTAGTATAAATACTAATCACCCTGACAAGATTTCAATAAAGTAAATGGCTTAACATCTTAAACTTCTACTATCAATGACTATGCTCTTTAGTATAAATACTAATCATCCTGACAAGATTTCAGTGAAGTAAATGGTTTAACATTTTAAACTTCTACTATCAATTCGTGACCTTTCCCAAGAATGTTTTGAGTATTGAATCTCTTTATGAGCTTCTCAAACTCTATTGAAGTGAATGCTTTAGCAAACCCTATATAAGTAACTATGACATTGATGTCAAGCTTCCCGTGCTTCATGATAGGATGGAACCACCCTTTGTTGCTTCTCAAATGCAAGGAAAGAGGATGGTGATGATATTTTAAATTATCAGAAATAAAGATAATAATTGACCAACCTAAAATCAATGTCTCTTAAACATTGAGATTTCATGAAAACTATCTTATTATGACACAAGAATATCTAAAAATATAATCCGATTAGATAGATATACGATCTTTTTGTGATGGATAATACAAAGATAAATTTAACAATCGCTAAAATTGTTTTGTTTTAATTCTGACATTTCAATATAATAATTCAAATTTTTCTAATATAAATAATCACAACAATAATTTAATATAAAAAAAATGACTACAATAATTCCAAAGTTCATTTTATCGCTTGATTTATTTACATTAATTTCAAGAGGAATATTTTTTCGTGTGTAATTGTTATTTAAATCAAATATCCCATTATCAAAATTATTGCAACCAGTTAAAAAAATACTTTTTCTTTTTCAAAGAAAAAACCTTATAAAAAGAACAATCTAAATCATATGTAATCTATTCGATGCATATGGTACGAGTCCATAAAATAACTAATTGATTTTTATTAATAAAACAATGTACTATGGTTACCCATGATTATGTAGTAAATCTTAAAAAAAAGGTTTTTAAAGTTTTTAGACTTTTATATTTTGATTTTTTTGGATTGATAAATAATTAGATTTTTCTAAAGAAATGGTTCAATCAAAACACTTTACAAAATGAAAACTTTTTAAAAATATCATTTTTTTTATATTTTGTTTATTAAAATGATATAATAAATTTTAGAACATGTAAAAAATATTTTGTTTGCACATTTTCTAATGTAAAATAATCATATAAATTAATTATAATAAATATTTGTATAATAAGTATTAACTATATGATAAATTTTAATTAAAAAATAATATGTAAAGTGTTTAATTAAAAATCAATGTAATTTTTTAGCTATCCATTTTTAGGATTGAATATTAACATTGATTTATTTAACAACACTTGTGTAGAGATAATTTTGAGAGTCCACTTCGCTTAGTGTAAATGTTATAAAAAGCTCAACTTATATTAAGAGTAGCAATATTAAATTGTTGGATTAAACTTTGATAACAAAAAATAATTTAAAAAAAAAAAAAAAATCACTTTTCAAAAAAAAGGATGGGCCACTAAACCTTATAATAATTTTTTCCCTCATTTTAAAAAAATCACAAAATCTTAATCCTATAATAAATATTGATAATCACCACTTACAACAAACAAACAACATTTCTTAATTTCTTCCACCCATTACTTTCTAAAATAGTTGAAAGATGACCTCTCCGCCTCAGTGAGGGCCTTGGATCTTATATTTTATATTGTAAAAAAGTTTGAAGCAAATCAGTATGCCCCAACAAACATCCATCATTTTCTTTCTGAACTCGAGTTTCACTTTGCTAGATCCTACCTATTTATCTATAGCAATAACAAATACTTGCTGGTGTTCAAGTACTTTGTTGTCCTATGTTTTCAAGATATGTTTTCTAAAATAAATGTTTCTCATTCAATTGCTAACTTTTGAAAGCATCAAAAGACAGTTATATGAAAATATCTTTTTATTGGTGGGAAAAAAAAGTCAAGTTTTTAATTCATCCATCAAAACATTCGGTGATTCATATATTAAATAAGACCCCATTTGTTAGCATTTCACCAAGCAACAAATGTCCATATCAAGGGTTATAAGTGATTATCAATGTAAATAGTGAATTTAATATGTCAAATCCTTATATTTTCTTAAACATTTTTTTTTAAATTTTCATATTCAAATTTTTCGAATTTTTTTTAAAGATATTGAATAATACAACACACTTAACAACAAAAATTATTTAATATTATTTTTTGTTTTTGAAAAAAATATTAAAATATATTAAAAGTAAGAATAAATTTCATTTAAGACAACGTAAGGATGAGACTCCCTAAATTTATCACGATGTCTTTTTATAAAAGATCCTTACGTTCTAAACCATGTTCAATGATATCAAAAGATCAAATACAATTACCCTTGATTACTTAAAACTAGACTCTAATTAGAATTGTACTTAAAAACAATTTATATTGTAATTGTTATGGTTGCCTTTAATACCCAAAGAGCTCATTTCTTATGCAAGTTATCCAATATAACAATAGTATAGCAAAAAAGTATATGAACTAAAACTAAGTTATGTAAACTAGATTATAAATAACACTATCTATATGATATTCATTGTGATTTTCTGTTATATTCGGAAAGAACCCATTTTTCATACAGACCAGTCATATTAATGCAATTGACAAAAAAGTACACCGTTATTGTGGCATCAAGTTTTGAAATTTCCAAATAGCATAGTTCAACCGTGATATCATAGTTAATCTATTTAAAAGGAAACTAATCGACAAAGCTAGACCCATTTTTTATGTTGCAAAATCCCATCAATTCATCTACTTGCATCATACATGCTTCAAGGTACTTAGCTGGGGGAGGATGAGGATAAGACCTACATATAAAGGTAGGTCTTGAAAGAGCTCACAAGCCAACTCCTTCACCATGTTGTCCTTGATACAAGTGAGATTGATGATTTTGGTTCCTCACCATTGTTCTTCTTCCATCCTTTGATTGTTTGTGGGAACCACCCAAAAAAAAGTGTTATAATACCATTGATCTTCTTACTCTATTGATGAGGTTAATCAAAGAAACAATACAAACATCCATGTTGGCCCCTCAAGTCCTCAAAACTGGAGATTGATGAAAACTACCCTATTCTTGCACGAAATTATCTTAAAATATGGTGCAATTGGATAAATACTTGATTTTTTTTTGGTGGATGATTAAAGGGTGGGCTCAGCAATAAATGAAATTGACATGTTTTGATTCCTACATTTCAATTGAATGATCCAAATTATTCCAAGGTAGATAATCACAACTAGGTAATGCTATTCAAACAAAAAAATTATCATATTTGATAAAATAAGTTTGTAATCATGTTAATCAAACATTTTTAAAAATTTCATCGAATAAAAACTCAATTTATCAAAATTTTGGAGCATGTTGTTTATCCCTTGATACTCCTCTTCTTGAAACTATGGATTCTTTATCTGATAAGCTCCTCCATCTTTCAATCAAATGGTATGCGTATTTTACTTGGGTCAGGTAAGAGGTTCAATACAGGATGTGGGTAGACAATAGATTACATATACTCCATTTAATAATCCACTATCATTGCATAAAGAAATTTACTTTCACAAACAGGGGGACAAAATCAATGCAAGACGACCATAACTATCAGGGGAACTAAATCTACAACAAATATATATGAGTTTACCTTCAGAAATATCACCTGCATTCAACTCCTCTGCCTTGATCTTTATGTTGAGACATTTTATAGCCCTCAAATTTGGCCATGAAAATTGTGCACACACGAAACACCAACCAAACCCAATTAAACATCTTGATGAATAGAAAATAGTGTTTGATCAAATAAAATCAGTGCTATTGAAAGAAAATATTGTTAAAGAACTTTATATTTTTGTTGTTGTAAGCTTTCCTTATTATTTTGAATAGAATGGAATGCAGGAAGAGCAATATGAATCTGACGAGCAGCAACTACCAGAAATCTGTTCTGATCCTTTGATTTGTGATATTCCAGCAGTCCAAGAATCGGATTCGCTTTTGATGGATTTCGCCAACAAACTTTTCGACATTGCCTCCAATTCCAGCCTGAAATGTACAAAAAAATTTGCCGCAGAGTTCAAAGTTGGATGCAACAATGAACCTGCATATGCAAAGCGCAAGATTTCAGAGGCCAAATCATCTGTAAAAGCATCATCCGCCTCCCTTGTCCAGAAATTTTGCACTAAACATACACAGGGATTAATTAAAGTGCTGCACTTGTCAACCCTACAAAAAAATTATTAAAATTTGCCCTGCGACGTCCATTCATTTTTCATTTGCAAATGGTTGGCGCTGATTTTATGGTGTTCTATTTATTGTAAGATACAACACCTTTCATTGTCAATTTTTTTATTTAGGCATATTATAGTCCATGTGTAATTTTGATAATCGCTGTGGTTTCGTTGGAGTGTAAGTATTTTTTCAAAATTTTCAGAATGAAAATTTTAAAAATAATTTATTTCAAATTTTCTTTTTAAAAAAAAAATATAAATAATAATCTTTTTTGCGATGAATATGTGATTAATTGCTGGATCTGAGTTTATGCGATTGTGATGGTTCATTGATTAATTTTGTATGTTGAGTTTATGCATGAAAAACCTACAAACTCAAATTTTTGTTCGTGCACAATAAACACAATAGAGATCAAATACGAAAGGGGCACTAAGGTTAAAGGAATAGTTGAGCTACTCTTAGAAAACCCTTCATAATCTAAATATTGTTTATATAAGCTAAACCCTCGAGTTAATGTAGTTCTCCTTCCTAAGGTGATTGTGTGAGTATTTTGACTATTGTTAGAAGATTGATTGAAATATTTGATAATAGATGTCTTCATTCTAGAATAAAAAATATTTAGACTTGGCCTATGACTATTAGAATGTAATGGAGTTTAAATTAAAATAAATAGTGCTATTTTTTTCGATTTGCAATATAATTTCTAAGTGATTGTTAGATTAATCAAGTAGTGTATTGAGTGACCTTGATGTGTTTATATAGGAGAATCTTTAGAATATTTTTATTAACTGACTTTACAAAAGGCATGTGAGAGTTGTTGTAAAATGTCTCAATTTGAGAAAGTAAATATTGAGTGTGGGGGACAAAGATGTGTTAGTGGTCAAGGTTGTAGTGCAACCTTATTTGATCTATCATGGACTTATCCACAAAAACCAAAGATTATTAGAACATGATTAACAAGAGTCAGTAAGTTGAGTAGGGATGGATGTGGTTGAAATAAAGATGTTTATATGATATTTGCAATATTTATAAGACAATGAAGGTTTTCTTATAGATTGTGAGTTATCAAAATGACGAATATACCAAACAAAGTAAAGATGTCAAGAATAAATATTGTCCACCACTTAATGATTAAATTTATGTATCTACATTTTCTTTCATTTTTTTATTATAATGCAACAAAATGAAATTACTACATTAAAGTAAAAATAAACATAAGTGTGTATACACACTTTATCTTTTGATGTGAAGCTTGATTGTGCAAGAAGTATTAATATGAAACCTGCAATAGTACCACTGAAACTAATTATTTTCCATAGTTGAAAGTTGAAACACTAAAAGTTTAAAATGTAAATTTTGAAAAGAGAGGAAGGAAATTATACACTTGAAAGAGTATGCAATATAATTTCTCTATAACTTAGAAATGGAGAAGTGTTTATCCCATTGTTGAGACATTTAGAGAAATGTTGAACTTGTAGTGAATTATGAGTGATCAAGTGTCAATTTGAAAAACTATTGATTGCTCTTAAGTTCGATAAATTATACGTTTCAACTCTCATTTTCCTGAATAGAGAACTCTATAAAATAGTTGAAGGGGTGGAACCACATAGTTTGAATCACTACATAAAAAAATTGCAACCATAGACATTGAGTGTCACTAGATGAATCACATCGTTGTAGACGAATCTAGATTATATTTGAAACTTTTTAGCTTGAGAAATTTAAAATTTCCATATAGTAACTTGAATATAAATCAGTATCATGCTCCATATACTATATTGAATTTATATTGAATGTCATTTTATATTCTTTAAGTATTGCAATATGTAGTTGTTTTGAAAACTTATAAATGTAGGAATAAGTGCACATGCATGTCATATGCACCTAAATTTTGAAAATTTTGGATCGTGCAATAATTTTGAAACTTTTGGATCATGCAATATATAGTCCATAGATCTAAAATTTTCTCATAAGGCTTGAATTCTCAAGATGAGCCCATTGTGATGCCCAAGATGAGGGATGTAGTATGAAAGTCACTTAACTCGAAATAAAAATGATGTCATATTTGAAAAATGTAATCATGTAGTAGCATTTAAAATTTTGAATGTATTGCATTTTGGTATTTGGATATAGTATTGAATATGCATGTGTTAGATAGATATATCAAAGAAGCACATAATCAACATGTACATAATATGTATCATGGCACCAAAGTAAGAATAGAGAGTAGAAATAATACATTATATGAATCATGGTATCATATTTATAAGCAATGACTAGACATGCAATGTCACATAATTTAAAAATAATATCACACTTAGGGCCCAAATGGCACACACAAGGGACATGTGAATGTCACATAAACACACAAGGCCATGGGCTACACACAAATATCATTATGATGCCATACAAGTAATAATGTGTATATACAAAGCCATGGACCACACACAAGAAGAAATCAAACTCTAACTTATCATGCAGTAAAGTAATAAAGAAGCATATAGTAAATAAAACTAGTGTAGATCAAACATATATAGCAATGTCATTGTTAGCAAATAGCATTTTCATGTAACATTGTGTATAATATGAGTGAGTAACAAGAATTTTTTATGATATGTAGCTCAAGATTGTAGGAAGGTTGTGGATAGATACAACATATTGAATTATTCACGAAGAACGAAGAGATGCCTACAACTTAGCAAGGATGTTGGGTAATGAGGGACTCCCAACATCAATACCATATAAAATTATGCCTTGCATCACAGTCAAATATCTCATGAAAATAAATGTCTTAAAAAATAAAATATGCTATCTATCTAATATAGAATAAAGAACATATGGAAATAAATAAGCTAACAACATTTGAAAATGTGGTCTTGATTTTTTATTTTTTTAATTATTTTTTGAAATTTTTGAATTGAAAATACTTAATAAGGGAACTAAAATAGAGGAATTGAAATGGATTTGAATAATCCTTAACAAAGTGTTAAATCATAATATGATAAAAAGGAAAAGATAAGCCATGTGCCTCATATGTATGTGTAAATGGATCATAAGAATGTAGCATGAATGGTTGATAGATAAGAATGTAAGAGGGAGATATGATCATGTAAGTGAAATGAAATCTATAGTATGATAAGTATGAAATAGTGAACAAGAATAAGCATTGAAAGCATTTGTAAGTAAATTGTTTTAGATTGTTTGAATCAGTTTAAAATATAAGAGTGCAAGTGTCCAAAGTGTAAATAAATCCAAGGGCTACAAGAATGTTTGGATAATGGATTAAAAAAATTAAAAATTATACAAAATTAAAGAAGCTATGTACAAATTAAAGTATAACTAATCAAGAGAATCAACCCAACTAGTGGATTGGGAGGAAGTAGGAAGTTTTGTCCAACCAAGTATCTTATCAAGAGGATGCACATATATATACGCAACTACATTGTATGAAGGAATGACTTCTTATTAAAAAGGAGTGCCAATTGTAGATGCATATGAATCTGAATAAGTATCATATGATGTTATATAATTATCTGAACCATTGTATTTATACCTATGTGAAACTATATTTACATGTGTATTAGGAGAAGATATAACAACATGTACATGTACTTATGGTGAAATTATTTGAATAACCTATTAGGCCATGGGAGATGAAGACATATTTTTATGTGTCACTTTTTGTTTAAGATAATGTACCATGCTCTTTGGATCTAACTGAATATGCTCTTTAGAACTCATTGAATATGCTCATGAAACTATATCATGCTCATAGAGAAATGGATAAATTGATTATGTAATATGCTCATGCTCATAAATAAATAAATTGATTATGTAATATGCTTATGCTCATGAATAGATGAGGAAACTGTAATGTGCTTTGGGATATGCAAATCATGCTCTTGAATAGTTATGTATACTATTTCATTACCATGTTTTTTCAGTAATTGTGATAGGAAACTATTCTATAGGAGAATTAAACATCATTGGTTCCAAAGGATATTCATATTGGATTTCTAAAATTTTGACCACTTGATTATTATTAATATATTTGAGATACATATGCACTATAGAGGGTACTAATCTAATATTTTGTATCCAAGAGCATCCTAATAGCATATCAAAAACCCATGTGATTTTTAGAACAAAAATGGAGTGGGCATTATTAGAGGCCCCACTTATTGTATGCCCAAGAGTATCATGTGTATGGTCATCAAATACTTTGACAACTCTAGTATTACCCTGTAAATATTACATATGATATGATAAAGTAATGATCTCATCATCTGTACCTATAAATTATGTAAAAAAAAACACAAAAAAATGTGTAAATGTCAAATACCTAATGTAATAATATATCTAAGCAACATTGTAGAATCATGCTCTCTATATTGGTCACCCTAAGCCAACCAATCATATACTTATGGACATGACGTGCATACCCCTTATCCACTATAGTTCCTACTATGACACACTCTTCAGTAATTGGTAATCTGAGAATCTACCAAATATCCTCTAAGGTGAAGTGAGCTCCTTTGTGGGAAGCCAAAATGTGCAAGTGTCGATGCTCCATCTCTCAACTAAAGTAATCATAATTTGCATATAATAGGGTATTTGGCCTAGGTGGGCAACATGCACAAGGCTTCCCTATCAAGTATCTACCATCCAACATCATCTTAACCAAGCTCACTAATAATCTCTATATGGAAATTGTATCGGAACTCTTTCTCTTTCATATCTCTCTATAAAAACACACATATAAAATTATATTAGATATGATCAAATACTTAATACAAATAAGTAATCAAAAATATTAAGCAAAGCAATAAAATTATAAGGACACATTCATTTGATAAAATCATTATCATTAGAAACTAACATCCTGTGCAGTCTATTCCATTTGTTATTATCATCATAAATTTGGATGGTTCTGTTAGAGGTTTGATGGTATTGACCTTGTAGGTCAGTATCATCATTCCCCTTAACTACTCAAAAACTACCTTAAATGACTAATTTGTGAAAATGTAAATTTTCAAAAAAAGTATGTAAAAATATGGATCAAAAAGGCAAAAAAATATACATACTAGATCCTCGGGTGGCTGTGCTTGTAGGCCAATCTACAAACCCTCAAATCAGCTAGATAACAGATCTTGATAGTGTAGCATCATGAAATTCCAAAGCTCAAAAACACTATTAATAATGTGCAAATGATTTACAAATTTATATAAAATCAACCTATTTATACGGGTTGACTTTTTAAATATGCACTACACCAAATTAAATTTGAAGAATAATACATGCAAACCTTTTGCACGTGATATCTCAAACACTAAACATCGAAATCACTCCTCACCAGTTATGTTGTAATACACACAATGTGTTCTTCTATATGGTAACATTTTCATGGATACTAGTGATAATTTAAGGCATGCTAAAATTTTTGTAAACTCTCATTTTACAAAAATGCTACTCCATTTTTACAAATGAGAGTAATTGTTGATTCTATATACACATCATTGCCTTCAACAATTATTTTATATTATCCAATGAGCCATTTTATCAAAGTATACTAGCTTTTTATGCCTCATTGAGGTCAATTCATGAAAAATTCAAAATTACAATGACACAAATAAAAAAGTGAATATTCAAATTAGTAATTCATAAGCTTTAATCATTTCATAAACTTTTACAAATGATCAAACTTATAAATCTAATTATACATATCTTTCGACATAGTCAATTCAATAGTCACATCCTTCACATGGAAAGGGGGCATATATCAAGGTTATTATTATAGAAAGTAAGTTTACACACGAGTGATATTTTTCAATTTTTAAGTCACTCAATGTTACACAATGGCTATAGATATTCAAATTATCATGGCTTGGCACATTACACATGATTCATATTATTATAGTTTATCAAATTATACATGGTTCATATTGATTTAGGATATTAGTATAATATAGTATGGGGAAAACTTTGTGTAAATTTTGTGACAAGGGCTTACATATTTGAGACCGATTATACACATTGGTATAGATTCTTAGGGCATATGCCATGCAGATGCACTCCATTATTCAATAATAGAAACTACATATTTACAAATATTTTAGCTTGACACATATTCAGATGCATATGCCATGCAGGTGTACTCATTTGATAGGAATAACAATATAGCTTATAGGTTGAATGAAAAAAATATTCATTTCACTTCACTTATGGACAATATTCTACATCAGATTAGGGGCATGAGCATAGTCCATATCTTCATTATTTCAATTGGCAAGGATGGTAAATATTATTGCAAGTTAAAAGTTAAATGGTGATCATTCCACTTCACACTTTTTGGCATTAAGGTCATGATGGGAGCATGAACACTACTCATTCTATTTCAATCATGCATTTATTTAAAATTGAGTGAACTTGAGAAAAACTATACAATTGATTATGAGGTCATGATGGGGGCATGAACACTATTCATTCTCTTTCGACTATGCATTGAATAAACTTTAGCAAAACTAGACAAATTGAATCTATAAGCCATCTGCAATGGTTGATTCATTTTGATTAATATGTTAAGGTTCAATAATTTTTAACACATTATCCCTTGAACCTAGTTTGGGGTTCCCATCTTTCATATTGAGCACTACTCTTCAAATAACTTCTTGGAAGCTTGTCCATTTCCCTAGCCAAGAAGAGAATAAGACTACAAAGTTCCCTATTTTCTCCACAATGACTAGGTCAATTGTTAACCCTTGGCATCCACTCTTCACAATAAGATCACACTCCATTACAGACACCATATGACATATATACAAGTGTAGTTTTTCTTTGAATATCTTTTTGATTTCTCATTTTAAATATACTTTTTATTTGGACACAAATCTATCTAATCACATACAATGTCTTTTGCAAGAACACTTAGACATCATGGAACATTAGAACAAGCAACAATTCAAAATTGATAATCTTCAACACAAAATTGTAGTCTCTTTTTCTATTTTATCCATTATTTATAGTTATATTAAACTTCTAAATTAAAGGGAGTCAAATGTAGACACCCAAATTTAGTAAAAGCCTTATTTCATAACGTCTTTAGGTAAATTTTCATGTATGGATATATGAGATGAGCTAAGTATTTAGTGGCACATCTGTTTTGGTCTTTTGATCATCTTACTAATTCTATTTGGTTGTGTGACACCTTTATTGATACCTTTGTCCTGTCATCTTTTTTAGCTTGATTTGTCATATTACAGAGATATTTAGCCCTTTCTTTCATCCTAAAGTCTTTTTAGCCTCGGGTCAGTTCCTCCATTTATGGTCAGTTTCAACTATTGAGTGATTGAATATGATAGAAGTGATCCAAGTATCTTTCTTAATTTATTTTGGGTACTTACATTTTATGAATATTGTTTGGACATGTTTGGGTTTCTTCCAATTGGCTTTGCATGCCACTAGGTCCTTAATCAAACTTAGAGGCTCCTATATATACAAAGTCACTATAAATTATTTTACAGCAAGCACTTTACATTATCAAGATTTAGACAAGATTATATTGCACCTAAAAAAATGTTAGAGCTAAACTTGAAGTTTACAAAGGTCAGTTTACATTTGCATGCTTGTAGAAAGAGAAAGATAGGACAAAACATATAGTCTTGTGACAATTACACACATGCACATTAGAAAAAGAGCTATGTTCAATTTTGATCCATATTTGAAGTATTAGTAATGTAGTGCAGTGTTTGGTCAGTCAACAAGGATTAACCAAAGTCAATCCAACTCAACCCTTTCATTCGACATCCCCATTTGATATTGGATTACTTGTGTAGAATTAGGGTTTTGATCATTCAAGTGAATATGCATGATTATGAAAACAGTTAAAGATAATATCAAGCATTATAGTTGTAAACACATCATCACAAAAAAAAACAATAACATTCTATGTATAGAAATAATATTGACCATTAGAGGTCAATATCAACTAGCGATATTGACCCAAGATGATGAAAGTGATTGGGGGACAACATGTTAGAATGAGTTGTACATAGATTATTTACCTAGTATAGAGGCACAACATTCAGACATTCAAAATTTAAAACAATAAAACAAACAAGTTAAATGTCTTCTTACCTTATATCATAACTTTACTTAACTTGTGCATTTAATTATAATTTTAACTAATTTCATAAATATTTATATAAATTAGAATTAATCATTATTTTACTAGTTTCTATCTTATTAAAATATCTAAACAATTACATCTCATTAAATATTTATCTTTAAAAATTACTCGTCAATTATTATTATTTTTATTTCACTATTTTATTATAATCCCAAAAATTCTAAAATTTAAAAAGTATCATTATTTTAAAATTGATAAAATGAATATACTAAGTTTCAAATATATTTTTGATATAATTTACCTTTGTGTGCCCCAATCTATATTATACTCTTTATATTGATCTAACCCACCATTTAACTTTTATTAACATTAAATAGAAGAAGATCCAAATTACAAATCATCACATGGATTGTATTCAATATTTTATTTATTAATTAAAGTACACTAAATTATTAAGTTTAGAAATAAAAGTAAGAAGTGCATGTGTATTAATGAGAAAGTTATAAATATTATAAATAATAAATTTATCTTTAAATACATAATAAATAAGGGTTATATACTAGTTAGTCTGTGTTTATGTGTTAAAATTATTTATGATAATGTTACATATAATTAAAATTAAAAATAGATAAGATGTAATTTATTTTTGTATTTTAAGATTGTTTATGATAAATAAAATTATTGTATGTTGTCAATAGTTATAGATTTAGTGATTTGTATATTATGTATTTTTTATTTAAATTATTGTTGATAATTTTGACCTCACCAGTCAAATTGTAACCTTTATCATTTGAAACTTGCATAATCATGAGTTTTGTCTAAGTGTCAAGTATTGGTCTTTGCAATTTTTTCGAAGAGGTCATCTTCAACAAATCTGAAGGAATCGGGCTTTTCCAAAAATCCGAAAGAAATAGCTAGAAGATAGGAATTCCTTCGGACAAATTGTCCAAAGGAAAAAAAAGGAATAAAAGTCTAAGGGAATTGACATTTTCAAAAATCCCGAAAGGCCTTTTCAACTTTTCCAAAGAAGGGACCAATTCAAAACTTTAGAAAAAGGTATTTTCAAAGATAAAGTGGACCATTCCAATTTTTACGAAAGGTACTTTTCACAAGAAATTGTCTTTGTTAAAAAGTCTAAAAGGTCCTTTACAAATTTTTTGAAGGGTTCTTTTCCTTAGAAAAGTCCTTTACAACTTTTTCGAAGGGCAAGAGGACCATTCCATTTTTTATGAAGGGATACTTTCAATTTTGCCAAAGTGTCTATTGCAAAAATTCGAAAGGCCTTTTTAACTTTTTTGAGGAAGGGACCAGTTCAAAATTTTGGAAAGGCATCTCCAAAAAGACAAAAGGTACAATTCTTTCGAGAAAAGGAATTTTTCAAAAAATCTGAAGGACATAAGATCCATTGTCAAAAATCCGAAAGGGCATTTCAAAAGAGCAAGGGCACTTTTCCAAAGGGTTCTTTTTCTTCAGGAAAAGTCAATTTTAATTTTTTCAAAAGGACAATTTCAATTTTGCCAAAGGATTTTGCCGAGGGACCAATCCAAATTTTCTGAAGGGACTTTTCCAAAAAATTTGAAGGATCACTCCTTTTGACCGAAGGTTCATTACAACTTTTCCGAAGGGCAAGTGGACCATTCCAATTTTTCTAAAGGGCATTTTCAAATTTTTGAAAGGTGCATTTCAAAAAATCCAAAGGGTATCTGCCCTTCAAAAAAATGCATTTTCAAAGACAAAGTGGACCATTCCAATTTTTTCAAAAGGCACTTTTCGCAAAAAATAGTCCTTGTCAAAAGTCCAAAAGGTCCTGTACAACTTTTTCGGAGGGTTCTTTTCCTTCAAAAAAGTCCTTTACAACTTTTTTGATGGGCAAATGGACCATTCCAATTATTCTGAAGGGTTCTTTTTTTCAGAAAAGTCCATTTCAAATTGCCGAGGGACCGTTTCAAATTGCCGAAGGACCATTACAAAAGTTCAAAGGGTTCTTTCGAGAAGCCAAGGGGTTTTTTTTAATTTTATAAAGGGCATTGTCAACTTTCTAGAAGACCTTTACAAGAATTTTGAAGGGAAATTACCTTCCGACAATTTGTTTGAAGGAATTGTCTATTGCAAAAACATTAAAAGAAAAGTCCTAAGGCCAAAAATCCCAAAACAATTCCTTCAGATAATTTGTTCGAAGAAAATGAATGAGAGGAAAGGTTCTGAAAGAAACAAATAGAAACAATTCCTTCGAATAATTTATTCGAACGAAATGAAAGAATAAGAACATTCAAGAAAAGCCCGAAGGTCATTTTCTTTCGGTTGAGGATCCATTGCACATTCCTAAAAGGACATTGAAGAAAAGTTCAAAGACAGATTTCCTTTAGACAAATTGTCTAAAGGAAAGGTTCATAAGAAAAGTTTGAGGAAAATAAGTTTGGGAAGTGTCCATGGGAAATTTTTGAAAGGAGGAGGACATTACAAAAAGTCCACAGTAATTGGATAAAATAAAGAAGGGTAAAAGAAATATAAAGTTACCCAGTGTAAATCTGAAGGACCAATTAGTCGAGGACAAGTGGCATTAGCGCATTCAATTAGTGGGATTTCAATAGCCAATCAGTAGAAGACAATGAGGACTTCCCCTTTTGACCTTGATGATGTGATCTACAGCTCACATTCAGAGCATGCAAAGTGGACCAAGCAAGATTAGATTACAGTAAGGAGCACGTCGAGTTTTTAATGTAATAATCAAACTATTCAGACTTAGAAAAGACATGCAACTGCCTTCAAGCACGGCTCTCTCAGGTCTAAAATAGAGACTCAAATGCATGAAGGGATCGAAGAGTTTAACGTTGGATGGTTGTTCAAGGAGATCTTAACATAGAATTTCATGCATGCACTCTTGTTTAGCTTATTAATCAAAACCTTTTAAACACTTCCAACATAGCTTTAAGTGGAGTTTTCTCTTTGAAGATTGGTGTAGCATCATGCATGAAGAGAATTGAATTATCAAATATCCATGCATTTGAAGAATTTAATCTTTATTCTAAATAAGGATTATGAAATGGGCTCACCATCATTTTCAATACCAAAGAGCTTTTCATGCAAGGCATAAGACAAAAACATATTATTTGAAGGCTTGGTTATCTTGGCTTAGTTAGAGTTGGACTTAGGGTGATGTGGGAGTTGATCTCCTCTTCTATTGTTAGCACCAATCTATTGGATTTTATATGTTTTTATATATAAGTTGGTTTTTTCAGCCATTTTGAAAAATTCCCTCTTTTGGCAAAATCAGACTCTACCAAAATTTGAGTTTTGTAACCTTTTCAAAAAAATAGAAGGACTATTTTAAGATTCTAGGATGATGGTATAATGTATTTATGTCAGTGATTTGCATATGTGATAGAATTTTTCTTCCTTGTCAGGTCTTGATTCTTACCTATTTACTAGTTGATTAGATTATGCAGACCATGTTATGTGTTTGATGTTTTTTGGCTGAAGTTATAGTGGATGTAAGTGGTTGTTAGTGCTTTGAATCAAGCCTATTCCCTCATTTACCTCAAACTTTGATCACCAGACAGAACCTTTTCATCAAATACTAAAGCATAGGAGTTAATTAGAATTGAAAGTTCAATGTTTTTCTTAGTTAATCAGTATTGTTAGGATCTCAAATTGAGTGGATGAACCAAAATACAGGGTGTATCACCATCATTAGATAGTATTTTTTCCTTCATGTTTCCTTTTTTTATTTTTTTGATAGTTTTTAGTATAGAGTAGAGATCCTAATTGATACACCAAAGGGATTTGGCCCTTAGAATCTAGAGACTCAATCTGCTAATTAGGCCACCCATAGCCTAAGATTATTTCCATGTTTTAGCAGACTGTGAAGGCCTAAAACTACCTTCAAAAGGGTGCAATTCTAATTGACAATAGTTTTTAACATGTCTAGTGGGACATTGAAGAAATTATTTGCATATTTGAAAAAGTTTGAAGCTGAGGAGAAGCAGTTACAATAGGTGAGAATATTCATCTTTATCACAAGCTTAAGATTCTTCAGGTTGCAAGGTTCATAGCACCATTCAGAAAATCCTTTCATGCCAAAGGCTACCACAAGGTCAATTAGTAAATGTATTCCTTTTAAATTTATATCATATAATAGATCAAGGTTTAGGAAGGCAAATCCATATCCTCAAAATAAATATTTGTCCCCTGGTTATCTTATTGTTCTAGGCACTACAATCCCCACTATCTAAATGGCCATCAGAAATGAGGTGTTTTTTCCATTCACTAGAGGTAGTCCACTAAATCTAGCCTAGTTTGATGACATTTCTATGTCTGCTCTCAAAAGTATCCCATTATTATTAGGATAAAATCAAACAACCCCTATTGAGCATATCCAAGATGTAGTTAATCTCTGTCCAGTCCATAATTTTGTTGAGGATAATGTTGCTATTAGATTGCTTATTGCTTCCTTCAAAGGAAAAGCATTGTAATGGTATAGAAACCTCCCACTAAACTCTATTTCTACCTGAGATGAATTAGGTGTAGCCTTAGTCAAGTAATTTGAGGACAACTCTGATCACCTATCTTTAGTTGAGCAATTAACTGCCATAAATAGAGCTTCTCATGAGTTCATGTCTAATTTTAACCTAGATTCTAAAAGACATGGACCAAAATACTTGTGTTGATTAGGTCATCCCTTGAATATGTATTTTTGTACTATTTAAAAGGGCTTAACTCTAACATTAGTGTGATGACACCGTCAATGGGTGGTACTACCTTGTCAGATGCTTATGAGGTTGCAATAAGGGTAGAAAATAGTTTGATACAAGATGGTGAGATTTTTCCAAGAGCTCCAATGCCTATATTTCTAGAAATAAAGTCCATACCAACCCTCCAAGTTATTCAAATCCCATCCTTAGCTCCTATTCCACCACCTCAAACTCAAATTACATCCCCTAATAGTCAAGCTGGGGAGATAGGAGAGTTGAAAAGATTGTTATAATCCTTTGGAAATGAAATATTCCAAATCAAGAGACAATAATAGCAGGTTAATAGGCCCTATCAATAACAAAATTAGACCACCTATCATCCCTTCAAAGATCAAAAGCCTCCTTATCAAAGTTTCAGAGAGAATAAACCACCTATCAAACACAAAGAGCCATAACTCCAGCTAAGTCATATGATACCTTTGATCCTAATGATCCTTCCACTTCAAAGGCCATTGTTCCCACCACACCTCAAAATAGCTTGATGTAGGATTCAATTTGGCAGTCCTCAAATCTCAATGATGCTCAAAACCAAGCCTTGGTATCACAAAACATCACTATGCCACAAATGACATAAGAAGAGTTTTCTTTTCAAGGAGGTCAATACCAAGATACAAGTTTAGCATCACAAGGAGAAACTCAACAAGTTCAAGGGTAGCCTAATTCCATTAATTTAAATTGGCAAGTGGATGTTCATGTTGCTTTTACTCAAGGTGTCAAAACTAAAAATACAAGTGGTCAAGTTGCAGTTGTAACTAGAGCTAAAAGAAAATCCATTGATGAGGCTCAAGAGGTGACAAATGATTCAAGTACTCCTAATGTTGTTTCTAATAATAAAAAAGAACAACTTGATACCCCTATAACTCAGAAAAATCAGAATATAGATGTTAGTAAAGTTCATCAAATACCTCTAGTTCGTGAGCAGCCAGTTCTTCAAAAAGTACAACCAAAGGTTGGTGTATCTCAGTTCAATATAGTGGATAATATGAATAATTATAATATCAAAATTAGCATATGAGATTCTCTTTTCATCCTAGGACAAAAATATATGCTCATCCAAGAGCTTTCAGCTCTCAAATTATCTCCAAAATTGGTTGAAAAAGAAGGTGTTGCCTTAGCTAATTCAGACCAGCTAATTAAGCAACAAGTACAACAAGTAAATAATATGGAAAATGTGGATAAAGCTGAGGTAAAAATAAATAAAAATCCTCATTTTTACCTTTCTTTGATAGTAGGTGATACTTTAGTTTATAACTGTATGGTGGATAGTGGAGCTAGTAATACAATCATACCTAAACAGATTGCGGACAAGCTCAACCTTGTTTATGAGCCAAACACTAAGGGGGTAGTGCAATTGGATGGGTCACCAGAAAAAATGGTAGACATCATCAGAGATCTGAAATTGACATTACATGCTTGTCCCAATGTTACTATTCAGCAAAATGTTGTTATGGTAGACCTGCCTCCTTACTTTGCTATGTGTTTTTCAAAAGACTTCACCTCAAAGATTGGGGGATATTTATCATCTAATTGAACTTATTTGTTTTTTATAACCAGGTATGGTACCAAGGTAATGATTTATTCTTAACCTATTTCACGTTTCCATATGAATCCATATATTCCAAGTGTTGTGAACACTAACTGTATCATCTCGGATGATGTACTAGAAACTAGCGGAGTAAAAAATGGATCACCTTTGGATGGAGTTATAAAAAAAATTCTTGATGATTGGGCTTCCACTTTGCATGATCATGATCCTTATAATATAATTGAAGAAGAACTCAGTGTGTATTGCTTTCATGAGAATGATGTACCAATTCTAGCCATGGTTAAGGATGATGAATCTAGTGAAGGTTTGTGTCAATTGTGCTTTGATGGATCAAGGAATAAATAGGGTACCAGAGCTATAATGATGTTAGTTTCTCCAAAAAATAAAAGTTATTTCTCTTCTATTTAATTTTATTTTGGTTTTTCAAATAATATTGCTAAGTATGAAACACTAGCTCACGGTTTGTAGTGGGCTAGGAAGATGAAAGTGAATTCCTTGCAAGTTTTTGGTGATAGTGAACTTATAGTTCACCAAGTAAAAGGTTTAAATGTATGTAAATTTTTTTTGCTTAAATACTACAAGCATATAATATGGGACTTACTTGAATTTTTCAAGATTTTAACATTCACGCAATACCAAGAGGCAAGAATAAACACACGGATAGGTTAGTTGCTATTAGGTCACAATTTAGCATTCTAGCTAGTATAAAGAGCAACAAAATTCAATCACATATAAAGGTGGTTTTAAGGCCTTCTATTCCAGATAATCCTGAGAATTGACAGGTGTTTAAAGATGACAACCAAATTATGATATTCTTGCAAGAGGAGGTTGAGCTTTCTTCAAGAAACCAATCATAGTATTTGTAGCAATATGGTGATTAGGTTGTGCAACTAAAAAAAAATAAGTTTCCCAATGGATTTGTCACATTTGATAAAATTTTAAGTGGTGATAACGATTTAAGGAAGGATAAGTCATCCTTGTCAACAAAAGAAGAGCACTATGCCAATGTAGAGATTACAATGAGTAAGTTTTTGAAGTTAGGTAAGGTATGTACTCCTTCACAAAAAGAAGCTTTCATTGAGTTATGCACAAGTTTTGTTGATGTATTTGCATGGAAATATAGTAATATCAAGGGATTTTACCCAAGTTTATCTCAACACACCATTGAGTTAGAGGCTGAAACTAAATCAATGAGAGAAAAAAAAAAGGCCCATTAATCCTAAGATTGAGCCTTTGATGAGAGTTGAGCTTCACAAGCTCATAAATTCAGTTATTATACTTCCAATTAAGTACTCAAATTGGGTGGAAAATCTTGTTCTGGTGTGAAATAAAAATAGTGAGATTAGATTGTGTGTTGACTTTCATGATTTGAACAGGGCATCATGTAAAGATCACTATCCATTGCCATCAATGGAACAAATTTTATAGTTGGTTGCAGGTTCAGAGAGGTTCTCTTTGTTGGATGGATATAGTGGCTACAATCAGATTTTGGTCAAGGAAGAAGACTAATTTAAGACAGCCTTCACAACCAAGTGGGGGACAACTGCATACAGAAAGATGCCATTCAGTTTATCTAATGTTGGAGAAACCTTTCAGAGATCCATGGATATGGCATCGTAAGGCCTTCTTAACAAGTTTTTACTTGTTTATTTAGATGATATAACAATGTTTTCAAATAGTGCAGAGGATCACATGGTTCATCTAAGGCAAGTGTTCGAAAGGTGTAGGCAATTTTGGGTATCTCTAAATCCTAAAAAGTGTGTCTTCTCAGTTCATGAAGGTAAGTTCCTTGGACATGTGGTTTCAAAGTATGGTTTAAGCATAAATTATAAAAGGGTAGACTCCATTCTTGCACTCTCCTTGCCTAGGCACAAAAAGGCTTTGCAAAGCTTCATTGGAAAAATCAACTTCATAAGGAGATATATTTCAGATTTTGTTATTTTAGCTAAGCCACTTATAGCCATGCTAAAGAAGAATCAGAGATTTAGCTGATCCAAAGAAGGAGTTAAATTTTTTGAAGATATTAAGAAGGTCATAGCTAGTGCTCCTACACTTATAAAGCCAGATTTCATAAAAGATTTCATTTTGTACACATATGCTAACATGGACACCATTTCAGGCATTCTTATGCAACAAAATCATGAGGCTTTGGAGAAACTAATATCCTTCTTTATTCAAGGCTTGGAAGAGTATGAAAGAAGTTATTTTTTGTTGAAAAACATGTACTTTTAGTTATAAGGTCTCTTAAAAACTTTAGATACTTGTTGTCTAACAATAAGATACACCTAATGGTTTCTCATCCAAGCATCAAGGAGTTCCTTTTGAAAAAAGATATAAATGAGAATAAAGTTGGTTGGATAACCAAGGTAATGGAGTATGATTTAGAAATTAAGGTCACAAAGTTGATTAGAGGCAAAGGACTTTGTGAGCATTTAGCTCAAGACTTGCAAGAGACTAATGAGATTGTTTTGTTGTCAAATGATGAAAAGGTTGTTGCTGGTCATACCTCACCTTTCATCTAGTTTCATGACTTGGTAAGCTATCTCTAAGATGGTATTTATCCCTCTCATCTAAGTTTTTCAAAAATAATATATTTTAGGTTTCAATCAATTCCATTTTGTCTTATTGATAGTGTTTTTTTCAAGAAAGATATCAATGGCATGTTGTTAAGGTGTATAGAGCCAAGATAGACTCAAAAATTGCTTAAATAATTCCATGATGGACATGGTGGAGGACCTTTTTTTGTAAAAATTACAATGCTTAAGATCATGAGAGATGGGTACTATTGGCCTAGTATTTTTGGTGATTTCCATGCATGGGTAAGGAAGTGCAAACAGTGTGCTATGTTTGTAGGAAAAGTGAAACTTGTAGCCTTATCTCTTCAACCAATTGCGGTAGATCATCCCTTTGTCCAATGGGGATTGGACTTTATTGGTATCATAAATCCTCTTTAAATTTCAAAACATAAATAGATTCTAACTGCTATAGATTATTTCACATGTTGGACAGAAGCAGTGGCATTGAAAGAAGCAAACAAAACCAATGTTCTAGATTTCTATGAAGGTTTGCTTACTAGATTTGGAGTTCTTTCAACTATTATTTCTGATAATGCAATGGCTTTTATGGGAACTAGGAACAGTCAATGGGCTATCTAACATGGGATTTATCTTAGCACTTCACCAAACTATTATCCACAAGGTAATGGCCTTGTTGAATTTATAAATAATAATTTATTGAAGATCATGAGGACTATTGAAGACAATCAGAGTTCATGGCATCTCAAGTTGAGTTCAGCTTTATGGGCTGATAGGATCACCTACAAAATATCAATAACCAACTCTCCATACAAGCTGGTATATGGTAAGGAAACAAGGTTACCCATTTCTCTTGAATTTTCTACTTTAAAACTAATGCATTAGCCTAAATTATTAGAGAATGAGCCTATGGAGATCAAGTATGTTGAGCTTATGGAGTTGGAAGAGATAAGAAATCAATCCATGTTAGCCATGGAAATTCATCAAGTACAAGTAAAGAGAGCTTTTGACAAATGAGCTTCTTCATAAAATTTCAAATAAAGAGATTTGGTCCTCAAGTGGGATGAGGATAGAGCTAAACCAAGAAAGCACACAAAGTTTGATTCCCTTTAGAGTGGCCCATACACAATCTCTAACTACAAATCCCATAATGCCTTCCAACTTGCAAATATGGATGATGAGGAGCTTCCAATCTCAGTCAATGGGATGCATCTGAAACATTGCTACTAAAGAGCTTGGTTCCTTATACATAGTTAGTTTGTTTTCCTCCAAGTGTTGTTTAAGCATATTAATTTAGTTCTATTTTTGTCCCAAATAAGTGCTTTGTTTGTACATTTGCTTTGTTTAGCTAGTTTTCTTATTTTGTGTGTTTCCCTTCTTATGTTGGAAGATGAAGGTTGTCTCATGCTGAATCAAAAGAGAATTTGCAGTCATGGATCAAATTTGTCATTACTTTATGAGTCCAGGAGTCATGTAAATGGTTTGGTTCTTAAGCATAGTATGCATGCTTCCCAGTTGAGTCATCAAAATATTGACAATTTTGATCTCACGGGTCAAATTACAACCCTTATCATTTGAAACTTGTATAACCATGCCTTTTGTCTAAGTGTCAAGTATTAGTCTTTGTAATTTTCTCGAAGGGATCATCTGCAACAAATATGAAAGAATTGGGCTTTTCCAAAATTTTGAAAGAAATATCCAAAAGATATGAATTCCTTCAGACAAATTATCTGAAGGAAAGGAAATGAAGAAAAGTCTGAAAATTTTGACATTTTCAAAAATCCTGAAAGGCCTTTTCAACTTTTCCAAAGAAGGGGCCAGTTCAAAACTTCAGAAAAAGACATTTTCAAAGACAAAGTGAACCGTTCCAATTTTTTTAAGAGGTACTTTTCGTAAGAAATGGTCCTTGTTAAAAAGTCTGAAAGGTCCTTTACAACTTTTTCAAAGGGTTATTTTCCTTCGAAAAAGTCCTTTACAATTTTTTGAAGGGCAAGACAACCATTCCATTTTTTCTGAAGGGATACTTTCAATTTTGTCGAAGGGTTTATTGCAAAAATCCAAAAGGCCTTTTTAACTTTTTCAAGGAAGGGACCAATTTAAAATTTTGGAAAGGCATCTCCAAAAAGTCAAAAGTTACAATTCTTTCGAGAAAAGAGACTTATTTAAAAATTCTGAAGGACATAAGATTTGTTGTCAAAAATCCGAAAGGGCATTACAAAAGAACAAGGGCACTTTTCACTTTTTTGAAGGGTTTTTTTTTTTTCTTTGGGAAAAGTTAATTTCAATTTTTTTGAAAGGACAATTTCAATTATACCAAAGTATTTTGCCGAGGGACGATTCCAAGTTTTCTAAAGGGACTTTTCCAAAAAGTCCAAAGGGTCATTTCTTTTGATCGAAGGTTCATTACAACTTTTTTGAAGGGCAAGTGGACCATTCCAATTTTTTTGAAAGGTATTTTCAAATTTTTGAATGGTGCATTTTAGAAAAGCTGAAGGGTATTTGCCTTTTAGAAAAAGGCATTTTCAAAGACAAAGTGGACCATTCTAATTTTTTTGAAAGGTACTTTTCACAAGAAATAATCCTTGTCAAAAGTCCCAACTTTTCTGAAGGGTTCTTTTCCTTCGAAAAAGTTGTTTACAAATTTTTCGATGGGCAAGTGGACCATTCCAATTCTTTTGAAGGGACATTTACATTTTTCTGAAGGGTTCTTTTTTTTGGAAAAGTCCATTTCAAATTGTTGAGGGACCATTTCAAATTACTGAATGACCATTACAAAAGTCTAAAGGGTTCTTTCGAGAAGCTGAGGGGTTCTTTCAATTTTTTCAAAGGGCATTGTCAACTTTCCCAAAGACCTTTACAATAATTCCGAAGGGAAATTTTCTTCAGACAATTTGTTTGAAGGAATTGTCCATTGCAAAAACTCTAAAAGAAAAGCCCTGAGGCCAAAAATCTTGAAACAATTCCTTCATACAATTTGGCGGAAGGAAATGAATGAGAGGAAAGGTTTTAAAAGAAATAAATAGAAACAATTCCTTCAGATAATTTGTCTGAAGGAAATGAAAGAAGAACATTCAAGAAAAGCCCAAAGGTCATTTTTTTTTGGTCGAGGGTCCATTGCACATTCTCAAAAGGATATTGAAGAAAAGTTTGAAGACATATTTCCTTCAGATAAATTGTCTAAAGGAAAGGTTCATAAGAAAAGTCTAAGGAAAATAAGTTCGGGAAGTGTCTGCGAGAAAATTCTGAAAGGAGGACATTACAAAGAGCCCAAACAAAAAGTCCACAGTAATTGGTCAAAACAAAGAAAGGTAAAGGAAATATAAAGTTACCCAGTGCAAATCTGAAGGATCAATTAGTCAAAGACAAGTGGCATAAATTCATTCAACTAGTGGGATTTCAACAGCCAATCAGTAGAAGACAATGAGGACTTCCCTTTTTGACTTTGATGACATGATTTACAGCTCACAATCAGAGCATGCAAAGTAGTCCAAGCAAGATTAGACTGTAGTAAGGAGCACACTGAGTTTTTAATGCAATAATCAAATTATTCAGACTTAGAAAAGACATGCAACTACCTTCAAACACGACTCTCTCAGTTTCAAAAGGGAGACTTGAATGCATGAAGCGCTCGAAGAATTTAACATTGGATGGTTGTTCAATGAGAGCTTAACATAAAATTTCATGCATGCACTCTTGTTTATCTTGTTAATCAAAGCCTTTTCAAACACTTCCAACTTAGCTTCAAGTGGAGTTTTCTCTTTGAAGATTGGTGTAGCATCATGCATGAAGAGAATTGAATTATCAAAGATCCATGCACGTTTGAAGAATTTAATCTTTATTCTAAATAAGGATTATGAAATGGGCTCACCGTCATTTTCAATGCCAATGAGCTTTTCATGCAAGGCATAAGATAAAAAGATATTATTTGAAGGCTTGGTTATCTTGGCATAGTTGGAGTTGGACTTGGGGCGATGTGGGAATTGATCTCTTCTTCTATTTTCAGTGCCAATCTCTTGGCTTTTGTATGTTTTTCTATATAAGTTGGTTTTTTCAATCATTTTAAAAAATACCCTCTTTTGGCAAGATCAGACTCTACCAAAATTTGAGTTTTGTAACTTTTTAAGATAGATAGAAGAACTGTTTTTAGATTCCTTGGATGCTGGTATAATGTATTTATGTCAGTGATTTGCATATGTGATAGAATTTTTCTTCCTTGTCAAGCCCTGAATCTTACCTATTTACTAGGTGATTAGATTATACAGGTCATGTTCTATGTTTGATGTATTTTGGCTAAAGTTACAACAGATGTAAGTGGTTGTTAGTGCCTTGATTCAAGGCTATTCCCTCATTTCCCTCAAGCTTTGATCACCAGATAAAACCTTTTCATGAAATATTGATGCATATGAGTCAATTGGAATTGAAAGTTCAGTCTTTTTTGTCTAATCAGTGTTTTTAAGAGCTCAAATTGAGTGGATGAACCAAAATACAGATGTATCACCATCATTAGATAGGATTTTTTCCTTCAAGTTTCTTTTTTTTCCTTTTCTCGACAATTTGTAGTGCAAAGTAGAGATCCTAATTGATACACCAAATAGAGCTAGCCCTTAGAATCTAGAGACTCAATCCACTGATTAGGCCACCCACAACCTAAGATTGTTTCCATGTTTCAACAAACTGTGAAGTACTGAAACTACCTTCACAAGGGTGCAACTCTGATTGACAATAATTACAAATTACATATTGTATCGACCTATATAAAAATATAATAGATATTTGTTTGTATAATCACATTGATAATATTTATTCCTAATTTGTATAGTATAAATTGTATTAACATAGAAAAATGTGTATTAATAAAATATGTATATTGATTTTATGACAATTTATGTTTATTATGACAAGACCGATCATATATAAGCCATTTGGCGTTTTTAGTGGAAGAGAAGGGTTGGTTCAAAGTAAATTGGAATTTGAAATTTAAGTTCATGTTTTAAAATTTAAAAAAAAAACATAAACACATAAAAACAAAAACACTTGATATAAATAATATTATCAGCATTGATAAATGGTTAAAACGAATGGTAACACGGAACATGGGTACCTCTTATCTATTAAAAAATTCATCATTTCTTACCATTAGTCGAACATAAATGCCATGGAAATATTTTTGAATTAGAAGTTTGTGGTTGCTTTCTACGTTGTTAAAAAGCTATGAAGATGTTAGCACAAAGTACATAAGAGGAAATATTTATGAGATCTCATAAATACCTTTGGAAATGCTTGATTAAACAACACAATTTGAATCTAATGAAAAAGGTCTATTGAATACACAGCACTATTGTCTTCGAAGTAATTAAATATGTTTAAAATTTAATTAATGTTCATAACAAATTCATATCCGAATGTTCTTATTGCTATGTGCATTAACTAAATTTATATAAAAAAATTATTTTGACTACCGTATTAGTAGATTTCAAATCAGCATACCGGTCAAATGTAATTAGTGGATATGTACATTGACAAACCTATATTCATTTAACTGAACCTGCATTCCTTACAAGTCTACATATAATTCTACATTTCAATCTATGCATACATGTGATTTGATTTTTTTTTTTTGTTTTTTCAATTATATATTCTAAAAAAGTATTATTATAAAAACATTTTCTTATTAATAATATTTACAAATAAATTAAAATAAGAAAAATACTGTCAAATAACACTGCCAAAATATTTTAATTTTTATATAAAAAAAATTGATTAACTAATAACGAAGTTGACAAGGACTAATATCTTCAATAATAAAAGTCTTCATAATCATTATTAATGATAAATTTTGGATTTTATAAAAGACACTAAAGTTTGGTCAAATGGCATCAAAATATTTGTCTAAGCCCAGGTTCGAACTGGGGACCTTTAGTGTGTGAGACTAACGTTGATTCAAGAACTAGCCCTTCCACAAATGTTCTGTGATACTCCCAATTCTGTGGTCATATTTCCTAATTTGGATAAATTTCCGATGGGAGGTTTGTTTTAGTAGTTTTGACTTTAAATTTCACGGTTTGTGGTATCATGGTTTTTAAACTTTGATTTTTATTTATATTTTGGGTTTTATGTTTTAGTATTTTTGGATGTACTCTCTCCTTTCCATTGGGACTTGGATATAGTGGTGAACGGTTTGAGGTTGGACAAATTTCTGCTTTTGAGTTTTTTTTTTTTCTTCTTTTTTCTTTTTTTTTGGGATAGGGGAAGGATATTAAAGAAAAATAATAAATATATGGGTGAGAATTTTTATTATCGATGGGTGGGAGTCTTTTGAGATATTGTGGATGTTTTGGACCTTTTTTTTCGATATTATAGACATGTTGGGCACCAGTTATTAGGGAAAGTTGGATAGCCTTCCTCTGCCTCCTCGAGTAGTCATGTTTGTTACCTTGTATAATGACCTTAGATTTTATATATATATATATATATATATATTTTTATTGAAAATTTGTTTTTACACGGATTAAGTGAACATATGTTTTTTCAACTTCATGTTAAGAATTTAGAGCTATTCATTTTACCAAATTCATCTAAGGCACGATCCCAACCTCATCTTATCTCACAATACTTATAACTTTTACACTATAACTTATCTTCTCTCATAATTTGCTTATATGTATAATTTATTTTCTAAAATATGATTTTTACTCTTTTTTGGTACAATCAATATTATTTTTTATACTACATTATTAATAAAAATACAATTTTTAAATAAAATATATTTTAAAATACAAAATAAATATACATTATATTTTTTATATAATTAATGAAAAGTAAAATATGTTATCTCATTATTTTATATACCTTGGGGTGTCTATTCCTTGTATTTGAATTTCTCTTATCTCTATTCATAAACTGACTAGTTTATTAGATAATTTTGATATTATAAATTATTATTAAATTAATATTCATTTTTATTTTCATTATTTTCTTTTTTAGTTGATTAAGAATCATTTTTTTTGGCTTCTTAAATATGGTTTTTTATAATTTATTTTAAAAAATATTATTTTTTATATTATTTGTTACCGTAATTTTTTATCATTAATGTTTTAAGAAATATTTAATTATATGTTTATTTATAGATAATTCAATGATGAAGATGATGGTGTTAAAAATATTGCCTAACCATCTATTAAAATATAAATTTACAAGATATTAAAAAAATGATGAGGTTGAATTATACTCGAAACAAATTTGATGAATACTAGAAAATAATAAGTTTAAATTATACCGAGAACAAATTTGACTGAATAAATACTCTTCAATCTTTAACATTACACTAAAAAAACATTTTATATACCTAATTCATGTAAAAATAAAATTTCAATCCAATATATACAAGTATCTTAAAGTGATGTGCTTAATATAAAATGAGATTTAAGAAGTTTTTTCTTAACTGAATCAACTACTTCATCTTTTGTGGTTGGCTTTTATATTGGATCTCCGTACCTTATTTCAAAACTTATGGACTTTAGGAGAGGAAGTTAAATTCAATTGAGTTCCGCTATAAAGTTGGTTAGAGAGTTTTTTTAACTATAACATAAAATATATATTACTTTTTTATCATATTTTTTTAATACCTATCTTATGTTTGTTTGCTATTTGATGTAGTTTTTTATTTATTTTTATAAATTTTTTAATTAATAGATATTATACAATTTCAAAAATATTTATAAAAATGTTAAGAAAAATAAATTTTACTCAATCTTGAAAAAGAAATAATATAATGATAGTATTGATTGTAGAGGATGTTGGATGGGTGAGTTTAATTAGCATGCACAAGTTTGGATGCATGTTGGTGGCCCCTGCAATATCCACGATTATTTAAAGTCATTCATCATAGATTGTAAACCATCTAGCCTCCACTTAATCATTAGCAAAACATGGAATTTTATTGGGTGAGCTTCTTTTGTCGGTGATCATGATCACACATGGCCATGCATCTACCTTTTCCTCATCATGCACATCCAAGTTGACAACCCATGACACGTAGAGTTTCATTATTCCTTGTTATCGTCCATCCATTACCATAGGTTCTATATTTCATGATTTCTATACAAATTGATCATTCCAAATTTCAAATAATTGTTGGTTTTTTAGCATTAGCGGTATGAATAACCACAATGGGTAATGGGCATCCCGTGAACCTATATTACCAGGTGCCAAGATAGGATCCATAGACTACATCACACCTATTTCATATCTATTCTCTACCATGTCCAAAGTGGAGGAAAAGGATCGAGTTCAAGCCCTGCTAGAAGGAGGAAGGAGGAAGCTAGAGGGATGTTTGCTAGGTTAGTGTTCTATTAGATGTTGTGCTCCCTCTTCATTACCCATGTGCCTTCATTTTACTTAGATCAAATGTAGCAACCTAGAATGTAAAAGAGTACAATGCCAAATAAAATGATGATTGATGAGCAATCTATCATTGATGCACTTGGTTAGGTATTGATGAACTACACAAGATCAGGTAGTGAGTACAGGTATAGGCACTATTGAATCAAGTCTAAAAAATAACATTGACTTCAGATGCACTAATCACCTTTAAAAATGTTTGATCTTAGAAAAAATAACTATGTTGTAGCTCTAAAATAACAAAACACTTAGATGTACCTCCCTTTATATGGGCAATAGAAGATAATTCAATTACTGATCAGATCAGAAAATAATACTGCCAATGTATGGGACAATCAACAATAGAGAATTATGCACAAAATATAAATACAATAATGTTTAAACTATTAACATTAATAAAATTTATACATCATTACCCATTTGCCTACATTATACTTAGATCAAATGTAGCAGCCTAGAATGTATTCAAAGACATTCACAACTTATCTAAAAAAATCAATAAGTTTTATTTGAATGGTGAATATTGTCTTTATATTATTAAACCTACAACCTCAATATGCTACTACTTGTGCCTTCAAGTTAATTGACAAAATACTTCAATGGCCTAGATTTAATTATGATGTCCTTTGTCTCTGTTTGCTCCTACTTTAATGAACATCTCAATCACATTTTTCAAGGGCATATTTCTAAATATTAATTTAAAAGTATGTCATGTTGGTGCAGGGTGGGGTTCAGGTTCAAAGGCCCTTTGAAATAGTATCTATAAGATAAAATAGTATACCTATAGGTCTATATTAGTTACAACCACTCTTTCAAAATCTCACATCATTAATATTTTTGTTTTAAAGCAATTCTTTTTTTAATTGCATAGGATAGCAGGGTCAGCTCAGATATTTCCATAGAAAATAGGGCTATTGTTGTACAATATATCTCTTTCCAACACTATTTGCATGGACTTGGCTGATAATTTGAGGGCATTCTCTCAATTGAAGGGTGAGATCATTTTGGCAACCAATCGAAGTCTAAGCACTCTAGGTTGGGGACCTTTATTCTCTCAATCAATGCTATATTGGTCACATTGTCAACCACTAGGGAATATATATGCATTCAAATAAATAAAACTGAAAACTTATGAGGTTTAATCTCTGATACATCACTAGTTTCATCCATAGGTTGTCTAGACTTTAACAAGAAATCTATCACTTCATGAGTTTATTTTAAGGTCAAGTGTACTACAAATTATATATATGAAAAATGTATTGGAAGTCTTTGATTAGTTTCCAAATACAAAACATTTACAATTATATCTTTGATGTTACACATAATTAACATCAATGCTTCTAAATATTAAATATTTTGATTGAGCAATCCAACTTATGAGACTATTGGATATTTTGATTACATTACTGAGGTTTTCTTCTTTTAAATGGGTCAGGCTTCCCATTTCGATTGCTACTCTGACGGCATCCATTAATTGTACTATCAAGGTCTCTAGTCCTTTTGGCCCCATGATTTGAGTTAACATAATTTACATTAGTTTGATCCTTTAACACTAGTTTTTGTTGGTTATATGGAGAAGAGTTAAGACTAGTATAAAATGCGTAGGACTCTTGGAAGGTGTTTCTCGGGTATGACTTGTACATTACCTCTGATATTTTATTGAATGTTTCCTAATTGGCTCATAGACCTCATGTTTTTTACTTTGCAATAACCAACAAACTAATATTGAATGCAACAACTAAACATAAGTTGTAATATCACAGACTAACTTTGATTTAATCATCTCACCTTCCCTGATTATATGGGTAATGGGCATTCATCGACCTTATTTGAACATAAGGGTTACCATGAGTAGGACAATCTCATCGTACCAATGATCATCTAAGATCAATAATATGGAAACTCATTTATTACCATTATTTTAAAATCAGATGAAAAAAATTTCTCTATCATATTTTTGTACAAAGTAACATAATACAATAGTGTTACCTCCTTCCTACTAATACTCTCCAAACCCTATAGTGTAATGGAAGGGAAACTTTTTCTTTCTTTGTATTCTTATATGTGTAGGGGTATGTTTAAATAGATACATAACTAACCTACTTGCAATGAATATTTAAAAACTAACTCTCTTATCTATGCCTCAATCATTATATCCATAACATAGTCCTAAATAACATGAATATATACATGTGCACATGATATATGAGTCCATATAATCTTGTCTGCCATATGTGCGCATAAAATCACACAAATATGTCAAATATCGAAGACCCACAATAAATATCTATTTAGTATGATATCATGAGTATGTGACCCATTTGTTAATTTGCTCCAGAGTGAGTTCATGTAAGGTGTGCTAAGGACCTACATTCATAGTAGTGGCAAACTGTAATGATTATCAAGCTATAATGGGCAAGATAAGAAAATGTATTATGTCAAAAAGAACATCCTACTATGCAAAATAACTAATTCCCAATGATGTTGAAAGGGGAAGCACATTTTAGTGTCCTAGTGACCAATACTTTGAATTTTTTGTGTAGTTCATAGACAGTATTCAATGTTGTATTCCATATTTCAAAATAACATGTCTAAAAATTGTTGTACATTGGCAACTAATACTTGTAACATTGAATGGTCCATATTTATGATGGATTATTCGAAAGGAAACAATTTCTTAAAATAGATATATGCTAAGGCCAAATGGATTGAATGTAATTTTATCTATTTCCCTCGATTGTGAATTGTTTAGTTCAATTATTATTTGTTGATGGTATTGGTTACTACATCGATTGTTATAGGAGAAATAAATCAGTATTCAGTCCTCATTACAAGCATGCCCTAAGTTCAAACATTCCCATCCACTCATTGAAGATCCTGAGAGGGTTTCAAATGGTTCATCCACCAGTGGGGGTGGTATTCCCACTAGGTGGGGACAACCACTCCATAGACACCATTGTCCCATAGTGAAATATTGCTAGACGTTCAATTGTTTTCCAAATATAGATGCAGATGAGGGGACAACACAAGTACTTTTAATGATTCTCCTTATACCGGCCAAGCAAAATTTAATATACCTTTTGCATTTATGGAATACTCAATATTTTCTAACTTTGCATCCACTTTGTGATTTGTTATGTCATGTTTAATATTGTAGTGAGAGGGGGAAGAGTGGAGCCAAGGTGATGAGGGTGTTCATAAAATGCACAATGACTTTATGTCCTAAGATGTATAAAAACCATTGACTATACTTAATCTTTGTTCATTTGTTTGTTCATAGGTGTTTATTTTTGCATTCCTATAATACTCAGTAATAGATAAATTTTCATATACCTTATGATTTTCTATGGTGTTCTTGTGTATTTTAGTTAGAATGGGTGAAGAAGATCCATAGTGAGGAGGGAGATAATAACCACATAATGACTTCATCCCCATAAATGTAAGTATTGGATGTGCATATTCTTCTTACCTTCATCATGCTCATACATGTTTATTGTTCCACATATGTTTGGATTGATCTATTTATCTCAACCATTATGACAGGATGAGGTGGAGTCTAAGAAGCTTGATGAGGATGTCGATGATGATGATGATAGTGATTGGCTTCCAGACGCCTCACAATTTGATGTGGAGGAGGAACTGAAACCTGTAAGAACATTTTATTATCTTGGAAGACCTTTTTATTTAGTATATTGATTTATGATTATAACCTAAAATGGCTTCTTTATTGAATCATAGTTTGTTGGTGAATATATGATTATAGATATTGGTATTGTAAAGTGAGATTTGAACTATTACTTACTGTGGCCATGCAACACATTTTTTGATGATGATGGTCATCTATTTTGGTCACTAGACTGACTTAACACTCACCATCTAAATATCCATGATCGACAACCCATTCCAAAAGGCCTCAATGGCATGCTATTAGTGGTAAAAGGAAGTCGATGGGAAGATCATACACAAAATGACAAATATAATGCAAGCCAATAGACTGACTCCTAAAAGACTAGAGCATCAGCAAGATAAATAGGCTAAAAAGATCATGTATGGTGAGGGAGAATGTCTCCCAATCATGTGATCTCAATGAGATAGCCTTGAAGGCAATCAATGACTAGGGTGTGTACATAATGTTGACCATTTTGGTCCTACAGGCCAAAATCGGTCTCCTTTCTCCCCTGTTGTTATGAGCCAATTCATTTTTGGTTTGCACAAGTCTTTTGGCAAAAGGATGAACCAATTAAAAGAATGTAAGGCTTTTACAAAGCTCTGAAGAGTAGGTACCCTTGCGGAGGATAGTCAGGCGCAAACTAGACCATTCCAGCAGGCTGCAAAGGGCCATTCTAGACCTAAAAGTGCCCTTGCAGAGGGCAGGGAACACATTTGAGAGAGTAACGCAGAGGGCCAAAAAGCAAGGATTCTTTCAAGAAAGTGGACAAGGCAAAGAACTAAAAAGATATCATCATTTAGAAAGAATTCCATAGCAAAATGACAAGGCAAATTCTTTTAAACAAAATTTTTGAAGGAATTCCTTCAGACATTTTGTCCGAAGCAATTTGCCCAAAAAGGATAACCCACCAAAAGAAATAAGTGGAAAAATGAAGGGAACATTTCCTTCAAGCAAAATGTCCAAAGGAATTCCTTCAGACATTTTGTCTGAAGGATTTGAAAAGCCGAGGCAGTCCAAAGGACCTTGAAGGGAAGGTGCCCTTGCGGGGGACTCTCGACGACCATGAAAGGGACCTTTTTCAAAGCTCAAAGGGACACCTTCCCTTTGGGAGGGTTCAAAGACTAACCCTAGTCAAAGGAACACTTTGAAAAGAAAGCTAAGAGCTAAGAAAGCTGAAGGAAAGTGAAGCCAAAGAAATTGCCAAAGGGGGGTGACGGGCCCGTAGACGTCAAAATCTAGCATGGTGAACTAGCCATTGGAGTTTCAAATGCCCAGTGATGGGCGCGCAACTGTCAAATTTAAGATGGTGAAATAGCTGTTGATTTTGAAATGCTTAAGGACAGGCTGCAAGTGAACTCAATGACCCACCAAGAAGATAGCCCCGAGTGCTCACAAAGCCAAAAAAAGACAAAGCTAGGAAGAGACAAAAATAACAAGGAAAGACGGGAATAGTCTAGGTGGCAAAAGGAAAGCGTCGATAGAGGATTTATTCCAATGGTTGAAATAGTCTCTACCAAGTGGTCATTAAGGAGTGAAAATAGTGAATGATGTGGCCTATTTTTCCTCATTTTGCATTAATGAGCAGACAATCACATAAGTCTTAAATAAGGGCGGCCTTGTCATTAAAACAATCAGGTGACCCATGCTTCTGTAGTAGCATTTAATATGTTTTAACTGCTAAAGTCAAGACTGGCGACTACACAGCATGGTTCTAATAGGTCATTTCTAGAAGGATGATATCAGCAATAGTGACTTCCTCTTCCCAAGGCTTTCAACGTAGAATGGGTCATTTATTTTCTAGAAAGTGCCAAAGTCTTTTCCTAAAGGCTATATATTGTAATCTCTCATTTTGTAAAAAGGATCTCTCAGCTTGTAAGGTGGAGCTCTGCTGAAATTTACCTTGAATAAAAAAGAAGCATTTTTGCCTCCATTTGAGCTTGCACTTTTGTATATGTCTATGGCTTTGTCTTGTGTTAAGTCATTTTCCTTCATGCTTTCACAAAATGATTCCAACATGTCTAGTGTATTGTGAGTTCTTCTTTTATAGGTTAGTCAGAAGTGTCCACAGTAGAGTATAGGCACATGTGAACAGGCTACCATAGTGTGTCTTAGAACACCTCTGGTAGTTCTTCCTCCCTGTATCTCCAGAGGACCCCTGGCTCACTGATGTAGAAGAATTTCTCATATCAAATGAAGTGTATATCAGCTTATTCTTGGTGGAAAGTGTATGTTCAAGCTAAGTAGATAAACCTTTTTTGGTACATCACTGTTTAGTTTAGGTTATATTTTTAGTAACCCTTCTCTCTTTTCAACCCCCCTTTTATATATTAGCAATAGTAGTGAAATAACCCAGAGATGCATCAAAGGGAGCTAGCCCTTATCTAGAGATTCTCCCCTCAGTTTTTCTAGACCCACTGGTAAGAGAGGAGTCTCCATTGTGCCGCGTGGAAGAGAGAAGCCTAACCTTCTCTCAAGGGTGCAATTCACAGTGTCAACAATTTTTGGCACGCTTAGTGGGACAAACTAGTTTTTATCCAAAGAGTTGAAGAATTTTGGTGTGTTCTTCAACCAACCAGCCTTTGGAGGCTTTTGCATCAACACCAATGGTGACTCTGAGTTGAATCAGTTGGTTAAGCAGTCCCAGTGCCATCAAAAAATCATATTTTGGTATGTATAATTCCATTGCTCAGAACCATGGGTATTGTGTTCCTTCATATAGTTTTGATCAAGCTTAGGTTGTTCATGGAATCATCTCAAGCAACACGAATGCATACGGTTATGAGTTTTTCCCTTTGCAAGCTGGTGAAATATTTTAGGCTTTGCCTCTTCCTCCTCAGTTTGAGCAAGTCCTTGGCCAACCTGGGTATGATCCTTACCAACTTTGTGTTGATCCTTATCGAGTCCAATATAACCAGTCTCAGCCTTGTCATGAGCTATATCAGTCTTGTGCCCAGTCTTCTCAATGTGTTACTTATCCTACTCAACCTAATATTTTTTCCAATCAACCCATTTCCACCTTCAAACAAGCATAGTTGGGATATGAAAAGTATGTAGTGGAGCTTGACACTAGAAGGGGATGTGGCCCAGAAATTCCTGATCATTCTATTCATCAGGTGAGAAATGCATTAGATCTGGTTAAGAGTGAAGGGACTCCTATTGAAAGAGCCAATTAGCAAAGGCTTACAAGTGAGATGCTAGATGTGAGTGGTTTGATTGCATCTTTGGAAGAGAGGCTGAGTATTCATGAGACGCAGCCTTACCAAGTCTATCAATCTACATACCTGCTACCCTAAGTTTCATATCAGACATATGTAACCCCTGCTCATGAGCCAAGTCAAGCTTGTCAAAGTCTTTTCCCCAATCATGTTGAGGAGAGTTCTGAAATAGTAAATCTTGTGTTTAAGGCCAAACTTGATAAGCAAATTAAATTGGCAAACCTTCAAATGCAGTAGTCTATGTTGGCAGCAAGGGAAGTGGAATCCAAACCCTCACTACCCTCTCACATTGCATCCCCATCACACCAAAAGGATTTTTCCAATCCTAATATCA
This sequence comes from Torreya grandis, assembly GCA_037957365.1. Taxonomy (NCBI): domain Eukaryota; kingdom Viridiplantae; phylum Streptophyta; class Pinopsida; order Cupressales; family Taxaceae; genus Torreya; species Torreya grandis. Next base: position 1,608,747 of record JARHVA010000814.1, read on the forward strand.
TGAGCTAGATTAAAGTCATTGAGTCATGGAACAACAAGGAGGAGAAAGACATTGTCCAAGAGTGTGAGGTACAAAATGAGGCTAGTCATTTTCAAGTCCCTCCCACCCTTCCTCAAGAAGCTTCTTGTACTCCATAGCAGTCTTCATGCACTCCCCATTTCCATGATGATTCCTATGAGCTCCAACAAAGGCTCTTTCAAGAAAATCTAGCTAAGCAAATTGAGGAATTAGACGTAAAGGTGAGATTGCTTAGTGAAAGAGAGATGGAGGTTTCAGACCTTAGAGAGGATCCTATGCCAAAATACACCCCTTTACCAATCCTCAAGCTAATTTTGGTATTGATGAAGTGTTGGTCAAGTGGAGAGATGAAAATCAAGTGATTTTGGCCCAAGGTTTGCCCCCATTTTCTCATAAGTTTTCAAAAAGATCCCCTACTTTCCAATCCCAACCTGATTTTGACAATCCTTGTGTTCCACCTCCTTGCCTGGTAAATGAAGAATGTTTCTCTTGTGTTGAGGAATCCATATTAAAGGAAGCAAGTGAAGAGGAGTATGCTCAGTTCATGACTGATCAGGGAGACTTCATGAGTGCAGATGAGGAGGAGATCACCATAGGGACCCCCTTTGATGTACAAGAAGACAAGTCACAAACTTTTGCCTCTATCTCTGATGAGGAAGAGATGATATTTGACTCTTTTCTCACTTTGCAAGACGTCATGGAGGAGCATGGATAGATTATTGATCATGTTTTTAATGATTTGTTTGAAGTCATTGGGGTAGGTTACACTCTTCTTCAAGGAGGCTATGAGTTGGGTAAGGGTGGAGAAGGCAACATTGAGACTCAAATAAGTATGCAAAGGGGTTGCAAGCTTTCAGATTTATCCTTTCAAGAGGTCGGTGAATTTGAAGATGATATTTTTGAAGTCATCAAGGAGGATGACCATGCCATGGAGCTCAAGTTGGAGGAGGATCAGGAGGATGTTTTTGAACAACTAGAGACTTTGGTCTTTAAGCAGGAAAAGGAGAGGCTTGTCCATCTTGAGGAAAGCTTTGAAGAAGAGAGCCTTGCATAAGAAGGTGATGTTTTGTGGGATGAGCAATCAGTCTGTGATCTCATTTCAAACATCACAACAATCACCCTTCTTCAAGAAAGACATGATGACGTAGAGGATCAGTTTGATAGGGTCTTCAATGAAGCAGAAGGGGAAAAGTCAATCCATGATGCATGTCAAAGGGACTATTCATATCAAAGGGCTTATGGTGATAAGCTAGCAACCATTGATTTCTTATCAAAACACACCAGCATGAAGAACCAGTAGGAGGCAAGCTTCTAAAAATAAGAAGAATAGATATATGTTGGAAGCATGTTTGCCCCTGATTCATTTAGATACAAGCCAGTTAAGGTGGCAGGCAAGAAGAGCAAGTCACCAAATCTCCATTCCATTCAGTCACTTGTCTATCACCATAAGTTTTCTGGCCATGAAGGAGACTTAATAAGTTTCCCCTTTGATCTAGGAGGGAGGAAAATATACCTGGTTAGTTGTACATAGTAGTTTACTTTCAATATTTCTTTCCCTATTTTCCCTAAGTGTTGTTTGCACATGTATTGTTTTTTAGCCTTGTGTGTGTTTTCCTTTGTGTTTGGGGTAAAAAGCTTCATGATTGATTCTTGGATCTCTCGAGGCTATTTCTAAATTTTTCAAGATGTGTTTTGACTCTATGCCCAATGGACTTTGAGGCTACTAGTTTCTTAAGCATAGCAAGCATGCTTCCCCTAAGAATTGCCAATTTGTTGACCATTTTGGTCTTGCAGGCCAAAATCGGTCTCCTTTTTCCCCTACTATTCTGAGCCAGTTCATTTTTGGTTTACACAAGTCCTTCAGCAAAAGGATGAATAATTTAAAAGAATGCAAGGCTTTTACAAAGCTTCGAAGGGTAGGTACCCTTGTGGAGGACAGTCAGGCGCAAACTAGACCATTCTAGCAGGCTACGGAGGGCCATTCAAGACCCAGAAGTGCCCTTGTGGAGGGCAGGGAACACATTTGAGAGAGCAATGCAAAGGGCCAAAAATCTAGGATTCCTTTGAGAAAGTGGACAAGGCAAAGAACCAAAAAGAGATCATCATTCGAAAAGAATTCCATGGCAAAATGACAAGGCAAATTCTTTCAGACAAAAAGTCTGAAGGAATTCCTTCAGACATTTTGTCTAAAGGAATTCGCTTGAAAAGGAAAGCCCACCGAAAGAAATAAGTGGAAAAATGAAGGGAACATTTCCTTCGGGTTAAATATTTGAAGGAATTCCTTCAGACATTTTGTCTGAAGGATTTGAAAATTTGAGGCAGTCTGAAGGACCCCAAATGACAGGTGCCCTTACGGGGGACTCTTGGCGATCGTGAAAGGGACCTTTCTCAAAACTCGAAGGGACACCTTCCCTTCAGGAGGGTTCAAAGACTAAGCTTGATCAAAGGATCACTTTGGAAAGAAAGTTGAGATCTAAGAAAGCCAAAGGAAAGTGAAGTTGAAGAAATTGCTAAAGGGGGGTGATAGGCCCATAGACGTCAAAATCTAGCATAGTGAACTAGCCGTTGGAGGTTCAAACACCCAGTGACGAGCGCATGAACGTCAAATTCAAGATTGTGAAATAGCCATTGATTTTGAAATGCTTAAGGATAGGCCGCAAGTGAACTCAGTGACCCATCGAGAAGATAACCCTGAGTGCTCACAAAGCAAGAAAAAGACAAAGCCAAGAAGAGACAAAAATAACAAGGAAAGACGGGAATAGTCTAGGTGGTAAAAGGAAAGCATCAGTAGAGGAGTTATTCCAGCGGTTGAAATAATCTCTGCCAAGTGCTCATTAAGGAGTGAAAATAGTGAATGATGCATCCTATTTTTTCTCATTTTGCATTAATGAGCAGACAATCACATAAGTCTTAAATAAGGGCGGCCTTGTCATTAAAACAATCAGGCGACCCATGCTTCTACAATAGCATTTAATACATTTTAAGTGCTAAAGTCGAGACTAGCGACTACATAGCATGGTTCTAACAGGCCATTTCTAGAAGGATGATATCAACAATAGCGACTTCCTCTTCCCAAAGCTTTCAACGCAGCATAGGTCATTTATTTTTCAAAAAGTGCCAAAGTCTTTTTCTAAAGGCTATATATTGTAATCTCTCATTTTGTAAAAAGGATCTCTCAGCTTGTAAGGCAAAGCTCTGCCGAAATTTACCTTGAATCAAAAAGAAGAATTTTTTCCTCCATTTGAGCTTGCACTTTTACATATGTCTATGGCTTTGTCTTGTGTTAAGTCATTTTCCTTCATGCTTTCACAGAATGATTCCAGCATGTCTAGTGTATTGTGAGTTCTTCTTTTGCAGGTTAGCCAGAAGTGTCCACAATAGAGTATAGGTGCATGTGAACAGGCTGCCATAGTGTGTCTTAGAACACCTCTGGTAGTTCTTCCTCCCTGTATCTCCAAAGGACCCCTAGATCACTGATGCAGATGAATTTCTCATATCAAATGAAGTGTATATCAGCTTGTTCTTGGTGGAAAGTGTATGTTCAAGCTAAGTAGATCAACCATTTTTTGTGCATAATCATTTAGTTTAGGTTATGTTTCTAGTAACCATTCTCTCTTTTCAACCCCCCCCCCCACTTTTTATGTATTAGAAGTAGTAGTGAAATAACCTAGAGATGCATCAAAGGGAGCTAGCCCTTATCTAGAGATTCTCCCCTCAGTTTTACTAGACCCACAGGCAAGAGAGGAGTCTCCATTATGCCGCTGGAAGAGAGAATCCCAACCTTCTCTCAAGGGTGCAATCCACAACATCAACACATGAATTTTGGGGGCCAAAAAGTGGACATAATCTTACTTTTTCCCCCAACAACTATTTTGCATATGCATTTATTAGAATTGCATACACAGTTTTTGAACTTAGCTTCAGTGGTTACTAAGGCTAAACCACGTACACATAAAATGCATATGCATAAAAACCACATTCACATAAAAACCATGTACATGGTTTTTATACAATAAAACAAAAAAAGCATGAAAGCCAAATTTTTTGGCATTTCACATAGCATAAACTACAAGTAGAAGGAGGACCAAACTCGCATTTTTGAGCAGTAAGGTTGAGAAAGCAAAATTTCACATTTTGGAACTACCCGCCCTTTGATTTGATAATACCATGCTAAAGTAAAGGTAAGCCAACATGTTTTAGTGTAATTAGACCCTAGTTTTCAATTTTTTTGTATTTTTCTTGAAATTATTTTTATTTTTAGGTTTTTTAGTGCATACATATTCATGTACAATGGTTAATGTGCTAGCATCTAACCCCTAAAAGCCTCCTATCCCTCCTAACCCTCCTAACCCTCCAATCCCTCCTCACATGAGAAACCCTCCTAATCCTCCTCCCTTGAAAAACCCTCCTAGCCCTCTTATAGTTCCTCAAGCCCCCCAAGGTAGTCAAAAATATTTAGTAAGCCACATAGTAGAAAATAAGCTCAAATTTGAGAATCTAATTAGGTCATTAAGGGATACACACTCAAACAACCCCCACCAAATTTCCCTAGCAAACATACTACATATATTAGTAGATCATGTTCATTTATTAAGAAGTCAAATTGATAGGTGGGATGACTATAGAAATAGATGTAGGACATATTATTCTAACAAACTATCGGTAGCTGTTATGAAAGATAAACACATAACCAAAGCCCAAATTTGTGCCCTATACATTGATGGGAAGATTGTTGTGCTACTCAATGTGATATCCAAATAGATTCCAATCTATTATTGTACTCATAATTTACTCAAACAAAAATTTTGGGACCGATGGTGGATTGTCTTTGATCACTCATCTTGAAAAAATAATGAGGTCCCACTCTATTTTCTAAGAAAATTTTAGTGTGAGTTTGTGTTAAATGAAATCACAAATTATTTTGATTTCTCAGAGTTCAGGGTAGGGGAAAGGAATCTACACAAGATAGGCCAGGGGCATGATGTTCACCTAATCAGTTAGCAAGAGCACATGTTGATAAACCCTATCTTCGTGAGACACTACCCTCTATAGTCAAGGAGACTATAGATTGATACCTTTTATGTGCTTAAGGCACTTACTGATACCCTCATCTATTATATGAGTCAGGTTTCTCATACACCTCTTAGGGATAGTAGACGTGGTCAGGCTTTGTCTAGCGCTACTATCCAATGAGCTTAGTTATGTAAATCATGTGTCATTGCATGCACTAGACCTAATGAGGATGAGGAGGATTTCATGTATTCCACACATAGTGGTTTTCGCATAAGCCTAGATGATATGAATATTTTTATGTTTCAACCATGTACATTTCATCCAGTCATCTTGCCTAACACTTCCTATGTATGTTTAATATTTTACTTATTACAAAAAAAATGTCAGACTTGTTAAATTTAAAATATTTGTAAAATTTGAAAGGTAATTTGATTTATATGAACTATTTTTATGTTGCAATAGGTTTGTGGAGTCCAAAACTACATGTGTGTTGCTTAGAGTGTGCATGTGTTTTATACCTATACAGAGGTAATAAATAATGATTAATTAATGTTATTGTTCATTGTATATGTGTGCACATGCACATGCATTTTAAAGTGAATGATAGTGATATTTCTTATGTTTAGTTGATGACTATAGAAGACACTCTATCATCTATTAAGGAGGGAACAAATGTAGGTGTTATTGTTGGGATTTCATCTATATAGCAAATATTCAAGGTACATGATCTAGTTATATATTACATAATGTTTAATTTTAAATATGGATGTGTATTTTCTAATTATCCTATATAAGTGTGTAAATAGCTAACACACAAAATAATTATCTACACAGATTCTGTATGTAATCAAAAATGCATCAAATCCACAAATCAATCCTAGCTCAGAGAATATAGATCCTACTTACACTTCCAATTGGGGATACATTAGATAATTAGGAACATGACCAATATGGATCCTCTATACCCAATTAGGGGATATCTTACCATAAATAATATCATTAGGGAGGGCTCCAAAGCTTCCAGTCAGGAAAAACTACACAATAGCCCTAACTAAGTCTTATGTTTTCATATTCACTATACCAATAACAAGTAAAGTAAACAAATCTAATCTAGTGCTCACCAAAGCTTGTGGCACAAAGTGAGGGTTAGTAAAAATAAAATTAAACATGCATAAGATAATCCTAATTAAGATATGTATAGGTAAGACCCTAATGCATGGAGAAGAAGAGTATTATTTTTCAATAGCCATTACTTATGCTACTTTTATCTACTAAAGAGAGGAACAAAGTTAGAGATACTTAACTTGAAGATGAACCCGTCGAGACTCAATCTCTCCCTTGGCCAAAATTTCTTCATAAGAGGTTGTTATGGTTTATAATGATCACTAAGAAATGCCAAAGCATTCAAGACTTCTCCACAAGACTAGATTCTCCAAATAAAAACCCTAAGCTAAGACTCCTCAAGTAGAATGGTGGAAGAGCAAATTGTAAAGAAGCAAAAATGAATAATTACTCTTGATTTATCTCTAATAATGGTTAAATGGATGTGTTTATATAGGAAAATATAACCCTAAACCCTTTCAAACATTTTGATTGACAAGGTCAACCCAGTCGACCTAGTATCGTTATTGAAAAAAGTCATTAGGTCATGGGCTAAGTTGACCAAGAGCTGACCTATACCCTAAATAAGTTTTTCCAATAAGAGTACAAATTTGACTCAGTTGACCTAGTCATGTAAACTTTTGAAAGGTTTTTTAAGTTAGGAAAAGGCTAATGAGGGTGACAAATGACAGTAAGAGTGTGTAAAAGAGGAATCAAAGCTTAGAGGAATGTTTTTAGGAGTTGGTTAGATTGGTAACAAGTGGCAATAAGGGACAAAAATATTGAAAAGAACCAATAGTCTACCCACCCCTTTCCTAGTGCACCCCTTAGGGCATGCACTCAGAGAGATTGAGACTTGGCAAGTTCATGCAAGATAGAAAGTATCAGTAATTGATAAAGGTAGAAAATATTATATGTATACAGACTCCTCCAATTATGTTTTATGGTTCTATCAAAATGATTAGTAGGGGTGGTGTCGTATAGTTAGACAATTTTTAATTTGTAATTTTTCATATTATATTTTAATGGTTTAGTTTATGAGCTAATTTTTAATTTTTATTTTATATGTATATATACGTTTACAGGGCCCTACACATTCCATCATCGTGATCAAGTCATAAACTCGTAGTAGTGATCCATTTTCACAATCTTGTTTGCTAATGTGAACCTATCATCGACCCTATTGAGTGTCAATCTCAAATTGACTGTGACTACCATCTTGTGGTAAGTGCACCTATGAATAATTTTTGTATGTTTTGAAAAATTTAACATGTTAATTTTGTGAGAATATTGTTACAACATGTATAATTTATATTAATATTTGCATACAGATAGTTGGAATTACAAGCGAGTTTGAAACTGAGAAGGACTCATAGTCAATCTGCTCAGAGACCTTCAATTATGAGCATGGCATCTAGGGGAGAGGCTTCAACAAGCAAAGCAAAGACAACAATGTATTTTGATGATTAGGAGATCATGACTTATGACATTTTATTGTATGCCTATATGGTTTGATGTATAGTTTTTTGGCATGTTGTTTATGCCTCTATGGCATTTTATGCAATCATAAATGCATCAAGTCTATAAATCAATCCTAAATCAGAGAAGATGTATCCTACTTAGACTTTTGATTGAGGATACATTGCATAATCAGGGACATGACCAATATGTGGATCCACTAGACCCAATTAGGAGATATCTTATCAAAATAAATAATAATAGGGAAGGGTTTGAAAGCCTCCAATCAAGCACAATCATGAAATAACCCTAAGTAGGTCCTATGTTCTCATATTCACTAAAATAATAAGTAAAGTAAAGTCTAATCTAGTGCTCACCAAAGCTTATGGAACAAAGTGGGGGGTAATAAATAACAAAAGTATACATGCATAGAAGATATATACTCATGTCAATGTATACATAATCTTAATGTATTGAAGAGAAGTACAAATGCATATCTATTTACTCTTACAAATGAGGAACAAAGTTAGGAATACTTACCTTTGAAGACAAACCCACTGAGCCTCAATCTCTCCCTTGTCTAAGGTGCTTTAGAAGAGGTTGTTGTGGTATGTAAGGACGATAAGGATAAATCTTCTCTAGGATACATAACCTATCAATGCATTCAAAAGACTTCTCTACAAGACAAGATCCATATCTCTAAATAAAATATGAAACCCTAAGTTTGCTCCTCAAATAGAATGGTGGATAAGCAAATACATAATATATCTTACTTCTTCTTCTCTTCTCTAAATAATAGCAAAATGATCTTATATATAGGTGGATTTAACCATAAGCCCTTCTAAAAGTTTTGACCAATAGGGTTGACCTAGTCGACCTAATATTGATATAGATGAAAACTCACTAGGTCACGGGCTAGGTTGGCCAAGAGTCAACCTAGAACCTAAATGAATTTCACCCATAAGAGTACAAGGTCGACCCAATTAACCTAGTGTTGACCATTTTTGGTCCTACAAGCCAAAAATTGGTCTCCCTTCCTTCCCTACTATCTTGAGCAGTCAGTCATGTATCCACATTTCTACTATTGTGCTTTTCCCCTTTTGTAATAGGCCTATTTTCTGAACTAAATGACTTGAGCTTTGTAGATGTTTCAGATTGATCTAGAGGTTTATTTTTCTATGCACAGCTAGTTTCACAAGTTTTTTGGCAAATTACTAGGCCAACTTCAAAGAGATATAAGTCTTTTACGAAGCTCCAAGGACAAAGTGCCCTTGCAGAGGGTAGTTGGGTTACAAACTGGACCATTCCAATAGGCTATGGAGGGCAATTATAGACCCAAAAGTGCCCTTGCAAAGAGTAGGGAACACTTGGGAAGGGATAAAAAAGAAGGCCGAAGGGTAAGTTTTCTTCAGAAAAAATCCAAGTCAAAAGATGAAGAATTCCTTCAAATTTTTTGTTCGAAGGAAATCCAGAAGGAAAGGAGCAAAGGAATTTCTTCAGACTTTTGTCTAAATAAAATCCATGTAAAAGACAAGGGATGAATTTCTTCAGACAAAATGCTCGAAGGAATTCCTTCAGACAAAATGTCCGAAGGAATTCCTTCGAGCATTTTGTCCAAAGGAATTCATCCCTTGTCTTTTACATGGATTTTATTTAGACAAAAGTCTGAAGAAATTCCTTTGCTCCTAAAGACTTCCTTCAAGCAAAATGTTCGAAGGAATTCCTTTAGACATTTTATCCAAAGGAATTGAGAAGACAAGGAGCCCAAAGGGCAAGGGAGTTTCAGCGACCAAAAAGGGATCTTTTCTAGTTTTTTGAAGGGACAGCTTCCCTTCAAAAAGGTTTAATTGCAAAATGCTGAAGGAATTGCCAAAAGGGTGACGTGCTCGAAGACATCAACTTTAGTGTAGCAAACTAGCCATTGGAGGTTCAAACATCTGGTGATGGGCGTGCGAATGTCAAATTCAAGGTGGTGAATTAGCCGTTGATTCTCAAATGTTTAAAAATGGGCCTACACATGTTAACAGTTGAAGAGATCCTGAAAGAGCTCATAAGTGAAGGCCACAAGTGAACTCAGTGATCCACTGAGAAGAGAGCTCGAGAGCTCAAATTGTCAGCAAAAGGTGAGAAAATATCCCCAAGATCTGAAATTGCTAGAAAGAGACAAAAAATAGCAAGGAAAGATGAAACAAAATATAGAATCCAAAACACGGCCATTCATACATATGACAACATTTGGAATATTCTAAAAGATGCACCCAATAAAGCACATATATGAATCAGATCAGCCTAGGTGGTAAAAGAAAGCATCGATAGAGGAGTTATTCCAATGGTTGAAATAGTCCTTAAAAAATGGTCATCAAGGAGCGCAAATAGTGAAGGCACGGCCTATTTTTTCTTATTTTACATTAATGAGCAAACAGTCTCATAAAACCCATGCTTTTGCAATGATTTTTAATACGAGTTAGGTGCTAAAGTCTAGACTTGTGACATCTATAATATGGTTATTTCATGGCTTTCTAGAAGGATGACACTAGATGAGCAAGTTTTTCTTTTTCCAAGACTTTCAACGCAACATGAGCCACCATTTCTAGAATGCACCAAAGTCTTTCTTTTGGATGTTATATATTGTAATATCTCATTTTGAGAAATATATCTCTCAGCTTGTATGGCGAAGCCCTACAAGATTTTACCTTGGATCAAGACAGCATTTTTGCCTCTATTTTGAGTTTGCACTTTTACATATGTCTATGGTTTTGTCTTGTGTTAAGTCATTTTCTTTTAGTTTTTCATAGAATGATTCCGGCATGTCTAGTGTATTGTGAGTTCTTCTTTTGTAGGTCAACTAGAAGTGTCCACAACAGAGTATAGGCGCATGTGAACAGGCTGCCATAGTGTGTCTTAGAACACCTCTAGTAGTTCTTCCTCCCTGTATCTCTTGAGGAACCCTAGGTCACTGATGCAAAATAATTTCTCATATCAAATGAAGTGTATATCAGCTTGTTCTTGGTGTAAAGTTTATGTCAAAGCTAATTAGATCAACCATTTTGGTGTATCACTGCTTTAGTTTAGGTTTTATTTTCAGTAATCCTTTTCTCTTTTCAACCTCCCCCCCATTATATATATATATATATATATATATATTAGAAAATGTTACTGGAATAACTCAGAGATGCATCAAAGGGAGCTAGCCCTTATCTAGAGATTCTCCCCTCAGTTTTGCCAAACCCACAGGCAAGAGAGGAGTCTCCATTATGCCACATGGAAGAGAGAAGTCCAGCCTTCTCTCAAGGGTGCAATCCACAGTGTCAATAGTTTTTGGCATGCCCGATGGGACCCATTTTAATGCTCAAAAAAGTTCCAGGATTGGTGTTGGTCTTGTTAGAGAAAGAATGAATGACTAATCCATCATCTAAATTTTAATCAGGTGATTATGGGACAAGTTTTTATTCCAAAGAGTTGAATAATCTTGGTGTGTTCTTTAACCAACCAGCTTTTGGAGGCTTTTTCATCAACATCAATGACGACTCCAAGTTGAATCAGCTACTTAAGCAATCCTGGTGCCATCAAGAAATCACAGTTTGGTATGTATAATTTCATTGCTTAGAAGCATGGGCCTTGTGTTCCTTCATATAATTTTTATCAAGCTTAGGTTTTCCATCAAATCACCTCAAGAAACAAGGATGCATACGGTTATGAGTTTTTCCCTTTGCAGGTTGGTGGAAACATTGCGGGCTTTGCTTCTTCCTCCTCAGTTTGAGCAAGTCCTTGGCCAGCCTGGCTATGATCCTTACCAGCCTTGTGTTGATCCTTATCAATTCTACTATGACTAGTCTCAGCCCTATCATGAGATATATTAGTCTTATGCCCAGTCTTCTCAATGTGTTACTTCTCCTACTCAACCTAATTTTTTTGCTAATCAGCCCATTTTAACCTTCAAACAAGCACTGTTGGGATATGAAAAGTATGTAGTGGAGCTTGACACTAGAAGGGGATGTGGCCAAGAAATTCTTGATTATTTCATTCATCAAGTGAGAAATACATTAGATCTGGTTAAGAGTGAATGGACTTCTATTGAAAGAGACAATTGGCAAAGGCTTACAAATAAGATGTTGGATGTCAGTGGTTTGATTGCATCTTTGGAAGAGAAGTTGAGCATTCATGAGAGGCATCCTTACCAAGTCTATCAACCTACATACCCATTGCCCCAAGTTTCATATCAGTCATACGCAGTCCCTACTCATGAGCCAAGTCAATCCTGTCAAAGTCCTTTCCCTAATCATGTTGAGGAGAGTTTTGAAATAGTAAATCTTGTGTTTAAGGCCAATCTTGATAAGCAGATTGAATTGGAAAATATTCACATGCAGTAGTCTATGTTGGTAGCAAGGGAAGTGGAATCCAAACCCTCACTACCCTCTCACATCGCAACCCTATCACCCCAAAAGGAGACTTCCAATCCTAAGATCATGAACTGGAGTAAAGTAGTTGAGTCATGGAGCAACAAAGAGGATAAATGAATTATTCCAGAGTGTGAGGTACAAAATGAGGCTAGTCCTTCTCAAGTCCCTCCCACCCTTCCTCAAGAAGCTTCTTGTACTCCATGGAAGCCTTCATGCACTACCCCTTTCCATGATGATTCCTATGAGCTCTAAGAAAGACTCTTTATCTAGCTAAGCAAATTGAGGAATTAGAGGCAAAAATGAGATTGCTTAGTGAAAAAGAGATGGAAGTTTCAGACCTTAGAGAGGAGCCTACACCAAAAGAAACCCCTTATACCAATCCTCAAGCTAATTTTGATATTGATGAAGTGTTGGTCAAGTGGAGAGATGAAAATCAAGTGATTTTGGCCCAAGGTCTGCTCCCATTTTCTCATAAATTTTCAAAAAGATCCCCTACTTTCCATTCCCAACCTGAGTTTGGCAATCCTTGTGTTCCACCTCCTTGCCTAGTAAATGAATAATGTTTCTCTTGTGTTGAGGAATCCATCTTGAAGGAAGAAATTGAAGAGGAGTATGCTTAGTTCAGGACTGATCAGGGAGACTTCATGAGTGCAAATGAGGAGGAGATCACCATAAGTACCCCCTTTGATGAACAAGAAGACAAGTCACAAACTTTTGCCTCTATCTCTGATGAGGAAGAGATGATCTTTGACTCTTTTCTCACTTTGCAAGACGTCATGGAGGAGCATGGACAGATTCTTGATCATGTTTTGAATGATTTGTTTGAAGTCATTGGGGCAAGTTGCACTCTTCTTCAAGGAGGCTATGAGCTTGCTAAGGGTGGAGAAGGTAGCATTGGGACTCAAATGCAAAGGGGTTGCAAGGTTTCAAATTTATCCTTTTAAGAGGTTGGTGAATTTGAAGATGATATTTTTGAAGTCATCAAGGAGGAACCTATTTTGAAAGAGGCAAGTGAAGAAGAGAGGACCCAATTTGTAGCTTATCAAGAAGCTCTCATGGATAACAATGAGGAAGAAATCATCATGGATGCTCCTTTTGAAGAAATCATCAACAATGAAAAAGACATAGGTCATGCATATATGTGGATGTTCTAGCAATATGAAGAGGAAAGTAAGCATGGTGAGCTCTCTCCTCTCTTGTTTGACGAACTTCCTTGTTGCTTTGATGAGGAGGATGACCATGCCATGGAACCCAAGTTGGAAGAGAATTAGGAGGATGTCTTTGAACAGCTAGAGACTCTGGTTTTTGAGCAAGAAAAGGAGAGGCTTGTTCATCTTGAGGAAAGCTTTGAAGAAGAGAGCCTTGAGCAAGAAGGTGATGTTCTATGGGATGAGCAAGCAGTTTTTGTTCTCATTTTGGACATCACATCAATCACCCTTCTTCATGAAAGCAATGATGAAGTAGAGGATCAATTTAATCAGGTTTTCAATGAAGCAGTAGGAGAAAAGTCAGTCCATTATGCATATCAAGGGGGTTATGAGCTAGATGATCCCTATGGTGATAAGCTAAAATCCATTAATTTCTTGATGAAGCACACCAGCATGAAGGACCAGTATTGGGAAAGCTTCCAAGAGCAAGGTGAATACATATATGTTGGAATCATATTTGACCTTGATCCACTCAGATACAAGCCAATCAAGGTGGCAGGCAAGAAGAGCAAGTCACCAAATCTCCATTCCATTTAGCCACTTGTCTGGCACCATAAGTTTTCTTGCCATGAAGTAGACTTAAGAAGTTTTCCCTTTGATCCAGGAGGGAGGCAAATGTATCTTGTTAGTTGTACATAATAGTTTGCTTTTAGTTGTGTGTCTTTTATTTTCCCTAAGTGTTGTTTGCACATGTGTGTAGTTTTTTAGCCTTTGGTGTGTGTGTTCTCCTTTATGTTTGAGGTAAATTTTTGCTGGTTCATAGGTCTTTAGAAGGTTGTTTCTAACTTTTTTCAAGTTGTATTCTAAATCTGTGCCCAATGGACTTAGAGGCTACCAGTTTTCGTAAGCATAGCAGGCATGCTTCCCCTGGGAATCACTAAATTTGTTGACCATTTTTGGTCCTACAGGCCAAAAATTGGTCTCCCTTCCTTCCCTACTATCTTGAGCAATCAGTCATGTATCTACCTTTCTAATGTTGTGCTTTTCCCCTTTTGTAATAGGCCTATTTTATGAACCAAATGAATTGAGCTTTGTAGATGTTTCAGGTTGATCTGGAGGTTTATTTCACTGTGGGCAGCTAGTTTTCACAAGTCTTTTAGAAAATTAATGGGCCAACTTTAAAGAGATATAAGTATTTTACGAAGCTCCAAGGACAAAGTGCCCTTGTGGAGGGTAGTTGGGTTACAAATTGGACCATTACAGTAGGCTACAGAGGGCAATTATGGACCCAAAAGTGCCCTTGCACAGGGCAGGAAACACTTGCAGAGGGATAAAAGAGAAGGCTGAAGGGTAAGTTTTCTTCAAAAAAAATCCAAGGCAAAAGATGAATAATTTGTTTGGATTTTTTGTTAAAAGGAAATTCATAAGGAAAGGAGCAAAGGAATTTCTTCAGACTTTTGTCCAAAGAAAATCCATGTAAAAGACAAGAGATGAATTCCTTCGAATAAAATGCCTGAAGGAATTCTGTTGAACATTTTGTCCAGAGGAATTAATCTAAAGGGAAAGAGACCAAAAGGAGGGGCTGAGACTTGAAAGAAAGACTTCCTTCAGGCAAAATGTTCGAAGGAATTCCTTTGGACATTTTTTTCGAAGGAATTGAGAAGACAAGGAGCCCGAAGGGCAAGGGACTCTCAACGACCAAAAAGGGATCTTTTCCAATTTTTTGAAGGGATACCTTCCCTTCAGAAAGGTTTAATTACAAAATGCTGAAGGAATTGCCAAAGGGGTGACATGCCTAAAGACATCAACTTTAGCATAGTGAACTAGCTGTTGGAGGTTCAAACATCTGGTGATGGGTGTACAAACATCAAATTCAAGGCAGTGAAATAGCTGTTGATTCTCAAATGTTTAAAAATGGGCCTGCACATGTTAATAGTTAAAGAGAGCCTAAAAGAGCTCATAAGAGAAGGCCACAAGTGAACTCACTGACCCACCGAGAAGAGAGCTCGAGAGCTCAAATAGTCATCAAAAGGTGAGAAGATAGCCCCAAGAGCTCAAATTTCTAGAAAGAGACAAAAAATAGTAAGGAAAGACAAAAAAATAGAGAATCTAGAACATGGCCACGCACACATACGATAACATTTGGAATATTCCAAAAGACACACCTAGCCAAGCACATATATGAATCAGATCATCCCAGGTGGTAAAAGAAAGCGTTGATAGAGGAGTTATTCTAGTGGTTGAAACAGTCCTTACAAAATGGTCATCAAGGAGTGCAAACAGTGAAGGCAAGGCTTATTTTTTCTTGTTTTACATTAATGAGCAAAAAGTCACATAAAACCCATGCTTTTGCAATGATTTTTAATATGGGTGAGGTGCTAAAGTTCAGACTGGTGACATCTATAGCATGGTTATTTTAGGGCTTTCTAGAAGGATGACACCAGATGAGCAAGTTTTTCTTTTTCCAAGACTTTCAATGCAGCATGGGCCACCATTTCTAAAAAGTGCCAAAGTCTTTCTTTTGGATGCTATATATTGTAATCTCTCATTTTGAGAAATATATCTCTCAGCTTGTATAGTGAAGCCCTGCAAGATTCTACCTTGAATCAAAACATAGCATTTTTACCTCCATTTTGAGTTTGCACTTTTGCATATGTCTATGGTTTTGTCTTGTGTTAAGTCATTTTCTTTCATGCTTTCACAGAATGATTCCAGCATGTCTAGTGTATTGTGATTTCTTCTTTTGTAGGTCAGCCATAAGTGTCCATAGCAGAGTACAGGTGCATGTGAACAGGCTGCCATAGTGTGTCTTAGAACACCTGTAGTAGTTCTTCCTCCCTGTATCTCTAGAGGACCCCTAGCTCACTGATGCAGAAGAGTTTCTCATATCAAATGAAGTGTATATCAGCTTGTTCTTGGTGTAAAGTGTATGTCAAAGCTAATTAGATCAACCATTTTGGTGTATCACTGCTTTAGTTTAGGTTCTATTTTCAGTAATCCTTCTCTCTTTTCAACCTCCCCCCCATTTTATATATATATATATATATATTAGCAAATGTTACTGAAATAACTCAGAGATGCATCAAAGGGAGCTAGCCCTTATTTAGAGATTCTCCCCTCAGTTTTTCCAAACCCATAGGCAAGAGAGGAGTCTCCATTATGCCGTGTGGAAGAGAGAAGCCCAGCCTTCTCTCAAGGGTGCAATCCACAGCATCAACACCTATTATTATAAATAGTCAAAAGGGGTTTTAGGTTAGGAAAAGGGAGATGAAAAGTAGGAAATGACTAAAGGAGTGTGCAATAGAGAAGGACAAGCTTAGGGATATGGTTCTTAGGAGACAAGCGTGTAGATAAAAAGTGGCAAAAGGGACAATAATCCTACAAAGCACCAATGGTTTGCCCACACCTTTCTTGGTGTACCCCTTAAGGTGTGCACTCAGAGAGATTGAGACTCAATGGGTTCTTACAAGATAAAGAGTATCAACAAGTGATAAAAGTTTGAAAATATTGTGTATACATATGCCCCACTCTAAGCTCATCAAGTGTCACATAAGTACAACATGGGATGGTGCTTTAGGAATAGAACATGACAACACATAATGCTAATGCTAAGTAAAATGCAGTAAGGAGTAAATAAGATAAATGAAAGTATAGAATTGAAAAACACATACCTTTACTTACCTTAATTTTATAGATAAAGAAGGAGACTACAAGAGATTGTGAAGGTGTCCAATATGAATATCATTAAGTGAACCTATAGATATTAGTGCAAAAAAAAGTGAAAATTTGATTTTTTTGTAATATAGGCATATAGTAGTGAAAATATTCTCTATGACATCATGATTTCATAACCTTTTATGGTTTGAAAAATGAGTGAGTAAAAACAAATATATGATCTAAATAAGGAATCTGACAGTAAATATTTGAAAAGTAAAGAATTGTAAATAGTAAGTTTAAATAAGGTGAAAATAAAGTCATTTGTTATTGTTTGACTTATTTGAAGATAAAAATAGAGCTCTAAAATACTAAACAAAAGAAAAAAAAGCTAAGATGGTGAGGAGATGAAAACTAAGATGAGAGGGACACCTAGTGGCCACAATGGGTGCAACACAGGTAGGCAACTAAGAATTGCAAACTTATTTTTAATATTTTATTGGAAATTAAGTGTTTTATTGAAATGTGTAATTTATAGAATTTATATGAACCGAAATGAACCCTATATAGTTACTAAGGGTACTAGGGGAGAAAAGGGGAAATGTGTTGAAAAGAATCAAAATAATAACTACCAAAGGTATTTATTACAAGTAGGGAACAAAGTTGATAATCTAAACCAACTAGGTCGGCCCAGTCGACCTAGTAGGTTGAAAATCTTGATTTCATACTGCCAACTTAGTAAGTGTGTGCCGACTTAGTTTTTTAAATTAGAGTGATGACTTAGTACCACTATGCTGACTTAGTAGGTTAATCCACTCTACCAACTTAGTACTAAGGGGTAAAATGAAAGGGTCAACTTAGTTTGTTAAGTCCACAGAGTCAACCCAGTACTTTTGGTTAACTTAGTAGGTGACTAAGTGGCCAATATAGTACTGAAATATAGGAAATTGGCCAAAATAGTATGTTGAAGGCCTAGTTTGATTGAGTAAATATAGAAATGGCAAATTAGGCTAAGAATAGGTCAAATTGGTCAAAAATGGATAGATTAAGGCAAATTAAGGTTTATTTTTGTAAAAATTTAAAAAGAATGTATTTGATTATAAGTCATATAGAGGTCTAATACATCTTTTGTTATTTGATGGTTGTAGGGGCATCAATAATTTTGGTGATTAATGGACACAACATGGCTACTAAACCTATTAGAGTAATTGACAATGGATGATCAAGCTAGGTTAGTCATACTAGGCTTAGGAGGTATCATGAAGATGTGTTGAGTGTTGTTGAATGTAGATCTTGTAGTCATATTCCTAGGACCCTGGGAGCACTTGACTAATAATTTCAAATGGGTGGTAGATGGGGATACCATTGAGGTGGGTATCACCCTATAATATGTCCATGCTATACATGGACTTTCGATAGGAAGGATGTTGATAATCATGGGGTAGCAGACGGGTAGGATGAGAGATGAACATTAGCCCTATGGGTGACATATTTAGATAAGATATATACCAAGATAAGAGTAAGCCTTTTTGACATGTATATAGCTCAAATTTTAGATATACAAAAGGCAATGATAGGACTTGTGACACCACAGGTGTTGTATGACAAGTCGAATGATAAGGTACCACTATATGTAATAGCCTTATGCCAGTCCATTTTGGATTAAGGGGCACTATATGATCTAGGTTTTGTCATCTGGGTAAAGCTCATGCATGATATGTATAGGATGTTATCCAGAGGGTAGAAGACCATGGGTTTAATGATTTTATTAGGTGCTTAGATATATGAGAGGTTCTCCATGTACTAACCAGTTGGGTTACCCCATGTGGTTGATGATTAATTACCTTGAGTGCAAAGATGGAGGCAAGATCAAGTAGCACGGGCCATGCCCCACATGTCAGCACTATAGGCAATCACACAAGCAAATATTGTGTGGCAGTCGTATGGGCACATCATGATAGCATGGCTGAGTTGGAGGATGGTGGCACTAGAGTTGGCATGAGCACAAATTATAGGCCTCTACACCTACTGTATAGAGTCATATCCAATGGCTTGCATACTAGGATAGTTTGGACTCCCTCATCTAGTGGCTCTGATAGTGGTGCCCATATTTTAAGATAGAAATGTGAGAGAGCCAAGGGGGAGAGGAGGAGTGAGACTACCAATTATGAAACCAAAGATCATATCACAGCATGAAAGACTATGGACAAGTTGAGCATTATGGCTAGTAGCTATAGAGGAGATGGATGTGGGTGTAGGAGTGCTAGAGGTACCAAAGCTGGTACCATAATGAGAGGAGAAATGAATACCTCAATCTCACCATAAATAGATATTATAATAACAATAATGATCATAGAGGGTGGTCATCTAAGATGACCTATTAGTCAGCCTAGGGCAGAGCTAGTATATAGAGGCACCACTAATGCATAGCTTGAGATGGGCATGGGTGGTGACCCTAAGGTTTGCATTGGATGGGTTATGTCCCATGAATGAGGTACTCAAAGGATGAGCTAATGGAGAGACCATGCTCAGTGATCATGCAGATGGGTAGATAGTGATAGGCAACATTCATAAAGGTAATAAATGGTTGAAATTTGATTAAATTTTTTTTAGATAGATTATAGATATATAGATTTAGATATATATCTATGATCTAAAATCTATCTAGTTTAAATTTTTAGATCCTATGAAGGATGAGGAGATCATATGGGGATCCCTAGTGAGGGGAGTACTTTATGAGATCTTAAATAAGGCACTATTGCCATACAACCTGACCACATTGGATGATCCCATGGTACTATCTGCCCTAGCTTAGGTGACCTAGTTTAGACTAGCATGAGAGGCTATGATGTGATTATAGGTGTGAAAAGATAAGAGACAACCACCAGCATGTGTGGGAGTAGGAGAGGCATAGGTAAGGCAAGCATTGGCTCAAAAAGATCCACATATATGGCTACCATGACTTAGCTAGCATAGATACATGCCCAGGTGACCAACCTACAGGGACAAGTGACAGGTTTCATATCACAAACAATCTCTTTATAGCATACTATTTAGAGGGGATTGTTTGAGGCATCTATGGGTAACATGGCTAGGCCACAAGATAGACATTATAGATCCTAGCTTTAGAGTTGGAGTGATGTATATTTTTTTACTTTGTATCAAAAACACATTACATATATATATATATATATATATATATATATATATATATATATATATATATATATATATATAATTTTTTTTGATACAAAGTACAAAAATATACATCACTCCAACTCTAAGGCTAGGCTCTATAATGTCTATCTTGTGGCCTAGCCATGTTACCCATAGATGCCTCAAACAATCCCCTCTAAATAGTACGCTATATATATGATTTTGATAGTTGGATGTTGATATTATGTGTTTATATTATGGTTATTTTGGATGCATGGATATATTTATTTCTAGCACATGTATTTAGCTTTTGTTGTATATGATATAGGAAATATGTGTTGTGGTTTTTTTTTCTAGCATTATGTAGGACATATGTATGGTTAAAAAGAAACATGTGAAAAAGACTTGGTAAAATATGATCAATCAAAAATAAATGTACTACACACTATTTCACACTGGTAATTGTGTAATAACAAGAAATTACTAAGAATAAGAAACCAAATAGTGGTAAACAAAAGGGAATTTTTTTTTTTAACCATGAGAAAGATTGGAACCAAATTAAAACAAGTAAAATCACACTAATCATGTTGGAAAATATGGAAATAACGTAACAAAATAGAAAGCACGGAAAGATCAAATAGTATAAAAAACAAATAAATTAAGTCAATCAATCATACTAAATCACTTTGGGAAGTATAAAAGAGAAACAAAATTTGACAAAATTTGTCTTAAATTAATCACACTAATTCAAGTTGGGAAATATGAAACACTTAATAAAAGGTTGGATTCTTACATGCAATCAAAAAATAAGAAGATAAGAATTAAATATTAATGAAGTAAGAATAAAACATACTAAATCAAGATGTGAAGCATGTCAATGATGTGTAACTCATAATCAATCACATCTTATCTCGTAGTTAACACATGTAATTTTGTTTTAACTTGGATATTGGAAAATTTTGTGAGGAATGTCATGTCCTATCCATGGTCTTATACTAAAATTCATAAAGGGAACACCAATGAGGTGTAAATAATCTAAAAATATGGTAAAAAGGGGATGTTGGTAATGGTAATGTGATAATTTTGGCAATCTCTAAGGAAAGCCAGGTCTTATCCATGGTCTTACAATGCAACTCACAAATGGAATCCCTAGGTGAGTGATCAATGAACAAAACAATATCTCTCAAGGAGAAATATGAGGATCTTAGGGAGTGAAAAATATAATTTAAAAAGCATAACGTAGGCATCTTTATGAGAAAACTTTAGAAGACAGGAGGCAAGCTAAGAAAGTGAGAAGACACTAACTAGTGACCATCAATGTATAAAGGAAACGTGTTCACTATAAACACAAAGTTGTGTACACAAATAAATGTGCTACTAAGATCAACTCATGAAGGTATATTGATACAAGAAAATTAAAATGGACCTATCTTCCCACGATGTGTTCTTCAATCCTTAGGACCCCTTACAAAGCCATCGATCTACTACAAATATTAGGTACTTACGTGAGAAAGTAGGTAGCACTAAAAGTTTTATTGGTTCTACTTTTATAATATATTGGCCTACCATACCCCAATGGACCTTGGCTCTATCATGAGGCCAACTATGGAGTTTGACTTTTGACTATAAGAAAGATATGTGCTTATAATCATGTCTTTTAGTGTGAATTGACTTTTGAGAATTTTGAATGTTGCATTTTGGATCATTGATTTTTATTAAATGATTTGGATTTTGAATGTTTTTATGGCTTTTAAGATTCTTCCATATGAATTTATAATGACCAATCATGGAACATAGAATGATACACACAAATGAGATTTAGGATTTGGCTAAAGGAAACTAAGAATCCAAAAACATGATTGACTAGAACACTTAGGCTTAACTATGAACTAACATATTATCTTAAGTCTCAACCATGTGTATGCTTAGTTTGCAAAAGGGAATAAATGGGAAGAAAGGAGATCCAAAGTGGACTGGTAAAATGAGATTATAATGAGATGAATTGTTTGCTAACTGATCACTTGGTAAAGAAGGAATGACTAAAAGGAGCAAGGTTTGTATAACCGAGTCATAATGACAATTACCCATGTTTATAGAGATAAGATAGCAAACAATCATGAAAAGAGAACAAGAGAGTCTTAAGAAGTAAAATCAAGAATAAAAATATGGTAGTGATAAATAAGAAAACATAAATGACATTATAATCAATATAAAGTGTGAAATCAAAGTTACCATGTAAGATAGATAAGAATTTGACATAATGTCAAATTATATAACAAATAGATAAGGATAAATTTGGAGCACACGTCCAATCCAAATGAAAATGTAATAACACCATGAATATGTTCATAAGTATTGATAGATTTGACCACACACATTATCCAAAACATTTGATAAATCTCTATGTAGTTAAATGTGAACTGTTGCTAATGTTTCATCAATATTTAGTGAAAACTAGGAAAATACTTCACGTCTAATATCATCAATATAAAAGGTAAGAATGTTTGATGGATCATGCTAATGAGGGTTATTAGGTAAGGGATGCTTAGGATAATGCATGAAAATGGACTCTACAGAGGATGAAGGGGTCACCAGTGGGGAAAGAGCCATGGGTGAGGGACTCATAGGTGGAGAAGGATCCATAGGTGAGAAAAGGTCCACATGTGATGGATTCATGGGTGGAGAAATAGGAGGTGATTAAGAGACCACAAGATGAGATGGAACCATAGGAGGTGAAATCATGGGGGAAGAAGGGGGAGCCTTCTTGTAGGAATGACCTATGGGAGGAATGGTAGAAGGTATAGGAATCATTAAAAGTTTATCTTTAAGATGTTGTTGAAGGATGCAAAAATGATCATTGTGATGGGTGCCACGTGGGTTCCATATATAATACATCTCACCATACTTAGGAATATATCCAAGTAGTACCTTTAGGGTGGGTATGGCCTTGTCTGAGGATTGAAGAGTAGTATGATACAAAGTTTCAATATATTATTAAATCTTGTGATAATGTGTAGACAAATGATTATTTGTGTCATGGAAGCAACAAATATGCCTGTGAGAAGTCTTGATAGGTGTACTCATTAGAGGAGGTGTAACAAAAGCAGAAGGAGCTTGATAAGGCTGATCAACCCATTTGGTGGATAATATAGCCAACTATGGTAGAAGAAGCAAACCATCATCAAGAGAAGGTGGCATTGGTGGAGATATTGGGCAAGGCTCAATGGTAGGAGTGATAGGATTAAAAGTAGGAATAGACTTAACTAAAATAGGGTTAGGAACAAGATCTGAACTAGGCTCTACTAAGGGAGGGGTGGGGTTTATAGAAGGCTAAAGGAGAGTTGCATGTATCTTAGGGATAATTAGGCTATAGGGGTCATAGTACCTAGCAAAGTAATAGGGACCAATCATAGCATGATCTATAATCATACTCTTATGAGTTTTTTCAAAAATTGGAGGTGTTTGCATCATCTCTACCCTACAATAAAGAGGAAAAATAATAAAATTAGGAATGATATATAATGGAACATGAGAAGATATACTAAAATATTTAATTAAAGAAGAATGATAATGGATAATCTCATCATTTTGGGCCTGAACAAGACCTCTTAAGAATGGATCATCTAAGCTATAACCATCATCATAATATGGTGTATGTAGATCAATGCCATAGGTAGGGATGATATTATCATCTGATGTGGCATGATGAATTGAATGTCGAGTCTTAGTTAAGACTATAGGGATGTCATCACAAGGTGGTTTGTGAGAATGAGGTTGAAAAGAAGTGGGAAGCTGAGAGATGAGATGAGGTGAGAGATTGAAAGTTTTGATCTTGAGATTGATCTCATCAGGCTCATCATTATCAAAATCTAATATGTTAGGGGGAATATTTCCAGTGAGTTTGGGATGACAATTTTAATCTTGATTAGAATTGATGGGAAAGTTGATTCCTTGAGACTCACAAAATGTAACACTTGGAAAGGGTTCAAGGGTAGGAATCTTGAATACACCCCAATCTTGGAATTATTCAAAATTTCAAGGGTTAGTATCACCCTAAATCCTTAGATGGCTCCATTATGAGGGAATTTAATGCATTGGCAAGTAGGAGAAGAAACTTCTCTCATCTATGAGCCCATGGCCTACCAATAAAAATGTTGTAAGATAGAAGAAGTTAAATATCATCACCTTCACATGAATGGTGACAGGTGGGATAGTAATGGGGAGCCACACACAACCTAAAGGAGGCATTTACCTTTGGTCATATCTTTGACATGTGCTATGTGTGGACTTGAGATTGCATTCAGAATATCCAAGGGCTTTAATAAAATTGAGAGAGGCAAAATAAGTACTAGAACCCTCATCAATCAAAACACTTGACTTGGATATCACCAATTTGGACACTAAAAAAAAGAGGAGGATCATCCACATGAAGCAAACTCTCATCAAAAATCATGGAAGCGATGGGAAATTTGAGGGAAAAAGAAATGTCCATTGTTTCATCAACATGGATGGACATTTCTTCAAACTATTTTAATATGTTATCTTCTGATCCAAATAAGGGGGTTTTGTGTCTTGCTACGAGAGGATGAGGCATGTTCATTTTAAACAAAAGTTGCATGAGATAGTTAAAATGATGTAGAGAGGTCCTTATAAGCTGGATAGATGGGATTTGAGATGGGATTTTAGTGAGTTCTATGGTAGGATTCCATTAATCATAACCCATAAGAATATTTTTAGAAAGAGGTGCATAGTGTTAAAGGAGGTCCTTGGAAGGAGGAGTTGAAGCACATGTGAATTTATGTTGATAAAAGGTAGAAGATTTAGTGAGAGGACAAATTTGTATATTTAGTTGAGAAGATGAAGCAATTGATTTAGGTGTAGGTTGAGGTAGAGTAGAAGAAGTGTTGATATAAGCTTGAGTATCATTGGTGTTAGGTAAAGAAGATGGAGGGATGGTAGAAATAATATGGGAAGTGCTATCTAAGGGAGGAGTTTGAATTGGTTCATCAAAAGTTATAAGGTCATCTTTCTCCAAATCATTTAAGTGAGTTGGAGAATAATATTGGATAACATGAAATGTACAAAATAATAGAGGTGTGTAGATGGGTTGAGGATCAATGAAAGTAGCCACCCTTCGTATTTTTGTCATATTAACCACATTCTCTTCAGGTGTTGGGTCAATAAGACTATCTACATTATTGGTAGTAGGGGTGGTCTTGTCTTGGATATCTTGGTGATTTGGAAGAGTATCCTTATAGATGGCCAAATGAGCATTAGCTTGATTCAAAGATTGATATTTAGTTTATGTTTCATGAGCTTTGAAAGCAATGTCATAGGCTTGTTGGCATTTTTGAATGATAGAATCATGGTCAAAATTGGGACTGAGAAGGAGATCCATAGAAAAATTACAAAGTTTCTTACAGGTCTCATTAAAATGACCCCAACTAATCTGAAACCAAAAAAAATTATTGGGATCATACCAAGATTTAATAGGACAAGTGGGATCAAGTTCTCATGGAAGAGGCCTTGGTAGACATTTTAGTAATTTTGCTAAGTATAAAGGTTTATGAACATGTGTTGGGTGAATATTTTGTCGTCAACTAATTGAAGACAAAATTGTTATATCAGTCACAACATAATGAGATAAATCTCTCCTCTCAGTAAGGGGAGGCTCCCTATAAACTATTATAAACTAAACATATACTAAATACTAAATGGGGGGTAGAATCACACCATCTATTTCTCTTTTTTTAGAAATGATGTTCGCAAAATAGAGAAAAAATCATGTGTAATAACTGAATCCATATCTCCTATTTTAGAAATGATGTTCATAAAACAACATGAAAACTTCCTGGGTGATAATTGGATCCACAAGAAACCCATGAAAGCACAAAGTCTTTCATTGCTTCTCTTTCTAATTAAGTACGTAGGACACCGTAGAATGAAGTATAGCCCAAAGTCTCCACCGCAAACTACAACAGAGTATACAATCACAAAGGATAAAATTAGTTCAAAGCCTTTCCAATATCCTTTGTGTTGAAACACAAAATACATAAGCTAAAGACAATTATGGTAGCACAAAATCTCCACAATCAGATTCAGGACATCTTACAAATTATTTTCACTTGCTCTACTTATTTGATGAAATGGATAAGATTGTATTTAGGAAAAAGACATAAGAATAATTTCCTACATAACACAAGTTATTTCAACACAAA
Source organism: Torreya grandis (assembly GCA_037957365.1). Classification (NCBI taxonomy): domain Eukaryota; kingdom Viridiplantae; phylum Streptophyta; class Pinopsida; order Cupressales; family Taxaceae; genus Torreya; species Torreya grandis. The sequence continues at coordinate 1,634,913 of JARHVA010000814.1, forward strand.
GTTTGAAAGGTCACTTGCTTTCTCCTTCACATGATAAAATATGATTAACAATATAAGCTCAAAGTCTCAAAAATGCCTTTCAATTTGGGCAGCATTTTGCTTCTAATAACTGAGAGATCTCCTTCATTCAAAATGAGAGATTACAATATATAGCATCCAAAGAAAGACTTTAGCACTTGTTTTCACAAAATGGCCCATGCTACATTGAATACATTGGAAAGAGGAAGTTCTATGTAAGGGTGATGCTGGAGCAAGTTACCAGTCCTGACTTTGGTGTTTAACTCATATCAAATGTCTTCTCTAAATCATGGGTTACCTGATCCTCTGAAAGGCAACTCCACTCCTCTTTATGATACTTACATGACTATCCACTCATCTTTACTCAAACAAAAAAAAAAAAGCTGTACCATTGAATGCTTGCACTCTTTGATATCCACCTGGTGGACTATTCCACCCACTAGAATAAATCTTTCGCCGATGCTTTTGGATTCTCTATTTGATTCCTTCTTTCCTTGCTATATTTTGTCTCTTCCTAATTTTTGGGTGAATATTTTGTCAATCAACTAACTGATGAGAAAAATATGTCTTATCAACCACAACAAGGGAGATTGGTCGGCCAAATGTGTAGGTTTACTACATCAAAAGGGGATAAATCTCTCCTCTCATCAAGGGGAGGTTCCTTATTAAATATGAGGGGCTATATACTATATCTATAAGTAGAAAATAACACTCAAGGGTAGAATAATGCCATCCATCTCTCTTTTTTCAGAAATGATGTTCAAAAACAAAGGGAAAAATCTTGGTGAAAACACTGAAGGCACTTCTCTTCTTTCAGAAGTGATCTTGCAGGAAACATCATGAGTTTTATCTAGTAACAACAAATAACTAGTAACACAGGCGCAGTAACCAGCAGAATGAACTGTAACACAAAGTCTACACCTCAACTACCCAAAGAGTGAAAAATAAAGGATAATGGGGGCACAAGGTCATCCCAAGATCCTTCACACAAAAACAAAAAATAAAAACACACACTAAAAATAATTGGAAACATCACAAAGTCTTTCAACAATTGGTTTCAGGACACCTTCCTCTTACTTCCACTAGTTCTGCTTGTTAAATTAAATGAACTAGAATGCATTCAAAAAATAGACATAAGAACAATCTCCTAAAATGATACAAGCTATAACAGCACAAAGTCTGAAAGTAACTTGTTTCTAATTCAGATAAAATAATATGAACAACAATCTGAGCTCAAAGTCTCAGTATTCGCCTTTCAATTTGGGCAAAGTTTTGCTTCTATAATGGAAAAGTCTCTTTTGCATAATACAAGAGATTATAATGTATAGCATCCAAGAAAGGCTTGGTGCTTCTTCCCATGAAATGACCCATGTTACAGTTAATGCCTTCAATGCATTCTCAGTTCTATTTAGGGGGCCATGCTGGGAACAGTTTATTGCCTTAACTATGGCATGCTCATTCATCTTATATGTCTCTTCCTTAGCATGAGTTGTCAGGTCCTTTTGTTGATGTCTGTGCAACTGTCTACTTTGCCTTTACTTCATGGAAGAAAAATAGGCCACATCCTTGATTTGGTGTGCTTAGATGACCACTTGATCCACTGTTTCACCTACTAGAAATAACTCCCTTATAGATATTTCTAATCCTTTTGTATTGTTCTCTCTTCCCTATAGTAGTTTGAGCTCTTGGGCTCTCTCTTCAGCTGGTCACTTGATTCATCCTTCAAGTGTCATGCTATATTTTAATTTTAACGGATATTTCGTTACCTTAAATTTGATGTCTGTGGGAACGTCACTAATTGTTGTTTGATTGAGGCCTGTTGAACCATGAACCTTTAAACCTATGAAAGTTCATCAGTTCAATGGTTTAATGATCTTTATTGGTTCCTTTGTTCCATTTTCTTTCTCGCTCTTTGGTTGAACCATTGATTTCTTGCTCTTTGGTTGAACCATCCTTTTAAAACTGGTCTCTGGAATCATCTATTTGTTGCTTCCTTCCTTTGAACTATTGAACATGTGAACCATTGAACTTTAAACTCTTTTACTTCAAAGTTCAATCGGTTCATTGGTTCATTCTTCATTCCATCACTTTCTTTATCTTTCTATGCCCCTTGATCTTCATCAAACTAGTTCAACCTTTGAACCCGTTGAACCATTTGGTTCAAGGTTCAACGGTTCATTCTTTATAGCCCTTTTTTGGCTAAGTCTTTGAAATCTCTTTTTTGCATCTTTATCTAGCCTTTGGAACGTCTCAAAGGGAAGGTGTCCCTTTGGGCTTTGGGAAAGGTCCTTTTTATTGGCGCTGAGAGCCCCCCGTAAGGGCACATACCCTTCAGGGTCCTTCGAGCAGCCTTCGGGCTTTAATTCCTTCGACGGGCTTTAATTTCTTTGGCAAACTTCATCCTTCATTTTCTTCAGACAAAATGTTTGAAGGAAATCTTCCTTTGCTTTGCCTTAAATGCTCTTCCATCAGGGTTTTCCTTTTTTTTTGGGTGTATTCCTTCAGACAATTTGTCCGATGGATTTTTGCCTTAGTCATTTTCCCGTGGAAAATATTTTTGAAAGAATTCTTTTGGCTCCTTTACTTATCCATTTCCTCAGGGAAAAAGTTTGAAGGATTCTTCTCTTTCAGCCTTAGTCATTTTTTCAAAGGAATTCCAACTTTGTCCGCTTTTGCTCACTGCCCTCCGCAAGGGTACTTGGCCTTGGTTAACTGCCCTCCGTAAGGGCACTTGTTCCTTTGGCTTTGGGGCAGTCCCTTGAACCTACTGATTGAACCAACTTTGGTTCAACGGTTCAATGGTTCAATCTCTTTGTTTTGGCTAAGTCTTTTGACCACTTGAACCAATCGTGTATTAAACCTATTGAACTATTGAACCCATTAAACCTTTGAACCAAAATGGTTCAAGGTTCAACAGTTCAATGGTTCAAGCCTTCTTATTTTTGCTAAGTGTTTTGAAGCTGTTGAACTTTGAAGCGGTTGAACTTTGAACCTTTAACAAAGCACTTAACTCTTGCCAACGATGTTGAACCTTTGAACCCATTAAACCGTTGAACCTTTTGGGTTCAAGGTTTAATTGTTCAATCCTTCTTTTGAAGCTTGCCGATGAATATTTTTGATTTGAACCAAGGCGTTGAACCAATCCTGATAATGCCTAAGTGCTAGAAACTTGCTCCTTTGAGAGAATTTACCTGTTAAAGCCATTGAACCTATTGAACTTGCTAATTTCAAGCCTACAGAGTTCGTAGATTTAAGCCTATAGAGTTCATAGATTCAAGCCTACAGAGTCCGTAGATTCAAGCATGTAGAGTCTGTAGATTCAAGCCTGCAGAGTCCATAGAAATCTAAAAAAACTTGAGTAATGAAGAATTTGAATGCTCAAAATAATTTTTGAAAAGGGAAGAGAGGATTTTGGTTTGTTGAACCAAAATAGTTTATATGTTGCCCCAAAAATGAGTGACAAATTTTGGGAACAATAGTTGGCTCTAGCTGGGGAACTTTCTTTAGTTAAAATTTTGAAACAGTTGAGGGGAGTAGAAACTAGAATCTTCAGTGCCTTCAAGTATGCCATTGGGCTATGGATTCATGCTACACAAAAAATAAAGGCACAAAAAATGAAAACAAACAACACAAAATAGAAACAAAGACTATACAAATACACATATGTACAGGTGAACTTATCTAATACTTCAAGAGTTGAAGTGATTCAGGTGTTGTCCATTATGAGGCAGAGAAAAAGGTGTGCCATCTTGATATCTCAATAGGAAACTATTTTCACCATTGAGATGATGAATAGTAAAAGGGCCCCTCCAAAGGGAGTCAAATTTCCCATGCATTCCCTTTGATTCTCTTCTTTTGTCCCACAATAGGACTTGATCTCCAACCTGGAAATCACGATTCTTTGCTTTCTAGTCGAAGAGCTTCTTCACTAGACTTTGATGTGCAGTAATTCAGTCCACCACCATAGTCCACTGCTCATCCAGCTTAGTCAGGCACGTGATCATTTTATCAAAGGAGCTTTCATATGTCTGATCTTCATTTGTCTTGGCCAATTTTAACGCTGGCAATTCTAGGGTGATTGGTATCTCAGCATTAAGACCATAAAGAAGTTGGAAAAGAGACATACCAACTACCCTTTTTGGTGTAATTTTGTCTACCCATAGAGCATCAACCAATGCTTTATGTCATTTCCTTTGGTTGTCATCTACCAACTTCTTGATGATAGTCACCAGGTTCTTGTTGCTTGATTCAGCTTGTCCATTCCCTTATGGAAAGTAATCAAAAGAGTGGGAGAGGGTGATCCCATTGTAAAAATAGAACTAAGTAATCTCCTAGGAATTGAAACAAGCTACATTATCTATGACAATCTTGGTTGGGACCCCAAACTTGGAAATGATGTTCTCTTTGATGAAATTGCACACTACTTCTAAAATAACATGCTTGGTTGGAATAGCTTCCACCCACTTGGTGAAGTAATCTGTGGCTGTGAGGACATAATCTTGTCCAGCACTTGAAGATGGGTCTATAGCACTAATGAAATAAATTTCCCATTACTGAAATGGCTCCTTTATGACCACTGGCTTGAGAGGTAGGGAAACTAACTTGAGTCTTCCAACAAATTGTTGACATAGTTCACATTTTCTTACCCATTTGTATGCATCTTGAAATAAAGTGGGCCAGCAGTACTTGGCTCACAGAATCCTATGGGTAGTTACAGGAGTAGGAAAATGTCCTCCATGGGCTAAATTGTGGAAGGACTTCAAAAGTTGGTTCTATTTCTCTTTATCCACGCAGTGAAGAAACACTCCATCAAAGCTCCTTTTATACAGGCTGTTGTCTCAGAAGAAAAAATTGGTAGCTTTCAACTTGATAGTCCTCCTTTTTTTATGAGACAGGTGAGCATGGAAACTCACCATAAGTAAGGAAATGAGAAATACTTGAATACCACTCATTTTTGGTGGAGACAAAGAGGACTATTGGCGTGTCTTCTTTGGATTCTTCAGGCCCTGTTTATTCTGGCTTGCTATCAGCAATCAATTAGCATAGGCCTTTTCCCCACACCATCTTCATTGGTTTGATGATTAGATCAAACTCTTGGATTTTTTCTATCCAATTTCCTCTTTTCATCCTAAACTCCTACTAAGTTAATATGGATTTGACTGTGGTGTCAGGAACTAGGGCAGTGGTGCATGAATTCAAGATGTAGAAGCAAAAAAATTTCACTGCCTTCACCACTACATAAGCATGCTTCTCCATGTTTGAGTACTTTAGCTCATGAGCTTTGAGAGGACATCTCATGAAAGAATTCAGAGATTCCACACCTTCTTGGTTCTATTGAACCAAAATTTTTGAAAGTGTGTACTCAAAAGCATAACTATACATGGTGAAATCCTTGTTATAGTTTGGACAAACTAGAATTCGGGCGTGGGCAATAGATATCTTAATATCTTAGAATGCAAATTTGTCTTCTTTAGTCCAGCTAAAAGTGGCCTTTCCCTTCATCATATTTACAATATGGTGAGTCTTCTCAGCAAACTTAGGGATAAACCTTCATAAGAAATTCACCTTTTCAAAGAAAGAGTGAAATACAGTCTTACTTGTGGGCAAAGTAAGCTCTTGGATAGACTTGACTCTGTTTGAGTCAATCTTTATACCTTCTCAAGATACAATGTGTTTGAGAAGTTTTTCTTCTGTTACCCCAAAAATAGACTTCTTGGGATTCAAAGAAATGCCATTTTAGTGGCAGCGTTTCAGCACTTATTGCAAATGGCATACATGGTCAGGGTGACGCTTGGAAAAGACTGTTAAGTCATCCAAGTATACTACAATGAACTTACCCATTTTATCTTTGAAAGCAAGGTCCATTGCTCTCTAAAAAGTGGCACCAAAATTTATCAGGCCAAATGGCATTCTCTAATAGGCAAAGGTGCCCCAAGGTGTGGTAAAGGTAATCTTATGCTGGTCTGCCTCACCAACTTCAACTTGATTGTATCTTGAGAAGCCGTCCAACATTGATAACATTTTCGAACCGGTCACTGTCTAAAGCACTTGATCCATGATTGGCAAAGGATATCTGTCCTTTAAGGATGACTGATTTAAATTTCTAAAATCCACATAGAGGTGAATTTTGCCATTCTTCTTTCTCATAGGCATGATATTTGCAATCCATGTCGAATGATGGATTGGGAAAATTATTTTAGCATTCAACATTTTTTGTATTTTAGACAAAATAGTACCTGATATCTTCATATTGTACTACTTGGATTTTTGCCTGTAAAGTGCCAAATCACTTTTGAGAGGGATGTCATGGCAAATTTCATCAGGCCTAAGTGACTTCAAATCATCATAAGAGTATGCTAAGACATCCATGTATTGGCTAAGCAAAGTAGTGAACTTGGACTTTTCTTCCTGAGTGCAACACTTCCCAATGTTCACCAACTTGGGATTTTCTTTGGTACTTAGATTTACTTGATCAAACTCATGGGAGGAGCTTGAATCTGTTTGTTGTTGTTTGATGAATATATCATGTTTATCAAACAACTTCTCAAGGGAAACCAATCCTTTAGGAATTTTATTCCCTTTCAGCTGTAGGAACTCCTCATCTACATTTGCACTTGATTCAGGGGCTGGTTCGAGCTTCTAAGGCTCACTACCTTCAAAGTGAAGCTGTTGAAAGTTATCTTTTCACTTTAAGAAGGTGATTATTTGGTTGTCACCATTAACACTTGCCAATGATTGGCATTATCAAGCACACTTGGTTGAAAGACCAGTTCAATAGTGTACTTATCTCTTTTAAAATTAAGGTGAGAAACCAATAGAGTTGCTGAAACGGCCAGTGCATCAGCCTAGTCATTGAATTCTCTACATGCTAAAAGCATCAAAGCTTTCAATTTGGTCCCAAACTAGATTGTGATAGTGGCACAATATTTCATTTTTGGTTTGATACAGGTTCCTCACCTGACAAACCACCAATTTAGTATCTCCTCTGGTATGAAGGAGTTTGATGTCTTTATCTTGAGCAGCCCTCAATCTAAGCAATAACGATTCATATTTAGTTGTATTATTGGTATTATTGAACTGCAATTTGTAAGATGAAAGAAAAATATCTCCTTGAGGAGATATTAGCACAACCCTGGCTCTTAAACTGGTAAAGGAGTAGCTACCATCAAATTTCAAAATCCATACCTCATTTTATACTAATTTTTCTTTGGATTCTTCTTCATTTGGAGGTGCAGATTTTTCCACACTTACATTGTGTTCCATCAATTCTTTTGTTGTTCCATCTGAAACAATTTTTAGGTTGTCACCTTCAGGAGCTTCCTCAAACGCCTCATGGACTTCCTCTATGGATAGAAAGTAGTTACCCATGCATTAAGACTCAAACAGAATTTGAGCTTCAAGTGCTGATGTTTGAGTGACCACATATTTTGCTTCCTTTTTAGGGAGAAATCTCTTCATAACACCTTTGACTGGGATCCTTGCCTCATATAGGTCCATGCTTAATTCACCACCAACGTCCTTACAAAAATTTTGCTTAAGAAGAATACCATATGATGCTGGGACGTCGACCACCAGGACAATCATCTTGATTCTTTTGTCTAGAAAGGCTGCAAATGTAAATTAGGCATCCTTGATTTGTCCCAATAGAGGTACTTATTTGTTCTCCATGGAAAAACATCTCCCAAATGTCTTAGTCAATGTGAGACCAAGGGATTCTACCGCTTTGGTAGGCATGACATTATTTGAAGCTCCAGAATCAATGATGTAATTGTTCAGCTGATGTCCATTTATCAGCAGGGAGACATAAAATGGTTCAGTCCTCTCAGGAGCAGGAGGAGGAGTAATGATAAGGTTATTCCTTGTGGATGTGTTCTTGGAGGAATCACAAGTCACCTTTAGAATTACTTGTCCTACAGGGATGGCTTGGTTCTTTACACATTGAACCAACTTATCTAATTGCTCGAGATTGGACTGCAGAAATTCAAATTCAGACATTTGAATTTTGGTTTTTTTTATATGGTCAATGATATCAAATTTTTGAAATGAACCAGTTATAGAGGATGGGAGTTCATCATTTTGAGTTTTGGGAGGGGGAGGACTAGTCTATGAATTTGAAGTAGAAGGCATAGGGATGTTTGATGTACTTACCTTTCTTGCAATCACCGATTTCTTTGGCTGGAAAGGTAGAGTGGTTCCCCGCTTAGCAATTGAAATTACTGGTTGAGGTCGCTCCTTTGTTGGTTCTTTATCAGCTTGTTGGGCTGACTAGTTCTTAGACTCAGTGAACATAGCATATGATCCCTCAATTACATTACCTTCACTTCTGGCTTCATCCTGATAATTCAAGAAACTAATTTTGGAGTCGCCAGCTAATTCTTCTTCTTTAGTGAAGAGATTAGCGTAATCTTTAGGATTCAATTCAGGCTGGGAGAATAAATTTGATTCTGCTTCAAGATATCCAATTGTTGAATTGGTTAGAGGTGCTTCAATGGCAAGGTTTCCCTGTGGGGGAGGAAGATGACTTGGATACCCTTAATTCCTAGTAGCATTGCCTTAGAATGACTGATTGGGGAATGTCCTCCTCGGTGCATCTCTGTATGAAGGAGCAGATGACATTCTTTATGCCATTTGTTTTCTGAGACACAGCAACTCATTTGTTAGCTTCTACACCATTGGATCAGTGGTGGTTGTAGGTGAGTATTCAAAAGATGAAGAGGGTTTACCTCTATTTAGATCTCTCCTTATATTTCTAGCCAAGATAAGGTCATCTTCCACCTCAGTAGCCAATTTTTGAGCAGCAGTAAGGTCTATGTGACTAGCACATCTCAGTAGAAAGCTCATTTCATGTAGCTATGAGTTGATGAAGAAACATTTGAGGTTTTCAGGTGTTGGATGAGTAATGACAAGAATCTAATTCTTGAGCTTATCAAACTTTGCTATGAAATCTCTCATAGGTTCATGAGGTTCCTTTTTCATCTGTGTGAGCTGGGCCAACAAGGCATGTGCATCTTTTGTAGGCTTGAACCTAGCTTCAAATTTATTTTTGAATGTGTCCCAGTTAGTTATTGACCTAGCCTACAGATGGTTAGAACCAATTTATAGTAGTGCCTTGTAGTGTTTTCATAAAAAGCCTGACTGCCATGTCTTCAAATTCCATGCCTATCACACCAAAGTGTATACTAAATGTTGCAATTTGTTTATTAGGATGAACTCTCCCATCACCAAAGAATTTAGGGAAATTCTTCCTTGAACTATGTGGTAGCTCATGCAGAGGTGGAGTCAAATTGAGTGGGTCGAATGAGTTAACCCAGGGGCCTTAAACTGCCATGATTTGATTATAAAAAAGAGGGATAACAAATCTAGGTGGTGTATGGATATGCAACGCTCTGCTAATAGCAAAAAAAGAAACTCTACCTTGTGTTGGTGTCCTGGTATGGGTAGGAGGAACACTCCTGGATCATTTAACTTGAAGTTGGGGAGGGAACAAATCAAAATTACCCTTATGCACCAATTTAAAAATAGGATCAACAACACCTTGGGCCCTCTAACTTTTAGTATAGCGTGGAATTGCCAGATTGTAGATTAAAAATGGGAAAGAACTGATCTTACTTTAGCTTGAAGCTTGAGGCTTCAAACTGCGTGTTCTTCCCCAATGAAGTCACCAAAAATTTGTTGGGTGAATATTTTGTCAATCAGCTAACTAATGAGAAAAATAGGTCTTATCAACCACAACAAGGGAGATTGGTCAGCCAAATATGCAAGTTTACTGCATCAAAAGGGGACAAATCTCTCCTCTCATCAAGGGGAGGTTCTCTGTTAAATATGAGAGGCTATATACTATATCTATAAGTAGAAAATAACACTCAAGGGTAGAATAATGCCATCCATCTCTCTTTTTTCAGAGATGATGTTCACAAACAAAGGAGAAAATCTTGGTGAAAACACTGAAGGCACTTCTCTTCTTTCAAAAGTGATCTTGCAGGAAACAACAAGAGTTTTATCTGGTAGCAATAAATAACTAGTAACATAGGTGCAGTAACCAGCATAATGAACTGTAACACAAAGTATACACCTCAACTGCCCAAAGAGTGTAAACCAAAGAATAATGGGGGCACAAATTCATCCCAAGATCCTTCACACAAAAATATAAAATAAAAACACACACTAAAAACAATTGGCAATAGCACAAAGTCTTTCAATAATTAGTTTCAAGACACCTTCCTCTTTATTTCCACTAGTTCTGCCTGTTAAATTAAATGAACCAGAATGCATTCAGAAAATAGACATAAGAATAATCTCCTAAAATGATACAAGCTATAGTAGCACAAAGTCTGAAAGTAACTTGTTTCTAATTTAGATAAAGTAATATGAACAACAATCTGAGCTCAAAGTCTCAGTATTCACCTTTCAATTTAGGCAGAGTTTTGCTTCTATAATGGAAAAGTCTCCTTTGCATAATACAATATATTACAATGTATAGCAGCCAAGAAAGGCTTGGCACTTCTTCCCATGAAATGACCCATGTTGTGGTCATGCCTTCAATGCATTTTTAGTTCTGTCTAGGGGGCCATGTTGGGAACAGTGCATTGCCTTAACTATGGCGTGCTCATTCATCTTATATGTGTTCTCCTTAGCATGGGTTTTCTAGTTCTTTTCTTGATGTTTGCATAGCTATCCACTTTGCCTTTACTTCATGGAAGAAAAATAGGCTACATCCTTGATTTGGTGTGCTCAGATGACCACTTGATCCACTATTTCACCTACTAGAAATAACTCCCTTGTAGATATTTTTGATCCTTTTGTATTGTTCTCTCTTCCTTGTAGCAGTTTGAGCTCTCAGTCTCTCTCTTCAACTAGTCACTTGATTCATCCTTCAAGTTTCACGCTATATTTGAATTTTAACAGATATTCCATTACCTTAAATTTGATGTCCGCGGAACATCACTGGTTGTTGTTTGATTGAACCCTGTTGAACCATGAACCTTTAAACCTATAAAATTTCATCGATTCAATGGTTCAATGATCTTTATTGGTTCCTTTGTTCCATTTGCTTTCTTGGTCTTTGGTTGAACCATTGATTTCTCATTCTTTGGTTGAACCATCCTTTTAAAACTGGTCTCTGGAATCATCTATTTGTTGCTTCCTTCCTTTGAACTGTTGAACTTGTGAACCATTGAACTTTGAAATCTTTTGGTTCAAGGTTCAATCGGCTCATTGGTTCATTCTTCATTCCATCACTTTATTTATCTTTCTAAGCCCCTTCATCTTCATCGAACTGGTTGAACCTTTGAATCCGTTGAACCATTTGGTTCAAGGTTCAACGGTTCAATGGTTCATTCTTTGTAGCCCTTTTTTGGCTAAGTCTTTGAAAGCTCTTTTATGCATCTTTATCTAGCCTTTGGAACATCCCAAAGGGAAGGTGTCCCTTCAAGCTTTGGGAAAGGTCCTTTTTATTAGCGCTGAGAGCCCCCCACAAGGGCACATACCCTTCAGGGTCCTTCGGGTGGCCTTTAGGCTTTAATTCCTTCGACGGGCTTTAATTTCTTTGATGGACTTCATCCTTCATTTCCTTCAGACAAAATGTCTAAAGGAATTCCTTTGGATAATTTGTTTGAAGTAAATCTTCCTTTGCTTTGCCTTAAACGCTTTTCCACTGGGCTTTTGCTTTTCTTTTCGAGTGAATTCCTTCAGACAAAAGTCTGAAGGAATTCCTTCGAACAATTTGTCTGATGGATTTTTGCCTTAGTCATTTTCTCATGGAAAATCTTTTCAAAGTAATTCTTTTGGCTCCTTTACTTAGCCATTTCCTCAGGGAAAAAGTTTGAAGGATTCTTCTCTTCTGGCCTTAGTCATTTTTTTGAAGGAATTCCAACTTTGTCCACTTTTTCTCACTGCCCTCCGCAAGGGCACTTGGCCTTGGTTCACTGCCCTCTACAAGGGTACTTGTTCCTTTGGCTTTGGGGTAGTCCCTTAAACCTACCGATTGAACCAACTGATTGAACCAACTTTGGTTCAATCGGTTCAATCTCTTTGTTTTGGCTAAGTCTTTTGACTGCTTGAACCAATTGCGTGTTGAACCTGTTGAACCATTGAACCCATTGAACCAAAATGGTTCAAGATTCAATGGTTCAAGCCTTCTTTTTTTTGCTATGTGTTTTGAAGTCATTGAACCTTGAAGCGGTTAAACTTTGAACCTTTAACAAACCGCTTAACTCTTTCTGACGACGTTGAAACTTTGAACACATTGAACCATTGAACCTTTTGGGTTTAAGGTTCAATGGTTCAATCCTTCCTTTAAAGCTTGTCGATGAACATTTCTGATTTGAACCAAGGCATTGAACCAATCTTGAAAATTCCTAAGTGCTAGAAACTTGCTCCTTTGAGAGAATTTACCTGTTAAAGCCATTGAACCTATTGAACCTACTCATTTTAAGCCTACAGAGTTCATAGATTCAATCCTGCAAAGTTCATAGATTCAAACCTGCAGAGTCCATAGATTCAAGCCTATAGAGTCTGTAGATTTAAGCCTACAAAGTCCGTAGAAATTTGAAAAAGCTTGAATAATGAAGAATTTGAATGCTCAAAACAATTTTTGAAAAGAGAAGAGAGGATTTTGGTTTGTTGAACCAAAATAGTTCATATGTTGTCCCAAAAATGAGTGATAGATTTTGGGAACAATGCTACTGATCTGAGCTCTCAAGGCTATCTTCTCACCTTCTGCTGGCTTCTTCAACTCCTTTCTCAATGAATCACTGAGTTTGTCCTCAGGTCTACATTATTTGAAAATCAATGGTTATTCCATTATCCTAAATTTGATATCTGCAGGGACGTCACCAGTCGCTTGAACCATTTTAAACCTTGAACCATCTTTTTAGAGTTCATCGATTTAATGGTTCAATAGTTCAATGGTTTAACGGTTCAAAAGCTCAATATTTTAGGTTTTGTAAAGAGTCACATTCACTCAGTATTCTTATGAATTCAATTCAATGTATCATTGAACCAATTATTTGAACCTTTTGCTGGAACCTTTCGCTCGAACCTTTTTGAACCTTTGAACTGTTTTGAAGCAGAGTTCAATGGTTCAACGGTTCAATGGTTTGATGAAGTTTATTTTAAATCATTGAACCCCATCCTTGAACCATATATCATTAAACCTCAGTGTCGAACCATCCTTATAAATTATAGGAAATGCCTTCAAGTGTTTTGAATTGTTCCTTGTTCATTTTCTCGACTAAAAAACCCTTTGAAAATGAGAGATTTCTTTTTGCTGAAAAGACTTGGGTAATTGGATAACTTGATTGCTCAGAACATTTTTGAGAATGAAGGAAATCATTTTTTGGCCTGCAGGACCAAAATGGCTAACATGTTGACTACAAAAATGAGTGGCCGATTTTGGAGACAACATCAGGCTCCAGTTGGAGAACTTCCATCAGTTGTACTCTGAAACAATCGAAGGGAGTAGAATCTAGACTCTAAGTGCCTTCATCTATGCCATTGGGCCATGGAGTCAAGCCACCAAAAAAGAGAAAGATGCCAAAAAAATCAAATGAACAACACAAAACAAACAAATACTATACAAATGTACAACTAGACTTATCTGATACTTCAAAGATTGAAGTGCTTTAGATGCTACCCACTGCAAGGTAGTAAGAACAACATCCCATTTTGATATCTCAATAATAAACTATTATTTCCACTAAATTTATGGATGGTAAATGGACCTCTCCATGAGGAATCAAATTTTCTATGCATTCTCTTTGGTTCTCTCCTCTTGTCCCATAACAAGACTTGATCTCTAATCTGAAACTCGTGAATCCTTGCTTTATGGTCAAAAATTTTCTTTACCTAATTTTGATGTTCAGCAATACAGTCCACTACTATAGTTCATTGATCTTATAACTCAGTCAGACACATGATTCTTTTGTCATTAGAACTTTCAAAATTTGAATCTTCTACTACCTTTGCCAACTTCAATGCTGGTAACTCTAAGGTAATAGGTATTTCTGCATTTAGATCATACAAAAGTTGAAATGGGGACATACCTATTTCCCCCTTAGGCATAATCTTGTCTGCCCATAAAGCATCAAACAATGCTTTATGCCAAGTCTTCTGATTGTCATCAACCAATTTCCTGATGATAGTAACTAGATTTTTGTTACTCGATTCTGCCTGGCCATTTCCTTGCGGATAATAGTCTAAGGAGTGGGAAAGAATAATTATATGATTGTATCAAAGTTTAGTAATATCTTGAGAAGAGAAACATGAGGCATTGTCTGCTATAATATTTTTTGGAACTCCAAAATGGGAAACAAAATTTTATTTCAAGAAATTACACACCACTTCTAAAGTGGCATGCTTGACTAGAATGGCTTCAACCCACTTAGTAAAATAATATGTTGTAGTGAGGATATAGTTATGTCCAGCACTTGAGGATAGGTTCACAGTGAAAATGAAGTCAATACCCCATTTTTTAAAAGGCTCTTCGATCACCACAGGCTTGAGGGGTAATGCGGCCAACTTAGATTTCCCAATGAACTGTTGACATAAATCACATCTACGTACCTAATTGTATGCATCTTGAAATAGAGCATAAAAATAATATCTAGCTCATAGAATTTTATGAGTATTCATAGGTGTGAAAAAATGTCCTCCACAAGCCAAGTTATGGAAGGACTCTAAAAGTTTACTTTGTTTCACTTTATCCACGCAGTGAAAAAATAACCCATCAAGGCTTCTTTTGTATAAACCATTGTCCCACAAAACATAGTTAGCAGCTCTCAACTTAACATTTTTCTTTTATTTTTAAGACAAATGTGTAGGACACTCACCATAAGTAATAAAATGAGCAATATTAGAATACCACTCATTAGTAGTAGTAATAAAAAGAATTGTTGGCATGTCATCAGTCATTGCCTCTTCATGTCTTATTTCTTCTGATACATTTTTAGTAATTAATCGACAAAGACCTCTTCCCCACACTAACTTAGTAGGCTTGATATCAAGATCAAACTCTAGAATTTTGGCAATCCAATTACCCCTTTTTATACCAAACTTTTCTTGAGTTAAAATAGCCTTCACTATAGTATCAGGCACCAAAACAACAGTGTACGAATTCAGGATATAGAACCAAAAATATTTTATCGCCTTAACCATTGCATAAGCATGCTTCTCCATAATTGAATACTTTAATTGATGATCTTTGAGAGGTTATCTCATAAATGATATGTGAAAATACACACCTTCTTTGTCTTGCTAAACCAAAATGGCTGAAAGTGTGTGCTCAGAAGCATAACTGTATACCATGAAGTCTTTGGTATAATCTAGACAAACTAGGATCGAGGCATGAGTAATAGCCTTCTTGATAGCTTCGAATGCTACTATGCCTTTTGCAGTCCATCAAAAACTAGCTTTATCCTTCATCATGTCGACAATGTGGCAAGTTTTTTTGCAAATTTTGGGATGAACCTTCATAGAAAATTCACCTTTTCAAAGAAAGAATGGACTGCAGACTTACTAGTAGGCAGAGAAAGATTTTGGATAGATCTGACTCTTTCTTAGTTGATTTTTATACCTTCTTGGGATACAATGTGGCCAATAAGTTTACCTTCTATAACCCCAAAAATTGACTTCTTAGGATTAAGAGAAAGACCATTTTGCTGATAGCATTCCATCACTTGTTGTAAATGATGCATATGATCAGGACGATGCTTGGAGAAGACAGTTAAGTTATCAAGATATACCATGATGAACTTCCCTAATTCATGTTTGAAGGTAAGGTCCATTGCTCTCTATAATGTGGCACCAGCATTAATCAAATTAAAAGGCATTCTGTGATATGCAAATGTGCCCCAAGCTGTAGTGAAAGTAGTTTTGTGTTGATATACTTCATCAACTTCTACTTGATTATACCTAGAAAAACCATCTAACATTGATAACATCTCTGAGCCAGTTACTATTTGCAACACTTGATCCATGATAGGTAGAGGGTAGTCCTTTAGAGAAGACTGATTGAGATTCTTGAAATCCACACATATACAAATTTCTCCATTCTTTTTCCTTACAGGAACTATGTTGGCGATTCAGGTGGAATAGTGAATTAGAAAAATTATCCTAGCAGTCAACATCTTCTAGATCTCTAAAAGGATAGTACCTGATATCTTGGGATTGTATTGCCTTTGCTTCTACTTGTGAGGCAATGACCCAGTCTTGAGAGGAATTTCATGTCGAATTTCTTTAGGCCTGAAGGATTTTAGGTCATCATAGGAATATAATAAAACATCAATGTAACAGTGAAGAAGAGTGACAAATTTGAGCTTTTCGTTGATAGTGCAACATTTCTCAATGTTGACTATTTTGAGATTTTCTTTGGTACTCAGATTTACTTGATCGAACTCTTTGGATGAACTTGAATTCATTGGTTGCTGCTTGATACACCTGTCATGCTTATCAAATAGTTTCTCAAGAAAAACCAAACCTTTTGGGATTTTATTCCCTTTGAGTTGAAGAAACTCTTCGCTAGTTCGTGAACTTGTTTTGGGAATTGATTCCCATGTTGGAGAGGTACTACCTTCAAAATAAAGCTCCTTAAAACCATCCATCTTTTCCAAAAAAGTGAAAAATTGATTATCACCATTCAACACCTACCAATGGTTGGCATTATCAAGTACACTTGGTCAAAAGACCAACTCAATAGTGTACTTGTTCCCTTTAAAATCTTTATGAGGAACCATGAGGGTTACAGAGACAACCAATAAATCTGCATGATCATTAAACTCTCTAGGCACCGCAAAAATACTAAAAGCATCAAAACTTTCAATACAATCCCATACAAGATTGCGATAATGTCGCAATCTTTCATTTTTGGTTTGATACAAATTTCTTACCTGACAAACCACTAATTCAACATCTCCTCGGGCATGAAGAATCTTAACACCTTTAACATGAGAAAACTTCAATCCAAGCAATAAATATTCATACTCAACAGTGTTGTTGGTATTGTTAAACTGCAACTTATATGAAAAGGGGAAAATATCTCCTTGTAGAGATATCAAAACAATTTCAGCTCAAGAATCGGTAGAAGAGCTGCTGCCTTCAAATTCTAGAATCCAGACATCATTAGAATCTGATCTTCTTAAAGATTTCTCTTCACTAGGGAGGGAAGATCTTTTTTCACTTGAACTTTGCTCAACCAATTCTTCTAATTTTTTGTCTGAATTCTTTGAATTGTCACCCAATGAACTTTCATCTGATGAAATAAACATCTTTAGTGGACAGAAAGTAATTACCCATTACTGAGAATTCAAACAAAATTTGAGCTTCAAGGTTTGATGTTTGGGTGATAATATATTTTGTCTCCTTCTCAGAAAGCAACTTTTGCACGATGCCCTTAACATGTATCCTTGCTTCAGATAGATCCATATTCAACTCTCCACCTACATCCTTATGAAAATTACGTCTGAGCAGAATGCCATAGGAAGCTAGAACATTGGCCACTAAGACTGTCATCTTAATCCTCTTATCTGAAAAAGCCACAAATGCAAATTGGGTATCTTTCATTTGAATCAAAAGTGGCACTTTCTTGTTTTCCATAGAGAAACATCTCCCAAAAATTTTAGTTAAGGTAAGACTGAGAGAGTCTGCTACCTTGGTGGGCATAACATTGTCAGAGGCTCCAGAGTCTATTATACAATTGCTCAACTTATGACCATTAATCAAAAGGAAAACATAGAAATGTTCTATTTTTCCAGGAGCAATAGGAGGAGTAATGACAAGATTATTTTGGGTGGCTTTGTTCTTTGGGGGATTATGAGTCACTTTTGAAGAATCTTGTTCTGTAGGGATGGTTTTGCTTTTAATGCATTCAGTCAACCTATCCAACTGCTTAGGGATGGCTTGTAAGTATTCAAACTCAGACATTTGGATCTTGGTCTTCCTAGTATGATCAATTATGTCAAATAACTTAAATGAACTAGAAACAAAAGAAGGAAGTCCATCATTTTGGGTTTTATCGGGTGTGGGACTGGTCTGAGAAATAGAAGTAGAAGGTATAGGGTTGTTTGAGGTACTTACTTTTATATTGATCACCAAGTCCTTTGATTGGAAAGGCAGTGAAGTCCCCCATTTAGTAATTGAAATTACTAGCTGAGCTTCTTCTCCTGCTTTTCTCTTATCAGCTTGTTGAGTTGACTACTTTTGGGACCTAGTAAAAATAGCATATGATCCATCAAACACTTCTCCCTTTCTTCTAGCTTCATCTTGGTAATTTAGAAAACCAATCTTGGAGTCGCCAGCTAATTCTTCTTCTCCTTCTACAAAGAGATTAGCATCATATTCTTGGTCCAACTCAGGTTGGAAAGAGAAATCATGTTCAACTTCATGATAACCAACTATTGAGTTAGCCGGTGCTGCTTTAATGGCAAGCTTTCCCTATGCAGGAGGAAGGCGATTGGGTTTCCCTTGATTCTTAGCAGCATTGCTTTGATATGAATAGTTAGGTAATGTCTTCCTTGGTATATCTTAATAAGGAGGAGTAGACATTCCTTGGGCCATTTGCCTTTTCAGAGCTAACAACTCATTTGCTAATTTTTACACCATAGGATCAATGGTGCTTGTAGAAGAATTTTCAGGAGGTGAAGAAAATTTATTTTGATTAGGATCTCTTCTTATCTTACCTAAAAGGATAAGATCATCTTCTACCTTGATAGCCAAAATATGAGCTGCAAAAAGATCTATATGGCCAGCCTGCCTCAATAGAAAACTCGCTTTGGGAAGTTGAGAATTGTTGAAGAAGCACTTGAGATTTTTTGGTGTTGGCTGAGTAATTGTAGGAATCCTGTTTCTTAGCTTATCAAATTTAGTAATGAAGTCTCGCATAGGCTCATGAGACTCCTTCTTCATTTGCGTAAGCTGAGCCAACAAGGCATGTGCATCTTTTGTGGGTTTAAACCTAACCTCAAACATGGCTTGGAGAGTGTTCTAGTTTGTTATAGTCTGAGCTTGAAGATGATAAAAACTAATATGTCGTAGCACTTTGCAATGTTTCTATGAACAATCTTAGTGCTATATCTTCATATTCAATGCCTATCACACCACATGATATGCAAAAAGCTATAATATGCTCATTAGAATGAACTTTCCCATCACCATAGAACTTGGGAAAATTCTTTCTTGAACTATGAGTTAGTTCATGTAAAGGTGGGGCTAGATTTAGGGAGCCAAAGGTGTTACTCCAAGGGACTTGGGCTGCCATGATATGATGATTGAAAGGAAGGATAACAAACCTTTGTGGAGTATGTATAGACAAAGCTATGCTAGCAGAGAAAAGAGAAGATTCACCTGGTATTAGAGACCTGACATTGGTAGGAGGAAAACTTATGGTTCACTAAAGGCGAGCTCATGGAGGAGAAAGATCAAAATGATTTTGTTGTACAAACTCAAATACAGGATCAACAATACCTTGAGCTCTCTGGCTTTGCATATACTGTGGATTTGTTAGATTGTAGAATGAAAAAGAACTAGGCTTTAACTTGCACGTTCTTCTCCAGTAGAGTCACTAAAAAGATGTTGGGTAAATATTTTGTCTTCAACTAATTGAAGACAAAATTGTTATATTAGTCATAGCATAATAAGATAAATCTCTCCTCTCAGCAAGGGGAGGCTCCCTATAAAGTATTATAAACTAAACCTATACTAAATACTAACTGGAGGGTAGAATCACACCATCCATTTCTCTTTTTTCAGAAATGATGTTCACAAAATAGAGGAAAAATCTTGTGTAATAACTAAATTCATTTCTCTTTTTTTAGAAATGATGTTCATAAAACAATAGGAAAACTTCTCGGGTGATAACTGGGTCCACAAGAAACCCATGAAATCATAAAGTCTTTTGTTGCTTCTCTTACTGATTAAGTATATAAGACATCGTAGAATAAAGTATAGCCCAAAGTCTCCATCGCAAACTACAACAAAGTATATGATCACAAAAGATAAAAGTAGTTCAAAGCTTTTCCAATATCTTTTGTGTTGAAATGCAAAATACACAAGCTAAAGACAATTATAGTAGCACAAAGTCTCCACAATCAACTTTAGGACATCTTTCAAATTATTTTCACTTGCTCTGCTTATTTGATCAAGCAGATAAGACTGTATTTAGGAAAAATATATAAGAATAATTTCTTACATAACATAAGTTATTTCAACACAAAGTTTGAAAGGTCACTTACTTTCTCATTCACCTGATAAAATATAATTAACAATCTAAGCTCAAAGTCTCAAAAATGCCTTTCAATTTAGGCAGAGTTTTGCTTCTAATAACTAAGAGATCTCCTTCATTCAAAATGAGAGATTACAATATATAGCATCTAAAGAAAGACTTTGGCGCTTGTTTTCACAAAATGGCCCATGCTGTATTGAATGCATTGGAAAGAGGAAGCTATGTGTAGGGGCCATGCTAAAATAGGTTACCAGTCCTAACTTTGGCATTTAACTCATATCAAATGTCTTCTCCAAAGCATGGGTTTCCTAATCCTCTAAAAGGCAAGGCTGCTCCTCTTTATGATACTTACACGACTATCCACTCATCTTTACTCAAACAAAGAAAAATAAGCCACACTATTGAATGCTTGCACTCTCTGATATCCACCTGGTGGACTATTCCACCCACTGGAATAACTCTTCCACTAACACTTCTGGATTCTCTATTTGATTCCCTCTTTCCTTGCTATATTTTATCTCTTCCTACTAGTTTGAGCTCTCAGGAATATCTTCTCACCTTTTGTTGGCTTCTTCGGCTCCTTTCTCAACAGATCACTGAGTTTATCCTTTGGTATATGTTATTTGAAAATCAAGGGTTATTCCATTATCCTAAATTTGATGTCTATGGGGATGTCACCAGTCACTTAAACCATTTTGAACCTTGAACCATCTTTTTAGAGTTTATCAGTTCAATGGTTCAACGATTCGGTGGCTTAATATTTTATGTTTTGCAAAGGGTCATGTTTGCTCAGTCTTCTTATGAATTCAATTCAATGTATCGTTGAACGTTTCACTGGAACCTTCCACTTAAACCTTTTTGAAATGTATTGAACCTTTGAACCATTTTGAAGCAGAGTTCAATGGTTCAACGGTTCAATGGTTTGGCACTATTTATTTTAAATCATTAAACCCTGTTGTTGAACCATATATCATTGAACCTCAGCATCGAACCATCCTTATCAATTTTAGGAAATGCCTTCAAGTGTTTTGAATTGTTCCTTGTTCATTTTTTTGACTGAAAAACCCTTTGAAAATGAGAGATTTCCTTTTGTCAAAAAGACTTGGGTAATTAGATAACTTGACTGCTCAGAACATTTTTGAGAAGGAAGGAAACCATTTTTTGGCTTGCAGGACCAAAATGGTTAACATGTTGACTAAAAAAATGAGTGGCTGATTTTGGGGACAGCAATTTTGATGTTATTAGTTGAAGAAAAATGGGGATTGCTGAATTGATTAGGAGGAGAATCTTGTTCTGAAGATTGGTTAGGAAAAATAGCTTGAATGGTGTGGATGATATCATAGGAGTCTGTGATACCATCATTGGTAGCATGATGATTATTGTTCTTTAGTAACATGTGAGTACTCATAGAAGGTTGGGATGGCTCAAATTGATGCATAAGGAAATATTAATATTTAGCCTGGTCAATAGCCTCCTCCAAGGTATGTAAAAAGAGAGTCCAAACCTGATATTGTAACTTAGGAAAAAGAGCATTAGTAAAGAGATGGAAAAGGTTATCATCAACCATGTTATGTTCATATTTATTGGATAATGTCTTCCATCATTTAATGAAATCTTGTGCAGTTTCAGTTTCAAGTTGCTTACACTTTCTAAAATGGTCCAAGGTATTCTCAAGAAGATCATTAGTTTGGAACACTTGGATTAGATCATTCACAAAATCTTCCAAACTAGTAATAGAATGAGTTTTAAGTTGGTTGTACTAATTTAAATCATCACTGTGAGATTTTTGGCTAATTGCTTGGTAGTAGCAAAGGTATTTAATTTGACCTAGTCTTTATATAGATTTACAAATGTTTTTAAATAAAGAGTAGGATCAATTGATCCATTTTAATAAATGGTGATACCTCCTATGTTGATATTATTAATTTGAGATGTAAGAGGTTCATTTTGAAGCTAATTGATTATCTTGTTGATAAGAGGAGATTGAGGGATAAGATTACCATGGGCCTCCTAAAGAGGAGGTGGGGGAAGATTTTGATTATGTGTGCCCCATGGCATCTATTGAGGTTGGGTTTGAAGATGGATAAGGTGATTTTGCATTTGCATAGTTTTATTTGCATTGTTATCTTGAAAAACATGCATTTGATTCAGAGTTTGTAATAGGAGTTTATGTGTTTAGGTTAAATTATTGACATTTTTTTAAGCATTAGAATTAGAAGTAGTGTCTTAGGTACCAATATGGGTGTTAGTAGAAGCTTGAAAAGAGTTTTTGGAATATGAGGCACTAGTGGCAGAATTTACTTGTGTGGCAAAATATGGACTAGTAAAGGGATGAGAAGAGTTAGCACTAAAAGCATTATTATCATGGGTAAAAAATGATGCAATAGTGGAAGAATTGAGAAAAGTGGGTCTTAGAAGAGTCCCACTAAATGTAGAACTTACCATGTTAGTAGAGATACTACGCATGGAGGTAGAGGAAGTCAAAGAGGAATAAGTCATGGTATAAGGAGTCAAAATAGATGGAAGAGACTGAGAAATAAATAAGCTATTATCCTAAAATCCATGTGAGAATGTGGGAGAAGGTGAATGAGGTTCTTCAGATTGACCACTAATCACAAGATGGTAAATGGTAGAAGGATCCTTTCCTTGATGTTGAGGAAATTTAGAGATAAAGAAGTGCATTTCATGGGTATACTTTAATTCAGGTTGATCTTCAAGTGAGAATAGAGGATTAGGAAGTGAAGAGGAATGAGGATGGGTCCTATAGTTTTTAGTGTGAATGGCTATATGAACATTACTTTCATCTAGAAGAGTATCCATAATCTATTTATGGGAGACCCTATGATGCTTGGTAAGACTCATCATATCCATTGAATTCAACTCAATGTTGTCTTCAAACAAGAAGTTCATGATGGAGAGGGATTAGGAAATACAAAGGTGATGCAAAAACAAAGAAATACCAATGGGTAGACAAGAGTATAGAGTAGACTAGGTTGACCTAGTGCTGGAAATAGGGACTAAAAACTAGGAAAATAAGGATACAGAGTTGATAGTGTCAACCTAGTACTGTGTCTTGGGAGTCAGAAAATAATAATGTGTTGACAAGGTCAATTCAATACTATTAGAAAGGGAAACCAATAATCTGTAAGAGACTATGTTGAACATAATGACAGTGTACTGAAATAGGAAAAAATTTGCAATTTAATATAAAGTAAGAAATGAAAGGAAACACACAATCAATTGGGTCAACGAGGATGATTTAATTGAGGCACACAACACAAAACCTTGCACCAACATTATCTAATGAAAGTCTTTTGTAATATAATATACAATTGAGCAAAGAACAAGAAATCAAATTGGAAAGTAAATGCTAACTAAGTGGTCATCCTAAATGTTGTTAGATTATTAGAATGTTAAATTTTAATTGTGATAAGAAGTTGGTTGAAAGTAGGGAAATAGACATCAATCTATGTATGGTTTCAAGATGTTTAGGTTGAAATGGATCTATGTTGGAAATGATACTAGCTTGGTTTGGGGCTTACCCCCTCAATTTACACATCATAATGATAAGGATGTTGGGTTCTTTGTAAATATATATCATTAACCATGTGTTTATATTTGGCCAAAAATACAAGTTAGTTTCCCCCTTGGTGATGAAATCCAAGTAGGTGGGCCTTGGGTAGACAAATGTTTATAGGCATTTTGAGATTATGTGATTTAGTAGTGTGTGCAAGAAAGACAAAAATAATAGAACTAAACGTTATATTAAAAACCCACCTAATTAAACTATGTGATCTATTCTAATCATGCAATCAACTGAAAGTGAAAATATGAAGTAATTACTAGCATATAAGTGTTAATTCTATTTGTAAAATATAGAACATTGTTGATTCAAACAATAGTGTATGTATACATTATAGTACAATGTCAATAGTATCACTACTATACTTTTGAAGTAAGGGTCTTTAAGAACTATGTCGACATGATCGACCTAGTCTTTCAAATAGAAGACAAAATACAGAATTAGGTCGATCAGGTCAACCTAGTTTGTTGTATAAGGGCAGTTTTAAAGACTATAAACTATGAAAAATAGAACTGTAATGAATAACATAAATGAAAAATAAAGAGAGAAAGGAACCTTGGTGGGTTGGAAGATGCAGAGGAAATTGAGATTGTTGTTGAAGTGACTTGATTATTACTTACAAATTCTACAAATTGTGTCGACTGGGTCAACCTAGTTATGTAGTTATTTGTTTTACTAAAGCATATGAACATGACTATACTAGCTTGGTTAACCTAGTATGTTTTCTAGAAGTTGTCTATAATACTATACTGGCCTAGTTGACCTAGTTTATTTGTTAGAAGTATGTAAGAGTACTATACCAGCCTGGTCAACCTAGTATGTTTTTTGAAAGTATTTAAGAGTATTATGTCAATCTATTCAACCCAGTAGACTATCTCTGATGAGGACCTACACATAAATAACAAAGTCATCTTGATGCAACTATGCTTTAAACCTATGTATATAAGTAAGAAACTATACCAACCTTGTCGATCTAGTATTGTAAATATAGAAAAATAATAAATAAAATGATAAATAATGAAAAACATGAAAGAAAACCTACAAGGGTTATATTCACATTGGGTTCACCAAAATATATGCAATTAGAACTGCATCAAGTCTATAAATTAATCCTGACTTAGAGAAGATAGAAACTACTTACACTTCTGATTAAGGATACATTAGATAATTAGGAACATGACCAATATGTGGATCCACTAGACCCAATTAGGGGATCTCTTTTCATAATAAACAATACTAGGGAAGGTTCCAAATCCTCCAATTAAGCACAATCACACAATAACCCTAAATAGGTCTTATGTTTTTATATTCACTAAACTAATAATAAGTAAATTAAAGTCTAATGTAGTGCTCACCAAAAATTGTGGCATAAAGTGGGGGGAAAGAAACAACCAAAGTAAACATGCATAGAAGACATATACTCACATCAATGTATATAAAATCCTAATGCATGGAAGATAAGTACAAATGCATATCTACCTACTCTTACAAAGGAGGAATAAAGTTAAGAATACTTACCTATGAAGATGAACCCATCGAGCCTCAATCTCTCCCTTGGCCAAGGTGCTTCACAAGAGGTTTTTATGGTATGTAAAGATGATAAGGATAAATAAGCTCTAGGCTACACAACCTATCAATGCATCCAAAAGACTTCACAAGATAAGATCCTTATCTCCAAAGAAAGTATGAAACCCTAAGCTTGTTCCTTAAGTAGAATTGTGGATAAACAAATGTGCAATGATATTTTATATATAGGTAGATTTAACTCTAATCCTTTCTAAAAGTTTTAGTCAATAGGGTTGACCTAGTAAACCTAGTACTGATAGGGATAAAAACTCACTAGGTTACAGGCTAGGTTAGCCAAGAGCTGACCTAGACCCTAAATGAATTTCACCCATAAGAGTACAAGGTTGATCTAGTCGACCAAGTACTATAAATATTCAAAAGGGGTTTTAGGTTAGGGAAAGGGAGATGAAAGGTATGTATTGACTAGGGGAGTGTGCAACAAAGAAGAACAAGCTTAGGGATATGGTTTTCAGGAGACAAATCTATAGATAACAAGTGGTAAAATGGATAAAATTATTACAAAGCACCAATGGTCCTCCCACTCCTTTCTTGGTGCACCCCTTAAGGTGTGCACTTAGAGAGATTGAGACTCGATGGGTTCCTACAAGATAAATAATGTCAATAAGTGATAAAAGTTTGAAAATACTATGTATATTTAGCATTAACCTCAGATATTATATTGTGTTCACATTTTGTACACCTTTATGGATTTTATGGATATAATATATATACATATATTTTTCAACATTGTAGTCTATTGAATTTTGTTAAAATTCATTGAAAATTTACATACAATTATGCTAATATATTATTCAATAATTTGTTCTAATTTTTAATATATTTCATTTTCACAAACCTAGTCAGAAATGTAGGTTGATTGTCAAAAATAATACAAGGTTGACATAGCTGACATAGTTATGTAAACTGTCAAAAGGGGATTCAGGCTACGAAAAGGCTAATAAAGGTGGAAAATGACTAGATGAGGGTAAAATAGAGAATAAAAATATTAGGAGATTGGTTTTCAGGAGATAAATGTGTATATAACAAGTGGAAAAAGGGACAATAATCCTAGAAGCTCCAATGGTCTGTCCACCCCTTTCTTGGTGCACACTTTAAGGTGTGCACTCAAAAAGATTAAGATTTGATAGGTTCTTACAAGATAAAGAGCATCAATATGTGATAAAAGTTTGAAAATATTATGTGTATACATATGACCCACTCAAAGCTCATCATGTGTCATGTGAGTACAACATGAGATGGTGCTTCGGTAATAAAACATGATGACACATAACGTTGATGCTAAGTAAATTGTAATAAAGAGAAAATAAGATAAATGAAAGGATAGAATTGAAAAACACATAACTTTACTTACCTTAGTATTGTACAAAAGAATGATATTGAGAAATAAGTGAAGGTATCTAATGTGAAGAATATTAGGTGAACCTATAGATATTAGTTCAAAAAAGAGCAACAAATTGAAATGTTTGGAATATAGGCATATAGTAGTGAAAAATGAATTAGTAGAGACAAAGATATGAGTGTTTTAGGAAAATTAGAAAATTAAGATTGTTTAAGGCAATGTTAGAATAAAAATATTGAGGGAAAATGATTGACAAAATGATTTCAAATGAATGACAAATGATTGTAGAACATAATAAATTACATTGGAAAGCATGCAAAACATAAATGGCAAAAAGGAATGTAGAACATACTAAATCATGATGGGAAGTATGTAAAACATAAATGATAAAAATGAATGCATAATATATTAAATCACATTGGAAAGTATGTAAAACATAAATGACAAATGGAATATCAATGCAAGAAAACTTAAACAAAGATATGTAAGTGACAAGTAACCCCATGTAAGATAAGCATGTCAAATCAAACATAAAAAACATGAATGACTGGAAATGAAATGTAATTCAAGATGTGAGACAAACATGTCAAATGAAGGTGAAAAAAGCATAAATAAAATAAAATGAAATGTAAGTTAAGATGTAAGACAAACATGAAGAAGCAATACATAAAGAGAAATATGTAAGAATGTTGAATGTCATGTAAGATAAGTGAAGTCCGCAAAAATCAAACAAGAATATGATGAAGAAATGAAAATTAAAAGCTCTAAATGATGAAAACTCAAACTTAGTACTTATTTTGAGATATAATGTAAAAAAATACAACCACCTAATGACATGACTAGCATGACAATGAGATGGTGAGGTAAACACATGGTGTAAGGGTGTTTGTGAGGAAGGCATGGTCTTATCTAAGGTCTTACAATGCAACTCACAAACTATAAACCAAGATTTGTAATAAGGTAGATGTGATCAAGGATGTGTTCAATTAAAATCAATATCCAACAAGGAGAATATAAGAAAAATGTGATGTAAATAAGGAATGTGAGGTGCGACATGGGTGATGTGAACATCCTTAGTAAGAATGAGACACACTAGGCAATTGAGAAAGGATAAGAACTATCAACACCAAGGACTTGGGACATTTTGATTAATGAACACAAATATTGGTCTAATAATTAAAGTATATATATCATCTCATGAATGCTATATGCATGAAAAGTAAAATGGACCTACCTTACCACAACATGTTCCCCGTTCCTCAAGACCCCTTATAGAGTCGTCAATCTACTACGAAGATTGGGTACTTACATGAGAAAGTAGGTAGCATTAAAATATTTTTTTATTCTCCTTTTCTAATCTATTATCCTATCACTCTCTAATGGACCTCAACTCTATTGTGAGGCTAACTATGGAGTTTGATCTTAGACTAAAAGAAGGAGATGTGCTTAGAATCATGTCTTTTAGTGTGTTTTGAATTTTGGAATTATTAATGTTGCCTTTTGGATCATTGCCTTTTATTTGCATTTTATGATTTGGATTTTAACTTGTTTTGGATTTTTCTATTCCTCCTCCATACAAATTTAGAGAACCAAACATGGGTGTTAAATATGAAAAATACAAGAGATCTTACACTTGGTTACTAGAGAAAAGGACCTCAAGACCAAAGTGTCTAAGAAATCCTAGACTTGGCCACAAGTGTTCAATCTTAAAATTGATAAATGTGAGCCTCAAATGAAAGGAAATAAGGGAAATATGGGGATCATGAGAGATTTTCCCATGTAATAAGTAATAGAATGATGAATATGATCATAGCTAATCATAAGGAGGTAAAATAGTGTTATAAAAGAGATGGGGCTATACTTATGATAGTCGTGTCCCTAGAGAAGCCATACTACCCTAAAATAGATCTATCATAAGCACCAATGGAAGTAGTAGTCATCCCAAAAAGTGGTTTTAAAGATGTTTTAATTTGGTAATTTTTTAGGAAGGCCAGGTCATATCCATGGTCTTACACTGAAACTCACAAGGTGAACACCAATGAGGTGAATTCTAAATAATGAAGAAAATGATCATAAGGCTACTAAGGCAAAAAATGACATTAAAAAGACAAAAATGAAAAAGATACATAAGAACCAAAATGAAAATAAATGGCAAATGTAATGTGTAAGAAAACCAAAGAACATAAAGGAAAATAATGATGCTAGTAAAGTAAAACTAAAAGAAGTAAAATGCACAAAAACAAAGAAACATGAAAAAAAATAACAAGTAAGATCTATGCTAATGTTTGTATCAAAGATGAGCATGTGAGATACAAGTCCATAAGTCTCAGAAGGTTTCTTAAAGCTAAATGTGTTTGTTATTATGCATTTGAGAATAAGAGTGGGCATCGTAAGATGCCCCAATGGGTAAGTGGATGTAGGGATGGGAATCACAAGATGCCCCAAAGTCTGAAGGGACATGTGGATGGGCATCACAAGATGCCTTAACATATGAGTTGGAGTAAGGTAACATTGAACCATTAAAATGATTTGCATTGGCTTGGTAGGTGCATTTGAAGATAGGTAAATGTGTTGGTTTGTTAGATTTTAAGAAGGTTAAATGTGACATAGGATGTGTAGGAGAGGTATTAAGAGGGAAAGGAGGTAAAGGAGGTAAAGGAGGACCATGTATGATATTCTTTGGAATAGGCATTTAAACTAGGTGCTCCTTTGATTCATATGATCTAAGAGGTTGAGGTGTAACGGATGAAATGATATATTTAAAGTTGTTCATGTTAGCTATATGTTCCTTATTAGTGTAGGAAGAAGGATCAACTATGGTTTGAACAACATTAGCGGATGAGGTGTAGGTATGGGATAATTATTATTGATCATTAGGTAGTTGATGTGATTATGGTTCTTGAGATTGAAGTTGAGAAGCTTGAAGATAGTCTTCATAACATTATTTTGCTAGAGTATCAAGATTGAAATATGGACCAAACAAGGAAGAAAGAAGAAATCGGTGAAGATCACAACAAGACTCATGAGAATGACCTATAGTATCATGCCACCAAAAAAAATTATCGATATTTTACCATTTTGGAGGAGGTTTAGAAGGATCAAATCTCATGGATTTAGAGGGTGGCAATTTCTTCTAAAATTGTTTTAGACTCAAGGGAGGGTGGGTTGGGTTAAAATTGGTTGAATTGGATGCTTCATTTTGAGTTTGGGTAGGCTTGGATGAATCAATGTTATGAGAAAATGATTATAAAAGTTCTTTAGTAGTTATTTGAGGTGTTTCAAATTGATTCATAAGAAAGTCTTGCATGTTTACTTGGTTTAAGGCTTCTTCTAAAGTTTTAGGTGAAAAGATACAAACTTTGTATTGAAGGTGAGCTTTAAGAGTAGTAACAAATAGTTTTAAAAGAGTATCATCATTCATGTTATGGTCTACTTTATGAGTGAGAGACTTCCATCATTTGATGAAAGTATAAGCATATTCATTAAGAAGTTGCTTGGCATTGATGAAATGGTTAAGCTAATTTTCAAGAAGGTCATCATGTTGGAATTCCTTCACTAGAGCATTGACTAAATCCTCTAGTTGTGAGATGGAATGTCTAGGAAGTTGGTTGTATCATTCAAGAGAATAACCAACAAAGGTTTTGGATAAGATCTTGGTGGTAACAAAGGTTTTAATTTGGACCCATTCTATATAGAGATTACCAAAAGATTTAAGAAAGATAGTAGGGTCCTTAGTCCTATTATATGTGGTAGTTGGAGAAATGTTTCCAATATATATGGATGCAATGAATGGGGCTAAAGTTTTATTTTGAAGATGTTGAAGCATTTTGTTATTAATTAAAGGTTGAGGGATGATATTCCCATTGGCAAAAGTTGGAGAAATGTTTCCAATATATATGGATGCAATGAATGGGGCTAAAGTTTCATTTTGAAGATGTTGAAGTATTTTGTTATTCATTGAAGGTTGAGGGATGATATTCCCATTGGCATATCTAATAGGAGGAGGGATAAAATTTTGATTTGGTTTAGACATGATGACTTGAGGTGGTTGACTAGTCATGTGTAATAAATGTTGTTGCATGTTCATCATTTGAGAATGATTAGTTGTTTGCATGATGTTCTTTTATTGAACTATTTGAGCAAGAATTTGAATTGTGTCAATTTACAAATTTTAAGGTGGGGTATTAGTGTTGTTAGGAAGAGGATTTTTAGTGTTGGTGGGAGGAGAATTATTTGTAGGTGGAGGATTACCAATATTAGTGTTAGTTGTCTTAAGTGTGGTAGAAAAAGGAAGCTTGGTAAAATTGCCATTCTTGGTAGGAGTGTAAATAGTATTATCATCAAGGTTTTTGAATAATTAAGAATCATCTAAATTATCAAATTGAGTTATTTCAACCATGTTACTTTGGGAAGTGATAAGGATTGGTGATCTTGTTATGGGCGTAACAAGAGGATTGTGAAAATTGGTTGTAAGAGGTAGAACGTAATGTGAGTTTCCAACATTTGATGTAGATGGGTTAATGAGTTTACAACTTCTAGGTTTAGAAGGTGTAAAAGTGGTATAAGGTATACGATTGTCATGGTTTGGGATTTGTCTAATAGGATTCTATAGATCTAATATATGATATGGGGTAGATCGAGATTGATAAAATTTGAACCATGTGGTGAAGAGTTGCACCATAAAGAGTTATCTTTTATGGTGGATAGGCAGGGTAGGTGAGAACAACCCATGTACATTTGGAATGGGTTGAGACTATCAAGAAAGAATTTGATAAGAGGCTTCATGATGTCAAGCAGGAGTGGATATCAAAAAGCTAGTAGAAAAAATAGGGACAAAAATAGCCAAAAAGAGGGACAGCGTTGAATGATACTAAGTAGACATAGTTGACCTAGTATGTTAGGGAGATAGTTATGAATGATACTAAGTTGACATAGTCAACTTAGTATGCTAAGGAGATAGTTATGAAGGATACTAAGTCAACATAATTGATTTAGTATGTTACATACATAGTTTTGAATGATATTAATGCTAAGGACATATTTTTGAATGACATTAAGTCGACACAATTGACTTAGTATGCTTGGGAGATAGGTAAATCAATTTGTAAGAGATTGTATCGATAGAGACAAAAGTGTTATGAAAATAACAAAAAAATTGAAATGTAATTTGAAATCAAGAAATGGAAGGAAGCACACAATCAATTGGGTCAATTAGGATGATCCAATTGAGGCATATAACAAAATCTTACACCAACATTAGCCAATGTAAGTTATTACAATACAACATACAATTGAGCAAAGAGCAAGCAATCAACTTAGAAAGTAAATGCTAAGTAAGCAATCATCCTGAATGTTATAAGATTATTAAAGTATGATTTCAGATGTGATAGGAAGTTGGTTATAAGGAATGAACTAGAAAGTAATCTATGGATGGTTTCAAAAAATTTAGGATAAAAGGGATCTGTGTTGGTAATGGTATTGGCTTGATATTGGGGCCTACCCCCTCACTTCACACACTACAACAATAAAGGTGTCAGATGATTTTATAATATATACCATTAACCACGTGTTTAAACTTGGCTAAAAAACTAAGTCAACTTCCCACTTAGTGATGAAATCCAAGTAGATAGGCATTGGATGGACAATTGTTTAAATGTGTTTTAAGATTATGTGATTGGTAGTGTGTATAAAAAAATAGTGCAACTAAATGGTATTTTTAAAAACCACCTAATTAGACTATGTGATCTATTATAAGCATGCAAACAACTAAAAGTGAAAGTGAGAGCCAAATACTAGCATTTAAGTGTTAATTCCATGTTTGAAACATGGTACAATGTCAATTCAGATGACAGTGTAAGCAGATATTATAGAATAGAGTCAACAATGTTGTTATTGCACTAATGAAGAAAGAGTCTATAAAAGAACTATATTGATAGTGTTGACCTAGTTTTTCAGATAGAAGATAGAATACATAACCAATTCGATAGAGTAGAACTAGTTTATTGTATAGGGGTAATTTTAAAGATTACAAATTGTAAAAAAATAGAACTTTAATGAATAACAAAAATGAAAGAGAAATAAATAAAGGAACCTTGGTGGGTTGGAAGATGCTTATAATTACAAAAAAATTGTTTAAGCTACTTGAAAGTTCTCTCAACTACGTCAATAGGGTTGACCTAGTTCTGTGAAACCCTATTGCTAAAGCCTATAAAAATAACTAAGTCAATAGTGTCAACATAGTTTGTTATCTAGATGCTAACTATAAGACTAAGTTAATAGTGTTGACCTAATTTGTCAATAGGATCGACTTAGTTTGTTATTTGGAAGTTGAAGAAGAATATTGTGTCAACTTGTTTGATCTAGTAACCTATATCTAATGATGACCTACACATATATAATAGATTTGTATTGATGTGCATGTTTGTTAAACTTATGCATAGAAGTTAGAACTATACCAACAGTGTCAACCCAATATCGCATATATAGAAAAATAATAAATAAAATGATAAAATAATGGAAAAATATGAAATAAAACTTTCAAAGGTTAGATTCATGTTAGATTCACTAAAATGTATGCAATCAAAAATGGATCATGTCTATAAATCAATCCTAACTTGAAGAAGATAGATCATACCCTACACTTTTGATTGGGGACGCATTAGATAATCGAGAAAATGACCAATATGAGGATCTGCCAGACCCAATTAGGGGATCTCTTATCATAATACACAATGCTAGGGAGAGTTCCAAATCCTCCAGTATAGAATAATTTCACAATAACCCTAAAAGAGTCTTATATTTTTATATATCTCACTAAACTAATAACAAGTAAAGTAAAATCTAATCTATTGCTCACCAAAGCTTGTGGCACAAAGTGGGGGTTAGAAAAAATCAAATTAAACATACATAAGAGACATATATTCACGTCAATGTATATAGAATCCTAATGCATAGAAGATAAGTACGAATGCATATCTATCTACTCTTACAAAAGAGGAACAAAGTTAAGAATACTTACCTTTGAAGATAAACCTACCAAGCCTCAACTTATCCCTTCGTCAAGGTGCTTCGCAAAAGGTTGTTGTGGTATGTAAGGATGACAAAGACAAATAATCTCTAGGATATATAACCTATCAATGCATCCAAAAGACTTCGCCACAATACAAGATCCATATCTCTAAATAAAGTATGAAACCCAAAGCTTACTCCTCAAGAAGAATGGAGGATAAGCAGTTGCATAATAACTCTTACTTTTTCTCTTCTCTAAATAGTGGTGAAATGATCTTGTATATATAGGTGGATTTAACCCTAATCTCTTCCAATAAATTTATTCAATAGGGTCGACCTAGTACTATTTTTGATAATGAACCATGCTAAAAATAAACTAAGTCAAAGATGTAGGTTGATTGTCAAAAACAATATAGGGTCAACACAGCCGACATAGTTATGTAAACTGTCAAAAGGGGATTCAGGTTAGGGAAAGGCTAATGAACGTGGAAAATGACTAGAGGAAGGTATAATAAATAATAATAAGATTATGGGAATGGTTTTTAGGAGACAATTGTGTAGATAACAAGTGGTAAAAGGAACAACAATCCTAGGAAACACCAATGGTCTACCCACCCCTTTCTCAGTGTACCCCTTAAGGCATGCACTTAGAGAGATTGAGACTCGATGGGTTCCTACAAGATAAAGGGCATATGTAAGTGATAAAATATTGAAAATATTATGTGTATACATAATCAATATAAATATTAAAAGAAGACAAACATTCTTCACTCATATCCCTTATTAGCTTTAGATATTTGTTTGGATATGGGATCAACATGGTAAGACTATTTGATTTCTTAGTGTGACATTATATTTTCAACCTATCCAAGCTTCCTATTATGAAAGTATTGTTGACCATTTTTGGCCCTGCAGGCCCAAAAAATCAGTCCTCCCTTTTGTTTCCTTGTTGTCCCAGTCTTTGATGTTTTCACCTTGCTGCAATTGTGGTTTTTTCCTTTGCAATAGTCCTAGTCTTATAAAGAGTTGAGAGATCCAAGACTTGTAGATTTTTTGGTTCAATATGGAGCTTATTTCACTTTGAGCGATTACCTTACATAGGCCTTTTAGGCAAAGGGAATGGGTCGGTTCCAAAGGGATGCAAGTCTTTCAGCAGGCTCCAAAGGCAAAGTGCCCTTGCAGAAAGCAGCGAGCACCTTCAGGAAAATGAACAAGGTGGAAAAGAGGTTCAAGTGGTAGGTTCAAATAGTAGGTTCAATGATGCATTAAATTTATAAGGAAACTAAGTGAACCCGACTCTTTACAAAATAGAGTATTGAACCGTTGAACTGTTGAACTCCAAAAAATGGTTCAAATTCAATCGAAAGTTCAAAGTCATAGCTAAAAAAGCCCAAAATGGCCTACATAATTCACAAAGGGGAAATATATTTTCTTCAGAGGACACTTTGGTCTGTGACAGAACCAAATCAAAAGTTACGAAGGGGTTGTTCAAGACCTAAAGTACCTTTGCGGAGGGTAGAGTTTCCTTCAAAAAAGAAAGACCAAGGCAAAGAATTCCTTCATAATTTCTATCCAAAGGAAATTCATAAGGAAAGGAGCAAAGGATTTCTTCGGACAAAATGTCCCAAGAAAATCCATGTTGAACCAAGTGTGAAATCCTTCGGACATTTTGTCCTAATAAATTTACTAAGGAAAAGACCAAGAAGAAATGATGAAAGTTGAAGGCACATTTCCTTCGAGAAAAATGTCTGAAGGAATTCCTTCAGACATTTTGTCTGAAGGATTTGAGGAGACAAGGTAGCCCGAAGGAGCCCAAAGGGCAATTGCCCTTGCAGGGGACTCTCAGCTGCCAAAAGGGGGACCTTTCTCCAAGCCCCGAAGGGACACCTTCCCTTCAGGAGGGTTCAATGACAAAATCTTGAAGGAAAGTGAAGCCGAAGGAATTACTAAAGGGATGACAGGCCCGTAGATGTCAAATTTTGGATGATGGAATAGCCGTTGGCTTTCAAATGGTGATGGATGTGTGAACGTCAACTTTGTGGCAATGAAATAACCATTGATCTTTAAATGATTAAGCATGAATCCAAAGGAATTCAAAGGGATTAAGGCCAAAAGGAAGGGACCATTGAGTACAGAGCTTAAAGAGCCAAAAGATTGATAGAAGATAGTCTCGAGGGCTGAAAGAGCCAGAAAAAAACAAGAGCTAGGAAAAGACAAAGCCAAGAGTGAACTCAGTGACCCATCAACAAAAGGGCTCAAAGAGCCAAGCACAGAAGTAGACAAAACAATCCAGGTGGCATAAGAAGCATCGATAGAAGAGTTATTACAGCGGGTGGAACAGTCCCTATGAAATGGTCATCAAGGAGCGCAAACAGTGAATGGTGTAGCCTATTTTTCCTTATTTTGTATTAATGAGCAGATAACTATGTGAATATCTTTAAGAAGTGGTCTTGTTAGTAGACAAAGGGGCACAACCCATGCTTTCACAATAATGTTTGATATAACTTTAAATGCCAAAGTCAAGACTAGAAATTGACACAGCATGTTCTTTTAGTGACTTCCTCTTCCCAATGTTTTCAATGCAACATGGGCCACTTGTAAAAAAGGGCATAATTGATTCCTCTCTCTCTCTCTCTCTCTCTCTATATATATATATATATATATATATATATATATATATTGTAAATTCTAATTTGAGAAAGGATCTCTCATCTGTATGGTGAAGCCCTACAAGATTTTACCTTGAATCAAGACATAGCATTTTTTACCTCCATTTTGAGTTTGCACTTTTGCATATGTCTATGGTTTTGTCTTGTGTTAAGTCATTTTCTTTCATGCTTTCATATAATGATTCTAGCATGTCTAGTGTATTGTGAGTTCTCCTTTTGTAGGTCAGCCAGAAGTGTCCACAGTAGAGTAGAGGTGCATGTGAATAAGCTGCCATAGCGTGTCCTAGAACACCTCTAGTAGTTCTTCCTCCCTGTATCTCCAGAGGACCCCTAGCTCATTGATGCAGAAGAGTTTCTCATATCAAATGAAGTATATATCAACTTGTTCTTGGTGTAAAGTGTATGTCAAAGCTAAGTAGATCAACCATTTTGGTGTATCACTACTTTAGTTTAGGTTCTATTTTTAGTAATCTTTTTCTCTTTTCATCCCCCACCCATTATTAGCAGTAAGAAATCTAGGACCTCAGAGATGCATCAAAGGAAGCTAGCCCTTATCTAGAGATTATCCCCTTAGTTTTTGCTAGACCCACAACAAGAGGGGAGTCTCCATTGTGCCACATAGAAGATAGAAACTTAGCCTCCTATCAAAGGATGCAATCTATAGTGTCAAAAATTTTTAGCACGCCCAGTGGGACTCAATTTTAATGCTCAAAAAAGTTTCGGGATAGGTGCTAGTCCTGTTATAGGAAGAATGAACCACTGATCTAGCATCTGTCTTTTAATCAGGTGATTGTGGGATAAATTTTTATTCCAAAGAGTTGAAGAATCTTTGTGTGTTCTTTAACCAACCAGCCTTTGGAGGCTTTTTCATCAACACCAATGGCGACTCTGAGTTGAATCAGTTGGTTAAGCAGTCCTGGTGCCATCAAGAAATCACAGTTTGGTATGTATAGTTCCATTGCTCAAAAGTATGGGCCGCGTGTTCCTTCATATAGTTTTTATCAAGCTCAGGTTGTCCATCAAATCACCTCAAGCAATAAAGATGCACACGTTTATGAGTTTTTCCCTTTGTAGGTTAGTGAAACATTGCAGGCTTTACCTCTTCCTCCTCAGTTTAAGCAAGTCCTTGGCCAGCCTGGCTATGATCCTTACTAACCTTGTGTTGATCCTTATCGAGTCCAATATAACCATTCTCAGCCCTATCATGAGTTATATCAGTCTTATGCCTAGTCTTATCAATGTGTTACTTCTCCTACTCAACCTAATCTTTTTGCCAATCAGCCCATTTTCACCTTCAAATAAGCATTGTTGGGATATAAAAAGTATGTAGTGGAGCTTGACACTAGAAGGGGATGTGGCCAAGAAATTCTTGACCATTTCATCCATCAGGTGAGAAATGCATTAGATCTAGTTAAGAGTGAATGGACTCTTATTGAAAGAGTCAATTGGCAAAGGCTTAAAAATGAGATGTTGGATGTGAGTGGTTTGATTGCATCTTTGGAAGAGAAGTTGAGTATTCATTAGAGGCAGCATTACCAAGTCTACCAACCTGCATACCCACTGCCCCAAGTTTCATATCAGCCAGACACAACCCCTAATCATGAGCCAAGTCAAGCCTGTCAAAGTCCTTTCCCCAATCATGTTGAGGAGAGTTTTGAAATAGTAAATCTTGTGTTTAAGGCCAATCTTGATAAGTAGATTGAATTGGAAAATCTTCACATTGTAACCCCATCACCCCAAAAGGAGACTTCCAGTCCTAAGATCATGAGTTGGAGTAAAGTAGTTGAGTCATGG
Source organism: Torreya grandis (assembly GCA_037957365.1). Lineage (NCBI taxonomy): Eukaryota > Viridiplantae > Streptophyta > Pinopsida > Cupressales > Taxaceae > Torreya > Torreya grandis. The sequence goes on from JARHVA010000814.1 coordinate 1,673,123, forward strand.
ATAACAAGAAGGAGAAAGGCATTATTTGAGAGTGTGAGGTACAAAATGAGGCTAGTCCTTCTCAACTCCCTCCCACCCTTCCTCAGGAAGCTACTTGTACTCCATGGCAGCCTTCATGCACTCCCCATTTCCATGATGATTCCTATGAGCTCTAAGAAAGACTCTTTCAAGAAAATCTAGTTAAGCAAATTTAGGAATTAGAGGCAAGGGTGAGATTGCTTAGTGAAAGAGAAATGGAAGTTTCAGACCTTAGAGAGGAACTTATGCCAAAATACACCCCTTATACCAATCCTCAAGCTAATTTTGATATTGATGAAGTGTTGGTCAAGTGGAGAGAAGAAAATTAAGTGATTTTGGCCCAAGGTTTTCCCCCATTTTCTCACAAGTTTCCAAAAATATCCCCTACTTTCCATTCCCAACCTGATTTTGACAATCCTTATGTTCCACCTCCCTGCCTGGTAAATGAATAATGTTTCTCTTGTGTTAAGGAATCCATCTTGAAGGAATCAAGTGAAGAGGAGCATGCTCAGTTCATCACTGATCAGGGAGACGTCATGAGTGCAGATGAGGAGGAGATCAGCATAGGTACCCCCTTTGATGAATAAGAAGACAAGTCACAAGATTTTGCCTGTATCTCTGATGAGGAAGCGATGATCTTTGACTCTTTTCTCACTTTGCAAGACATCATGGAAGAGCATGGACAGATTCTTGATCATGTTTTGAATGATTTGTTCAAAGTCATTGGGGCAGGTTACACTCTTCTTCAACGTATGTCAAAGCTACTTCTTTCCCCTTGGACCTTCTTACTCACTCCTAACCCCACTCTCATGCTTATCATAGTCATTTCAATCTCAAAAAATTGTTCTCACAAGCTTAGACCTCCACTCTTCCACCTTATCCACTTAATGCCCCTTGTTAGCTTCAAGGACTAGGCTTAACAACTACACTCTATTATAGACATGTCCCACTAGATTTTTAGGCTTCTTTGGGATTAATTTTTGGCCATATCTTCTCTCATAGACCTGCCCTTTGTACAAACCAAACATAAGTTATGGGCATTTTGGTGTAACAAGACACTAACCAATAGGGATGATGGCCTTATATTAATCATAAAGTTAGTTACAATGTTTAAAGGATGAAAGAAATAATTTTATCATCCCTCTCAACATGTGTTAACTTGGTGTTATGATGGCCTTCTAGAGAGTTGGCATAGGAGATGTGTCATTCTCACTTTGAAATTACCCTACCCTCCTTGATTGATGGGTTACACACCTACATAACTGCATCCACCATATTGATATCTCTTATTAACACCTCATGAGATGATGTGAAACTCCTCAAACTGATGCAACAAGTATGATATCTCATATGCTCACTTTAACATCTTGTCAAGCTTGCCAAATGCATAGTGAAAACATATAATTTGGTGAATTCACATTATTTAGGAAGAGAAGAGGCCTAATGAGGATTCTAAAATCATTTTAATTTTATCACCAACCCCCATGCATGTTTTTATACCTCTACTCCACTTGAAACTCCCAAAAATACCCAATTTGGTCTTTCTAGTCCTCAAGAAGCCTTGAATTAGCTTAGGGGGTCAAAAGTGACTTTTAAGGCTCACATAGATCCCTTATTGGGCTCATTGGATATTTTTTAATGGGTCAGACATGTGGGAGTTATAAAAACTCAAAAATTATTCATGAAACTCACAAACATAAATTCTTTCTAAATTGCCTATTTGTTGCCCTATAGGGGACATAGAGGTGTTTTGAAGTGACTTGGGCTCATTCTATCTCTTTCCAAGGTGGATGATCATTGATTAAATTCTACACAAGATGATCATTGATTTTAGGACCACATTCTTGACCTCTGAGCATGCCCAATTAGGAGACAAAGCACTCATTCTGACCTTAAGCAACATTGATAACAAATGTTGTCAACATGCGAACCAAATAGGATATCTCTACCTCTAGGGCTTCATGGCTAAAATATAACATCACTAACATAATGGGGGATGTTATTAATGTATAGGAACATATTATTTATCTTATAATACTCTTGATTAAGATATAAAGCACCTATTTGGGCCTCGAACAACATTGACAACAAATGTCATCAACATACGATCCAAGTTAAAGATCTCTACTTATGGGGATTCATGGCTAAAAATCAACATTACCAACACATCAAGGGTGGTGTTTAATGTCTAGTACTACATTTTTGGCCTCTGATCACTCCTAATTAAAAGGCAGAGCACCCATTATAGAATCAAGCAATATTAACAATAAATGTTATCAACATGTGAGCCAAGTTAGATATCTCTATTTTTGGTGCATTGTGTCTAAAACCTAGCATCACCAACATGTTGGGGTGGTGATTAATGTCTATTACCACATTATTGGACTCTGAGCACTCTCGATTAGGAGATAGAGCACCCATTCTGACCTCAAGTAACATTGACAACAAATGTTGTCAACATGCAATCCAAGTTGGAGATCTCTACCTTTGGGGCCATGTGGTTGAAAACTAACATTTCCAAGATATTGGGGTTGGTGATTAACATTTATAAATACATTATTAGCCTTCAATCACTCCTACGTAGGAGACATAACACCCATTCCGACAAGATGACATTTCCTTATAAGGCAAAATTGATATTTTTTTGGCAAACTTTAGATACGCATAAAATAGAAATCGTAAGTCATATCCACAAACTAAAAAAAATTATGTACATCTCTAATTACTCTATGTTCACCCCAAATAACATGAATAAAAAATAATTGATGAATTAATGGAAGAATATTTTGTGATCCTTTTATGTAGTTAAGAGATAGGTTATTTGCCTTCAATAGACATTTCCACTTCCTAGACCTCTGATTATGAATCTATCACATCCAACACCATGGGATGTGCAAATTACACATGTTCCCACTGCCATGGCCTTGGAACCCATGTGGATACATAATTTTTCAATAATTTTGGTCTCAAGCAACATTGACAATAAATGTTGTCAACATGTGATCCAAGTTAGATATCTTTACCTCCAGAGCCTTGGGGTTGAAAAATAGAACTACCAACATGTCAAGGGTGGTGATTAATGTCTAAGAATACATTCTTGGCCTTTGATCACTCCCGGTCAGGAGACAGAGCACCCATTCCAACCTTAAATAACATTGATAACAAATGTTGTCAAAATGTGAGCCAAGTTGGAGATCTTTAACTCCAGAGCCTCATAGATAAAAAATATCATTTCCAACACATTGTGGGTGGTGATTAACATTTAGGATTGTATTTTTGGTCTCTGATCACTCCCGATTAAGAGATGGAGCACCCATTCTAGCCTCAAGCAACATTGATAACAAATGTGATCAACATGCAAGGCAAGTTAGATATATATACATCTAAGGCCTCATGGATGAAAAATAGCATGACCAACATATAAAGGGTGGTGATTAATCTCTAGGACCACATTATTGGCCTTCGATCACTCTCAGTTAAGAGATGGAGCACCCATTCTGACCTTAAGTAACATTGACAACAAATGTCGTCAACATATGAGCCAAGTTAGAGATATCTACCTTTGATACCTCGTGACTAAAAAATAACATCACCAACATGTATGGGGTGGTGATTAACATATATTATCTCATTCTTAGCCTCCAAACACTCCTGATTAGGAGATGGAACACCCATTCTAACCTCAAGATGACATTTCCATATAAGGAAAAATTGTTATTTTTAGGCAAACTTTGGATAGGCATAAAATGGAAACCATAAGTCATATCCATGAACCAAAAATAACCATCATGTGCATGTATAATTCCTCCATGTGCACCCTAAATCCCATGAATAAAAAATAATCAACAAATTTTTGTCATAAGATTATGTGGTCAGTCCTACAATGCAACTTTTATGCAGTTAAGAGACACGTTATTTGCCTTTAGTAGACATTTCCACTTCCTAGACCTCATATTACTAATATGTCACTTCCAACACATTAGGACATGCAAATTACATGCATTCCCATTTCCATGGCCTTGGAATCCATGCAGATATGTAATTTTGCAACATAGTTTGACTCAAGAATGAGAATGTAAGCATGGTTTGACTCAAGAATGAAGTGAAGAAACATCTTTTTATAAGATCCACCTATGTATGAATGAAATTTTGATGAATTTGATCATTATTCTTAATTTTTTATGTTTTTCTCAATAATTTTCATGATAGTTTGAAAGATTCAGGCAAGTCTTGTCCTAAAACAGAGCTCTGAGCATGGTTTTCAATACAAAGCTTGTAGTTAGAAAAGATCTAGGCCCAATCACTTCATGATCCTCAAAGAAGAAAGTTTTAGGGAATCCATACAAATATATAGGATTTGAGTTCAGACCTTAAAGATAAAATATTCTCAACATGTGTTCATAAACTCTAGCAAGTTTGTGTTTTTCATATATATCAGACTGGCAAATTGTCTTTTCTTCAAAATTTGTGTATTTTGGGAAGTTCTTTTCAACTGAAGAAATGAAGAGGAAATAAAATTAGACCTGTAGGAAAAATAATGGGTTTTTAAGTGCCCTAAAACTCAAGTTATGAATTTTTTCACTTGTTGCCAATGACAGAACCATACCTAGGTTTATAGCAAATTAGACATGTTTTTGAGATCAATACCCTTGAGAATCTTTATAAACAATATATTTTTCCAAATGAGTATATGTAATGGTGTACATTTTGTTTAAATGTTGTCTTATATGAAATTTATCCTCAAAAGTCAGTGTTTGAAGGGCTACAAGGCTCAGAAGGCTAATGAAGGCAATTCTATGAAAAGAATGATTCCATTTCTTTTCAAAATGTTGTCAAAAGGTTACATTATCTTGATATGAATATAATGATAGCTTGGTATTGTGTGAAATGGATATGATATGGCATAAATCATTTCTTGTTCAATATTTAAAGGGATAGAGGGACTCGTGGCATCATCAAGCAACATTGACAACAAATATTGTCAACCGACAATCGGACCTACAAGAACCAAAAGCTTCTTTTAGCTTCAAGAATATGGAATTCTCTACTAATAGTGCTAACCACGTGAATTTGGAAGCTAATTTGGCACCATTAAGGTTTACAAAAAATATGTTAGTATCAAGTTAAATTAAAATTTATATGTAAAACCTAAGAAATAAAAAAAAATATGATAAAATTAAATACATTTTCATTTGAGAATTCAACATACCTTGGAGGTTCAATCTAAGGAACCACTGGGATCAGCTATATTCTTTATAGTATCAAAAATTTCTTCATGGTTAGATTCATGAACCTTCCATTGAGTCCTTTTAAATGTCCTACCCTGATATTTGTGCAACTGAATAGTTGTTGGAAGAACCAAATTTGAATAGTGGAATATCTTCCTATGTACTTCAAAGTCTTCAAACAACCATACATTAGAATTTTTCACAAGATAGCATCGAAGCCAAGCTCTAGTAACTACAATAGACCTAATGGGATAGTGAATGTTTTCTCCATCTATGACTGAAGAAGTAAATTCATAGTTTTCATCTACACACTACCACAAGTAGTAGTATGTCTCCTCTTCCTTATCCTCATCTGTAATAACTACATAAACATGCCCTACATTGTAGAACAAAACATGATTTAATTACATCATTTTTTTATATATTTACCACATTTAGTACATGAAACACATGTCAAATATAATATGATACCTGGTTTAACTAGATCAGACACATGGTCAAAGTCATGTGATGATGTCATATCTATAAGTTGTAATGTTGGTAGAACCTGATAAGTGTCAATAGGAACTACAACTCCATTCATTCACCCATTCTTGTGACTTGTACTCATTCTAAACAAAGTCAATACATGCAAAACAAAAGCACACCATATGCCTCATATGAATCATCCAAGAACCTGCATTTGAGATACAAAATGTGTGTAACTCGCTTGATCCTCTTACCATCATAAAATATTGATATCTTGCCAGTTTTTCATCATCCATGAGCCAAAAATATATATGAATGGTGGAATTTTGTTGAGCACCATGGCCCCTATATTCATTACACCATTCAACTATGTTCAAATTTGAAACTTTTTCAAACTTCAACTCCTCTCTTGCAAGCACTCTTTTGACACATGATCATGCATTTTCATGATCCCCTTTTCCATGGATTACTTCAGTGAAACTCCAAATATTTTGTACACCAATGCTCACATGCATCATAATCAACTAGTAAAACATCCATACATTCTTTAATTATGATGTGCAGTTATCTGACCATATATAATGTTGATTTAAAGTAATTTTCCTTTCACTTAAATTTCCATAAAACAAGTGAAAACAACCTTAAACATAATCTGAAGAATGTGTATGATCATCGTTGACATAAAACTAGTACTCCCTTAATATTTTTTTATCATTCTCTATACTATCAGGGGAATGCATGAATGTTATATTCAAAATAATTGAAACCCATAATGAATTATAATATTATGACTGAACTTCTCTTTGTGGTTATAATGTGTAATTCTATGAAAATTCAACTACTAAAATAATATTACTAATTGGGAATGTGTTCTTACTTAACTTGAATTGTTCTTCTAGCCATCGAGCTCTATGTGTATGCCTTGTATACTCATTTACAATTTCATCCCTAAATTTATTCATAAATTTGGAAATAAGTATTTATTTTATAACAAGCTCTCACCTTTTAGATTCCTTTCCATCTTTCATTTGATATACCATAGATTTATATTTACTATAACCAACCAATTCTTGTCTAATTACATGTGTACTCTCCTCATGGGTACAAGCTTTTAATTTTGGCAATCCACCACAAATGTTGTAACTTCCATCTAAACATGCATTGTTATAAAATAATTAACCATCTAGTCTTTTAAAAAAAAACTATTTTAATAAATTCTCTTGCTAATTTTGGTTGGTATTCCACTCCATACTCTTGAAAAATATTGTTAGTATGCAAAGTACAATGAACATGATGAAAAATATTATAACGCATAGAAAACTCAACATGTTGCCTGCAACAACAAATAGTGCATGTGTGATTGATTTTCACATAGAAGGGTTTGACCATTTCAAAATACCTTTGACTAATAAAAATCTATGGATATTTTTCAACATATTTAGACTACAATTATTTTTGAGTCATATCCAAAAAATGTTTAGGATGTGGTTCGTGATTACTAGAACCAACTCTTATTTTCACTACATCTCTAATATTAGGTGATACCCTTTTGTTATCTTTCTAAAACTCTACAATTAAATCTTTTATGGCATAGACTATAGCCTCATCTTTTCGTGGTAGTCTACCAAAGAATGCCCACAAGTCATTGTTACCATCAACATCAAGTTTTGTATGTCTCCCAATTGATTTCATTAGTGTTTTTCTATTTATGTGAAAAGTTCAGCTTGTTTTTCTAAGCAATCGTTCATTCTTTGTTTTACCACTTACCAAAGAATTTGTAATAACACATCAAGCAACGTTACCATCTTTGGTGTGTTTCTTCACACCTACTTGATGATATGCATTATGAAAATTTTCAATAATTGCCTTGTTTACACCATCAATATTAGATGTTCTTAGTCCTAGGGTGTTCATTGTAGGTCTCATACTTTTTACTTCCATCAATGTAACAAACAATTGGGATCTTTGAGTTTTATTTAAATATCAAAAGTGCTAGTCTCAAATTCTTTTAGCTTTTCTTCTCATATGGTGCTTGGACATTTTTTTAGGCATTGGTTTCAAAATGGATTCATCAATTGCAATTAAATATATTGGTTTTATTCTATAAATCCTAGGAGGTGTTCTTAATTATATATTTTATTGATTTGGTATTTCCATGTTATTTTATTCATTAGTAGGTTCTTCATTCAACAATTTTCCCATATTATTTTCTTCATTGTAACTTTATACATTAGGTGTTCCCATATTAGTTTCATCATTAGTAGTTTCTTCAATGCTTGTTTTCATGCAATTCACATCATAATGCATATTATCATCATCATCAAAATTAAAAACAACAAAATTTGAATGTGGACTTTTATTATATTTGGGTATATTATTAGAATTAACAATTCAACTTGCACAATTTGGTATAATATCATCTTTGTTTCAATATTATTTATGACAATCAGTTTGTTAGGGGTAGTAGACATACTGCATGAAGCTTTTTCATTCATTGCCTTTATTTTTATCTCACCACTTCTAATTAATTTGACATTTTATGGTTTGACTTCTTATTCCTACTACTAAAAAATTCATCACCCATTATTGTACAAAGTTTTCAACATATGAGGGTGGGGACAACAATCCAATTATTCTAAAATATACCTAATTTCAATGTGAAATACCTATTAGAGTATTATAGTTAAGCTTGATTAGGGCTTGATTAAGACTAATCTAGTGTGCACATGCCTAAGTGCTTATGTGCCACACTGGATCTTAAGTGGGGGATAATGACCTCACCACTTAGTCCGTAGTGGGAAATAATGGTCTCACCACTCGCCTAGTGGGAGGGCAACTTGCTTGTCCTCCACTCACCTCTTACTCTTCCTATTTATTAACACTCTTGGAATGTATTTGCATGGCAAGGCGTTGAGTACATTGTAATACTATCATTTATATTATAGATAGTTTGTTCTTTGTGTGAGTAATGCATTTATGTTTTATTTTGTGGTAATGCACTCTTTGAGAGACCCTAGGTGAGTGCATTGAGCATTCTAACATGGTATTAGAGCTCATTCAAGCAAATCATTTCTCAACCCCTTAGCCTCTCCTTTCTTGATTATTCTGCTCATTTTTTGGTGAAGTCAAATACCTCTCTTGAGCCTTGTTTGCCAATGCCTATGTATTATTTCTCTATGCTTATCCATTCCTAGTTTGGAAGCCTTTGTTGTTTGCTACCAAAATTTTAGACACTGAGATATAGTATGGTTATCTACATATAGATCCTAGATTTTTTAGATTTCCTATCATGCATCAAATGTGTCTTTCAACACTTTTGATGACAAGATATAATCCATGAATATTATGCAGTGAAGACATATTTTTAGTTATTTATCATGACATGGAGGTGAGGTTGGTTTTAGCATTAACATTAGTTTATGGCCTGGTTCTTGGTTTTTTAGAGCCATCATATCTCGACATCATGCCTGATTTGATCCAACTCACCATTAGACAAGCCAAGATATGCATTATTGGGTTGGTTCCCTCATGCCCTTAACCATTATTCTTCCATTGCATCTTCCCTCTACTGTCTCTTTTTTTGGCTACAATATCATGTGAAGATTTTGATGTAAAGACTCATGCTAGGGATCTAATATTTATCAATAATTTGATTGGTATTTCATGGATCTTACGTGCAAAGATGAGCTTTTCATCTTCTTCCTCTGTAATGATCTTCTTATTCAATATATGCAAAAATACCCTTAAGGTAGGGAAACATCATATAATACTCCTTTAGGAAGGAATAACTCCACAATGTCTCTTCGAGGGGACAACCTCCAATATCCTCTTACAATAGAAGACTCAATGCTTACCTGATATCCTTACCATGATAATCATCTCCTATATATATACATCTATCTAACCCATGTATGGGTAACCTCCTAATCCAATGTAGGCCAACCATTACCCAATGTACTACTTCCATAAGTTACTCTATTATCCTAATATAGTGTACCCATATAACTAAGGGGATGTGTGCCACATGTCGGCATCTCCATCAACCCATTTACATATCCTTAGGTACATAACATATCATATCCCTCGGTACATAACATTCCTTCCCTCCTTGACATGTTTCATCCCCAAAACATAGGAAGAAACAAAATAATGAGTGTGCTTCAAATCATTGCACACTTGTCTCTAATCTCGATCATCTAGCCATCCATATGTGATCTTGGCAGGTGATAGCTCTCAAAGCTTGTTTCCAAAATTTATTGTGCTCCTCTGATTTCGTTCATGATCATAATTATATTGTTTTGGTGTCCAAGCATAATTATTCCTCTTTTATTCCATGTACCATATTCTGTTGCGCTACTCTAATTCCAACCATGACCATAGTAGGTATTCTTCCATGCATAGTCATAGTGTTTTCCCCATTCATTCCATGTGCCATAGTATTTTTTCTTTGGATTCCATGCATATCCATAATGATTGGAAATTTTATTTCCTATATAGACAAAATGATTGTTGTTATGACACTTCCTCACCTAGTTCCATCATTGTTTCCTCTCATGATGATGTGCGTGTCTATATACCTCAACCTTTTCCAATACTTTGACCTTATCCACCTTTGCTTATACCTCTTCCACCTTTTCCTTCTTTGTCTCTTGAGTAGATGAAGTGCTCATTTTTAGTGTGTCTTTATCTATATCATCTGAATCTTCATCATGTTCTTCATCACCTATTTCCATCTCATCCTCACGATCTACCTGGATTGTTATTGGTGCCTTTTTCACTATGATATCTTTTAAAGTGATATTCTTTTTCTTATACCAAAACTTCATGAACTTTTTCTGAACATTGATATTCATTGTTCGCAAAGTCTCTAACCATGGATATCCAAAAAATATATCCATATCATCCATATCCAAAGCATAAAAATCTGAATGCAAAACATATTTTTCCATAATGAGCTTCAGATCTTCAAACATTGAAATATTCTTACCATCTATTTGAACCTCTTTGATATTCTGTGCTTGAACATGTAGATGCTTAGCCACATTCATGTTAATGAAGTTATACTTGCTTGTAGGGTTTATGGACACAACTACCTTCTTCTTTTGAATGTATCCATGAAATTGAAAAATTGACTCGAATTTCTTTGGAGCCAAATTATTTGAACCATTCTTTTCTTCTTCTTCTTCTTTTTCTTCCTCTTTTTCTTCTTCTTCTTCTTCTTCTTCTTCTTCTTCTTCTTCTTCTTCTTCTTCTTCTACTTCATTTGCTTTTATTACTTCTTCTACTTCTTCTTCTTCTTGTTCTTCTAATAATTCTTCTATTTCTTCTTCTTCTTTTTCTACTTCTTCTTCTTCTGCTTCTTGTTTTATAGCCCATCGATCTAAAAAAATATATTCCATTTCTTTCCATGAAGAAAACCTTTCTGTACAGCTCAACTGATCAAACCAATCTAGTGCAGGCCTAGACAAAAAAGGAGTTAATCATCTTTGCCCAAAAGTTTTTCTAAAATGATTCTCCAAAAGGAGCCACCATTCTTTAACATCAATATCATCTTCCCCTGAAAATTTTTTCAACTCCATGATCTACAAATAAATTAGGGTTCATGAAACCCTAAAATGTCAAAATTGATCCATAAAATAACTCCAAACAACTTGAAAAATACTGAAATTTTTATTGTACTTCTCTTAAATCTGCTTACATCTCTAGTAAAAATTTAGAATAAAAATTCCCTATATTTCGAAAGATATAGCAAAATTATTATAAACCCTAAAATATAAATAACTCCCTCAAAACGAATCAAAACATTCTGAAATTTTTACTACGCTTCTGTTATATTTTCTTACATCTTCGGTAAAAATTTCAAATAAAAATTCCTTATATTTCAGAAGATATAGTGAAATTAGTGTTCCATTCCACATAAATTGCCCAAATCGAAGCTCTGATACCACTTGTAATGATCTTCTTATTCAATATATGCATAAATACCCTTAAGGTAGGGAAAAACCATATAATACTCCTTTAAGAAGGAATAACTCCACAATGTCTCTTCGAGGGGACAACCTCCAATATCCTCTTACAATAGAAGACTCAATGCTTACCTGATATCCTTACCATGATAATCATCCCCTATATATATACATCTATCTAACCCATGGATGGGTAACCTCCTAATCCAATGTAGGCCGACCATTACCATAAGTCACTCTATTATCCTACTATATTTTAACCATATAACTAACTAAGGGGATGTGTGCCACATGTCGGCATCTCCATCAACCCATATATCATATCCCTAGGCACATAACATCTATTAGCTTAGATCCTTAGCTCAGCCTTGCTCTCACCTGACTCAGATCCATCTTGGCATTCAGTGGATTTTCCTTCATCTTCTTTTTGATAATCAATAAGACATTCCACATTGTATGGTGTCCCTCTATGACTCACCACACTATTGTTCAACACTCTTGTCAATGTAGTCGCCTTTACTAGCAAGATGGATTATTTTTCAGTGAGTGTGGCCATTATTTTTGGGAGATTGATTAGGGTTTATGAATGAGTTTGCCAATCCTTCCTAAAGATATTTATTGATTGGGTTCTATTGGATTGGTTTACTTTAAGGATGCTTTTGTAAACCCTAAATTTGTGGTTTCTAATAATCCAGTGGTTGTGTTGCCTCCTTTATTAAAACATGTATCTCATTTTTTTGAAGGATTACATTTTGGTTAAGAAGTGGGTAGCTATAGACTAAAGCTTCTCCTCCTCAACATCCTCTCCCCATGGTTCACTATATTTATCTTCTTCCATATACAAAATGGTATAGTGTTGGTCATCATGAATCTACAAATACTCACTCTGAATCTACAAATGCTTGCTTGGGCATTAGCTTGCTCTGCTAATTTGTTGATGTATGTCAACTCAGCTCTCATGTCTCATTGTATCGAGACTCTCCACAGACCCTACCTATGGTTTTCTCTCTAAACATACCTTTTTCATAGATTTATCTTTGTCACTCTTTAAAAAGTTTTTTTATGATTTAAGACATGAGGGGACAAAAACAGTGAGGTGGATTTTTCTTAAGTGGTAGACAAAATTTATTAATAGTGGAGAAAATTATTTATTAAAAGTGGGGAACATCACTTTTACGTGGTGTTTATTTTGAGTTGGCTTTAACAATTTATGGGCAATTTTTAAAATTTTTTAGTTGACAACTTTATTAAAATGGCGGGGCATTTGTAATTAGTGGGGAAATTATTTTTTAAAGGGGAGTATTTACTTTGAGTGAGATACATTATATAAGGGTAAAATTATTATGTTTTGAATTTAACTTGACTAATTAAGATGAAGGGTAAGGTCCGATCTGACAAGAGGTCAGACCTACTCAAAAGCAACATCACCAATTTTCTTGCTCTTACCTTCTTTTTTGAAGGTTGTTGCTCATTGTACCCTCTTGACCCACATCATAGTTCTCACAGATGCATTTTTGGTGTTAACTGACATCCATTTTGTGAGGCATTTTTAATGTCACATTGATTTTTTTTTGGACACACCAGAACCCCACACCCACACCCCTTGTCACTTGTACACTTGTAGATGCATTTTTGATCGAGCTTGACATCCTACATTATTCATGTACATTTCTTTTTCCACTTGTGCTTTTGGCTGCATATTATTATTTTTGCCTTTTGATGCTCCTTGTTGTCTGAGCTCTCTTCCTAATAGTTATATTTTTGAGCATTTTTTTAGTGGTGGACTTCTCTTAATAGATTTTATATTTGTATTTATTTGTTGATAGTCTCCATTAGACTTTAGTAGAGTTTGTTCTCCTTATAAAGAGTAGTTATTTGGTGTAGCCTAGTGTCAACATTTTTGAGTTGTAGGATGGGCCTACATTTTTACTACAAATGCATTTTTGGTAGAGTTTGACATCTTGCATCTTGTCATTTTTTTGTCACTGATTATTTTAGGGTGTTTTTTACATGCATAATGGTTTTTGTCACCATTATCCACACTCTTTAGCCCTAGAACTATTTGATATTGTTCCTTACCATATCCCAATTAACACATTATTCTGGTTACTCACATTTTTGTACTTGTTTGTTATGTGCCTATTGTTGTTACACATTCTATGCATCCCACTCTAGTTACAAATGCATATATGTCTACTTATTTTGAGATGCATCATTTTTTTGGCTCTAGAATGCTTTGACTTATGGGCCTTGATAAGCATTTACAGGGACTAGCTACCCTTATTCAGCTTATTACATGGATTTTTTAGCATGGCATTAGATATTCAGTAGGTGTTTCATCTTGACTAGGACTTTTTAATGAAATGACTCTCTTTTTTTGCCTCCACTCTTCATGAGTTTGATGAGTGACACAAACTTATGTTCCACCTACACTCAAGCATGAAAGTCTTAATCACCCTGGCACATAATGTTGCCTTGCATTCTTTTGTTGTGGAGTCTGCACCCACTCATGTAGGTATGTTCATCCACCATCTATGTTTATCTAAGATGGATTTATTATGGTGGTAGTGTTAGCATTCTTTGTGAGGATTTTACTAGTGTGGTTCCTCCACTATATTGCTTCTTCATTTGCACACAACTCCCTTATTTTTTGGAACAACTCTCATGACTTTTGATGGCATCTTCTATAGATTGATAGCATTCTAGTGTTTCTTGCATCATCTGGTGTTTTTTGTGTATGGGATATTTTTTTAGTCATGTTGAGTTATAAAGTGCCATGGGGAATTTCCTGATTCAACCATGTCTACCTTCATATGTATGTGTGCTCTATTCTAAGCACCTTTCACTCCTTAACTTACTTAAATTTCCCATCACCACTAGGGCCATCCTCTTGAGAGATTTTATATGTATATTTGACACTATTTATTTGATAGTTCAACAGTCTCATTTAGCTTGATGTAGAGCTATTATGGTGCATCTAGTGTCATCTTGTCAATGTTCGAGTAGTTTATTCAGCCCACTCATACAAACCTTTTGTATCATTCTACCTATTAGTAGATGGGGGGTATGGTGTAGATCCTACTTATTTGGTTATCTTATTCTTTGCTAACCCTTGGTACACTACATCTTCTAGCAATAGATTAAATTCAATTTGGTGAACCTTTTGCACTTTTGACACCTCTAACAGTCTTTTTTTGTAAGAGATATTCTAGAGAATACAATGTCAGTTGTTTCTTTGTGTTCGAGCAGTGGATCCGGACCACTCATGCAAATTTGAGTTCTATTTTGACTTTTGAGTCCACCATGTGCATTTGTTTTTGACAGCCCTTGTTCCATCCAATGCACCTTCTTCAGCATTGCATTTAATTATTGAGCCATTTTCTTTCTTGCAATGCCTTGAAGCATATGTTTTTTTCTCTCAATTTTAGTTTTTGTGACTGGTTTTTTTGAGAGACCCTTGAAATATATCTCATTTTTTTCCAATTTCCTCCATTATATTCTACAAATGTATTTTCAATAGAGTCTAACATCTTATATATTATTTCCTTCAAGGCCCCTTTCTTAGCACCTTTTCTTCTTCCATAGAGACACTTCCACCTTCACTTAAGCTTGAGATACCTGAGCTTACAATTGTTAGCATTGATCAACCTGACACCTCTATAGATGTTACATTACATTTCACTGTTGTGGAAGTTTTGTCTCCACTCCTATGTAGGCATATTTATCCACCATTTTTATTCATTTAGGGTAAATCTCTAATCTATTCTTGGTGACATTAGAAGCATTCTTGGTAAGGACTCTACTGACATCATTCCTCTATTCTTCAACTTCATTGCTCGCATCTACTGCTTTTTATGCTCCTTTATTATTTTGAGCTTCTTATTTAGCAGTTGTGTGTTTTTGTACACTTAACACCTTTTTTGAGTTTTTTATGGATTCCTTCTCATACATGGGTATTTTATTTAGGCACTATATTTGTCAGAACTCATATGAGGATTGTAATGTCTCAGTGGCTTTCTTGGTGACTTTTATAGTGACACTAGTGTGGCATCCCCACCAATATTTGTGCTCACATTTCACCATTTTTAGTCCACTTATTTTGTAACATTGATTTCCATATTCTCATAGTTCAGCATTAAGGGAGGGTGTTTTAGGTAATGCTTCCTCAGGTTCATCATTCTACCCAGTATTTTGGAGCACAGTGTTTGTTTTTAGTGATGATCATATTCAACACCATTCCTACTTTGACTTGATGATTATAACAACTCAACATCCATGTAATCTGACAAGACGGTTTATTGTCCATAGGGATATTTGACTTCATAATGCATCATATTTTGTACATGGTTACCTTATTAGGCCTAGTAGTCAAGACTTATTTGTGTTTTCTATTCACTCCTTAATATTTGCTTAAGGGGGGGTGTTAGAATAGTTTAGTTAAGCTCAATTAGGCATTGATTAAGACTAATTTGGTGTGCACATGCCTAATTGATTAGTGGGCCATACTGACTCCTTAATGGGGGATAGTGTCCTCACCACTAAGTCCTTAGTGGGAGACAATGGTCTCACCACTCACCTAGTGGGAGGGTCACTTGATTGTCCTCCACTCACCTCTTACTCATCCTATTTAATGACACTCTTGGAGTGCATTTTCATGGCAAGGAGTTGAGGAAATTTTAATACTATCATTTCTATTATAAATAGCTTGTTCTTTATGTGAGCAATGCATTTGTGTTTTCCTCTGTGGTAATGCACTCTTAGAGATAACCTAGGTGAGTGCATTAAGAACTCTAATAGTACTAAGTGGGGACAAAAATCCAATTACTCCAAAATAGTTAAAAATAGTCTTATGTATTATTTAGTCAACCATGTGAGTAGAGAATGATTCATGCTTTTGAGGATGTGGACAACATTTTAATCATTTGAAATTTGATTTTTTTAATGTCACAAATGTTAGTGAAGAAATGCACATGTTTACATGTCAATAAAACATTTTGTTCATGACTTATCTCTTTTCCCTCCACTTATCTCATTTGTGGTCTTTATTTATATAGGTAACTCACACAACACTTTAGCAAATGTATATGGATGGTGGTTCAAGGAAGATGAAGAGGGGTGGTAAGGAATGAAACACTTTGAAAGATCATAAAGATCATGTTGGAGGTACATATTCATGCTATTTTATGTTGGTTTTTGTTGTTTGAAAATATTTTGGACATCTTAGAGCTTGTGTGTTGTGGTTTATTATCACACCTATAAAATATTGATTTTATAGTTTAAACTCTAAGAACATGTTCACTAGTATAGTGTGCATGTTGTTTAGTAGGATGAACTCTTTGGAACCCATTGTGGATTCAAAGAAGAAATATGTGTTGGTGTCCTTTATGGAAAACTCTTAAAGCTTTGTAGTAATACTATAAAATGTGTCAATGTAGAGAGTGTCTCTCTATAATCTTTGACAAAACTTTGATTAAGTAGTCTCTCAAGGTTGGGTCTCCTTGGGGAATGGATCACTTGCTTCTAAATACTTTGAGTATGTTGAACCTTTTTAGGATGTTCAATCACAATATTTTGTGTAGGATCAATGTCCTTTGGTTGGATAGGGTATTCATAAGGAATATAATGAATAACCTCATTAGAAAAAATATATTTCAATCATATTTGTACTATATAAGGAACTACATGAAGCTATTGAATATAAGGACATCTCAATAACATATCAATTACCCCTACATTGGGTACTGTTGTAAACCTAGTAGCCACATATGTTGGACTAACCTATAATGGTAATGTGATCTCACCAATAGAACTCTAAATGTGGCCATTGAATCCCTTAATGATTATGGTAGTATGAGATATATCTCTATCTGCATATCCAATATGAGAGATAAGTGTGATAATGCACATATTCACACTTAAACTATTATCAACCATGAAACTTTGTATAGGTTGATGATTAATGTAAGCTTGAATGAAAAAATAATGAAAATCTGAATCATCATAGGATATCCCATGCTCTTAAAAATTAATAAGTGATCTAGATGGCATTGAAACATGACATGTACCAATGATACCATTTAAATGATGTTGTGCCTTAGTATGAGGATGATAAGTAACTAGTAGAGGATGTCAATTGTATGCATAATGCACTTTTAATTTATTTATTATTTTTTGACCTACATATTTAGGGAAAATATTAATGAACTTTTTCATTTTTATACTCTCACTTGATTTTGTTTGTGTATTTGCATTAGGTACACTCACATCAATGATTTTCTCATATATTAAGTTCTGAATCCTATGTCATAAATTAATGCATATGTTGGTAGTATGCCCTGGTGTTCAATGATAGTCACGAAAAGCATTTTGATCAAATCCATGTAGAATAATATTATTCATATCAACCTCTTTAATTTGATGGAGCGATATGGCATTACATTCCAATCTATTTTTCAATACCTTGTACGAAGCTTCTGGTAAGTTGGTAAATTATCTCCTTGTAGGAGTTGTTAATTCAATACATGGATTAGGCTGTGAAATTTCATTGATTGTTGCCTTTTGATTATTTTTATTCTCATTTGGTCCCACCTTATATGGTCGCTTAGTCTAATTCTTAGTATGAGAAGTATAAATAGGATTATTTGCATACTTAAGCTTTTCATTGCCAATAACTTGACCTCTTTTTCCTTAAATGTATGGCACAAATCCATGAATGATAGAAACAAATTAAATGTATTATATTAATGTATATTTGGAAGCAAACTCTACTTTAAAATGTCTTGAAATTTCTTATCTTCCATAGAATTCATCTTGGATAGCATGGTCTTATACCTTAAGACTTATTCTATGATAGGCTAATAAGTTGAGTAATCTAAGCATATGAAATATTTGCATTGACATCGATTGAGAAATGTTAAAGGAAAAAGTATGCCAAAGGATTGAATATTAGCACCAATATTGGGACACTAGAGCCATAGGGCACTATTTTCCACTAAAAGGCATTACTATTTAATGGCCCCAACTTTAGGATAGTCTAAATAATTTAGACTAGTATACCAAGTACAATAAAAATTTGCATAGATACAGTCACAAGTTTAGTAGTTATGTTCAAATTTAGCTCAAATTTAGTCATTTAAATTTAGATTCATACTCATTATTTATATTTGGTGGCATCATGCATGGAATTATCACTCATACATTCAGATTAGTACATAGATTCAACTATTACATATTTGATTTAGATTCGGTATATGCAGATACCAGATTGGGATCATGTGCATAACACAATTTCCATATACTCAGTTTCAGATAGGTTCATTAGATGGAATGGAAAATTATATGTCATTCTCTATGATACATAAACTTTCTATCACATTCTAGGATGTCACCAAATTCATGCCTTACTCCATCTATAGTGGTTGGCATTTTTGAGTGGCCTAGAGCTGCCTAATATACCCAAGTGGACACACAGTTGAATACACAGTTAAATTACTCAGTTAGATACTTTTAACACTTTGCATAGTATAATTATAGATGCATCTACTTCACATAGGGGATAATGATGGAGTCATGGTCTACTTGAGTTCTTGAGACACTTACATGAGAGGGTTCAAAACACATATAGTCTTATCCAAATTATTCACAAAGATCAAGATCTACCAAGCATAGATGGGAAATGATGGAGTCAAAACTAGAATGAATTCTTGATCCACCCATATGAGGATTGAGAAATCCAAAAACTCAATTCAAGTTATTCAATGATATGATCACTATGCACTTTCACACATGCAGGTTGTCACCAGGTTCATTCATTGGTTCGCATACCCAATGAGGTGTATTTGTTCCTTTCCTCTCTTTGTACTCATTTATTTCATTTCAACATAGTCTTTTTCTTTTGATTATCTCATCAATAAGGACTAATTTTTTTATTTTTCACTCTAGGACATTGCTTTGAATCATGTTTCACATATACAAACCCAGATTCACACATTCAAACTCAGTTACATGGGCTTCACTTCCAAGGTAAGTCTAGGTATGCTTTTTTTTCATTTATACTAGTCATTTTGCTTTGCTACATTACTAGCATAAATAAGGGCAAATGTAATCACCTAAAAGTGGTAATTAGATGCTAAGAGTGTTGCTTGAGTTACCCTATCCATAGGTTTATCATAGGCCTATTCTAGAGCCTTAGACTTGCATTTTCAGCCATTAATTAGACCATATTTACTTACAATGAGTCAATACATAGTCCCTGAACTGTCACCTCAGACACCAATCCAACTTTTCCAAAAGTCTACCAAAAGGAAAATAGCACCTCATTTGAGACACTATAGACATGTGGTGCTAGTGTCCCTAATTACGTGCTACTATCCTTAGCCCCAAATCCTTCCAATGGATATTTTTTCAAATGTGTAGCCCTCCTAAGGTTAGCCTAAGATCTTTTTCTTATCCACAAAAGCAATAGAACCCTATAAATACAATTCTAATTCACCTCTCTTCACTAGATGGAAAATAGATGTAAAAAGTTATTCAAACCAAAGATAAATTTATGCAAAATCAAGGTAAGTTATCCCTATTCTACCCTAATTTCTACATACTACCATATATAATAACCCTAAGTTTAGTTTTTAAACATTTCAAGGTTTAAACACACTCAATCCATCCAAGGCCACTCTCGTTCTAGCATTCACTTATACATACATCAAGCACTAGGTTGGAGAACTACATCAAAGGTGATCCTTCTTTGGAGTATTGGTATGTAGGCAACTCTCTACACAGTGGGGTGTTGAGGATGTTCTGTTCATCCTACCAACACACTCAAATATTTCTCGTATCACACTTCCAAAGAGAAATAGGGTTTATATATGAAATCAAGCTTTCCAAATATAATACATAGCTACAGGTTTCAATCATACAGGAACAAAAGATATAAACACAGGCATAGGTGTTCCCTAAAAATAAGAATAACCCTAAAAAAGGGACATTAGCACCATATCTTGGATACTACACATAGATGGCGCTACTATCCAAATTGGGCACTATTGTCTAATGAATAGATAAATATCAGAATGTTAGGATTGTGGAGCTAAAAGCTTCACTGATGCAGACACAGAGGAGGTTGCAGGAGAGTTGCTGAGTGTCAGAGACACCGGCATCGGTCAGGCCAACCGACGTTGGCAGTACAGGGCAGGAAGGCAACCGACGTCGGTCAGAGATCGACCGGCATCGGCGACCCCCAGGCAGACAGGGACCGACGTCGGTCGCCTGTGTGGTTCGACTGCGAGCTATCTACGGGCAGTTAGCTAACGAACCAAGTGTTTGCATGGAGAGATCTAATTTTAGACTGAGAGCAGCGGATCTAATTATTGTAATTAGATGTCTAATTATTGTTTGGATGAGATCTATATAATAGACTCATGGTTGTATTGGAAAAGTGTGCTAGGGAGTAAGAGAGCATAATTATAAGCTCCTTCTGTGTGTGAGGTAGAGCAATGGTGCGTTCCTCCTAGTGCCACAGTACCAGGTGTGTTGGTGCTGGATTGGAGAGCCAGCTGGGTTCTTCAAGAGTGTAGGATCTTGGTCACAGTTGCATGGCCTATATAGGAGATCTACATGGTAAGTAAGATCGTTGATCTGCAGGTGTATGTGTGTGCAAGGTCGAGGTTCACAGGTGAGCAGAACCGTTGTTTGATTTGCAGGTGTGCAAGGTCATACAGACAGCAACACAACAAGGAGCAGTATCAGGCAGGATCTACTTGGAGTACAGGTGTGTACTCGGATAGAGCAAGAGGAAGGCAAGGAAGTTCCTTCCATAAGTATGGTCTGTTGAAGTGCAGGTTATTGCAGGTTCATGGGAGATCTACTTGAAGTACCTTGAGTACTTGTGGAGCACGTGGAGTGCTTGTGGAGTGCGTGGAGCACTTGTGTTGTGCGTGGAGCACGGGAGGTGAACACCAACTCTGTATTTGAGTTGGGTGTTGGGACCTGTGAGAGGGAGAGCTTTGGGGAGAAGAATTACTGTTCACTTGAGGTGTGGGAAACCTCTGTAAGGTGGTGGAGAAGATGTGGCATATTCTCTATTGTATTCTTTTCTGTATAAAGTGTTAATACAAGTTGTGTATTGTCTCTCATATGCTGTGTTATTCTGAATTCTAGTTACTTGGTGAATCTGGTTATTTCCGCATATTTAATTTGTTTGAAGTTTGGTAATCAATTGTATGTTTCCGGTTTCGCATCCTGACAAGTGGGATCAGAGCATGTTTGTTGTTCTAGATTCCTGACACAGAATCATGATTGAGACACTTAGAACTGCTTATATCTCTAATTTTAGAACCCATATCATCTGTGATAGTCTATTTTTAGTTAAGTCTCTAATTAACCTTATTTATTGCTATTATTGGAAATTCAAACAAGGTCAAAATAATTTACAAATCGGTAGGTTAATTATTATAATTTATTTAATTAATTTAGACATCTTATCCCTTTAATCCATACTAATAAATTTCCCCTTCCATTACATAATTTCATGAGGATAAAAAGAACCTATTGGGTGCACATGTTTGGCTTTAACCCACTAACATTATAAATATTGGGTCACAAATTTTGTAACATCTCTTTTGAGTCCCAACAAAAAATAAAGGTTTTTGATGTCTTTCACCATTTTAGTCATACCAAGGTGACCTAATTAAGGTGTTGTATGAGCCTCCTCAAAAAATGTGAAATGAAAATCACTAAGGTCAAGTAAATATATTTTAAATTTGGATTGAATAAGTTCACCTTGTATACACATAATATTTTCAAACTTTATCAATTACTGATGTTTTTTGTATATGCATAATATTTTCAAACTTTTATTGATTACTGACACATCGTATCTTATAGGAACCTGTTGAGTATAAATCTCTCTGAGTGCATGCCTTAAGGGGTGCACCGAGAAAGGGGTGGGTAGACCATCGATGCTTCTTAAGATTGTTGTTCCTTTTGCCACTTGCTATCTACACACTATCTCCTTAAAACCATGAACCCTAGGTTTGTTCTTCTCTTTCCTATCCATTCCAATCATTGTCATACTTTATTCCTTCATTTTTTGCCTTATTTACCTTTTTACCTATTTAGTATACTAGGTTGACCTAGTGTATTTTGGGGACATCTTTGTTATTTTGACTTGTTTACATCCTGGCCAACCTAACACAGACTTTAGGTATTAGCTTGAGAATGTACTAGGTCGACCAAGTTGACCTAGTAAAACTGACATGTTTGAATAGTTTTTAGGCAAGATACTACTATATATACAAGGTCATTTACCACCATTTCATAAGATTCAAAAGAGAGAGAAT
Source organism: Torreya grandis (assembly GCA_037957365.1). Taxonomy (NCBI): domain Eukaryota; kingdom Viridiplantae; phylum Streptophyta; class Pinopsida; order Cupressales; family Taxaceae; genus Torreya; species Torreya grandis. The sequence continues at coordinate 1,696,139 of JARHVA010000814.1, forward strand.
AATTAAGCGAAGAATTGCTAACAAACATCTATTTATTAACCATTCTACTTGATGATTAAAGCTTTAAGATTCAATACTTTCTTTTCGATCTCTGATCTTATCTTGTGGAGAATTATTTTAGATGTTTAGGTAGATCATGTAGCCTAGATCTGATTTATCTTGGTTATCCTTACAAGCCATAACAATAACTTACAAAGCACCTTGGCCAAGGGAGAGGTTGAGACTCCGTAGGTTCATCTTCAAAGGTAAGTATTCCTAACTTTATTTCTCCTTTTTAAGAGTAGATAGATAATACAGTATGTATTCTTCTCTTCCATGAATTAGGATTTCATATATATATTAACATGCGAATATGTCTCCTATGCACATTTATTTTAGTTATTTATTTATTTTGTTCTAACCCCTACTTTGTGCCACAAGCTTTGGTGTGTACTAGATTAGTTTACTTTTCTTGTTATTAGAATAGTTTACTTTATTTTTTATTACATAAGTGAACATCAAATCATAGGACTCTTTTAGGTTTGTTATGCGATTGTGTTAGACTGTAAATTTTAGAACCCTTCTTAGCATGATGTGTTGTGATAAGTGATCCCCTAATTAGGTCAAGCAGATCCCCATATTGGTCATGCTCCAGATTAACAAGTGTATCTCCAATCAAAAGTGTAGGTGTGCTCTATCTTATCTGATCCAAGATTAATTCATGCACATCATGTAATTCCAATTGCATACATTCTGGTGAACCTGCCAAGAATAAAATCTTTGTTGGATTTGTTCATTTTTATTTGATTTATTTAATTACTTTGTCATCATTTTTATCATACATTTTAACATAATTGTTTGATTCTATTGACTCACTTTTCTTTTTCTTTATGCACAAGAACATGCAACTAGATCCACCAGCTCAACCTAGTATAGGTTTTTAGCACTTTTTTTAATACCAATTCAGCCTACTAGGTCAACCCGATCAATATAGTGTATTTTTAGTCATTTTATAGTAGCCTTTGTACATCTTAATCAATCAGTTAGTTTACAAACTTTTAGATCATCCTACTAGGTCAACCAACTTGACCTAGTACATTTTCAGACTTCTAGTCCAGCCAACTAGGTCGACCTAATGCATTTTCATCACTTTTTTAGTATATTTTTGTATTGATTTATCAACCAACTCAACCCAGTTTGTAGGTTTTGGATCAAAAAATCTATCTTTGAACCATCAAGGTGAGTTTATATTCTTATATATCACTCTATTTTTATATTTTCCTTTCAAGTTTGTAGCCTTCAAAACTGCCCCTACATAGCCAACTAGATCAACCTGGTCAACCTATTTCTATGTCTTATTTTTTCTCTAAAATAACTAGGTCGACCTAGTTGACCTAGTAGGTTTTCCAAACCCTATTTTCAATAGTGCTAGCTTGACAGTCTCGACCTAGTTCTATTTGTTATGCATATAGTGTTTTCACTATACCTTCTTTCAAAGTTAGAATTCACCTTATATGTTAATCACATATTTTCATTTTAGTTGTTTGCATGATTAAAATAGTTTACATAGTCTAATTATGAGGTTTTTAATTAATCGCTTAGTTGTACTATTTCTATTTTATGCACACACGACCAAATCACTTAAACATCAAAAAGCATTTTAACATTTGACTATCCAGGCCAACCTACTTGGATCTCATCACCGAGGGTGAAGCCGACTTGATACTTTGGTCATGTATAAAGCATGGTTAATGGTATATTTTAAATAAGCACCTGATAGTCTTATTGTTGTAGTGTGTGAAGTGTGGGGTAGGCCCCAATACCAAGCCTATATCATTACCACTATAGTCCCTTTCATCCTAAACTCACCTAAAACCATCCATATATTTTTATTTAGTACCTTATTTATACCCAACTTTCTATCATTTAAAATCATTCTTAATAAATCTAACATTCTAGGCTAACCAATTAGCTAGCTTTACTTTCCAAGTTGTTTGATTGCTCTTTCTTAATTGTGTGCATAGGAACTTACACTAGCTCATATTGGTGGAAAATTTGTACTTTGGGTACATCAATTAGATTGACTAAAATCAATTAAATTTATTGTTTACTTACTTTTAGCATTTACTTTATTAGATTAACTACAAATTATTTTGCTTTATTTTCACAAATTTATTATCAACTCTTTCTTTTTCCTATTTACTGTACTAAGTTGACCTAGCATATTTTCTTGCCTCTGTACATTGCACTAGGTTGACCTAGTCGACCTAGTAATATTTTCAAACTTGTTTCCCTTTTATGCTAGTCTTTATTCTCTATATTGGGTAGATCCTATGGACCTAATTTAGTTTCACAGACCCAATTTTTGCATTGGTTGACCTAGTTCAGTTACATTCACTTTCTAATTTCTTTTTTATCTCATCTTGCCTTTTCCTCTTTTCATCATGGACTATCTGTTTGGTCATAACACTAAAAATTTATTAGTAGATATGATGGAATTCACCAATCCTAATAGGTTCTCCCATAGACAAAGTATGGTTCCTTTAGAGAATGTTGGTAATGTCCATATTGTAACCCATACAACGAATCATGGGAATCCTCATAATACCTCTTTGTAGCATAACTCTCTCTTCTTATAAGATCAATCTCAGTTAGAATATACTCCCAAAATGCTCTTATTTATCATGAAATTCCCTCAACATAGAGGGAAAGACCTTTCTACCATCTTTAATGTCATGATTAGTCATCAAGATGAAGAACCTCATTCTCCTACTTCCACTTTCTCAACTAGATTTGGCAGTACTGATTTCTTTACTTCTCAACTTTTCCCTTTAACCTTGACTCCTTATGCTATGACATCTTCTTCTTTAACTTCTTCTACCTCCATGCCTAGTATCTCAACTAACATGGCTGGTTCTACATCTAATGGGCCTCTTATAAGATCCACTATCCTTAATCAATCCACTAGCTCATTGTTTACTACCCAAGGTAATCATGCTTCTAGTGCTTCTTCATCTCAAGCATTTTCTAGTCCATCTTTTACTTCATAAGTAAATTTTGCCACTAGTGCTTCAAATTCTCATAGATCTTCTCAAACTCATGTTAACACTAATAATGGTACCCTTGCCACTAATACTATCTCAAACACCAACACTACTTATAATAACACTAATCAAACTCATCAACTATTATTACAAACTCTCAATCAAATGAACACATTTGAAGCCCATAATATGAATCAAACGATGAGAATGCAAAACCACCTTCTTAATCTTCAAACACAACCACAACCAATGGCTTGGGGTACACATAACCAAAGTATTCCTCCACCTCTTCAATATTATCAAGGTAATCTCATTCCTCAAACTCCATTAGTCAAAAAAGTTATCAACCATTTACAAAATGACCTCTTACTACTCAAATTTCTAACATTGATATCAGAGGTATAACACCTACCATCTCTTATAATGGATCAACTAATCCTACCCTTCATCTAAAAACATTTGGAAATCTTTATAAGGATTGGGTCAAATTAAACACCATTGTTGCTATGAAACTCCTTGTCAAACCCTCACAAGTGATGTGTTGGATTGGTATAATCAACTTAGATCTCATTCCATTACTATTTGGAAGACTAAGTGAATGCTTTAGTACAAGAATTTCAAAATAGTGATCTTCCAGAAAACACTTTGGCCCACTTCATCAATTGCAAACAAAATGAAAATGAAACCGCTCAAGCCTTTGTTAAATGATGGAAGACTTTGTCAAATAAATGTGAACATAACATGGCAAATGACAATCTCTTTCATCTCTTTACAAATGCTTTATTTCCTAAATTACAATATCGTGTATGTACCCTTTCTCCATGTACCTTGGAGGAGGCCATTAACCAAGACAAAAGACAATATTTCTTTATGCGTCAATTTGATCCACCCCAACCTTCCATGGGTCCTTATCAGTTACTTTAAAAAAAATTGAAATATTACCAATGATGGTGTTATCGATTCATATGATACCATTCACAATTTCTAAGCTATCATTCCTACCCCTCTTTCTGAACTAGTTCCTTCTCAACAATATACTATTCCTTATTTCTCATCACCAAACATCATTAATGTCCATAAACCTCTTTCCTTATCTAAATTGCTTAAGTGTATACCTAGTCCTCTACCTTGAGATATTGACCCTACTCTTCCTATGAAAACTTGGTATAATCCTAGAAAATTTTGTTGGTTTCATGCTAGTTGGGATCTCTCTCATGAGAGTTGTAGACAACTTCATAATTTAGCTATGGACTTTCTTGTTGGTCCTAATTTTGATCATAATTTTATCACTTACAAGCATCAATAAGCTTATGAATTTGATTTCAAAGATTACAAAACTCATGATAAAACCCAAGCCTTGAATCAAGCAAATGCTCATTTAGATATCTACAAAGATCCTTTACCTAATCATTAACCTATTTAAGAAAACCAAGACAAACCCACCTCCTCCACCAATAATGTATAAAGTCTTGTTGAACCCACTTTCGAACAAAATGTGATTAGCATGACTAATATGCAAAGGGTGGTGGCTTTCATCAATTCCCAACCTATCTACACCCTGCCTCCTAATACATTCTGTGTTATCCAAGATTATTCTCCAACTCATTTAAATGAGTTGGGGCAAGAAGATATTATAACCTTTAATGATGATCCAATTTATGATTCTCCCTTGTATAATACATCTCATTCCATTTCTACTCTTCTTCCATCATCTTCTAATGATAGTCAACCTTCCAATGATAATCAACCTTCTATTAACACTTCTTCTACTTCTCAAGATCAATCTAAACCAACTACTTCTTCATCACCAAATAATCTACAACTTTCTTCTAAACCTTCTCATTCTTACAAACACAAATTTTAATGCTCTTCAGTTCTTCCTTCTAAAGACCTCCTTAACCATTACGCACCTATATCTAACAATATTCTCATGGGTTATGATGAGTGGGATCTGATTGCGGAACTCACTAATCTCCCATCTCATATTCCATTTCTTGTGCTTATGAGGACATCTCTCCATCATTGGAACCATCTTATGAAACTATTATTTGAGATGAATGTCCCTTGTCTTCCCTTAGTGTGATGGGAGGTAGCCTTATCTAGTTTTAAAGATAGTATCTTGCAACAATGTGAAGAGATGTCCATCAATGTTGATGAAAATATTGAAAGTTCTCTTTCTTTGAAATTTCCCATCGTATCTATGATTCTTGATGAGATTCTGCTTCATATAGATGATCCTCCCTTATTTATTAGTATCCAAATAGGTGATATCCAAGTCAAACAAGCATTGATTGATGAAGGTTCTGACACTTGTGTTGCTTCTATTGATTTCATTAAAACCCTTGGATATTCAAAATGTAATCTTAAGTCTACACATAACACCTTCCAAGGATATGATAGAAGGCAAATAGCTCCTCTTGGGTGTGTATGGTTTCCCATTACTATCCCACATGTTACCATTCATGTAAAGGTGATGATCTTTAATTTCCCTCTTTCTTATAACATCTTGCTTGGTAGGTCGTGGACTCATCGTATGTGAGTTGTGACTTCTTTTACCTATCTATGTGTCAAATTCCCTTATAATGGAATCATTTACATGATTCAAGGAGATATTAACCCTTGGATTTTTGAGCAATTCCAAGGTTGTGGTGTTTTTAAGATTCCTACTCTTGAGCCTTTACCTAGTATTCCATTCCATGAATCATAGCTTTTCAACTTTCCTATCAACTAAACTGGAGGTTACAATGGGCATCTTGAGCTCAACGGTAACATTCCTCCTAACCTTTTAGACTCTGATGATGATGAGCTCTATGAGATTAACTTAAAGATCAAAACTTTTGATATCATGCCTCATCTCATCTCATAACTTCCAACCTCATTGCAACCTCATTCTTGCAAACCACCTTGCAATGACATTCCCGTAGTCTTATCCAAGACTAGGCATTCTATTCACCATGGTTCTTCCAATGACAAAGTTATTCCAACTTGTGTCATTGATCTTCATATTATAGATTATGATGATGGTTATTCTTTAGATGATCCTGGTGGCCTTGACCAAGCCTATGATGTCAAATTTGTGCATTATCTTTCTTATTTATTTAAGTCTTTTCATGCATCTTCTCATATTCCAACATTTATAGTTCCTGATTCTTGCATTTTATCTCTTTATCATAGAGTAGAGATGGCACTAACACCTCTAATTTTTTAGGAGCTCCATAGGATTATACTCATGGATCATGTTATGACCAGACCCTACCATTTTTCTAGGTTCCTTGACTCCCATCATTGGTTCACTCCTGAGGTTAATGTAGCCCTCCTTAGACCTTCTGTTGATCTTACTCCTCACACAATAGAATCTATGTCAAAACTAGTTATTATTGCTTCTCTCATCATTGATGAGCCTAATTTTACTTCTTCTATTAGTACTCCTATTCAACCTACTTCCATTCCTTCTCCCTCACCACCTTTTCTTGGTGATGGCTTGATTCCTTTACCTAAGATGGATCCTTTACCCACAAAATGGGATGATGTTCCATCTCCTTCTTCATCTATGCCTATTACAGCTTCTCTCATGAGTGTTTGTCTTAAGAATACTCACAAGTGTATCTATTGATTTCATGGGATAGATAATCATTCTTCAACCCATTGTCATAAGTTACAGTAATATATTGATACCTTATGTCCTTCTTCCCCATCAATTGACACTACCATACCTCTTCCAAAAGTTCTTTCTGAACATATACTTAAGTATGGTGAGAGGTATTGTCTATGGTACCAATATGGCACACATCACACTGATCATTACCATATCCTTTAGCATCATCTTAAGGATCATTTTATAGTTATTCATGGACCTTCTACCATTCCACCCACAGGTAATTATCATAAGAAGGCTCCTCATTCTCCTACAGCTACACTTCTTGTGGTCCGTTCACCACCTTTTGTGCACCCACCTATGGTTCCCTCTTCACCTGTAGACCCTCCTTCACCCATAGATTTTTTTCCACCAGTGATTCTTGCATCTCCCATAGATCCCATTCCCACACATTCTCCTGACCATCCTTCACCCAATTCCCCTTCTCAGCACGATCCAATGATTATTCCTAATTTTTTAGTTGAGGAGATTAGAAAAGAAGTATTTATCCAGTATTCAACCAAGATCGATGAGAAATTAGCAATAATTTATATCCAACTTTATAAAGATTTATCTAATGTCTTAAATAATGTGTGTGGATAAATTTACCAGTATTTATGAGCACATTCATGGTGCTTTGTAATTTACATTTAGATTGGACATGCGCTTTAATATTATTTTTTTATATTTTTTATTATAACATTTCACACTGTGTCAAATTATTTCCTGTCTTATATCATGTTTATCCTTCTTGTTTTACTATAGTTAGCTTCTATTTTTGTTTTACATTTCACATATACTTGTCTTTTCCTTATCATTGCTATTTTTAACTTATCATTGCTTTCTTTTCCTTTAGAGTTTTTTTCAAAACTCTTCCCTAGTATCTTCATGATTGTTTTTTTCTTATCTTTATTTTCATAGATAGTTGTCATGGTGACTTGGTTATATATACCATGTTCCCTTTGGTTATTATCTCCTTTTACCATGTGATTAGTTAGCAAACAATCTTGCTCATTAATATTTCCTTTCACCGGTCCTCCTTTGGATCTCTTCTTTTTTCTTCCTTTTCCACAAACTAAGCATATACACGGTTGATACTTGAGATCACATACTTGGTCATTGTCAAACCTAAATGTCCTATTCAACATTTTATCTTGGGTTAGTTAGCTTCTTTTAGCCTTAGCCTAAAACTCATTCGTGTGTATCACTATCTCTCTCATGATTGGTCATTCTAAATCCATATGGAGGAGGAATCTTAAAAAGCCTTCAAAATAGAAATAATAATCCAAATCATTTAAACAAAATTCAATGATATCAAAAAGGCAAAAATATTCTCAAAAGTCTAATGACACTAAAAGATGTGATTCAAAGCACATCTCCTTCTTTTAATCAAAGCTCAAACTCCATAGTTGGCCTCATGATAGAGTTGAGGTCCTTTGGAGTGTGGTAGGCTATTATATTAGAAGAGGAGAATAAAAAAAAACTTTTAGTGCTACCTACATTCTCATGCAAGTACCCAATCTTCGTAGTAGACCGACGGCTCTGTAAGAGGTCTTGAAGAGCGAGGAACACGTCATGGTGAGGTAGGTCCATTTTAATTTTATTTGTACCAATTTACCTTCATGAGTTGATCTTAGTAGCACACTTATTTGCCTACAAAGATTTATGTCGATAGGGAATAGGTTTCTTTTGTACATAGATGACCACTAGTCACTTAGTGTCTTCTCATGTCCTTAGTATGCCTCTTGCCTCCTAAGGTATTCTCATAACATGCCTAAGTCTTTGCTTTTTACATTCCCTTTCCTTGTATTTCCTCTTGAGAAATATTGTTTAGCTTTATGATCACTCCCCATGGGATTTTATTTGTGAGTTACTTTATAAGACCATGGATGGGACCCAACATCCCTCAAAAATTACCACCTTTTCCATCCTATTACCCACAACCTTGATTTATCATTCCTAATCTTTATACTTACCAATGTTGTTTTGGTACCACTTGTGCTTTCTTTTGTGATTTGTAATGTAAGAGTGTGGATAGGACCTGACCCTCCTCATAAAATAACAAAATAATTTTTTTTTCGATAAACAAGTCACTATCCAAATTACATGTGTCAAGTAAGAGATAAGATTCAATTGATTATGAGGTTACACATCATTTGACATACTTCCCATCTTGATATTTAGTATGTTTTATGCTTACTTAAATTTTATTTTGCCTTTTATTCTCTTATTTTATGAGTGCATGTAAGATTACTATCATTTCTTGAATTTATCATACTTCCCGGCTTCAATTAGTATGATCAATTTAAGACCAAATTTTTGCAAATTTTGTTTCTATTTTATACTTCCCATTGTGAAATAGTATAACTGATTGACTTAATTTTGATTTATTTTTATTACCATTCATGCCCTTTTCATCCCTTCCATTCTATTACTTTATTTTTCATACTTCCCAACATGATAAATAATATGATTTTACTTGTTTTAATTTGGCACCAAAATCTTTCACATTAGTTTAAAAACAAATCCCCCTTTTACCATATTGTTTGCCATTTTCTTGGTTATTTATACTTAGTCATTTTTCATGTTATTACATATTTCCCATCTTGAATTTATGTGTAGCGCATTTTTGATTGATTATACTTTTCCAAGTCTTTTTGTCTGTTTCTTTTTTAAAAACCATGTATTTTTTATCCATAATGCTAGAAAAGAAACCACATCACATATATTTTCTATAACATATACAAAAAATCTAAATACATGTGCTAAAAATAAATATATCCAAAGCATCCATAGCCTCAACCATCATAAAGATAACATACACAACTAGCGCTAATATGCCAAAATGATATATATATATATATATATATATATATATATTGATATAACATATACAATCATATGTAATGCCTCAGCACTGGGGCTAGGCTCCATCATGTCTATCTCATGGTCCAGCCACACTGCCTGTTGAGGCCTCAGTCTGACTCCTTTGAATAGTATGCTATAATGAGATAGTTTGAGATCCCAATCCCTCTACCTATCCCTGTAAATGTGCTATCTACACATGTGCCTATACCAATTCGGTCTAGGTCATTGCATATGCCCGCATCAGCTAGGTCTAGATCACCATATATACTTATGTCATATGTGTCATTATATCTTGATCTACTTAATGACCATTCTACTTGAGGAATAAAGCTTTAAGGTTTAATTATTATTTTTGGATATTCGATCTTGTCTTATGGAGAAGTATTGTGGATGCTTAGGTAGGTCATGTAGTCTAGAGCTAATTTATCTTGGTTATATTTACAAGCCACAACAATCTCTTTCAAAGCACCTTGGCCAAGGGAGAGGTTGAGACTCGATAGGGTCATCTTCAAAGGTAAGTATTCCTAAATTTATTTATTCTTTGTAAGAGTAGATAGATAATGCAATACGTATTCTTCTCTTCCATGTATTAGGATTTTGTATACATTGACGTGAGTATATGTCTCTTATGCATGTTTAGTTTAGTTTGTTTTTTTTTGGTTCTAACCCCCACTTTGAGCCACAAGCTTTGGTGTGTATTAGATTAGTTTAATTTTATTGTTATTAGAATAGTTTAATTTTTTATTTATTACATAATTCAACATCAAATTATAGGACTCTTTTAGGGTTGTGTAATTGTGTTAGACTATAGGCTTTGTAACCCTTTCTAGCTTGATGTGTTGTGACAATTGATCCCCTAATTGGGTACAGTAGATCCCCATATTGGTCATGCTCCTACTTAACAAGTGTATCCCCATTCAAACATATCAATGTGCTCTATCTTATCTAATCTAGGATTAATTCATGTACATCATGCAATTCTGATTGCATACAATTTCAATCTTGCAAGAACCCATCGAGTCTTAATCTCTCTAAGTGTCTGCCTTAAGGGGTATGCTAGGAATGGGGTAGGTAAACCATTGGTAATTCTCAAGATTATTTTTCATATACTACCACGTGTTATCTACACACCCATCTCCTAAAAATATTCCCCTAAGCTTTGCCTCCTCTTTTGCACCCTCTTCTAGTCATTTTTTGTGTTTATTAGCCCTTCCCTAGCCTAAAACCATTTTTGATGGTTTACATTAAACTTTTTTCCTCATAGACCTTGTAATTTAGTTGATAAAACATATTTAGGGTCTAGGTCAACCCCTGGTTGACCTAGACTAAGACCTAATTTATTTTTGTTAATAATGATACAAGGTTGATTAGGTCAACCTTGTTGGCCTAAACTTTTAGAATGGATTAGGGTTAGATATTTATATATAAACAAATCCATTTCACCATTATTAGAGATATATCAAGAGTTAATTATTCATTTGTGCTTCTTTACAATCTGCTCTTCTACCATTCTACTAGAGGAGTGTTAGGTTAGGGTTATACTTGGAGAAGAATCTTGTCTTGTGTAGAAGTTTTGGATGACTTGCCTTTCTTAGTGATCCTCACAAACCACAAAAACCTTACGATGTTAGATGATAACATAAAATTATATATCATTACTTTGATGTGAACTACGATGGGGGTAACTATGAAGAATCATTGGCCAAGGAAGATATTGAGTCTCTATAGGTTCATCTTTAAGGTATCTCTAACTTTGATCCTTTCTTTATTAGATGAAAGTAGCATAAGTAATGGTTTTTTAATATATTGCTCTAACCATGCATTAGGGTCTTACCTTTACATAGCTTAATTAGGATTCTCTTATTCATGTTTACTTTTATATTTACTGTTGATGTAGAAGATTGTACCCTTGGCAGGAGGCCGAGCTCCTGCCTACCACACGTCAAAATGGAAACTCGCCTCTCACCTGTGGGACCGGTGAAGCTGGAGGGGAGAGTCTCTAGATAAGGGCTAGCTCCCTCTGATGTATCTTTTAGGCCCTGATTTCTCCTACTGCTAACAAATAAATGTAAAAAGGGGGGATGAAAAAGGAGAAAGAGATGCTGAAATAGAACCTAAGCCTAAAAAATGAAAAGGTGATACACCAAAAAAGTTTGATCCACTCAAGCCCAAACATACACTTTTCACCAAGAAGAAGCACCCATACACTTCATCTGATGTGGAAAAACTTTTCTGTGTCAGTGAGTCAAGGGTTTGTGGAGATACAGGGAGGAAGGAACTATTGAAGGTGTTTTGAGACACACTTTGACAACCTATTCACATGAGCCTATATTCCTACTGTAGACACTTCTGGTAGGCCTATAGAAAAGAAACTCACAATGCACTAGACATGTTGGAGTCATTCTGTGAAAATCATGAAAGACAATGACTTAACACAAAAGAACATAGACATATACTTTAAAGTGCAAGTCTAGATAGAGGTAAAAATGTTAAGTCCTGATTCAAGGTAAAATCTGGCAGAGTTTTGCCTTACAAGCCCAAGATATTTTTGGGCAGAGTTTTCCCTTGAGGCTGAGAGATTGGATCCCTTCTCAAATGAGAAGTTTTACAATATATAAAAAGAGGAAGAGAACTTGGCACTTTCTGGGAAAGACTTTGGTGCTCTTTTTTCAAGTGGCCTATGTGTGTTTTGAACCTTGGGAAGAGGAAGCCCTTTGATTGTCGGTTCCTGCTTTGACTTTGGCATCCCAACATTAATGAGAAAACATGGCCATGCCTCTTTTTTGTGAACAAATTGCTCCTTTTAGATATTCATGCAGTCTGTCCCCTTATAAATACAAAAGGGAGAAGACAAGCTATGTCATTTACTATTTGCACCATTTGGTGACCATCTAGCAATAAATCGCCTCCCCTTTACCACTTGGACTACTTTGTCTCTTTCTGCACCTTGTCTTCTTCCTTGCTTTATCTTTATTTGGCTCCTTTAGCCCCCGGGGGCTATCTCTTGGCAGGTCGCTACATTCCTCGGGCTCTTTTCTAGTTGGCACTCAAATATTTAAAACTTGAATGGCTATTTCACGGGGCTTAAATTTGACATTCACGCACCTATCACTACGCTTGAACACCCAATAGCTAGTTTTTCATGTTTAACTTTGACATCCTCAGGCCCATCATCCTTGGACTTTTCCTCAACTTCCTGCTTCAGCTTTTTTCCCCGCAATCCTTTTTTTTGCGGGTTTATTTTCCATCAGGATTTTTGCATGGACATTTTCCTTCAGATTTCTTCCCCATGGGCTTTTTCTGTAGACAATTTTCCCGCGAACAAAAAGTCTATGAAAATTATCTGGCTGCTTGTTATTTCTTCAAAGTTTTCCCCAGCTTACTTCCTGCGGCCTTCTAAATTCCTTCAGACTTTTTGTCTGAAGGAATTCCTTCGAACAAAAAGTCTAAAAGAATTCATTCAATGCCTTAGTATTTTGCATGTTTTGAATTCCTTCAGCTGCCTTCAAAGTGCCCTTCGAGTTTATTGAAATTGACCCTTTCAAATGGTGCTTTTGCTAACCAAGTGCCCTCCGCAAGGGCACTTGTCCTTTGGGAGGCTCTCTTGACTTTTCACATTGAAACACTCCTTTGAACCAACCATTGAACCAATTGATTAAACCAGTTTAATGGTTCAAATGGTTGTTAAACCAAGGCTTTGAACCGAGCGTTGAACCAAGCTCGTTGAACCATCTGACTGAACCAATCTTTGAATCGAGCCATTTGATTGAACCTGTTGATGAACTTTGCATTAAACTTTGTCGATGAACCAAGGCATTGAATAGACTAAGTGAACAGAGTAATTGAACCATCTGATTGAACCAAAATGTTGAACCAATATGATGAACTGTTTGATTGAACCAAAGTGATGAAATTTTTTGATTGAACCAAGGCTTTAAACCGAAGTGATGAACTTAGGCATTGAGCCAAGGCATTAAACCAGTTTAATGGTTCAAAAATGCTAACCTTCCTTCGAAAGATCATGTTGTTGAACTACTTTCATCTCTCTTTCCTTGTGAATTTCTTTAGACAAGAGTCCAAAGAAGCTTTGTAAAACCTTGCACGCTTTGAACTCGTTCTTCATGCACCGAAAGAATACATCTACAAAGTTCGTAGAAGTCCTTGTGGAGTCTGTAGAAAACCTACTGAGTCCATAGAAATCCAAGCTCTGTAGAGTCCATAGAAATGGACCTACAGAGTCCATAGAAATCCTACAGAGTCCATAGAAATAGCAAGATTCATGTTAAAAATCAAAAGTACTAGCTCAAAACAACATGAAAAACAAGGGGACCAATTTTTGGCCTGTTGGGCAAAAAATGGTCAACAAATTGGTGACTCCCAGGGGAAGCATGCCTACTATGCTTAGAGACCAGTTGCTTTTAAGTCCATTGGGCACAGAGTCATATGTAACTTAAATAAATTTAGCAACCACCTTGATAGATCCAAGAATCAAACATGAATCTTTTACCCCACACACAAAGGAAAGCACACGCAAGGCTAAAAACACTACTTGTGTAAACTGCACTTAGGGAAAGCGGGAAAAGAAACTGAAAGCAAACTACTATATACAACTAACCAAGTACATTTGCCTGCCTCCTAGATCAAAGGGAAAACTTCATAAGTCCCCTTCCTGGCAAGAAGACTTATGGTGCCAGACAAGTGGCTGAATGAAAAGGAGATTTGGTGACATGTTCCTCTTGCCTATCACCTAGATTGGCTTGTATCTGGGTGGATCAGAATCAAACATGCTTCCAACATATACATATTATGCTTGTTCTTAGAAGCTTGTTGAATGCTGGTCCTTCATGCTGGTGCATTTTGCCAAGAAATTTGTGGCTGCTGGCTCATCACCATAAGCCCTTTGATTTACACAGTCCCTCTGCAATGCATCATGGTTTGACTTGCTCCCTTCTACTTCATTAAACACCCTATCAAACTCATCCTCTGCTTCCTCTTGGCCTTTTTGAACAAGGGTGATAGTTGTGATGTCTGCAATGGAATCACAAACTGATTATTGATCCCATAAAACATCACCTCTTTGTTCAAAACTTTCTTCTTCAAAGCTTTCCTCAAGGTAGATAGACCTCTCCTTTTCCTCTTCAAAGATCAGGATCTCTAGATGTTCAAAGATATTCTCCTGATCCTCCTCCAATTCAGGCTCCTTGATGTAGTCATCCTCCTTATCGAAGCAACAAGGAAGTTCATCAAAGGGGGAGAGAGCTCACCATGCTTAAGTTCTTCCTCGTATTGCTAGAACATCTGCATGTATGCATGCCATGCATCCTCTCCATTGCTGATGATGTCTTCACAAGGAGCATCGATGATGATTTCTTCTTCATTGTCACTCAAGATATCCTCCTGAAGAGCTGTAAATTGGATCTTTTGCTCTGCACTTGCCTTCTGCAAAACAGGTTCCTCCTTGAGAAGGGGTGAAGTGAAAAAACCATGTAGAAGAAGAGGTAGTCCTTGATATAGAACTGAATGATTCTCCTCCTTCCATCTAGCTAGTACTTCATCTATATCAGGTGTGGCTTGATAGCTCTCTTGAAAGTGTGTAGGTGGGGTGTGTTCAGACATGGAATCTGCTACTTGGTCTGAATCATCCATCACACATTAGCTAAGGAATCTCTCTTTGGATTCCAACTCTGCAATTTTTCTAGCCATATCTTCTTAGAAGAGCCTTTCTTGGAGGTCACCAGCATCATCATGAGCAGAAGTAGCCTCATCTTCTTCAAGGTTTTGAGAAAAACCTTTCTTTTCCTCCTTCTTGCCCCATGATTCTACTGTTTTCTTCCAGTTCAGGATCTTGGAATTGGAATTTTGCTCCTGTGAATAGGTAGCAACTTTGTTTTCTCCAAGGTCCTGGGGCTCCTCTATGAGGTCTAAAAGTTCCATCTCTCTTTCTCTAAGAAGTCTCATCTTAGCCTCTAATTCCTCAACTTGCTTAACTAGATTATCCTGAAAGAGTCTTTCTTGGAGCTCATAGGAATCATCATAGAGATGGGTAGGAGTAGTTTCGAGAGAGATGTGTTGGTTCAAAAAGTTCCCCCCAAAAGAAGATTCATGATCTAAGGAGTTTATAAGGTTCATCTCCATGAGAGGTTGTTCCATTTCCCTTTGATGCTTGAAGGCTAGGCACACGGGGTCAAGAGCAGGGTTGATTGATGCATCAGATGAACCAAATTAGAAAGTGCCATCTGGTAGAAAGGATTTGGTGCACAAGAGGGGGATTTCTTTAAAATAAGAGGGGGCATGCAAGGATAACTACCTTGCATGAATGGATTCCTCCATTTCTACCTCCTCCTCCATGGATTACAATGTCTGAGCTTGCCTGAACAAACATGCCTCTTTGTACATCAGCTCCTGTTGATATCTGTACTGCTCATTCAATCTATCTATTTCCATTACCTACTTCTCAAACTCTAGCGCTAGCTCCCTTATCATTAAAGGGAAACTAGGAGAGCTGCCTGAGGTGATTCCTTAAATATCTTGAGTTTGATCAAAGTCATATGAAGGAAAACAAGGTCCATGATTCTGTGCAAAGGAATTATACATATAAAAAATGTGATTTCTTGATGGCACCTGGACTGCTTAACCAGCTGATTCAACTCAGAGTCACCATTGATGTTGATGTAAAAGCCTCTAAAGGCTAATTGGTTAAAGAACACACCAAAAATTCTTCAACTCTTTGGACACAAATTGTCTTAGTTGGTCCCATTGGGCGTGCCAAAACTCTTGACGCAGAAGATTGCACCCTTGGCAGGAGGCTGAGCTCCTACCTTCCACACATCAAAATGGAAACTCCCCTCTCACCTATGGGACCGATGAAGCTGGAGGGGAGAGTTTCTAGATAAGGGCTAGCTCCCTCTGATGTATCTTTTAGGCCCTAGTTTCTCTTACTGCTAACAAATAAATGTAAAAAAGGGGGGATGAAAAGGGAGAAAGAGATGCTGAAACAGAACCTAAGCCTAAAAAATGAAAAGGTGATACACCAAAAAATTTTGATCCACTCAAGCCTAAACATACAACTTTTCACCAAGAAGAAGCACCCATACACTTCATCTGATGTGGAAAAACTTTTTTGTGTTAGTGAGTCAGGGGTCCATGGAGATACATGGAGGAAGGAACTATCGAAGGTGTTTTGAGACACACTTTGACAGCATATTCACATGCGCCTATATTCCTGCTGTGGACACTTCTGGTAGACCTGCAGAAAAGAAACTCACAATGCACTAGACATGCTAGAGTCATTCTGTGAAAAGCATGAAAGACAATGACTTAACACAAAAGAAGAACACAGGCATATACTTTAAAGTGCAAGTTTAGATAGAGGTAAAAATGCTAAGTCCTGATTCAAGGTAAAATTTGGTAGAGTTCTGCCTTACAAGCCCGAGAGATTTTTGGGTAGAGTTTTGCCTTCAGACTAAGAGATTATATCCCTTCTCAAATGAGAAGTTTTACAATATATAGAAAGAGGAAGAGAACTTGGCATTTTCTGGGAAAGACTTTGGCACTCTTTTTTCAAGTGGCCCATGTGCGTTCTGAACCTTGGAAAGAGGAAGCCGTTTGATTGTCAGTTCCTGCTTTGACTTTAGCATCCCAAAATTAATGAGAAAATATGGCCGCACCTCTTTTCTATGAACAAACTACTCCTTTCAGATATTCATGCAGTTTATCCCCTTATAAATGCAAAAGGGAGAAGACAAGCTGCACCATTTACTATTTACACCATTTGGTGACCATCTGGCAATAACTCACCTCCCTTTTGCCACTTGGACTACTTTGTCTCTTTCTTCACCTTGTCTTCTTCCTTGCTTTGTCTCTTTCTGGCTCCTTTAACCCTTAGGGGCTATCTCCTGGTGAGTCGCTGCGTTCCCTGGGCTCTTTTCTGGTTGGCACTCAAATATTCAAAAATTGAATGGCTATTTCACGGGCCTTAAAATTTGATGTTCACACACCCGTCACTGTGCTTGAACACCCAATGGCTAGTTTTTCATGTTTAACTTTGACTTCCTCAGGCCCGTCACCCTTGGACTTTTTGTTAGCTTCCTGCTTCGACTTTTTTCCCTGTGGGCCTTTTTTGTGGGCTTATTTTCCATCGAGCTTTTTGCACGGATATTTTCCTTTAGATTTATTCCTTGCGGGCTTTTTTTGCAGACAATTTTCCCACGGACAAAAAGTATGTGAAAATTATCTGGACGCTTGTTATTTCTTTAGAGTTTTCCCCAGCTTACTTCCTGCAGCCTTCCAAATTCCTTCAAACTTTTTGTTTGAAGGAACTGCTTCGAACAAAAAGTCTGAAAGAATTCATTCAATGCCCTAGTCTTTTGTGCATTTTGATTTCCTTCAGCTGCCTTCAAAGTTCCCTTTGGGTTTATTGAAATTGACCCTTTCAAAGGGTGCTTTTGCTGACCAAGTGCCCTCCACAAGGGCACTTGTCCTTCAGGAGGCTCTCTTGACTTTTCGCATTAAATCGCTCCTTTGAACCAATCGTTGAACTAATTGATTGAATCGGTTCAATGGTTCAAATGATTTTTGAACCAAGGCTTTGAATTGAGCATTAAACCAAGCTTGTTGAACTGTTTGATTGAACCAAGCTTTGAATCAAGCCATTTGCTTGAACCTGCCGATGAACTTTGCATTAAACTTTGCTGATGAACCAAGGCATTGAACCAACTAAGTAAACTGAGTGATTGAACCATCCAATTGAATTGAAGCATTGAACCAAAACATTGAATTGATGCGTTAAACCAAGCCGATGAACCATTTGATTGAACCAAAGTGATGAACTTTGCTGATTGAACCAAGGCTTTAAACCGAAGTGATGAACTTAGGCATTGAACCAGTTCAATGGTTCAAAAATGCTAACCTTCTTTGGAAAGATCATGTCATTTAACTAATTTTAGCTCTCTTTCCTTGTGAATTTCTTCAGACAAGAGTCTGAAGAAGCTTTGTAAAACCTTGCACTCTTTGAATTGGTTCTTCATGCGTCGAAAGACTACACCTGCAGAGTTCATAGAAGTCTTTGTGGAGTCCGTAGAAAACCTGTTGAGCCCATAAAAATCCAAGATCTACAAAGTCCATAGAAATGGACCTATAGAGTCCATATAAATCATGTAGAGTCCTTAGAAATTCCAAGATTCGTGCAAAAAATCAAAAATACTGGCTCAAAATAGCATGAAAAAGAAGGGGACCGATTTTTGGCCTGTTGGGCAAAAAATGGTCAACATTTACTAACCCCCATTTTATGCCACAAGATTTGATGAACACTATATTAGATTTTGATTTACTTGTTATTAGTTTAGTGAATATGAAAACATAGGACCTAGTTAGGGTTATTGCATAGTTTTGCTTGACTGGAGGCTTTGGAACCCTCCCTAGTGATATTATTATGGTAAAAGATCCCTTGGTTATGTCTAATGCATCCATCTTGGTCATGACTCAAAATATATAATATATCCACAATTGAAAGTGTAAGTAGGATTTATCTTCTTTGAGCTAGGATTGATTTATATATCTATTGCATTTCCCATTACATACATTCCGATGAACTTGATGTTAATTTCACCCTTGTAATTTTTATTTCACGCCATAAATTTTATCATTCTATTATATTTTTCCATATTTTTAGTACTATATCAAACCAGTGGATATAGTTCTAACATTTTGTTCACAGGTTTAACATACAATCACTTTAAAATGATTGTTTTATCTACGTAAGTCTTCATCAACTATAGGTTACTGGATCAAGCAGATCGACACAGTAATCTTATTTAGTTTTGGATTATCATATAGTGTTGAATAGTTTGAATTTGTCATCTAATTATTTTTGTTAATATACAGGTCAACAAAAACTATCAAATATATTGACCCTATTTATTACTCTTCTTTAGCATATAGGGTTTTATATAACTTGGTCGACCCAATTTGAAGAATTTGAAAATAGTAGTTAAGGCATTTCAGCATAAAATTTTCATTCTCAACCATCTTCAATCCCATGAAGGTTCCTTTCTTTCCTCTCTCTATCATTTTAGTACTTTTTTTAGTTCTATTTTTCACAAGTTAGCAGTCTTCAAAACTACAACCTTATAGCCAACTAGGTAACCTGGTCAACTTAGTTTCATAGTTTATCTTCTATTTGAGAGACATAATCAACCTATTCAACTCTATTCTTAAATACCTTACTTCTACAAAATAGTAGTGACCTAACCAAATATGTTCTATATTATTTACATACAGTGTTATCTGAACTAACTCTATACTATTCTCAATCAAGGAATTAACAACTATTTGCTAGTAATTAATTCACATTTCATTTTCAGTTATTTGCATGCTTAAATTAATTCACATACTCTAAATAGGTGGTTTTTCAACTTACCATTTTAGTTACACTATTTACTCTTTTTCACACACTACCAAATGACATAATATTCAAAATACATTTAAACATTTATCTTCCCATTGCCTACCCACTTGGACTTCATCACCTAGGAGGAAGTTGCCTTGGTTTTCTAGCAAAGTATAAAATATACGATTAAAGGTATATATTGTCAAAGCACCCAACACCCTTATCATTTTGGTATTATGAAGTGAGGGGGTAAAACATAATACCAAGCCATTACCATTACCAACACATATCCCTTTCAACCCAAACATCCTAAAACCATCTATAGATTACCTTTCTAGTTCCCTATTTTAGTCAACTTTCCTATCACATTTAAATCAACACTTTATAATAATATAATAACACTTAGGATGGCCACTTAGTTAGCATTTACTTTTCAGTTGATTACTTGTTCTCTGATCATTGCATATTATACTACAAAAACTTGCATTGGCAAGAATTAGTTTAAGGTTTTGTGTTGTGTGCCCCAATTAGATCACTCACACTGATCCAATTATTTGTGTGTTTGATTTCATTTTTGCTTCACTTATATTACAAATTTTTTTCCCTATTTCATAATACTTTCATTCTAGTCGATATAGTCTCTTACAGACTATTCCACCCCTACCTACAGTACAAGGTTGACTGACATGAATGTGTCTCTTATCTTTTTATACTACCCTCCATCCAATAGTATATAGTTGACCCATACACTATGTACACTTCTCAACCTATGTCTTCATAGTACTCTATTGACCTAGTTGACTCTGTACCTAATGACTGACATTGCTCTTCTATTTGGCTGACTTAGTTCTCTATCTGGTTGACTTAGTCCTCTATCCTTGATATCTCTTTTTTCTTACTTAAAATCATGTTCCTTTTATCAAGTATCATGAAATCCCCTATCAAAATCTTATTGGACAGTCTAAATCCATTTAGACACTATATGGGGTATTATTTTCTCCCTTTCTTTACCTCTTAAGAGAACCCTCACTCTTGGATCACTTCTTTCCCTCCTTCATCTATGGATTGTAACATGGTTCAAATCATGCCTCAAGATGAAATAGGTGGTTCAGACCCTTTTTTGTACCTATCAAGATAATTCCCATCTTAAATCATCTCAACACAATGTGGGAGCAATTGACATAATTCTATCAAACAAACCCACTAGTAATCCACCTCTTAATAACCCTCCCCCTAATACTAATTTGGGGAGTCCTCCTACAAATTCCAACCTTTTAATTGATATAACCCAACTTCTTGCACAAGTTATGTAACAAATGAACATAATTCAAACATTTAACACCTCCCAAATGATGCAATTACAATATCATTTTGTCAATATGGCTAATCAACCTCCAATTCTAATCCCTTAAAATAATTAAAACTTTATTCCTCCACCTCTTAGAGATGTTGTGGGAAATATTATTCCCCAACCTATCATGAATAACAAGATGCTTTAAAACATCCAAAATGAGCCTTGAACTCCTTTCATTATTTCCATTAATATTGGTAACATATCTCCATCTATCAAATACGATGGGACTAAAGACCCTACATCTTTTCTTAAGGCATTTGGAAATATTTAAGAAAGAGTGGATACAAACTAATACTTTTGCCACAACTAAACTTCTAGTTAAAACCTTCACTAGCGATGTATTGGAATGGTACAACTAACTTCTCTAACATTCCATCTGACAACTAGGAGATTTAATCAATCCTTTAGTTAAATAATTTCAACACAATGACCTTCTCAAAAATTACCTTATCCATTTGATCAATGCTAAGCAATCGCCCATTGAATCATCTCATGATTTTATCAAATGATATAAATCTTTGGCCCACAAGGCTGACCATAACATGATTGATGATAATCTATTTAAACTCTTTATAACTACTTTAATTCATTATCTTCAATAAATGATTTAAACCTTTACCCCTCAAATGCTTAACAAATCTCTCGGCCAAGCCAAGCATCAAAACTTCTTAATGAATCAATTTGAACCTAATACCAAATTACTTAAGGGATGTTTTCAAACTTCTACCAATGCAATCACTGGCAATACTCCTCAAACCAAACTAGGATTTGTCAAGATTGATAATCTCACATATTCTCACATACCACTAATTATGCAACAAATTAAATAATTTTTAGTACCCTCTAAACCATTTACTTATCCCAATAATCCTCCTAAATTATATGACTCTAATCAATTTTATTGGTTCCATGCCAACATTGGTCATTCCCATGAAACCTGTAGAGGTCTTACCAAAAATTTTATCTCCTATATGCTTGATGATTCCTTCAATCATGAAGCCATGATCTAACTCTGTCATCAAGAGTACACCATCACTTCTCAAAAATGACAAGCTCCCAAAGCTTCCTCTTCTAATAACCAAAAATATTTTCCCACATCTACTGCTCAACATCCAACTAAGGATGTTTGTGCCATTGATGTTGCTTATGACATATATTACAATAATTCTCAATATGTTAATGCAACTAAGGTCAATTATCATCATAAATCGACTCACAAATATCTTGTCACTAAACCTAAGAAACCAACTTCAGAAGAGAAATTTTTTAAAGATACTAAAACCACTCACCTAGATTTGGAAGCTGATGAGGAACCATATCCTTCTTTCAAACTACCAATTACTTTCATTCCTTCAAAATCCACCTTACCTTCTTGTAGTGGTTCTTATAAATCCCATTATAACTTCTTAGAAGTGCTCAATTCCATTCCTTGTAAGAAATTAAATACCCATCTTCTATAGAAGTTGAACCACCCTATACTGATCCTCAACCTACCAATGTGCATACCATTGAATCCCTATGTTCTTCTTTCAAACATTTCATTAAATTCATTAAATAAGACATGATTAGCAATGAATTTCTCTTTCACGTTGATGATCCACCCCTATGTCCATTGGTCATTTCCCCCTACTATGGTCGTTTCCCCCCCCCAAAAGTAAATTTTTTTAAAAAATGCATTGTAAAATATTATAATTTTATAGTAAATTTGGACCTTTCACTATTAGGTCATAGATCTAACAATATAAATTATGTTTGTGCATTTTTGTCCTAATATATAACCATCCTTTGATATGAGGTAATTTTAATCATGGTGGCATATTTTGTGTGAGTAAAGAGGATATTGCAGTGGTTGTATTATAGGTTTTTTCTTTCATTTGTTGGACTAAATAATAAGAATGATAAGTTGTTTTTGTGTGGATGTAGCCCATATTGGGTGAACTACATTAACTCTATCTCTATTGTGTTGTGTTTTTTGCATTTTATTTCCATATTTAATCCATTAATATTTCTCTATGTTTTATATTCCTAATAAGAGGTAACAGAGCAAAAGGTTTATTTGGCAGATAAACTCGTAAGAAAAAAGAGTTCCTGGTTCAAGTGGGAGCAATAGCAAAAGAAGCCAAGTTTAAGATTGAAAAGTTTAACAGCTAAAACTACCAACTATGGAAGATGTAAATGGAATATTATCTTTGTCAGAAGGATCTTTTCCTACCATTGGGTGAAATAACAAAGAAGCAAGAAACTATGAAGGATGAAGATTGGGAGGTTATTGATAGAAATGCACTAGGAACAATACGGTTGTGCTTGGTAACATTGATGGCCTTCAATATTTCAAAATAAAATACAATAATGGATATGATAAAGGTATTGGATAGAGTGTATGAAAAACCCTGAGCCTCCAACAAGGTATTTCCTATAAAGTATTTACTTAATCTAGAATTGTAAAAAGGTAGGTCTGTTGATCATTTAAATGAATTCAACACAATCACAAATTAGTTAAGCTCTGTACGAGTAAATTTTGATGATGAGGTTAGGGATATTTTGATTCTATGCTCATTACAAAAAAAATGGAATGGCTTGGTCATGACTAGGAGTAATTTTTTATCTAGTTTAAACACTTTAAATTTTAATGATGTTATTGTTGTTATTCTTAGCAAGGAAATGCAATGAAAAAGCACAGGTGAGACATTAAGTAATGCTTTGAATATGGAGAATAAGGGAAGAAAAAAGGATAGAGGAAAGGGCCTCGGGAATCATGGTAAGTCTAAGAAGTGTAGATCCAAATCCAGAGGAACGTTTGTGTGCTATATTTGCGGGAAGAAAGGACACCTAAAGAAATATTTTTGGTTTCAAAAAAGAAAACAAGGAGATGGACAACAAGATAAAAATTAGGAAGAAAGTGTAGTAGGTGATGTGTTACAAGATGTTTTAATCTTTATTTAGATAAATTTAATGATTCTTTGGTGTTAGATTCAGGGGCTTCATTTCATGCTACACCCCATAAGAAATATTTTTAAGACTATGTTCAAGGTGATCTTGAACAGGTTTATTTGGGTGATGGAAAACCCTATAAAATTGTAGGAAAGGGTAATATATAGATAAAATGATAGAATGAAAACAAATAGTTGTTGAAATAGGTGAGGCATGTTCTTGAGTTGATAAAAAATCTTATTTTAGTAGGGCATATGGGAAATGAGGGCTACACAGTTACATATGCAAAAAATTTGTGGAAGGTCACTAAAGGATCACTAGTAATAGTAAAATGAGAGAAGGTAGGTACATTATATTTATCTATTGATAATGTTGACTCTTCTATTACTTTAGCTTCTATAGAAGTGGATACAAAATTATGGCACCATAGAATTGGGCATATGAGTGAGAAGGGGATGCAAGTTCTTCACTCAAAGAATTTGTTGCCAGATTTGAAGAAGGTGGATTTGGAATTTTATGAGCATTGTGTGAATGTAAAATAGAATAGAGTCAAATTTCTCAGAGTCAGGAAGATAAAGAAGGATCAAAATTTAGATATTATGCATACATATGTATAGGGACCAGTTCATATATCATCCCTTGGTGGATCTTATTATTATGTTATTTTTATTTATGATGCAACCAGAAAAACCTAGGTTTATTGCATACAAAAAAATCTAATAAACTTGATACTTTTAATAAATGGAAAGCTTTGGTTGAGAATGAGACATGAAATAAGTTGAAGTGTGTCAGATCAAACAATAGAGGTGAATATTATACTAAGGAATTTGATAATTATTATTCATCCCATTGGATTCATAGAGAGAATATAGTTCCAAGAATGCCACAACAAAATGGTGTGTCAAAAAGGATGAATAAGAAGCATGAGATTACTTGCAAGGTTGACCTTATAATTTTGGGTAGATGTTGTGTATATTGTTGTTTGCCTAATAAACAGAGGGCCTTAAAGTCCTTTAGATGGTGGAATTCCAGAAGAAGCATGGATAGGTAAAAAGGTAGATTATTCCTTATTAAAGACTTTATGTTGTGAATCATTCGTCCATATTGATAAAGAAAATAGAACCAAGCTTGAAGAAAAAACTAGGAAATGTACTTTTATTAGATATGGAGTTAATGATTTTGGTTATCATTTATGAAATTTTGAAAATCATAAAATCTTTAGGAGTAGAGATGCGATCTTTAATGAGGTCATGTATAGAGATCAGTTGCAGGGAAAGAAATAAGAAAAACCAAATATAGAATATGCAATACTTGATGAAATCACTAGAAATGAAATTCTAAAAGTGCTAGAAAATCAAAATGTGCAACAACTACAAAAGTAATAACAAGTACCTCAAACTCCTAAAAGTGTAGTTAGAAGATCTACCAGAGTAAGTAGACTCCCTGAATCACATTCTCCTTCACTTTATTATTTACTATTATCTGATGGTGGTGAGCTATGAAAAAGCAATGCAAGTAGAAACCAAAAATAAGTGGGAGCAAGGCATGAAAGAGGAGATGTAATTTGTGGTACATAACCAAACATGGGATTTGGTTCAGTTGCCTGTAGGTAAAAGAGAACTATAGAATAAATGGGTTTATAAGTTGAAGGCAGAAGATGGAGGCAAAAAGAGGTACAAGGCTAGACTTGTTTTAAATGGGTTTGCATAAAAGAAAGGTATTGATTTTGACAAAATTTTCTCTAGTTGTAAAAATGAATTCCATAAGAACTATTTTAAGTTTGGTAGCAGTAGGAGATTTGCACCTTGAATAGTTAGATGTTAAGATTGTTTCCTTCATGGTGATTTGGAGGAGGAAAATATATGGAGCAGCCATAGGGATACAAAGTACAAGGTAAGGAGAAAATTATGTGCAAGTTGAAGAAGAGTTTATATGGTCTAAACCAAGCTCCAAGGTAGTGGTATTTGAAATTTGACATGTTTATGGCAAAACAAGGTTATAGTAGATGTCATTCTTACAATTGTGTCTATTTTAAGAGATTAGATAATGGCAATTATATTATATGTAGATGACATGCTTGTTTTAGGGTTTAACATGCAGTATATAAATGATATAAAAAGAAAATTATAATTTGAAGGATTTGGGTGCTATAAAGAAAATCCTTGGTATGAGAATAACAAGAGCCATGAAAAATAGAAAATTGACATTGTCTCAAGAAGAGTACATCAAGAAGGTGTTAGTCAGGTTCAATATGCAAGATGTAAAACCTATAATTACACCTTTGGGAGGGCACTTTAAATTAAGCAAGGAATAGTGTCCTAAAACTGAAGAAGAAATCAATTACATGTCTAAAGTTCTATATGCTTTAATAGTTGGAAGTTTAATTGATGTTATGGTGTGCATGAGACCAAATATGCTCCTGCAGTGGGAGTTGTTAGCAAGTTTATGAATAATCTAGGAAAGGAGCCCTGGGATGCAGTCAAGTGAATTCTTAGGTGCTTGAGATGGACCACTAATAGATGATTATGTTATGAAGGTTCAGATGTTACCTTATAAGGATATCTTGATGAAGAAATGGTTAATGATTTAGATGGCAGGAGGAGCACCGTAAGTTATGTTTTTACTATTGGTGATATAAAATTTAGTTGGATTTCAAAATTGTAGAAGATAGTTGATTTATCAATTATAGAGGTAGAGTATATTGTAGCTACAGAAGCTAGCAAGGAGATGATATGGATGCAATGGTTCATAGAAGAGTTGAGGCATTAATAGGAAGAAATTAAGTTAAATAATAATAGCTAGAGTGTGATTAATTTAGCAAAGAACTCAACATTCCACTCAAGAGTAAAACATATACAACTTAGGTATAACTTCATTCACTCAATTTTGGAGGATGGTCAATTAACGTTGGAAAAGATCCATACAAGTCAAAATCCTTTAGATATGGTAACAAAAGAAGTCACAAAGGAGAAGCTGGAGAGTTATTTAGCTTTAATAGGTATTAATGGATAACAAAGAAGATGAGAAACATGCTAGGGTCAAATTTCAAAGAAAATTCCAAGGAAAAGTTTTAATGGTGGAGTTGTAGTAGTCAATCTCGTAGTGGGATATTATTGAATGGTGGAGCTTGATCTTATTCTAATGCCCTGTTCCCAATAGGGGGTGTGGGGGTGCAATGTCCCCCCACTATACTTACTTACCATGGGGGTCCAGCGGGGTGGCAACCTACTTGGAAGCTCCCCCTAGTGGGGGTTTGGGGGTAGCGCTCTCAAAGCAAAATTTTGTTAAAAATGCATTGTAAAATATTCTAATTTCATAGTAAATCTAGACTGTTCACTATTAGGTCACAAATCTAATGGTATAAATTATGTTTATGCATTTTTAACCTCATATGTAACCCCTTTTTGATATGAGAGCATTATAATCATGATGACATATTATGTGTGAGTGAAGAGGATATTGTAGTGTTTGTATTACAGGTTTTTCCCTTCATTTGTTGGACTAAATAATAAGGACTGGTTATTTCTACATAGACATAGCCCATATTGGGTGAACCACATTAAATATATCTTTATTATGTTGTGTTTTATACATTTTATTTCCATATTTGATTCATTAATGTTG
The DNA here is from genome assembly GCA_037957365.1 of Torreya grandis. NCBI lineage: Eukaryota > Viridiplantae > Streptophyta > Pinopsida > Cupressales > Taxaceae > Torreya > Torreya grandis. The sequence goes on from JARHVA010000814.1 coordinate 1,723,960, forward strand.
TTCTCTATTATATATTCCTAACACTAAATCTCAAGCATGTACAATTTATCCAACCTATGATGATAACTACATCATGGCCAAAGATCAATCCTAAGACTTAGATGTTCAACATTATGAGAAAAATCTATCCCAAAGACATGCTTTCAACCATGATGTTCATACCATTTCCACTATCTCTGAGTTAACTCCCGAATGTCATGTACCTCCTATTAATTCTCCACTTATCGATACTCCTCGGGTGGTAGAACAAGTCCTACTTTCTAAACCTTTGATAATTCCTACATATTCTATACCATATATAGATTAAATCCTTGCATCTAATTCTTCCCCCATCAGTGATGTTAATGACACATCAACCAAATCTAATCAACCTTCTTCCCCTACTCCCCTACTCTTGAGATTACATTAGATGCCAAGGACATAGTTGTACATTAGATACATTCTGAATATGACTACCATGGTAATCAAATTCTTGATCTCAAAGTATATTTTGAGTGTTATGGTCCTCTTCCCACCTTGCCTAGTGATGAAGCCATTCTTGAATTATTTCATGCTCGAGAACCTCAACTCCCTTGACAACATCATAAACTTGAGAAGAAATCCCCTTGTTTCAAAAACTTCATCACTAGCATCGACCCAATATCAAATCCCATTACCTCTTTACCTAATTCACCATACCATTTCCAGGATGGTAATGCTATATCGAGGAAAATACTTGAATTGAATATGGTACCCCTTCATGCCCTTGACTAATTACAATCTCTCATGAACTCACACCAACTGAACATGATAACTTCAGCTTATTCTTCAATAAATATCATGAGACTTTTGTTTGGTCCTATGGAGACATGCCTATTATTGACCCTAGCATCATGGTGCACAATATTATTACTTACCCTAATTCCAAACCCATAAGACAAAATCAATGGAAATTTCCACTAGAAGCTTCAACTTTATGCCATAAAGAAATTATCAAGCTTCTCAATGCTAAATTTATCAAACCTGTGGACTATTTAGAATGGGTTTCTAACATTGTCCTTGTTTAGAAGAAAGTCACCATAGCCATTTTTATCTTCATTGATTTCTACAATCTTAATCTTACTTATCCCAAGGATAATTTCCCTCTACCTTATATAGATGACATCATCAATTCCATTGTTGGTTATGAAATGTTATCCCTTATAGATGATTTCTCAATTTATAACCAAATTCACATTGCACCTAAATACCAATATAAGACCACTTTCACCACTAAATGGGCCACGTATTACTATGTTAAAATGCCCTTTGGCCTTAAAAATGTTGGATCTACCTATCAATGGGCAATGACTCACATCTTTCATGATCTTATTCATAATATTATAGAGACCTATGTGGATGACCTCATTTCTAAATCTAAAATCTATAAGACTCATCTCTCTGATCTTTTTATCATCTTTGATATCCTCATTAAATATAAAGTTAGATTAAATCCCTACAAGTACATTTTTGATGTCACATCTAGCAAACTATTAGGATTCTTAGTCTCTATTTGTGGCATCGATGTTGGTCCTACAAAAATTAGTTTTATCATCAACATGCCCCATTCCATTGTAGATATTCACACTTACCTTGGTAAACTTGACGTAATTAGATGATTCATCCCCGAAATGGGTTACCATATTTATTCTATCAATTCTATTCTTAAGAAGGGTAATACCCTAGAATGGATGGATCCATGTCAAAAATCATTTGACAATATGAAATAATCCTTGCTTCACCTACCTACTCTTCATCCACCTTCAAATGATCATATGTTAATCTTATATACCTCTTCCACACCCATATCAATTGGAGCAATGATTTCCCAACAAGATGATACTAGGAGGGAATATGAAATCTATTATATTAGTCAGGGCCTCATCGACTATGAAAAATGTTATACAAAAGTTGAACATGATTGTCTCATCATATATTTTACCACAAAAAAGATATGATATTATATACTTTATCAAACCACTTACATGATTGTTCATTCTGATCCCCTTCATCATTTCTTCTTTAAAGCCTTTCTTCTTGGTAATAGAATTGGCAAGTGGGTGGTCATGGGTGGTCCTTCTCATGAAATTTGATCTCCAAATTATTAAACAAAAAAAATTTAAAGGATAAATCATTGTTGATCAACTTACCATAGCTCTAATCCTAGCTACTGACCACCTTAAAGACAATATTCCCAATATTTAAGGTCTCAACCAAGTCATATATCTTAAAGATTACTTCCATAACTTCATTGATAACCTTGAAACAAGTAATATATAATATTCCTCTATCTTCCTTGACACTACTAAATAAAAAGTAGTTATCGAAGTACTTCCTAAAATTATTGTCAATTTACATGAAGATACATGGACCCTTCATTTTGATGGTGCCAATGCCTTTAAGGAGTTGGGGCAGGTTGTATCCTTACTAGTCCTCTTGGAAAAATTATTCCTCTATCATTTCATCTCAAATTTGATGTCACTAATAACATTTCAAAGCCTTAATCTTAGGCATGAGAGCAGCCCTTGATCTAAATACCATATACCTGCATGCTTTAGGTGACTCCAAACTCAAATGTCACCAAGTTAATGGTCATTATCAATGCAAAAGCAAATATCTTATTTCTTATCATCAAATCAACTCTACCCTTGATAAATATTTTGATTCATTTTCCATTAAGCCTATCCCTCAAGATTAAAATTGTATTATTGATTCCTTTGTTTCTTCAGCATCTCTTTTTCATCCACATCAATTTCTTATTGATCCCACTTCTCTTATCCAAATAATAAAATCACCATCTTCTCTTTAACCACAAGATTCACTCATCTTCCACATTGAGTCTATTACCCTTCAATAAGTCCCATCGTATAAAGATATTATTTAATTTTTTTAACACTAAACGTATCCTCCAAACATTGATTCCTGTAAAAAAAACTTGCATTCATAAATAAGTTTTTTAATATGTGTTTTGATATAACATCCTCTATTATAAAAATGTTGAATGTACCTTACTCCTTTGTGTTAGGAAACAAAAGGTTCCTCCTCTTCTTGAACAAGCACATAGGGGCATTTGTAGTGGCCACTATAGCGGATTTGCTACAGCCTATAAATGCTTACATATGGGATATTTTTGGCCCACTCTTGAAAAGGATACCATAGAATTTGCTAAAAAGTGTACTCCTTGCAAGATACATGATGATCTAATCCATGTACCTCCAGTCGATATTCAAACTATGGAGTATCTATGGCCATTCTCCATGTGGGGATTAGATCTGATAAGCAAACTACTTCGATCTCAAGATGGGCATATCTTTATAATTACAACCACATATATTTTTACCAAATGGGTCAATGTTATGCTTCTCATCAATGTCACTAATATTACCATTTACAACATCCTTAATCAAATCATTTTCTGCTTTGGTGTCCCTCATACTATCATTTCAAATAATGGTGGTAAATTCAAAAATAAAGACATAAAATAGCTCTATGCTAAATTTAAAATCAATCACAAATTTTCCACACCTTACCATCTATAATTTAATGGCTAAGATGATGCCACTAATAAAATTCTTAATAAATTCTCTAAAATATAATTCATGACACCTACATGAATTGGCATATTCATCTCTATCCTACTCTTTGGGCTTATCACACTAGCATACACACTATCACTGGGACAATGCCATTTTCTCTAGTATATGGTTCGAAATCAATCCTTCCCTTATAAATTAAACTTCCATATCTTTGTATCTCTCTTTATGGTATCATATCCGATGAGTAATTATGCAAAGTTTGACTTCATGCTCTTTATCTCCTTGATGAACACTGTCTTTATGCTTTGTAACATAATTTCTAATATAAGGCCCCTATTGCTAAATAACATAACAAAAGAGTTAAATTTAACATTTTTAATGTTGGTGATCTTGTCCTTAAATTAGACTACACTCATGACAAATAAGGTAAATATTCCCAAAAATTATGGGGCCCCTATTTAATCAAAGACATCATTGGTCCAAGCACCTATCACCTTCAAACTAATGAAGGCCATATTTTGAAAGAGCCCACCAATACACAAATATTAAATAAGTATTTTGCCTAAATCATTCCATTCTTTTCCTACTTTCTATATGTTATACGTCTTACATTTTTTGTAGGATACTTACACAGGTCTCACCTTTTGTAGTTGTTCTCTCTTTTCACAAACCTTAGTCCTTCCTTTTGGTATTTTAGTGTTCCTTTTTCTCATGAGTTGCATTGTAAAACCATGAATAGGACCTAGTCTTCCTCATGACTTCCTTCTCTCATTTATTTATTTATTTACTTATTTTAAATGTTTTTTGGCACTCTCATGGGTATCTCTTTTGTAAGTTGTAGTGTAAGGCCACTGATAGGACCTGGCCTTCCTTACAAATACCATCTCTATCTTACATATTTTTCACATGCTTTGTGTAACATTATGGGTTTTTATTTTATGAGTTGTAGTGTACTACCATGGATAGGACGTGGCCTTCCTCAAAAAATTACCATCTTTTCATTCCTTGTCTAGAATGTGTTTTGAAATGGTTCTGAGTTTGTGATCCTTGTTCTCAACTTTGGATTTTGCTTCTTGGATAGATAAAATTTGTACAATAAACTATGTTAAAAAAATTTCCTACGCTTTCCTCATTCTTATGATAAATAATCACACTCTACTACCATCATATCCCTTTTTAACCCTTTATCACATTTTTTGAGATTTTAAGTAATTCAAATTGTTTCATGTTTGATCCTCTTAACTTCTTTTCACTCCACATTGGATAAAAAAAGATCAAAGTCAAGATAGCACTTTTATTTCACCTAAATTAAAAAGACTCTTAGACACCATGCTCTCTAAGTTCTCTTTCTTAGAAACCAATTCCCAAGTATTCAAATGAAATTCATCTTTATATCTTATGATTGGTCTTTTAAATCCATATGGAGGAGGAATAGAAAAATCCATCAAGAAAGTTAAAATCCAAATCATCTAAAAATAAAAGTCAATGATACAAAATGCAACATAAAAATTTCAAAGTTCAAAATCACACCAAAATATGTGATTACAAACCCATCTTCTATCTCCAATCAAAGTTCAAACTCCACATTTGGACTCATAATAGAGCTGAGGTCCATTATGGTGTGGTAATCCAATAGATTATAATAGGAGAATTCAAAAAACTCTATGGTGTTACTTGCTTTCTCACACAAGTACCCAATCTTCAAAGTAGATTGATGGCTTTATAAGGGATCCTTAAGAATGGGGAACACATTGTGGGAAGGTAGGTCCATCTTAATTTTCATGCATATAGCCTTCATGGGATAAAATACATACTTTATTTATTAACCTAAGTCTTGTGTTGATGAATTCAAGACACTCAAATTAAGTTTGTCAAAACAAGAAGACTTTCAACCTGAAGGTCTCTAACAAACTTTTCCTAGCCACACAAGAATTAGGTTAATAAATTAAGTATGTAGTTCATCCCATGACAGGCAAGTGTGATTCCAAATCTATTTTTGACCTTAAGGTCTCAAAAGAACTTCTCCTAGCCACACAAGACTTAGGTTAAAAAATGAAGTATGTAGTTCATCCCTTTGACAGGCAAGTGTGGTTCTAAATCTATTTTCCATGTACCTTAAGGTCAAAAATAGATTTAGAATCACACTTTCCTGTCAAAGGGAAAATAGATTTAGAATCACACTAGCCTGTCGTAGGATGAACTACATACTTCATTTGTTAACCTAAGTCTTGTGTGGCTAGGAGAAGTTCTTTAGAGACCTTAAGGTCAAAATTCCTCTTGTTCTGACAAACTTAATTTGAGTATCTTGAATTCGATAAATAGTTTCTCTACCTTGGCTTTTCCATCTTTTCCTCTCTAGCAATTTCATTTCCCCCTTTGACAAGCAAGTGTGATTCTAAATCTATTTTCCCTTATTCTATATTTCCTCTTCTTCACATCTTAAAAACATGATAGCCTTATTTTATTATAGTTTTATCTATCTTAAGAATAAAACAATATGCTTGAGTGACTATGGATACTTTTCTTTACACATTGCTTTACATTCCAACATCACTTTGCTTTCTTTTACCTTTTGTTATTGTTGTACCACTCACTTTTGCAGACACCTAAATTTATTTATACCTTCATGTAATTTTTCCATTGTTGAGTGAGGTTGGGCTTGTTACTTCTCACTCACCAATGTTGTTTTCCCTTTCATGCACCTTTTTCATTGATGATTGAGTAAGGATTATTATTGCTTATTCATCAATGTTATTTTACCATTTTTTTTTCTTGCCCATCTTTGTTTAAGTAGGGATTGTTACTGTTTTCACATTAATGTTTGATTACCATCTTTTTTGACATTTATCCTTGGTTTGACTTGGTGAGTTTGTATTTCTTACTTAAGGCTTACTTTTTTGAGTTTGTTGGTCTATAGTAGCCTTGGCTTTTCAATTGCCCAATTTACTTTAAAATTTTGACTTGGCTATTTTATTTAACATAGCACTTGTTAACCCAACTTGCCAAATTTCCAAGTACGTCCTGTGCATATAACATTAGTTATCTTGGCTTTCATATGTTTGTTTATTTTTGCTTTTTAGTTTTGTATCCTTAGAACTTTGTTAAAAGTAGTCTCTGTGCTTTCCATGATCAAAACTATAAACACATCAAATAACCATCTAATAATAAAGGTAAGTCAAGGTACGTATTTACTTATATTTTTGGTTATTTTCATTTTTAGTCATTTACTTTTAGTTATTTTATGATTTAAAATATTATAACTTTTTTAGCCTTAGTTTTGTGTGTTGTTATGTTAATTTTTTGAAGTACCATCCCCTATTTCACCTGAGTGAATCATGTTGAGCTTCAAGTGGGGCATATGTATACACATAATATTTTCAAAACTTATCAATTATCGGTGCTTTTTATCTTATAGGAACCTATCGATTCTTAATCTCTCTGAGTGCATGCCTTAAAGGGTGTACTAGGAAAGGGGTGGGCAGACCATTAGTGCTTTGTAAGATTGTTTTTCATATACTTCCACTTATTATTTACACACCCATCTCCTAAAAATATTCCCCTAATATTTGCCTCCTATTTTGCACCCTCTTCTAGTCATTTTCCACCTTTATTGGCCCTTCCCTAGCCTAAAACCCTTTTTGACGGTTTACGTTACATTGTCATCCCCATCAACCTTGTACTCTAATTCATAAAACTTATTTAAGGTAAGGTTGTCCCCTAGCCAACCTAAACTGATATCTAATTTGTTTTTATCAATAAATATACAAGGTCTATTGGGTCGACCTTGTTGGCCTAAACTTTTGAAAAGTATTAGGGTTAGATCCACCTATATAAACACATGTATTTTGCCATTCTTAGAGAGATGGCAAGAGTTAATTATTCATTTGTGCTTCTTTACAATATGCTCTTCCTCTAGTCTACTTGAGGAGTCTTAGCTTAGGGTTTTTACTTGGACAAGAATCTTGTCTTGTGGAAAAGTCTTGGATGCTTTGGACTTTCTTAGTAATCCTTACAAATCACAACAAGCTCCTGTGAAGCACCATTGGAAAAGGGAGAGACTGAGTCTCAACAATTTCATCTTCAAGGTAAGTATCTCTAACTTTGCTCCTATCTTTACTAGATAAAAGTAACATAAGTAATGGCTTTTGAATATATTATTCTCTCCATGCATTAGGGTATTACCTAAACATAGCTTAATTAGGATTATCTTATGCATGTTTACTTTTATGTTTACTAACCCCCATGTTGTGCCACAAGCTTTGGTGAGCACTATATTAGATTTTATTGTACGTGTTATTAGTTTAGTGAATATGAAAATATAGGACCTAGTTAGGGTTGTTACATAGTTTTGTTTGACTAGAGACTTTGGAACCCTTCTTAGTGATATTATTATGGTAAGAGATCCCTTGGATAGGTCTAGAAGATCCATCTTGGTCATGACCTTGAATATATAATGTATCCACAATCATAAGTGTAATTAGGATTTATCTTCTCTGAGCTAGGATTTATTTATAGATCTATTGCATTTCCCATTGCATACAGACTTCCTTCTATCTAATATCCCTCATACATATGATCTCGACTATCAGCTTTAAGGTTTCCCTTGACCTTCAAATAGAACTCATCTCATGGTTGCTAACTCAAAATATGGTAATTTAAAAAAGGAATTTGTATATATTATATAATTAAGGGCATCTGGTACTTTATTTCTCTTGCCCTTAATCTGCTTAATTTCAAAGTCAAATTACTCAAAAATTCAAACCAACTCCTTTGCCTTACATTAAGTTTGGGTGGAATGAATATCAATTTTCATCCTAAATTATTTACTCTAAGATAAAAATGTTTTTATATGAGTAAATGTCTTGACATTTGTAGCACATCAAAAATCATTTCAAGATCCAAATTGTGTGGTGAGTAATTTATCTCATACTACTTAAACTTTTGAGACTCATAGGCCACCACTCGGTCATCCTACATCAAAACACAACCCAATCCTTCACTAAATGAATATACAGTGAATTAAAAGTTCTCATTGGATTAGTAATCTTATAAATAGGAACAATGGCTAAATTTTCCTTAAGAATCTAAAAAATGTCTTCACAGTTATTGATCCAAATGAATTTCTTGTCATTTTTTTGTAAGGACGTGATTGGATTTCCTATCTTTGAAATCCTTCCACATAATTTTTATAGTATATTGTGAAACCTATGAAACTACAAACTGTGTGCACATTCTATCAATAGGGCCAATACATAATAACTTTTATCATGGCTAGGTCTACTAAAATCTATTATGTTGAGATTATATGACCTATATAGTATACTTTCTCCTTAAAAAGGAACATTTAGATAGATTGCCATATAATTTTTTTGTCTTAATCATTGTAAAATTAGGTTAAGAAATCATATGTGTTATTCATTTATTTTTTAATAAATTAAAATGTCATATAGAAATGCTAGTATAAAATAATCCAAATAATCTAGAGATACACTATTCATCAAGTTCATAAATTATGCATGAGTATTTAAAGTCCAAAGGGAATTATGGTCAACTTGTAGTGCCCTTAACTAGTTCTAAATGTTTTTTTTACTATGTATTATTCTTTGATTCTTAGTTGTTTATAATCTAATCTCAAATCTATCTTTGAGAACATGGTAACCCTTCTAATTGATAAAAAAAGATCATTTACTAATTAATGAAAAAGATCATTTATGTGTGGTAAAGGGTACCTGTTCCTGATAGTGGATTTATTGAACATTCATAATCTATGCAAAATCTAAGAGTAACATCCTTTTTCATGGAAAAAACTACTGGGGGCACCCCATGGGAATACGCTTGGGTGAATCAAAAACCTTTGAAATTATTTCGTATAATTGGGCTTTCAACTCAGCTAATTATGTTGTTTTCATCCTAGAGAGTGCTTTTCCAAACTAGGTAAGATATCAATAGAGAATTCAAATTATCTTTTAGGTGATATTCCTATAAATTTTTCAATAAAAACATCCCTAAAATCATGAAGAAAAGGATAATCATCTATGGTGGGTTCCCTTTCAACTCTAACTCATCTATGTGCACTAAATAAATAACATGCCCCATTATTTTAACCCTTTTCAACTACATGGCTGAAATTCATCTCACATTTATCTCTAGTTTGAATCCTTGAATTGTCATAGAGTGATCATTATCATTGAGGCATGTGATTGTATTTGGCATAACAATCAACTTGAACTTGTTGTTACCATCACCAATTGACTCCTAAAATCACATCATATGAACCTAGTGAAGCAACATATAAATTCACTATTGTTTTTAATTTATGAAGCTATAATTCATCTTTAAATAGACATTGATCTACACTTCATTTGGATTGGTTACCATATTAAACTATCCAACTACTTTCCATAAAATTAGCTTTTCTAGATAATTTCTCCAAAATTTTAGGTGTTATAAAACATTCAGTTGCTCCAATATCTATAAGCACAATAATGGTATAACCAAAAAATTTAAATGAAGCTTCCATTGGGGTTACTTGGAATTCATCCTGATAGTTGTTCTTTGCTTCATGAATCCTTTGTTGAAAATCTTGTTGGTGACTTGGAAATGGAGAGGTATTAAAATTTGTTCCACTTTTCTTATTAGGGAACTAATTGTGATAATGACTACCTCTACAGATGAAACATTATCGTAGAGGTCTTGCCCCTTCCTTAGTTTGTCCTCCCCTAGAATATTTATCATTTTTAATATTGTTATTATTGTTCCATACTATGTTTCCATTGTTTGACATGGAAAAATGTCCACTTCTGAAATTATTATTCGGCCCTAAATGTTTGTTACCTATGTTCTTTTTACTCCTCCAATTATTCTTGTAGAAAGGATTTGAATTTTGTTGTTGAGGACCTTTCCCTTTATCCTTAAATGCATTCATAATTGTTTCAAGGGTATTGAATTTTTTTTCTTGGTTTAGGGTAAGTGCATAAAGTTGGGGGACAAAAAAGGGCTACCCGTGGACATGGTTTTCCTAAAATTTCATAAAACTGAACTTGTGTAGATAATTTTAAATAGCTACAATCAAATTTAGAAAATGCTATGAGAACATGAATTGTAGAAATTCAAGTATAGTTTCCAAAACACTAATTTAAAAATAAAATAAAATAAGTATAACTAGGTCAAACATCTAAAATTTGAATAAGAACTTCTATTTTTTCAAGAAAATAGAGTGGATAGACGGTCGTGTGATCCACCATTTTTTTAGCATCATTTAATATTGTTTGAAACCCTTTGGTGAATATTTTGATAATATATTTTAGTTTGTGACCTATATGTTTTTATATTTTATCAATGAATATTTTAAAATTCTTAATTTTTTAAGTATATAGATCCTAAAAATGACAAAAAATGGATAGTCGATCATGTGGCCCCCATAATTACGTCAAAAAAAATGAAGAATGGATTTTTTTTTAATGTGTGTTGAATTAGGCCTAGTTTGTGACCACATAATTTGTTTTAAACTTGTATGAATGAAAAACAAATTACATTAACATGTATAGGCATGTATATTTGTAGCATGTGGCAGCCTAAAAAAACTATAGTTAGAAAGCAACATAGTTTACAACCTTAAAATTATCCAAAAATTATAAAAATCATATATTTGAAAAGAGGAGAGCATGGTCATCATCATGGTAATAATTTTTTTAATTTTATTGTTTAAATTCCTAGTGTATTTGGTGATAGAAGTTTAAATTTGTTATTTTCTATCAAAACTCTCAGATCTGGTTGTGGATTGATAGGTCTAAGCCTTTGGCTTGGGAATCCATGCCATTTTTAAGCCAAAAGGTTGGGATTTTGAATTCAAACTTATAATGCATATGTTTTATTCTATAATATACATGTGTTATTTCATAAGTCAAACATGTTATTATATAACGCGTATGAATGCATATGCATTTTGTTAATGTGTATGCATCCAAAAATGTGTATGCATTATAAATAATGCATACAAATTATGATGGAATTTGTATGCATTATGATATAACATAGCTTACCATGGTAGCATAGAGGCATAAAACCAATAACATGTACATTTTATATCATAACATGTATGCATTATACGTAGTATAAATAAAAAGTTACTTTTCAATGGACATTTTTTACCCAATTCAAGAAATTTGTCCCCATAGACATTCTCTGTGCACTTATATAGTACTTGCATATAATATGATTTTGGATATAACATTCATCATTAGTAAGATTTTTCATATAATATGACTAATTATATTTTTCCCACTATCACATGACTTTCAATCATCTAAAATTATCAAATCACCTAAAATTATCAAATGTGGATCAATGGTCAAACATTACACTTCATTGTTGATAATTGACTTTAGAGGACTAAATGACATGTCATGGATCTTTTAATAGTTATAAGGCTTGTTTTAGGCATTGAGTACGACATTAAAAAAGGTATGAATCACCTTGGAGTGCTCCCAAAGACTCAATATCTCCAACCATGCACAAACCTATTGACAACTTTCACTTTTTCACCTTGTGTATAGGTACATGTACAGTGTTCAAATTATAATTATATTTGATAATTAATCACACCTTTAAGTACCTTTGTTCATTATGTTATCGTCATTTTAAATCACTATCATTATCTTTCCTATACAACCATTTTAAATGAGGAATTTATTTATTTTAATACTTAAAATGGATATGGATGTTTATATTAAGTCTATATTTGAAGGATCAGATGGTATTGATAAGAATAATAATGATAATAAGGAGGGAGAGATGGAAATGGAGATGGAGATGGAGATAGAGTGGGCCATTAGTGAGAGTGGGAAATTTAAAACTCTAGACTATGTGGGAATAGGGTACAAGTCCAAATGTGGCATTCAAATTCAGGTTCAGGCTCAAGCTCAGGCTCAGAATATTGTAGCTCATTCTAGAAGGTAAAGCATCAACCATAAATTGATGTTTTTTTAGATCTTAACTCTAGGTAGAGGATCAGGATTAGTATTAGGATCAAGATTAACCAATCTTGACATAACTAGAATGTTGGAGGAGGCTATCAAGCACGACAAGTATATGCAGGCATAACTTTAAGGTTCTAGAATCTCCCTCTCCCTGTAATTGTCACTATCACTATCATTATCACTACATGCCTTCCCTTCTGCTCATGTCCCCTAAAATATAAACAAAATTGTACACTGAACAATGCATCCTATTTATCTCTAATCACCTTCACATTACTCATTAATCTTTTTAAAAAAATCCACCAATTTATTTATTTATTTCTTTAATGTAGTCTACAAACATAATCCATATTCCATAATAAAAAGAGGGATTTGGGCTGGAAAAATTAACACACAATATTATTTTATTGTCTTTTTCATGTTTTTTTCTCTCAATTAGATGGGTTACTTTAGTAGTGAATGGTTAAGTAATTAGATAACTCAAAGTCAATTTTTGCAAATAAATTGTTAAGGGTATGGGCCTAGTTTCATGAATTGGTAATAGAGATCTTGGCTATCACATGTTGACAAGTTTTTAGCATAATAATCCCTACAACTATCTCAATATGATGCCCATCTATCTATTTGACTCTTTATCAAGTCAACTTGACCCAATAATAACTCTAGGTTATTGGCTAAATGGGTGTGGTGGGTGATAGTGGATGTGGGATCCCTCATTCTCATGATTACTTGTTCCATTTTAATTTTGTTTCCCATAATGTGTGTAGAAAAATACTCTTAGTTGTATGAGATATCTTGTGGAATTTTAGGAGGGTTAGGTGGAGTAATATGAGGGTTAGGAGGGTTAGGTGGAGGGTTATGTAGAGGATTAGGAGGGTAAATGGGAGGGTTAGGTAGAGGGTTAGCCAAAGGATTAGGATGGTTAGGTGGAGGGTTAGCCACAGGAATAGCAGGGTCAGTTAAAGGGTTAGGAGGATGGTTATGGTCTCTTGTAGTAGATTGGTCTAATTAAAACAAACAATTTATAAATTAAATAATGTAAAAAATTTAAAAAATAGTAAAATACAAGGTTAATAGGTGTAGTTTTTTATCACTTACCTTGTCTACATGGTGGCATTATGAAGTTTAGGATGTGTCAAGATTTCCAATGGACTTATGGTGAGTTTTGAGGTCTTTAAAAGAGAAACACGATTGTGGAATAGAACTTGGGAGTTGGGAAAATGGTAAAAGGTAACATTAAGCTACAGGTTTTAAAAAAAATAAATAGGTAATGTATACACATTATAATAATACATACACATTATGAATTGACAACTACCAAGCCATAACATTAATAATGTGTACGTATTAAAAGGTATATTCATGTAATTGTCCCCCAAATCCATGCATATACTCTTTATTGTTATTTTAAAAACTTGTTCCATATTAGATGGTCAATGAAGTTCCACATTTGTATCAATCCTATGTGAAATTTTTGATCCTTATATTATTGAGGGACATACCTTAAGATTCAAGTGAAATTTTCCTAATATTCTAATAAACATATCATATTGCTTTACATTTTGAATTTTATTAATTTTTCCATCAAATTAATGTTTTGAAAGCCATCTCTTCCTAAAATATGATACAAAGACATTCCAGGTGATGAATCCATAAGTAAACTCTTTTTTAGCCTTAAAAATTTTCTACTAGGATGAAGCTTCACCTTAGAGCCTATATGTTCCCCAAGCTTCATTGGTTTATTTAGATAAATCCCTAATCTCAAAATAATTTTCCATCTCAATAAACCAAGCTTCTACACCATCAATAAGTATGATTTCATCATACTTTAGTGGTGTTATCCATTTTATATCCCTCATGGGATTTATTTCAAAATAGGTTCTCCTTTGAGGTCCTTTTTGGTCCTAAGGGTTATGACATTTTTTTATGTCAGTATTGGTGTTCCTAACCTTCCTAATTATTGGATTTCATTGTTATCTAGGTTTTCTTTCTCCTCTTATTCTAAATTATTTTCCATACCATTTTCTAGAGCTAATTCTTGAATCTGATGCTCTAGGGTACTTACCTTGTCCTAGGTATTGATTACCATGGCCAAGATCTAATATATCTTTTTCATAATTTCCTCATCTTATTGACTACCATCCCTATGAGCTCTTCTATGAACCACATTTTCTTATCCAATTCATAAACATGAATGTTTGCATTAGGTTCAAGTGTTAAACCTAAGCTCTAATACCACAATGTAATAACCGAGGAAACCCCTGAAAATAGATTAAAAATGTGTTTAATTTGTTCTCCTAATGGTTTTATAACTATTTCAGATTCCATTAATAATAACTACTATAATTAATAACAGATAAATTTATAAGTACAAAGTAATTATACTAACATGAAATATTAATAATTGAACATATATAGCATTCATTCTTTCCTTGATTATATAAATTATCCAATTGTATAACAAATAAATTAATCATTCGTAAATCAATATCTTCTTTTAATCATATTTCAAAATTTCAGACATAAAATAATTACTCGGTTATAGTTACATAATTTTTAGTCCTCATAATTACATCATTTGTAGTAATACATCTTATGAATACAAATGCAATGTGGTTTTACATAATTAGCAAGTTTTTATTTAAAGTTATCAATGAAAAATTGGGAGATTAGTACTGAATCCAATAAAAACTATATAAGATGTAGAGAGGGGGAGTATCATAGAAGTATTAGCCTCTAATCATAGAGCCTTTTAGATCCCTAAAAACCTCTCATCCACTGAGAGTGTCGCTACCCTTCTCGAGAAGGATAGATATAAATATGCTGAAAATAAAGAGGTTAATGTGTATGTATCTCAATATTATAACTACTTCATGTAGCATGATGCAAGTATAATAATGAACACAAATAATAACTGGTACATTCCTAATATACATAAAACAAGGAATTAATCTTCTTCCTATGTATATATTACTTATGTACATAATACTAGAATCAACAAGTCCCCCTTTTCACATCTGAAATCAATAATTTGTTGAGACATGGTGAGACTAAGGGTTTCTAAAATCACTTAATACTCACATTCTAAAGTTCAATACTCAATCCCTAGGTTTTCCCAACTTTCCCATCATAACATTATCTTGGTGACCAATGATCTCTAGAAAAAAAAATAACTATTATTTTGAAAAGTGTGTTAGGGATATTGTTTCTATATGGTGTCTCATACCACCCACATAAAATGATATCTCACTCACACTTTTTCAAAGGATCACTCAAACAACATATTAATGTGCAAAAATCATTCAATTATAATTTAATTTTTTAGCTGATAGATTATGGAACTTCACATATAATAAACCTAATTTGATAAGTCTCTTATCATTATTTCTTCATAGATGTTGTTTAAGACAAAGATTGATAGGAAGTTTTTGCAAATATGATTTTGAATTTAAGTTTCAAGATTTCAAGCTGTCAACTCTTAAAGAAGAGTTGAATGTGTAGGGGAATTTTTTTTTTAATAAAAAACCATTTATTTAAATCATTGAACATATTTGGAGAATGGATAAATATTGAATTGAATACCTCAAATTAGAATGTCAATGTATTCCATAGGATGTAATTATGTTATTTCACAAATGAACCTTTTGTTTATTTGTTGAATGAGCATGCACCAGTCTCAAATTTCTTGTTAAGGGTTGTAGTTTGAGAATAAAAACTATAATTAATGTATTGATAAGTACTTCAGTTTCTTGTTTTGGTATAATGTATCAAATTTATACAATATTTTAATTCATAAATTTTGAGTAGAATAGGAGGCTATTGGGAGTAACATGCATGCAAGAACTTACAGAAGGAAAATTTAAAAAGCTATAAAATGGGGTAATGAATAAGAATTGGAAGAAGAATATGAGTAAAGTTAATTATGGATTAGTTCATGATCTAGTGAATATATTTTTTATGGTAAAAGTGCTTAGACATGATTATGGATTGAGATTTTTTTTAGAATTTTCAAAAGAATAATTGCAAATTATTTCAACAAGATTTGGGTCCATTAAACTTGTGCTTATAGAGAAGGGTAAAAGGTATCAAAGTATTGAAGATGATAAAATAAAAATAAGTATACCTTATTTAGATTTGGATCTTCACACTCTAAGAAGGTAAAAGGAAAATTAAGCTACTCCAAAAATGACTCTTGCACCAAGATTGTTTGAAAAGAATGATGTACATCATCCTAGCATTTTAGAATCAGGGCATTTTAGAATCAAGGTTGGACCTTCATTCTACTTTTATTTATTCTAATTTTATATATTCTCAAAGGGTGGAAATTTCAAATGATTTGATCTTGAATGAATGTAAGTATTTGGATTTGAAATACATTCTAGAAAAATTATCTAGTAAGCAATGGAAGGGATCTCAGTTGGAGAACTGGTTAAAATATCATTGGAAAGGTTTTCTTGAAAATAATCTTCGTTGTCTAGTAAAATGTTGGTTTGTAGTTAAATTAAATATTGAGAGTGAAAGGGACTTTATGGTTTGTAGTTAAATTAAATATTGAGAGTGAAAGGGACTTTATTATTTCTAACTCTTAGAAGTTCAAAGGTAATAAGATTAATCTTTTCCCTTGGAAGGAATTTTTTTTAGAGAGAATCCTTCTTCTATTCAAACAAAGGCTTGGGTTAGGTTATATGCACTTCCATTAGAGTATTGGAAGATGTATTTTTTCTAAATAATAGGAAATTATCTTGGAAGATTGTGTGAAGTAGATCCAAGATCTCTTACAAAGGATGTTATTTTTTCAAGGATTAAGGGACACTTGTATCATGTTGGGAAAGATATAAAAGCCTTGATTTTGAAGGTTGATGATCATTTTTTTTCAATTACTAGAATTTGAAACTAAGGTAAGCATGCCTTATTTTGAACCTTTGGTAGGATTCTTACCTCATTCTTTACTGAAACTTACAGTATTGGGAAAGAGTAATGGTGTTATGAAATTTTGGTAGAAGAAAAAGAAAATTGTTCTCAATCAAAATAAATGATTGATTATCAATATAGGGATTTACATCCTTCTTTGATATGTGACCCTGATATATTTCATAATTAAGATGTAGATCCTAATTTTTATGAAGGAAAGATATGGTTGTTGAGGATCATGGAAAATTTCCTACAAATCATTCTCAACATTTTATTCATAATAATGTCTAAATCTAGGGAATTTTAGGAGTAGGATGAATTAAATATAGATCAAGGTACCACAATTGCATTTGAGGAAGATTTCGAGACTCAAAACACTGATCTTTTAGTTCCATTAGTTGAATATGTCTTTATGGAAAATGCTTATTTTTAAAATGACTTTATTTCAATGCCAATTGTTAGGGAAGGTGTTTTACATCAATATAGATCGCCTAATTTTTCAAAATAAAATAGTGTTCCTATAGATCTAAATGACACCATAAGTAAAAAGAGAAAATTTTAGGTTGGTTGCTCCTTATTTCAAACTAAAGGGTATGTTTTACCCATGACCTCATCTAAATCTAAGAAAAAATAATGCAAATCCAATGCTCAAAAGCTTCTTCAGGAATCAGTTGAAGTAGTTAAAATTGGTTTACAAACTATGATTAAATTATTTCCTATCACTAGAAAGAAACTTTTTCTAACTGAATTTATGTAGCTTGGGAAACTTACCCTTTTTTGTTGGGTGTACATTAATGTACTCTTGATAACTTTTGATTTTTCATCCTTTTGAGTTTGTATTCCCCCTCATTGGTTTGTACTTCATATGAAGTAAGATTATCTTTGACATAACGACTTTATGAGATTTGATAGATATCATCATGTTTCCTTTTCGGTATTTTATTCACATCTTCCTTCTAATAATGGTTTATAATTTTATAATTTTGATTACTTTCATGGAGGTGTGATGTTTTGTTTCAAAAGTTTTGTTCATTATTTTCCATCCTTCAAGATTGCTTCACTACATATAGGTAAAATTGGGGGTTGTGAAACATTCAAAACTCATTCCTCATGATGATCTTAGCTTAAACTAAGATTTATACAAGGTCTTATGTGAGGCAAGGTGTATCTCCTTATTTTATAAATTTTGTGGGTTTCATGAAGAGGTTTCTTTGGATTTTCTAAGTATTTGAAATATGATAAATCTAGGGTAAAAGTATTAGAGGTGACAATGAATGAAGGGATTTTTTATAGAGTTATGGGCTTACTGAGATAAGGAGAGAAGTGGTATATTTTTAAATCTAAAATTGTTAATTATAAATATATATTTATTCAGCTTGGGGAGTCTATCATTAATGCAAGTAAGGGTTATCTCCACAATCCTTTACCTTCCTTTTGGCCTCAAGTGACACCATTTATTCAAAAATATATTACTCGTGATGGTCATTATACTTTAATATTTGGGTATCATTTTTTTTACTTATGCATTTGAGACATAAGATTTATAGGAATCTTCTTTTATTCATGGTTATAATGCTTGAGAAAATGGCACTTGCAATGTAGAGTGATAATCCTTGGGCTCTACCTCCTCAGGGGGTTATAAAATTTACTATTTTGGATGGTTTAGCAACAAAAAAATTATTATATTTACTAGGATATTTTTTTTCCTACTAAAATATCTCTAATTTTGTTCTAGCCAGACATGTTCCAACGTGTTTAGGTAATACTTTATTAAGAAGTACATCTTCTCATACCTCTTCTAATACTAATTCTAAGAAAATTTCTCTTGGAAAAGGGAAAATAAAAAATCCTATTTAATAAAAAAAAATTGGGGAAGATTAATTCAAAACATGCTTTATATAAAGATATTTCTTCCAAGTGACAAAAATGGAACTTGTTTGGAGATAAGTCTATTTTTTTGGGTAAGAGGATCCAAAATTCTAAACACTCTCATTTAGCTTTGAAAAATGATCTTCAAGTCATAAAGGATCAAGAGAATACTATTAGCTAGCTTACAAAGGAAATTATTGATCAATAATCTAAAGAAGCCCAAGAGAAATAAAATTTAAGAGACAATTGCAAATCTTCAAGATTCTTTAATTTTGACAGGTAATTTGGGTTCATAATTTTTTTCTTGTAGGATTCCTCCTAAGGTTTATGTTGTGATTTTGAAATAAATATGGTTGAAATGTATGTTTAAAAGGGTTATATCTAATCAAGTTTTTGAGTTAACTTTCCTAACTATGTTTGAAGAAGTTTTAAAGCTTTTTTCTAAGAAAGATAAAAATATTTTGTGTGATTTTTTATTACATGATCTAGTTTTACCCCTATTTTTTGCATGGAATCTGAATAGCTTAAGTTGGTGAGATTCATGTAAAATATTTTATATCTTACATCTATCATATAAATAGATGTGATTTTTTAAACAAAAATTTATGATGATTTGGAATCCAAATGTCCCTTTATGGTTAAGAGTAGAGCACCTTAGGTTGCTAGAAATAATTGAGGAAGTTTATAAAACTATGAAATAGGAGTCTATGAGGAATGATACTTTGTGGACTAGAAGGGAAGCTATGGAGTCTGTTATGAAATTGGGGCCTCATTTTTTTTATGTAAATCTTTCATTGTTACTCCAACATATCGATGTTACTTCCTGTTATGTTAAAGATGAATGAGACCCATTCTCCAGTCAATATTTTAAGTACTCTAGCAAGGATGATTTCTTATTTCATATTGTTATACATTCTATGGAAGATTGGATAGGGTTAAATTTTTAGTGTCCCCCACTTTAGTATCAAATTACTAATTGGAGGGTTTGGTAACCCTTGATTGAAATAATTGAGATTTTTAAATGAAAAGGTGTGGAATGTAAAACATGTTTTCATTGCCCTCAGGATTCTCATAAAATTTCTCCTTCAAAATTTAGGTTGCTTTATGAAAAGGATTTTATGTGGTATATTTCTCCAGAATAAACCATACCTTAAGTTGTTCTTCCCAGTTTCTTTTTTGAGAGGGATGTATGGGCAATGGTGACATGAGAACTCTTGATTATGAAGATTAGTGTTTATATGTGGTTCAGTAACTTAATTGGATTGTTCTTTAGCTTTTATTTGTTATGTAGCAGTTAGTTTTTGTTCTTCAACTTACTACTTTTCATCTAGTTAGTTGTACTAAGATGGTGGTATCATCTTAATTAGCTTACGTTTATATGCCTTTTGGATAATTTTGGGTGTAGTTGAATGTTTTTGTTGGACAATTATTATGAGATGTTATTTCATCTTCAAATTACTATCCTAGCCTTTTGTCTTTGGTTGTAAATCTTTTAAGGGACCCCATAACCCTCCTTTACTAATTAAAAAAGAAAGAAAAAAATGTGATTTATAAGTTACCCACCTATCAATTTATTTACACAAGTTAAAAGGTATAAATTGCATTAAGATTGGTAGTGTCGCTCATACTTCAAATTCATGAGTAATATGTGAACAAAAAATAAGCTCATTGCTTAATCTCCATTTTCGTGCTTGACCGAACTAAATTAATTTGGATTGGAGATTAGAAATAAAATAGTTAAAATATCTAAATTTACTAATCATTTATTGGTAACTACTTCATTTAAATTCTAATTGACTTTAAATACCAGAATATAATAAGGATACATAGGATTAGTTGTTAGAAACTTCAAACATAGCCATTTCTCCATATTAGTTGATTAATATCTTTATTAACCTTCTATACAAAAATATAAATATATTTAAAGAGGAAAACCAACATAATTTTTACTTTATAGGTTATCCTCTTATTCTTAACATGAATAAAATATTTTTCCCTTTACCTTATATGTTTATTTGACTAGTTTTACATACCCTACACTTCTATGAATATTGATATTAATGTAAAGAATAGCATAGTGTTTCCATTTATTGAAAGTGTTTTGGCCTAAAAGATGATGTTTGAGCTTGTACGACATGTATGATTAAGTTAATAACATATTATGCTAGCATTATTTTTAGTTTACCCTGTAGTAAAATAAGAAACTTAGTATCTAATTTTACTTACACAAAATTTTGGGCTACCTAAAAAGTGTCTATGTTTATGTATAAGCATCTTATGCTACCTATAAGCCACTAAATTTTAAGCACACACCATTCCTAAGTCTAAACCCAAAGATCCTAAACATTTTACACCCTTTTATCCTATCAAAAATAGCTAGCTATAAAGAGTAATTAACTAGACTGCTCAACAAGAAAATTACTATATGTCTAGAAGAGGAAGAACAATTTGGACATTGGAAAGGGAATACATTTGGATGAGTATTATAATAAAACATAGTTAAATAATTAAAATTCAGTCTAATAACAAAAAAAAAATTAATATACCCATCTCAATTAGAAAACAATAGTATAAGGTATTTTTAGGAGATTAAAGGTATGAGAAATGTCTGCATAGTCAGAAAAGACAATAACAAAGTAAATTGCATACCAACACTCCAACCAGCCATGTTACTTAATTATACCTTGAGTATGGTGTTCTCTTCTCCTAAATTTATTTTATTATTCCCATACAACCTTAAAATGATCCCTCTCTTATGTGTCATCAACCTCTACAAGATGTATCATCAACCTCTTCAAGCTATAATATGAATGTATGATTGTCAGAGTTGCTCCCTATCATCCTTCTATTCTCTACTTAGATTAATTTTCTCCTAACCTAGGTGTTGCTTTACTCAGAAAGGTAATGTTCAGTTTATAAGAAGAAAATTAGCTATCAATTAAATGTCCTTAACCATTTTACTATGAAAATTGAGGATGCAAGCCTACTACCTCTTAGATTTTCTTAACAAAGTCTCTCTAGAATTTATTACAATTTGTCTAACAGAATTTTAGTTTTTCACAACCTCTTTTTAATTTAAGAGGATGGTGTATCCCATGAGGGTTATTTTATTTAGTTTGTATGCTTCTAAATTAAATTAATTTGTTTTTAGATAAGACATTTCTATATCAAGTGTATGAGGACATGTGCCTTCCTAGAGAATTTCTCATTTTCAAAAGTTTGTTGGTAAATAATAACTAGTGGTTTGTCAAAAAGGTCTTAATAATATAAAATTATTAATTTTATCTAATAATGGAGTCTGTTACTGAAGGTCGATCTTGTATTGATATTTATTTGTTATGTTGTGTTGTTTATTGGTTTATTTTATCTATAGACTAGTTTGACGTATGTTCTTGGCTGAACTTTCTCGATTTATCTATTGTGGTATTGTAAAGCTTGTGGGGTCCTATCAAAAACCTCACATTTAATCTAATAAAAAAATGAATTCTACTCACGCTAACATGAAGTTAAATAAAATACTTGAATTCATTTCCAAAACTATGTGTAGTAACTAGGTCAAATTCTATAACACAGTTTCTTTAAAACCACAAAATGAAAAATGGTTATTACAGTTAGTTATTATATAATTAACAAAAATGCTCCTCATACATGGGTGATACCAAACTCATAACATAAAATCTTTGAAACTAAAAAAAAAATGTTGAGGAAGTGACATAGGGACAAAATTAAAGGGCTTGGGACCAAGGTAAGTGAAAAAAGTGTTTTTTATAAAACTAACACATGTCAATTTTATTTTTTTAAATAAGAATTATTGTATGTTCATCACAGAAACATTTACCCACATTTCACTTTTCATACTTAAAATTATTAATAGAGGTGAGTAGATAAGGTTAAAAATGTGTGACACTTGATGCTTATGGATACTAATGTAAAAAATAAGTGATTTAAATATGTAATAACCCAATTGAACTATCTACCCATCTCTAAGTGTACAAATGTTTATTTTCAATAATTTTGTAAACCTGCATTCGACACATTATCTTTCTTTTCCTCTAATATTGCATCTATCCATCTCTCCTCAATGACACCATCCCTCTTTTATAGAAAAATAAACCTACACTACAATCACACACTCAAACAAAATCCATTAAGTGGTCAACCTAAATTATTAATAAATCATTCCAATATATACATCAAATACAATTTTGAAATATAATAATGAATGCATTTAATGTTTAACATTATAATCATATCAATATTATTTGATGCTATGAAAAAAGTAGCAGTTTCAAATTCACTTGTCATTAGTGTTCCTAAGCACATTACATTTACTTGATACACATCAACAAAGTTATGCAATTCATTGTCATAAACACATCAACTAACATTCAATAAATAAAATATTTGATGTTAAATACATCAATTTTAAAACCATTCATATTTGATGTTAGTCCAAAATAGTATAATATATTTAACTAAACATTATTTTTGTTTAAAACATCTATACAAGTAGTGTATTAAAGCATTAGGGTTTAAACTAAATAAGTCTATGTGGCACACCACGTTAAAATAAAATAAATAGGTAGTGTACTATAAAATATTAGAGTGTGACATGATGTTAGTGTGATATTAATAGTTATTTTAAATTATTTAGTCTTGTGCCTATATAAATATGCCCTCATGCTTGAATAACTAGTCAACAAGCTCAAAGATAGATTATAGTGAATGTGATATTGAGAGTTAATTTTAAGTTGTTTAGTCTTGTGCCTATATTAATATGCCCCTATGCTTGAGACAACTAGTCAGCAAGCTTAGAGACAGATCATAATGAATACTCGTATAGATAGCTACACTTTCAAATACTATGAGTTATAAGGTAGAGATATTAGGATTTATTATAAACACATCTCTTTTCAGATCATATAGTGTTGTGTTGTTATTGTGTGTGCAAATTGTATTTCCATCCATTGAAATATAATCAAGAGTTGACTTTATTTGGTATTGAATTTATTTGCATTATTTTTATTGTGTATTTTTTGAAGGTTCCATTTTGAAAGGTATCTCTTCATTTAGACCCCTAACTACGATTGCATCATTTGGTATTAGAGCAAGGTTTACTTCCTTATAGGTGAACACATGGATAAAATTATATTTTATGCATTTGAAAGTGTGGGTAGAAAGAAATAACTAAAGACATATTTCAGGATGAGTTGTGGGTAAAAGGTGTAAGTAAATTTTCTCTAATTTTGAGGAAATCAAACATAGATTAGGGTTAGGTGAGACAGCACCGAGAGTGGCTAGATGCTAAGACTTGTAGACTTGGATGGATGATTGATGGATATGCAAGCTCATGTAGAGGATATGGAGACTATATGACTTCAAGGCATTGGGGTGGATAATGATAAAAGTAACAATGAATTTATATAATAAGCACTTGAGAACCAAGTCATATAAGAAGAGTTTGATGATCATGGAGATAGAATCCTAAATGTAGTTGCAATAATGACTAGTAATCCAAAGTTAGACCCTCTTATTTATTTAAGGAGTTTGAATTCTAAAGAGATCATTGATTTGATCATTAAGTTAGAGAAGTAATTTGAGTATGAAAATATGGAATATCCCAATGAAATCAAATTTGCATGTGCAAAGTTGAAGGGTCATACATTCTTATATTGCAATCATGTGCAAATGAAAATATTTTATGGAGGTAAGGATAATATCAAGACCTAAGATATATTGTATACAAAGTTGAAGGCTAAATTCATATCTTATGATTACTAGTTAACCTTATTCAAAAAGTTGCAAAATTTGTGACAAAGGGAGATGAGTGTGAAATATTACAATAACGAGTTTAATAAACTCACCATCATATCAAGTCATGTTTAATATGCCATTGATAAGTTTTTAAGTTACTTGAATGGGATAAAAAAATGATGCAAAGCATCACTAGATGATATAGGTTGTAAATGTGCTAAAGTAGTTTTATTCTAGATATTTTAGTCTGTGATAGGTATTATAGGTCTTAAAAAGGCCCTTAGGGTGTTTGAGAGTATTTATAAGTATTGAATGTGCATGTTTTAGCTCTCAAAAGTGTTTTCCTACCATATTCTTAAATTTAAAAGTTTAAATTTCTAACTAAGCTAGAGTGGAATTTTGGATCTTATTGGGAATACACAGGTTAATGAATGTTTGTATTGGGTCCATATAGGCCCTAGGAAGGTGTGTGAATGTTTTCCAATGTGAAATAATTTTCCAAGAAATGTAAATCCATGAATCTAGCATTTTTTAACTACCACTTGGATGAAGTTGGTAAGAAAGGATGTTTGTATGCATGTTTGGCATGGGAAGAAGTATAGAAGGGTGAGATAGTTAGTGTGTGTATAGAGAATGGGTGGTAGAAGATTAAATATTAGAAGGAGATAGGGTTAGATTGAATGAAATAATAATAATTATTAAATGTTGAGTAATTCTGCCTTTCTTTTATAAAAATTATATACATAACTATTTTGTATGCATTGAGATCAATATCGAAAGAATACTTTGATGAATTATTTGTGGATTCATGGTATGTGAACATGTTTGTGTTGTTTTTTATTCCTTTGAATGGAATGTATCTTGGTTAATTAGCTATAGGTTACTAGTTGTAATGCATAAGTTTGAGAACTCTGTTATCACAGTCAACAAGTGAAAGAACAAGATAGTCTTGGAGGTTCAAGTCAAGCATTGAAGGAGTGTTTGTGAATTATTTGGTAAGAGATCAGTCTTATTTTATTTTTTAATTAATTTTAAAAGGTTTTTTTGAATATAATATAACTTTATTATCACTCTAAAACATATGGGAGAACTCAGTCACTTGACATAGTCAAGATAAAAGAACCTATAATTATGTTTAAATGCATGTGGGAGGCTTATATGAATTGAAAAAGGATTAATAAATCTTGGAAAGATTGAGATTTAGTTGTACATAAATTATATAGGTATCATAACCATTTTTAAAACTCAAATTATATTTGGAGGTACAAATTCCATTCAAACTATCATACAATCTATTCAAGTGTACTTAAAATTTCATGTTTTTACTTGTTGGAGCTATATGAGGGTTGATATTGGATTTGCAACATTTGGAGAATGTGGAGAGAGTTAATATAGACTGATTCTAGGTGATATGAGATTTTTCAGTGCTTTAAAACTCTTTTAAACCCATTTTGTTTGCCCTTAGCCTTACACATGCCTATCTATAACTAGTTAGGGTTTTAATTTTAAAAACCCCTATAACTTTTGTTGTAACCCTTGGAAATTGCTAAAACTTTGTAATCAAATGTATTTTAATGTGTAATTGAGGATTCAATAGGTTTAAGGTTGGTTACAGTCTATATTATATGGTTCCCATCACGGCGTGTTTGACTAGGCCTAGGAGAGACCTAATTGATAAAAGAGGGTGTTATGTTAGTAGGGTTACCTTCAAAGTTGAGCCAAGAATTTTTAGGTGAAGTATAATGAATATAAAGGGTATCTAAATATGTGTTTATATCATCATAAATCCCTATGGATTGGGGAAACCATCTAAATTTGTGCTTAAATAGGGTTATAAGCTAAGAGACTTGAAAGAGAGAAAAGTTGATTGGGTGAAGATTTATAACCTTGAGAGTGTATGATTAGATGAGAGATGTATTAGAGTTTAAATAGGCTATTGTATGGTATTTATATTCCTTTAAAGAAGGTAATAAACTTGAACTAATGAAGGATGCCTTTAAGCTTATAAAGTTATATAAAGGAGCAAGTTTAAACTATGCAAGGAGAGTGAAGTTGTGGAGATGATGTATGAGATGGTGTGGATGATGATATGGATCCTAAAAAGAGAGAGTGTAGAGAATGGTGATGAAGGTGACATCTCTTCAAGATAGAAGATGTTTATGCATGTCTAGAAGGCTTATTAGCCTCTAAAAGAGAGATTGATTAAGAGAGGTCAAGGAACAAGAAATGTACCTATAGATACAAGCTAAGTCAAAGATTATATAAGGCTAATGAGAATGAATTAGAGCCATAAGAATGAACATAGATGTTGTAGGCATAAGCCCCTACATCAAAATTCCATTTAAGATAATTATGGTATGATCTGGTTGTGATATTTTGAAGAATCCTATTAATGCACATTAAAGCTAAAGGAGAAGTTGTTAAGAAAACAAGAAGTTGCATTACAAGGGAGAGGAAAGCTTTCATGTCATGATAATAAGTAAGTAGTGGCATATGTTACTTTATGTAAGAAGGAGAATCTATTACTTCTCAGTGTAATGATACAAGTGTGCAAAGAGGATGGGGTAATTTTACTATAGGTAGAGGATCTTATGGATGGGGTAGAGGAAGGGGATTCATGGGTACATGTTTCATATGTGATGAAATTGGACATAGAGCATTTAAGTGTCCACATGCACATAATAAATGAAGTAGGATAACTCATAGGAATGCATATATAGTACCAGTAATTGATGATAGTATTGCATCTATTCTTAACATAGATGAACTAGAAACAAAAGAAGGTCTCATGATGAAGAGGTGTTATTGAAACCAGAAGAAAGAAGAGAATAGTCCCATGTAGAGGAAGAATATAGTAAGAACCATTTAAAAGTTTGGAGGTAAGTGTTACACGTTAATTATCGATAGTAATAGTACTAATAATCTTATTTCGTAAGAGAGGGTTAAGATCTTGGTCTAAAGAAGATTATGTATCCAAATTCCTATAAGGTGTTTTGGTTTCTGAAGGGACATTAGGTTCTAGTGAATCATCAATGCTTAGTAATTTTTTATATTAATACCTACAAGGATGAAGTTATGTGTGATATAAATACCATAGTCATTTGACATGTGTTACTGAGAAGGCCTTATAAATTTGATATAATGGAAAAATAAGATGGTTGTCAAAACACTTATACATTTGTGAAAGTTGGAATAACACATGCTTTAAATCCCTTAAAGGATAAGTGTGAAGAATTGGACAAAGTTCCAAAGGTTGTGATGATTTTGAGAAAGGAATTTTGAAAGAGATGATGAAGGAGGGTGCAAGTTATGAATTAGTTTTCAAACCTACATAAGAAACAAGTGTAGAATTAGTAGAATAAGTAATTCCATGTGGAATGAAATAAAATTTTGAGCGATTTTTCAGAGATCATTTCTAATGATATAACATATAGGTTCCCTATTAGGACCTATTCATCTTAACTCTTTCCTTTTAACCATTGTTATTAATAAAATATGCAAATGATTATGCTTTGTAATTTGTCCCTTGAGCTATTTATAACAATCCCACATGTATGAAAAGTCCTAGTTGGATATCATAGAATTAGTATAAACTAGGAGCATAGGCTAGTGGAAAGGTATCCATAAATTATAATGTATCAAGCTTACTCAAAAGAGGTTCCCCTTTGAAGAGGCCGGCAATATTGTAATATAATTATGCTCACTTTTATTTCAATATAGTTATTTTCCATTTCATTTATAGTATAATTTCCTTTTACTTTTAGTATTTTCTCTTTTGATATTTGTTTAATATGTTTGTAGGAAAGTTCATATCATCTGGTATGAGATCTCTTTCCAAGGTCATGTTCGACATCAAAAATATTAGTTGAGCACTCTTTGTAAATTTCCACTGTATGCTCTCATCTCTCCCTAATCAAGACCTTGGTGATCATAAAGTGGTTTAAAAGTAGTGGCACTAATCCACTTTATTCAAACCTAGCCATTTTTTTATTTTTTATAGTAGTTAATTTCTTTTAAGGTTAGAAACCCTATGCCTGGGGTTTTTTAATGTGATATAAAGTTGTCATTTTTTCTAAGTGTGTGAAGTGGGGTTAGATTTGACCCATGACTATAGGTGCCTAGATAACAACTATACATGAAATTCAGCTTCCATGTACCCTTGGGTATAGTGAAAGACTACATAGTATTTTTTAAGCTTAGCCATAGGAAGCCTTTGACTATCTCTTATAGATGGTGTACTAATAAGTAGCTAGCCTATGGAATATACTCACAACTAACCTCAAAGATGGGATAATGTGATATGGTTATGGTTTATCCTCCATAACTAATGATCTGAAACATTAAGCCAAGATTATTTAAGAATATGATAGATAAGTCTAATTACAAGCCCATAAACCAAAAACAAAATGTATAAGTTATGCCCAATTTCATTCAACTATGTTAAACCCTGGTGATTTGTATTTCAAAAAAACTATCACTAGTTGATCCCTCTTATAAACGTAACAACTGAAAGAAAAATCTAAAAACTACATGTGAAAGTTATAAAATTCAAAGGATTCAAAAGATCAAAATAATTTGCAAAAGTATCAAAACAAGGGTACTAAGTAGAGAGAGAATATTTTGGGCCATTCATTGTCAAAAGTGATGCCAGATACAAAAATTTTGAATGATTTTTTTCCCATAGGGTAACTTTCTATAAAAAAATGTCTAGAATTTTTTTCCTTCCCTAAGGATAATTATATTATTGCGATTGTCTCATCAAGTTAATCATTTTAATATTTAACTTCAATAAGCATTTTATAGAGCCAAGAGATGATTTTTAGTGATGGTTTTGACAACCTGATTTATAACCAAGAACATGGAGTAATAAGTTGCCTACTTGAGATCCATAGTCATTATTTGTAATAAATGTTACATTTCCTCAATACATAAAATAGAGAACTTTCAAGTCAGATTAAAATTAATAAATAGTATGAGAGCAGTTTTTCTTTAGGAAAGATGCCATGTGGTCCAAAATTGGGCTCCCCTAATTTTGATGGTATTGAACCTATATGATAGATTTATCATGTAGACTGATATATTAGCCTACACAATATATTGAGGGTGAACAAAGCTCCAATCCCATCATTTCACTTTGAAAAGGATGCCATCTGATGGTACCATTGGTATAAAAAATATCATGAAGAACCAACTTGGGATGATTTTATCAAATTCTTGTTGGTTCAATTTGGTCCCAATGCCTATGACAATTTCACAAGAGCCCTACCAAACACATGCAAACAAGAATGGTTCGAGAGTCTCAAATTAAATTTGAAAATTTGGAGAATCAAATTAAAAAGGTATTCTAACAAATTTTTCAAGTGTTTCTTTGTTATTAGACTCAAAGATATGATTCACACCAAGGTAAAAATGTTCAAACCTAAGGACATGGTGAAAGCTCTTGGGTTAGCCAATTTAGCTAAATATAAGCTCACAACCTAGTGTCATTATTCAAATTTTATTCCTTTAAACCATCTTTAAAATAATGTAACATAACATCCCCACCTTTAAAAACAACCCCCATTATACACCTTACAGAGGTTGAAATGTAAACTCATCAATAAAAAGGGTTGTGTTATTACTATGATTAAAATTCACATGGGGCGACAAATGTTTTGAACAGAAGATGTATTTATTAGATGTCAAGTCACCTCTTGATATAGATGAATGGGAGGAAGCTCAGGGGTCTCAAAAATAGGAGTAATAAGTATATGACGTCAACCTAATATATTCCTAATCAGATAGTTTAGTACATTCTTTTGTGGGGGTAACCACTTTTTAAACTTTGAAAGTAAAAGGGTATTAAAAGAAGCACACCCTCACTATTCTCATCAACTCAGGCATCACACATTATTTTATTGATCCTCAACTATCTAAATAAGATGATTGTTTTGTGTACCCTTGTTCAAAATTTGAAATTATGATTTCCAATGGGGAAAATTTCCTTGTAAAGTAAAATGCCACAATGTTGGTGAGTCAGTACGCTCCACTTTTTACCAAAGTGGGGAGGGAGGAAAATTGGCAAGGGGAGAATTTCCTTATAAAGGGAGTGCCTTTTATAGTCGGTACGTTCCACTTTTTATTGAAGTGGTTGGTGAGTCCCATAAACATTGTTAAAGTGGTCATTGTTTCCTCTCTATTAACTCATTTTTGTCATCTTTAACGTCATCATCTCCTAAACTCAACCAACCCTTGTTAGCTAAGGAAATAAAATGTATTCTCATCTCATGTCAAGGAAGAAGCCATTGTCATGTTTGATAGCTTTAAATTTCAAGGTCGGTCCTTACCCTACTTTCTTATAGACATTCAATGTAATTCACTATTTATATCATGGATATTCAATCTCACATTAAATCAATATGAAGCAAAATTATTTTTAAGAGATTTGGAAGAAATTATTTTATATTTTTGAATAAGAATGAAAATCAAGATGAAAATATGTTATTAAAAACTTGACACTATTTTCCAAAAGTATATAACGCATCTACATGATGTTAAAGTAATCAATGTTGAACTAAACCCAAGTTCTGATTATACAAACCTTGATTCCATGTGTAGGATTATTATGAAATGTCTTGTTATCCACATTGACACAGAATGTTCTTACTTCATGGAAAGTTCCATATCCTCGTGAGGAACACCCTAGCCCTATTCAACACCACAAGAATTTAACTATCAAGTAGGTTCACATAAATGCGTTAAACAAAAATAAATTTGATTTTCACATCCGAAAAGCATTTTCTATTAGTAGCCCTTAATCCTCATTAATTTTCATCTTTTATTTTTTTTAAATGAATTTTTATCCAAAAATTATATTATGTTAGTATTCATTAGCCATCATTAGTTTTCATCATTATATATTTTTCAAAAATAGGGACACCTATACAATAAGGCATGGGCCTAGAGGAAGATAAGTTAAAGTAAACTTACGATGGATTCACATTGACATATTTTAAAAAATCAGGGTTTAACATGACACAAATTTTCAAGAACAAATTTTAAATAACTCAACATTAATCAACAATAATGCACAAGGATTTAGAGAGATGGTCAAGTGGTTGAGATACTACCAATCATTGACTAACACACCAGGGTTATAAGCTCCTCAAAGGGAGATGGGGAAGTGTTTGAGTCAATGCACATATTTGACTAACAAACTGGTAATATAAGTTCCTCAGGGGGAGATGAGGGAAGTGCTTAAGACACTACCTATCATAGGATCCATCACATCTAAACCACCCTACTAGGGCCTAAATTATAGAGGGCTCTATAGTTAGAGAGCACTCCATCTCTACAATCAATGAGATGGACTAAATTATGTTCCAAGATGATGAGATATGCATAATATAAATTTAGCCTGAAGATGGAGATTTTTTTATGTATAAAGAATTCTTATTATGTGCAATGATTAAATTCAATCATTATACAAGTTAGTTATAAGAAAGGAAAAAAGTTAGGGTAAGTTATAGGAATAGAATTTTACTAGGTTTAGAGGAAAATCCCTCTAGTGCAACCATTATGTACAAAGTGGAATTTTGTTAAATACACTTTTCAAATATATGGGGTTATATGCAAGTGTCATTTAAATTATGTGCAACAATCTCAAGTGTGTTTCTTCAAAATTATATGTTGTTAAAGTCTTAATTAAATACAATCTAAAAATTAATTAAATATGGGGTGGTAATTGGAACAATCTAAAGTAAGCATTATATTGATATTATACCCTAGTTGTCTCCTCAAACCCTGCCAACTCATTCATGAATACAAATTCCTCCTAGGATAGCTCTACTAAGAGTCATAAAAATGGCAATGATAATTATTTTTATTATCATAATCAAACTAGTTATGTTGTGTGAAAAGAAATTGATATTCCATTAGACAAATTATGTTGCTTGATATTCCACTGAAATGTATTTTACTTTATACCCTATTTTTATAGAAAAATGATGTTAGCATTATAAAATTCATTGATTAACTACCTTTTTTTAATACATCATTTATAAATGCATATGTTTTATTTTTTTTGTATTGGATTATGGACTAAATATATGTCTTACGTATAATTGTATCTTAGGATACAAATAGTGAATGTTTAAAAAATTCATATATTATTTATGGTCTAAGCAAAGAATCAATAGCTTTTAAGTTTGCTCCAGTCACTGCTGGAAACAAATTAAATAGCTCATATCATGTAACTCTTAACAATGGTCTTGTCACTCTATTTTATCATAATGTAGATATTGTGGTGGTCAAAACCAATTCTAAATTAGAGTCTGATCAAATGTCCAATAATATTCATGTTAGATATGAGAATTCAATTTCATTTCATAAGATAACATTTTCACTTATACAAAAATATTATGATGTGTAGATCCATTATGTATAGGTTATTCTAGATGTGAAAGCAAAGGTAAAGTGGGGTAAACTAATGAGTGGTTGTGTTTCTACCAATGTTATTGGGTTGGTTTTACCACCTAAGAGTCAAAACTCAACATAGAACATAAATAAAATACAACAAAAACATCATTGTTATCAGATAAACCAATGGTGTTTGTGTTTTTCCAAGTGTTAGTGGGCCTATTTTTCCACCTAGTGAGTCAAAATAAAATAAAAATAAGCAGAAGCATACAATAGCAACATCATTAGCACATGAAATGTTGTATATGATGGTCAATTAGATTTTGTGAAATGCCCAAGATGTAACTCTATTTTAGAGTTTAGGGGAACTCAAGAGGGCATATGTGTTAATGTATTACAAATATTTCTCTTTTTATGGTATTGTCAAAATATATGTTTGGTGCATATTATTGGCGTATTTCATTGGGACTAGGAAGGAGTAGGAGAATGTGTGTACAACCAATGAATTTAGGACTCTCTCTTGTTAGATAATACTTACTATGTCAAGTTGTAATTAGTATCATAAATGAATGAAACTTTTGTTATGCTCTTAAACAAAGTTGGAATTTAAAATTATGAATAGTTGTTAATGTTTCAATGGATTTTCATAATGGAAGATGTTGATTGCTTTAAATTTTGTTGATGATTTCAAATATGAAATGGAATATATGAGAAAGCAATGTCTTATTTTCCTTGTAAGTTACTTATTTTTTATGTAAAACATTGTACATTTTTTTTCACAAGAAAATAGACAAAGTTGTAAAGTAAAAGTAAAGGAAGATAGGTTGTATGAGGTCATTTGAGTGGTATAATAGGTTGGTTGTGGCCATCTAATTTGACTGGGTAATTTTGGTGGCTAGTGGTGGCCATTTGAGTTGATATATTTCTTAGGGACTGGAGGCTTGATTATGTCCTGGACCTAGTTTGTATCCCTAGGCTTCAAAAAATCTACATTACCAAACAAAAAAAATAAAGAAAGGTGCATTGTTATGAGTGTAAATTTGATGGGTTTCTAAACTAATAAGTGTAACTTGTTTTTTTCTTGCTAAATTCATATATGAGGTCCAAGTGGAAGTTTTTATTATCTCTTCTTGTGCAAAATCCCACTCTTGGAAAGATATCTTCCAAGGAATTATCTTGGAGTGGGGTGAAGTAAAATTTGGGCAATGATAAAGATATTATTTCTTAGATATGAAGAGATCATATAGATAATTTCTTAATTTGTGAATGCAAGAGATCGAGGTATCCCACCCCCTTTTATATTAAGGATAATACATTCAATCGTGTGTCATCCAACCTCCAAAAAATTAAATTAGATTATTTTTTGATATATTAATTTATTTGTGTTCAATACAACTAATGTTGTGTGTATAGCCCCAGATATTATAGGGCTCATAATGAGGTGCATTATGAGATTTGTAATGTTTAAAAGGTTGGCACTAACAGCTAACTTAGCCATAGGCATTTGCATCATGGATTCCAATGTCATTTTTCCATTTGTTTGCTTATAAAAAATCAAGAATGACATTTTATTACATATAAAAAGATAGACTATAGGGACCAGGAGAACATGATTTTCTATGGGAAAGAGACCAATGAGTTCAAAGCTAGTCTTTTTTCTTTGGCTCCACACATAAACAATGAATTAAAGGATTGGGTGGAGATATTTTTGTTGTTGGGCCTGACAACTGAACTTATTCACAAAAAACATCATGAAATGGTCCATGAGAAATTCATAATATACAATGGTCATACAAAGAGGGATTATTTCTTGACCAAATATGATATCCACAATATTGAGGGAATGATGAAAAAATAAGAATAAAAATTTCAGCTCAATGACACAGATAATATTAAAAAATTTGTCGCAAAAAATCCTAAAAAGGTATTTGTGTATGAATAATTTATAAAAATAGGAATGAATGAGTAACCCTTTATCTTGGGCCTCTAGCTTCCTAACCAATGTGAGTGGATGTTGAAGTATGCACTCAAAATTATACTTTCAATGGACTCCATGTCTGGAAAAAATGTGTATAAGGTACTTGTGGATCTCCAAATTTTGAATTTTGTATTTGTTATTGTATAAAACTTTGTTTATCCTATTTTATGTAGTTTATGTTGTACATGATTTTTGCATTTGATAATATGCATAATGGGCTTCCTATTGTGTAGGTTTTGATGTCAAGGGCTACTATTTTGGACTTGAGATTTTAGATGTAGAGGTTATTAGTTAGTGCACATTATCACATATTGGAATGTAAGCCAAATGCTTTCATGGTGGATGATGCTCATGCTGAAATTATTGATATTAGATAAGTGATGCCCATGTATATTATAAATATAACTTATTGTCATTGAAAACAATATTTTACCTACTAATTTTATTATTTTTAAATTTGCATTACTAATTTATGGAAGTGTTTCAATCTTAGGTACACATTTATAGTCGGTGTGAGGAGATTGGAAAGGTGAAGGACAGTGAAACAAAATAGGCAATGTTTATAAGGGTGGGTGAAATAGTACCCAAGTCTCATATTAAGGAAGTAGTGGTTTGTGATGTGAACCTATTCAGAGAACACTATATGTCTAAAGAATCATTCATAAACTACTAAAAAGATCAATGGTCCACCTGTATTGACATGTGGATAAGATGTCTACGTATAATTCCCCATGTAGGACAAGAGATAAATGTTACCGTGGAAGTATATCACTCTCATCTGAAGCACATGTTTTTAAAAGAAATACAAGTTTCTTCCAATAAAAAAGTGGATTGGTGACTATTATATTTTTGTATTATTGGTGGAGCCAAGTGTGAAAGGAAAATGGATCTCCCATGAGCTTCAAGATAGAACAATTGTAGACTAAGTGATTGATGAAATCACAGTGCATCCCTAATAGTGATGTGATGTTCATTGAGATTGACCTTGATGTTGCATGGATAAAAAGACAAAGTAATGAAGGTAGATTTTATAAGGTTTATATGGTGAGTCACTCTTTTACAATGTGTGAATGGATGTGGTCAACCCAAGGACATATGTGCAAGCACATGTTGAAAGTTGTTGATTTGAGAAATAAAATTGGAAAGGAAACTTCTTCAAGTAATGTTTCATTTTATTCAACAAGTAATGTTGTTTCCCACATAATTATTATTTATGTATTGATTTTTACCTTTATATATTTTTCTAATTTCATAAATCATTTTCATATGGTTATTAACAAACATCCATTTATGGCTTGTTTAGGATGACAACAATAACAATTTTGATGACCTCACCAAAGGTAATGTTATCGATGTTCCTCTAAATTAAAATGTTTTCGGTGATGTATATGATGCCAATGATCCCCAAATTCTCACCATTTGTGGATTTCTAGACAAAGCCCTTCTTTATCTTCTAGTTGATAAGAGAAGCATTAATTTACTTGAGAATAATGTCCAAGATAAATGTAACAAGTTTCAAGCAAAGTCAATCTTTAATAATGGTGATGTTAATCATCACCATGTATAACCTTTCAAATTTGTAGAAGATGGTTATGGGACCTATCTATGATGTTCAAGAGATTTTGTTGAGACTATGGTAATTTTCAAGCTTGCATCACCGATAAATGAGGATGCCCATTCCCTCCCAAATGTAAAGGGTAATCAAATTATGTCACTTATAAGGGGAATTTGGATAGAGCACCTAAAAAGGTGAGTAACAATATCAAATGATATGAAAATGAGGTTTTCAAAATTAATTATGGCTTAGTGGTGTCTTTTTTCATTAAAAATTTGATATATTTGATGTCAATGTCCTTTTCCTTACATTTTTTAGTAATCTAAACCAATTTGAGTATACTGCTGAGAAATGAAATTATAGTCTATTGTGTTTACATTTCTTTTTATGTTATAGTATGTGTATTTTATTGAAGTATCTTCCTTGTGGATCAATTCCATGTTTAGTGAAATTTGTTAGGTTTAGACTAGGGGTGATTAATTCACCATAGGAAAAATAAATGAGTAAAAAATTATTACTCACATTAGTTAGTTTATTATTGGGTAGCTAGTTTGTTATTCATAATATCTCCTAAATCTCTTAAATTTGATATTAGTTGAGATATTGTATAATTTTGTAACTCTAATATGTTATTTAGGAGGTATTAGTTGAGACCCTACTTCATAGGGATATTTTGGGCATTGTTCTCCCTGTTACTT
Organism: Torreya grandis; assembly: GCA_037957365.1. Lineage (NCBI taxonomy): Eukaryota > Viridiplantae > Streptophyta > Pinopsida > Cupressales > Taxaceae > Torreya > Torreya grandis. The sequence goes on from JARHVA010000814.1 coordinate 1,761,654, forward strand.
AGGGATTATTACGAGCATATATTTGTGTATAAATTCAACTATATATTATTTGAATAAATTAGCTGAATTAATAATATAATTATCAACTTTCAGAATCTAATGATGTGTGTTTCAATGATGATAATAAAGTCATAGGTATGCATCTGTCTAGAAACAATAGAAGAAAATCACGATCTTTCTAACAAGAAATATCCAATAGAAGTTGCCCTAAATAAGGATGTATACACCTTGAACTGAAGTTACTTAAATGTCTATAAATTGCTTCATTTTACAAGATGTTATATTTATTTAATGTTACATAACTGTAAAGGCTCTTATGGTTTCTTATGTTTATAATGAGATTGAGTTTTATAAATACATCTTAAAATATATTATTGGACATCAAGCCATATGAGCATCCATGTGGAAGGAGCCAAAGTTGACTTATAGATGATGGATGATTAACTGGGACTACAATAAATTATATATATTTGATTAAAATTAATGGTTTAGTCAATACCCTATGTCTTTATTGTTGTTAAATTGTTTCATGTGTATATACTTATACAACCCTGTTTTAATTTTCTTGGGTTGTTGACAATTGAAATATTGCATCTATATGTATAATATTATAAGGAAAAAAAGATATATGTTGATTGCATATGGGTGATCAAATTTTGATTAAGCTAGCATTGTCTTCTTATCCTTCAAACTATGAAATCATATTAATATTTTGAGCATGGAGCATTTAACCACAACTTGTGTGAAAGAAACTCTTTTTTAAGCATGTAAATTTGAGCCTTTGCAATGAGATTTCTTTCAAACTAAAATTATATTATGTGAAGGAAAAAAACCAACATCTTTTTCATAAGAGATTAGTGAATTGTAATGTTGTCGATCAAAATGTGTACCCATGGGTGCTCTGTGACACAGGGGAGTTTTTGTTATGGGGCACTAGGCTCGAAGGTCTTACATAGGGTATAGGAGGACTCAGCTATGCACAAAAGCATCGGTTGTCTCATCGTAATGATGGGATTGTCCCCAAGATGTGGGAACCTTGCACTCCTCGAGATAAGCCTTTGGAGTAGGCTAGATTCCTTCTATTTTAAGTGCACTTAGTTTAAGACTAGTGCACAAGCCTAAAGAGCAAAAGGGTAATCTACTGCTAGTCTAAACCTAAGATCTTTAAGGAAAAGGGAGGGAGAAGGTAAGAAATGTTGAAACATAAAGAGGCGATGTGCCCAAAATAGAGTGAGCACTCTTATTGCTATAAGCACAATACAGACCTTTGAGGACAAGATAATATTATAGAGCTTCTACAAAGGATACTCCAAGTGCATAAGTGTTTCACATGGAGGCATAAGAACATAACACAACATTGAGAGGGATAACAAATGGTACATAAAAAATATTAACATAGACTCAAGTGCGCATAGAATACGACCTACAAGTGAGTTCCAAGTTTAATGAAGAGGTATTGGGAATGGACAATGGTGAGAGGGGAAAACATTACCCATAGGCAAGGATCAATAAATGCAAATAGCACATAGATCATCAGAATAAAAGAAAGAGGTGAACTTAGTTCTCATTAGTCTGCAAGATTTAGCTAATACAAGTGTTCATAGAATGTAATCTCAATAGCATAAGGTTGTTAAAATGTGTCAACCCTTTTTATAATGGAAATCCAAGCTTTTATAGAAAACAATCCTTTTTTACAATTAATACACCACTTGGGGCAATGGGTGCAACTTTTAATTATTTTGTGGCACCCTAACCACACTTTCTAAAGTTCATCTGATAAATTAGGCCTAGAAATCATAGCAAGAACCTTACATGCACATGGGGAGGTGAAATATTTCCCTAATAAGATCAGAGAGTGGTGTGAGTTTGTATTTTGATGTCTAATGGCCACTTATGCATTTAACTAATCTGATAATACCTCAAACTCCTGCATATTACTATCCTATTTACTGAAGGACAATATCACCATGCTTATGAATCTAATAGAGTTATGGTGATGTCTTGTTTTGGCTGGCTACTTATTGAAGATATGGATCGAGATGCTCCTCCATTAGTTGTTCACATCTACCTTTGCTTTGAAACCTGGGCCTGAGTCAACTATAGATGAAAACCAATCTAAGATTATTGGTTTTCCTTAGTTTATATAGATGGTACTTTACTAGATGCTTATCCCTTTTATAATAAGTTGCCACCCTTTTGGACTATATTAGGTCTAAAAGACCTATTTTACCAATATGAATCTTTGTTGGCAATACATGGTCCTTATGGTCAATCTTGATTCAACTCGAGTTGAGCTCGAGCTCAGTTCCATGTATTTTCCACCAGCCTGGGTCCATTCATTTATTTTGCTCGAATTGAACTACTCTATTGACCTTAAATAAAAACATCTTGACTCGGTCTTTTGTTCATTGGTTGTCAGCAAACCAACTTGATCTCTATTGACCTTAACCCTTAAATATACTATTGGATCTCCTTAACAAGTTGAACGCATTCCATTAGATCTATTGCCTAGACTTGTACACTATTAACACTTAGAAACCATACATTTGGTCCTTAGATCTGCTTGCTAGTTTATCTACTCCCATGCTTATTGCAACATGTTAGATCCTTAGCTCATTGACTCTTTGACTCTACTCACATGCCATTCATCTACTTTTATATGCTTAAGCACACTCTATTAGATCTTTTTGGACCTACTAACCTACCAGTCATCACTCATCATTAGATTTGATCGAGGTTCCTGAGATCTGGACACTTATCAAGTCTAGGTTCAGTTGGGTACCCTTTGATGGTTTTTGAATACCAATGGCTATTTCATGAGGACCAACTTTGATGTCTATGTAAACGTCCTCGAATTTTCAAATTCAAATGGCTACTTGTAAGAGTCCAAACTTGATAGTCACGTACCCATTATGGGATATTTGAGTCCTAATGGCTATTTTCTATGTATTAAATTTGACACTTGCATGAACATCCTATCTTGATTTCCATGTATTTTCCATACAACAAATAATTTCCTTAGGCTATTTCTTCTAGGACATTCACTGAACATTTGTTGTGGGATTTATGTCTTGGCCACTTCCTCTAGAAAAATCTATTTGTAGCTCTTTTGCATCAAATAAAATGTCTGAGTAAATTGTCATGGGACAATTGCCCAAAAGAAATGAGTTTGCCTTATCTTTTCCTTGGATAATTTCTTATGGATAAAATGTCTAATGGAAAGGAGGTCTTTGGGGAAATTGTTGTAGGACAAGTTTCCCAAAAGAATTCATACTTATCTTTTTTGTGGACCTTTTGATTCAGAAAAAATGTCTGAAAGAATTCACACCTTCAAAACTTTTGTCTGCAGTACATTCCTGAAAGAAATGGCTCTTCAGGATTTTTTGTTTAGATAATTTACCAAGAAACAACCCTTCAAAAAATGTTCTGGGTACTTTGTCAAAGAAATGGCCTCTTGGGAAAATATATAGGACACTTTGCAAAAGAGTGCCCTTTGAATAATTTTGTATCGGACCACTTTCCTATAGAAATGCCCTTTGGAAATTTTGCATTTGTCCATTTTCCCAAATAAATTCCCTTCATAACTTTTGTCATACATTATCCTCAAAAGAAATATGCCTTCAAGAAAATTGTGCGGATAATTTTCCCAAAATAAATCTAACACTTAGCTTGAGAAATACCCTTTGGGATTTTTTGAATGGACCACTTTCTGAGAGAATGATCCTTTAGGATTTTTATTTTGGATAAAATGTCTAAAACAATTCCTAACACTTGGCCCAAAAGACCCAAAATAAATCTCCCAAAATAAATAACACTTAGCCAAATAAAAAAGTCAAAAAGAATTGAATCTAGCAAAAGGAAAGCCTAAAATATTTCTTAAGTAATGATTTACATGAAAAGGTTTGACACTTAGCTTTTCTTTTTAGGCTCCTCTAAACTTATGCTTGAACTATAGCTTGATCTTTGAAGGCTTAGACATTATGAAAATTTGTTTAGATACCTACTCTTTGCAATTATAGACTTGTCCCTTAGAAATTGACAAGATACACTTTTAAGCAAGCTCAAAGTGTTTGAAAAGATTTGAACTCTGTATGATCCCTTTAGTCCATTAATTTCATGTAGAAATCCTATCCAAGCCTTTCTCCATATTTGATCCTCAGGAAACTACACTACATTCAGGGAAGTTTGGTATATGGGCCAAAAATAGTCAACATTTCTAGCTACTCGCAAGGAAGCATGTCTGCTATGCTTGAGAACCCAAACAGCATGAAGTCTTTGGAGATTCTAATTATTTCTCTTGCAAATACACCAATTGCATACCTTCAACTTTAAAATGAATTGAGATTCACCTGATAAGATAAGAACTGAACCAGAGGCACTTAGAGGAAAAGACCTAAGATAAGAAAACATTGTGTATAGGCACTTAGAAGAATTGAAACTACCATAAAACAAGGGTACACAAAGTGCACTTTAGGAAAATAAAACATCTAATCTATTTATTTAAAGATGTATAAAAAACATTAATGGAAATAGTATTTAAGATGAATCCCATTGACTGGGTTGGCATCTCCTCTCCATCCAGTATGGCAAGTTAGAAGGTGTTAGATGGTTTACAACTTGTGATGGTATATGAACCACTCCATATTACATTGAACTTAATGTGCCTTATAGCTTTTGCTTTATGTACATACCATTTGAGCACTAATTATCCCTCTTGGAAGCTCATATCATCAAATTTCTTATTGAAGATCCTCTTGGTTTGCACCTATTGGAATTCTATGGTGCACGTAGCTTACATTCTAGTTTCTTCAATCTCCATTACATCGGCTAGTCTTACCTCAAGGGGATCACTCTTGAGCAACTCCAACTGATACATGAGTTCTAATGAAGGTAACTCAAGGGATGCTAGTAATATAGCTTCCCTTACATAAACTAGCATGAAAGGCAAATTTCCCAACACCCTCTTAGGCATGATCCAATTAACCCAAAGAGTAGTTCTGAGCTTAGTATTCTGAGCTCGTTGATTATCCTTTAGAGTGCTCTTTATGATGTAAATCAAGTTCTTGTTTGTGGACTCAGCTAGACCATTACCCTGAGGGTGATAATTCGATGAGGTGCCCAGATAGATATTGTGCTTGACATCTCATTCATCGATTATGGTTCCAAGGAAGCCTAGTGCATTATCTAAGATATTGGTGGTGGGGATGCCAAATCTCATTACAATGCCTTCATAGAAATTGAGGATAGATGTCTCATTAGCCTTCTTGAGTACAACTGATTCTATCCACCTTGTGAAATAGTAAATGGCTATAAGAATCCATTTATGCCCATCACTTGATGATGGGTTAAAAATGCCTATGAAAGCCAAGCCCCACTATGCAAAGGGTTGATCATATTGTATTGGGTATAGTGGTAAGGCTACAAGCCTTTGTTTGCCTGTGAATAAGGCACATTTCTTGTAATTTCAAACATATGTGTGTGCATCTTTGAATAGAGTTGGCATATAATAACCAGCTCGCATGATCTTTATAGTAGTGGTATTAGGTGAATAATGGCTTCCTGTAGGGCTATCATGGAACTCTTGAGTAATTCTACTTTCTCTAGTTCTATGCACCTTTGAAGGACTCCATTGAGATCCTTTCAAATAAGTGCACCCTCTATGAACACATAAGGAATGGACTACAGTTTGAAATGTTTGTACTTAGCTTTGTTGAGGCCAAGAGGGTATATGTTGTGCTAAAATAAGGACTTCATATAATACACCTAGTGGATCATGGCCTCTAAGTTCATCCATCCCTCCTCATGCCATACTAGAATTGCATCATCTTTAAGTTTTGCTACTTTAGCTAATTGCTCATAAAATCCTATTTTTCACACTAGCTTAGTGACCTAGATCTCTACATCATATTCCATCATCTTGGTAATCTAGCTGGCTCATTTATTGCTAATGTCCGTAATGAGTAGGAACTCTTTAATGCTTGTGTGCACCACCATGAGTTGAATTTTGTTATTGGAAAGCATATGCCTAAATTTTTTAGTGCTCTCACAACTATGAGGGTGTGTTTTTTAACAAATCTATAGCATATCTCATAATCCTTCAGTAACTAGCTGAAGAAGGCATTTGGTTGCTTTAGTTTCTCTTTTTTTTGTTACATAAGGATGGCCAAGATGTTGTTAGATCCACTAAATGCATAAAGGATAAAATCCTTACTATAATCTAGGTTGATCAAAATGGGTACTTGCATGATGACATACTTAATAGCTTTAAAACTTTCCTTTCCCTCATGCATCCAACTGAATACAACATTCTTCTTTAAAATCATCGTGAGGGGCTTGACCAATATAGTGAAACTAGGCACAAACCTTCTCACAAAGTTAATTCTCCCTAGGAAGATCTAGATACTTTTCTTGTGTCTCAAAAGAAGGAGGGATGAGATAGCCTTGACTCACTTTAGATCAATTGTAAGTCCCTATGTTGAGACAATGTACCTATTATAGCACATAATTACACCCTTGTGGGAGAGTTTTTTAGGCTCTCCCACTTCTATCTATAAGCATGGGAACAGCCTCAGGATGCGGGTGTCTTATGGTGAGGTAGAACCTCTAGGATTTTTAAAGACGTTAGTTCTCTTGGTGGATCACCTAAAACTAATTTTGAAATGAACCTTCATGAGGAAAAGGTTTAAAAAGGAGATAAGGGCTACTAAGAGGGCTAACCAGGTGATGCATCAAAAATAAATGGACACTCATCTACGCTTGAACCCACACTAGATCAGTCATAAGGTGACTTGGGATTACATGATCTCAAGCTCAAGCCAACACACATTGGAAGAGGTTTAGTCAAAACACTAATCCAAACCTACAAAACTTGAAAATACTTCAAAGAGGCAAGCAATATGCTAATGGACTAGGAATAAATGCATTCATAAACCCACCAAGAAATAAGCATAGTAAAGCACTAATTGAAGACAGGAAATAAGCAAGGAAATTGAGTCTCATTACATTCAAGAGGTAGTTCTTACAATACTTTGATAGGGTTTAGCCTGGTTGAGGGAGCATGCTTTTATAAACATCTCAATGGGCATTCATCTCCTAGCAAGATGACAAAACTCTAAAAATTGGGAAGCATTTTAAATGGCTTGAAATCTCGTATATATAGATAAGGGAAGAGAGAGAGAGAGAGAGAGAGAGAGTTCTATGTGGAAAGAGAATAAGTTGTTGATTGTTGCTTTCATCCTCCTTCTTTCCATGAAAATGCATCGTTCAAGATCTTCTCGAGCCCTCTTCGTGCATTGAAGTCTCCCTTTGGTGCATTCAAAGGAGCTATGTCATGAGCAGCTAGATGTCACTTCTGGCATGGCTAAAATGATCTTTTTATTAAAAATAGTATGGCAATCCTCCCATTTTACATGTCCTATTGAAAAGGATGTAGGTCTCCATGTGTGGAAACTCAAACTAACCCATGTTGCATTCAAGTTGGATGGATGTTTGTTAGAGACGATGACCATTACTTTCACCTACCATCTCCTACTTATGCCTAAACCAAACCTTTCTTATACATGGAAAACCAATCTAAAGACATTGGTTTTCCGGTATCTATTTAACTCAAGTATATTTTAGTGTTACTTCCATGAACCATCAATTTTATGCCAGCTAAAAATACTCTTGGATCATCCTCCATCTATTCCTTTGAAAGGTCAACCCCTGCTATAACTTACGCCACATGACACCCTTTTATTCATCTAACTAGACCTGATGTCTTTGGGTTCCTTCAGCTTGATGACTTCTAGATTTTGTGACTACTTATGATCCTAAGTCAAGTAACTCTAAAACCTTGATTTTTACTTTGTAGTGCAAATCAGGGTTTCTTAACTACTTGAATTATAAAAATCTATAAGTAAAGTCTTTAGAGAATCCTAACTTACACTATGCAATGTAATTTGGGTTCTCTGAGCCTACATACTCATCTAACTTATCCAGTTGTTCTAATTCATACTTATCCATATAGAAGTCTTCAAACTTCTTGATCATGAAGTCTTCAAACTTCTAAAATCCAGTTCTTTTAGAATCTTCTTACTCCAAGTCTTCAAACTACTTTGCCTAGCCTCCTTCTTTCTCTGGGCTTTCCTCAGACAATTTTCCTGAAGGAATTCCTTCAGAGGAATTCTTTTGGGTTTCTTTTTTACATTCTTTGTTCTTCGAGATTATTTTCTCAAAGGAATTTATGTTTGCTTATTTCCTTATTTCTTCATCCCTTTTCTTTCACCGTTTCTCGCAGGTAAAATGTCTATGAGAATTCCTTTTAAATTTTCTGAAAGTGCCCTTCGGCAAATTGCCAAGTGGTCCTCCCGAAGGGAAAGATACCCTTCAAGAATTTTGAAATGGTCTTCCCACTGATAAAAGTTCCCTTCAACACGTAAAAATGGTCCTTCAAATTTTTTGAAAAGGTCCTTCCTAAAGGGCAAGAGACTCTTCAGCATACATAAAATGGTACTCCCAAAGCTTGAAAAGGTCCTCTCAAATTTTTTGAAAGTGCCCTTTGGAGAAAAAACCTATCACTTGGAGACACAAAAAACCTAAAAAATACTTGGCTGAAAGAATGAACAAGGAAAAGACTTGGTCGAAAGAAAAGAACCTGAGGGAAAGAAATACTCACTCCTACAATGCCCAAAAGATGATCAATGACTTAGCCCAAAAAAGGGAAGCTTAATAAAAGAACTCTGCATAAGGCTTGGTCCTTTGGCTTGCTTTAAAACATCTCTGTTGGCCCCCTAAAGAATTTGCTCAAGTTTATATGTGGGCCAAGAAATTGGCCAACAGTACCCAAGGAGGGCACCCTCATGAACTGTGAAGATGCATTTGTTGGGGTTCAAACATATTTCAAACTCATGGAACTTCTAAAAGGCTTTCTCTAGGTGATCCAAAATATCCTCAGTGCATTTGGATAAAATAATTATGTCATCAAGCTAAACTAAGAAGATTTTATTGATGAGCTCTTTGAATGCCATATCCATGGCTTTTTAGAAGTTCATACCTATGTTTATCAAATAGAATGGCAAATACTAGTACACAAAGGTTACCCACTTAATGGTGAACATAGTCTTATATTGGTCACACTCTTATACATGGATCTAGTTAGAAGCTAAGTAACCATCCAATAATGAAAATCTTTCTCACCGAAGGCTATTTGCAAGATTTGCTCCATTGGTGGGAGAGGGTAGTGATCTTTGAGAGAAGCCTTGTTTAGGTCCCTAAATTCCACATAAAGGCGTATCTCCCCATTATTATTTTGCACTAATACCAAGTTGGTGACCCATGAGGAATGTTTTATTGGAAATATTATATTAGCCTCAATGAGCTTGGAGAACTCTTTACACATCAATGGCTCTAGCTTTAGATTAATAGGTCTCTAATTATGATGCATGGGTTGTGCATCGGGATGGAGCTCAATTGTGTGTTGTGCTAAGCCAGGATCAAAATCTCTAAGATCTTTATATCCCCACATAAAGAGACCATCATGTCTCTTATTGAATTGAATAAAGCTTTGAATCTTTGGTATGGAGCAAACTTTCCCAGCTTTAAGATATTTTCCTTCTAAAATGGCCAATGGCATCGAGCTATATTATTTAGCTGTCATGTTATGTATTTTTTCTTTAAATTCATCATCAGAATTAAAGATGTTTTTTAAGGTGACTAGCCCTCTTAACAACTTGTTTCCTTTCAATTGGATGATTTGATCTTCATATTGGGCTCGCATCTGTGCCTATTTCATAATACAAAACTCTACCTCATCCTGTATGACATTGATGATTCACTCATCACTCTTAAACACTTGCCAATTTTTTGTGTTATTAGGAACTATTGGTTTGAGCATGATCTTGACAAGTTGTTCAAACTCTTTCATTATATTATGCAAAATGTCATATTGCACCCCTATAGTCACAAGCCTATCTGCATCAATATTTTACAATCTTGGTATGGAAATGATGTTGAATGTATCAAAGCCTTTTATCATATCCCACACTCTATGTTTATAGGCTTTCATCTAGCCATTCTTAGTTAAGCTTTTCACCCTAAATTCGTTGACAACTAGCGCATTGTTACCCAGTGCTTACAGTACCTTGATTCCTTTCTTCTAAACGAGTTGGATGCTTTGAATTAGTGCCTCATACTCAAAAACATTGTTCATGCAAGTGAACTTTAGTCTAAAGGCATGGAAGTATTTTTACTTATGAGGGGAGACCAACATGACACTGTCTCCTACACCATTCCTACTCTAGGAACCATTGAAGTATAACTGACACATACCTGTAGGGTCCTCATGTACCTTCATAAACTTAGGTAGTGTGGTATTTTCTTCCATGATGCACTATGTGCACAAACCTATCTCCATGTTGTCACTCAAAATGTTCACATGCTCATTTGTCTAATAGATTATCTAGGCTTTCCTCCAGTAGTATCATGGATTCATAAAGACTCGAATCCTCCTCTTGGTTAAACATCACACAATTTTGATCAATTGGGCTAGGAGAGTATGGCTCTACATGAATTTTGAAGATAATCTCTACCTTTATGGTCACTTTGGTCCTATATCTAGTTTTTAACATGTGTGACCAATCTGAAGATAAATATCCACCCATATTTACCGTGAAGTCTTGGGAGAGTCAAATGGCAAAGTAATGGGGTAAGTTGATGATTGTAATATCCTGCATAATGGAAATGCTTGGGCATGCATGTAGTATTAGATTTAAATACACAATGCCTAGCATATCCATGATCTTCTTGGGCATCATTGAGCTACTTACACCTAAGTCGATCATGCAATTATGCACCAAGTGTTAGCCTATGATTAAAGAGACATATAATGAGGGTGCCTTGTTGCTGTTATGTACCTGTGCTTCTTATTTTGGCTGGCACAAGCTTGTAAAGGTAGCAGGAAATAGTTGGGGTGTCTAACATTCCTAAAAACCTTTTAGCACATCCTGTAGCATATTTCATTGGGATGAAATAGTAAGTGCATCTCACATTATGACATTAGGGTTCATTTTCTTCATCTGCTCTACTATGTTGAAAGGAACCTGAGATACCTTCAATTATGGCTTAAGTGCAATAAATTATGTTGGACCTAGTGCACTAACTTGAGATGGTCCTTCCTTCGACATAGCCTTCTCTGGGCACAATGGCTATGTGGGTGCCTTGGCTGGTGCACCTACATAATTGTCTTGGGGTGTTAAAGGTAGGGGTGATGCAGTGGGTATGGCTTCTTTTGATCTCTTTTTTGAATCTTGTATTGAAAGCACCTAGAGTGCTCCCTCCAATAGACACACTACCTTGATTCATATAGTTGAAATCCTCCTCCTTCCAATTGACAAAAATAGACCCATCTTATGCTTGAACTAATGCTTGGATCCCCTCCTCTTACAGGGTTATGCTACTTGTTTGCTCTTGAAATTAATTCATGCTTTACATCATGAACATTTGGTTCAAGATGTCGTTCACACATGTAGCTTGATTACGTGGCTAATTTCATGGGAAGCACCATTTGAAATCCTGTACTAGATTTTTTTACCAGAACAAGGGCTTTGGAGGCACTAGCAGCATCAGTCTTTTACATATAAGGTGCTCTATTATATATGAGTTGATTTTGTGTTTGAGCATCGCCTTCGTAGGGAGGTATATTTGACTATTATTATTGAGTGAAGGGTTGATGATGTTTAAGATACTACACTTACTATCTTCTAAGGGCAACTGGTTCATTCCCAAAAATTTCCAATAGCATCTTCACTTCATGCAATTTATTGGAAGAGACAATATGTGGAGTAGGTGGGCTTATTGTAGTAGGGATAGGTGCTAGCATAGGTTATGTAGTTCCTTGATTAGAGAGAGGTTCTATGAATATAGGCATAGGGGGTCTGGGCATAATCTTGCCTGCTTGAATTAAATAATTCTCTGCATGTATCAGAACTTCTTAGGCATCAAGAAGGATCGTGCCTCCTATGGACTGAATCATCACTGCTATATCATAGTTAAGAGATTTTAAAAAATAAAAAAATGCAGTGTTAGGAGATGGCTTACATAAAGTTAGGATTCTATCCTAGACCCTTCAGAATTTGAAGTTAAAATTGACCATCATCTCATATGGGGCTCATTTTATGGTCATGAGATGCTCTATCAGGGACAAGTGACCATTTCGATCCTCAAACTACTTACATAATTCTCTATCGAGTTCATCCCAGCTATGAATAGAGTTTGGTATCAAGCCTTGGTACCACTAAAGGGCTTTTCCTTTAAATGAGGAAGCAATCAGTCTAACTATAACATTATCTTGAGTCACATGGTGCACTAAGCAGATATTCACAATATCTTGAATATGCTCTATAGGGGAGGTTGAATTCTCACCCACAAAATAAGACAAGATTTTGAGAGTGAACACTAAAATGTCATCATATTGCACTAGGACTAATGGACTACCTCAATTAAAAGGCACAAACACTTGATTCCTTGGCACAACCATGAATGGGATAGGGACTAGACCTTGCCTTCTTGCATAAAATCTTTCGAATAGAGGTGTAGACTACACTCTGGGAAAAAACTAGTTTGCGCTACATCTTTTGACAGTGGACAAGGATATTCTAACTCTCCTCCTTCTTAAAGGTACTGGAAGCTCACTAAAATGTAAATCAATGCCTCTTTTAGATGATCTTGTTCTTCTTTGCATGTAGGTAAGGGACTGATCTTTACAGATCAAAGATGTTTGGAGTCGTTAGGTGTTCTCATTAAGTGTCTAATACACTTATTATCTAAATATAACACTAATTCCTTAGCTTTTATTCAAATTATCCCACCTATTGTGCTAAAAATTATTATCATTCAAAATGTGCACCTATTGTTACTCTCATGCGCAGTTGAATCCTCATATGCCCTACACAAGACCTTCACGCCCAACACCATAGAGCATCTATGGATGCACGTTTTGAATGACAATGGGTAATCAAAAATATTTTATGTTGTTTCTATAGTTCCCAGGCAACAAAATCTAAATGCATTATAAAAAGAGTCCAAGTTAACACACACACACACACACACACACACACACACACACACACACACACACACACATATCTATATATGAAAGTTAACAATTGGAGTGAAATGAACCATACTAAATCAAGAAATAAATTACCCTCATCCTAATCTTTATAAGAGTTGGGATACATGGATTTATTTAGAGATGTTGGTGAGAAATAATTTTAGATGTTTTTTGAGGATCAAATTGCATCAATAAAAGTATATGAAGCTCCTAAAAATGATAGATATATTGTTTTAGATGTAAATAATTACATGAATGTAAGACATAAGAAACTTTGTGAGGAAGAGATCAAAGTGTGGAAAAACTTTGCAGTTCATTACATGAATTTAGCACTAGCATATTTATTGATGTGGGTTTTATGCACACTAGGGAAAATTATGAGGTAACCTATATTTTTTTAGGATCAATGAAATAATATTCACTCCAAGGCACGGGTTGTGAGGTATTAGGTTTTGTATACAACCTGTTGGTCGAATACCAATGAGTGAAGCAATTATTTACCATGGATGGTTTGGATACAGGTGAATCTAGATCTACTTAAGATGGGTGGATAGATGACGGATTTAACCTAAGGTGGGTCTGACCAAAATAAACTATTAAAAAAAAAAAAGGTAAGGTAGGAAAGAAGGCTTGTGGACTAAATAAGATGAAACCTTTTTAAGCCAGCACTTGTATTAAGGGTTGGACAAGCAATCACAAACTAATGTCCACTACAAGCTATTAAAGTGCACCAATAATCAAATACAGTTAAGATTAAAAGGAAATAAGAATACAATAAACTTTATCATATAAAATCTAAGGTTGTTGTTGATGTAAGATTGCAATTGCACATCTACAAAGGGAGATTATGATTATTACACAAAAGGTATTTAAATTAGAAATAACACAATATGAATAAATGCATTAAAGGAATACTCATGCATAACTAAAAGACTAAGATGCTAGAATGATAAAAATTCTTACAAGATTCACAGGTTTGGAGAACAACTAGATTTGCACATCAAGACTAATTACCGAACAATCCTCAATTTTTTCTATTAATATTAATAGCCAAAATTCTCCTCCCTTTGGGATAGGGAGGATATAAATATATATAGGCTTGGGTATTGAATGCCTCATCCTCAAAATTAATTCTAAACTTACATCTCCAAAATATAGAACTGTGTAAAAAATCATGCAAAGCATGCATGTACAAAAGTGTTTACCAGGTAGATGTCTTGTGGTGACCTAGGTCTCGATAAAGTATGAAACTTTTGTCAAATTATGGTTGGTTTTGAGTAACATGGTGATGTCATACATTGAGGTCTCAGAGCTAGGAAACTTTGGAGACTTAGACTATTTTGTGAATGCTAAAGGGATCTAGGTAATGTAATCTTGCCACTTGTTGAGGTCTCAGAGATCAAAACTTTAGACCTTTGAACCTATTGTATATGTTTTAGAGGACTTTAAGTAACATGATAATGCCACCTATCTTGATTTTGAATAATGAAGGTTGAGCCCAGACATAAATACTTTGTAAGTCCTTGTCAATATGCCTACAAACATAATAAAATCAAAGAGACACTAGGACATGACACATTATTTTTGTTAGTCCATAAAAACCACAAATTTAATTTCCAAGAAGAATTATGAAAACCCCCAAGTTTTAAAATAAATCAAAATCAATGTTTAAGCTTTGATTTTCATAATTTGAACTTCTATAAATGTAGACATTGAGGACAACCTTAGTATTTTGCATATTAAAATCAATAGCATGGATATCTAAGGCTTATAGGACCTTTAATAAAGATATTCAAACTATAGTGGGTCCCTATTTGAATTTTAAAAAATGAGGTGTGTGTGTTAGGGCATAAAAAATCCAACTGCTTCCATGCATCCTAAATCTTATGAAGATTAGAATGAGGATAATTAGTGTCTTGATTTAGTGTGGTTCATTTCACTCCAATTGTTAGATTTCATATATATATTATATTATAATGTTATGAAGATTAGATTGAGGATAATTAGTGTCTTGATATAGTGTGGTTCGTTTGACTCCAATTGTTAGATTTCATATATATGTTATATTATACATTATAATATAACATATATATGAAATCTAACAATTAGAGTGAAATGAACCACACTAAATCAAGACACTAATTATCCTCATTCTAATATTCATAAGAGTTAGGATACATGGATGCAGTTGGATATGTTGGTGGGAAAGTAATGCAATGGACTGCAAATTTTATCCCCACTTTGATCTCTTCGTCATAAAGTTTATTATGTCTAACATTCATGTAATTATTTGCTTCCAAAGCCATATATGTTATAATATATTTTATCATAATAATTAGAGTGAAATAAACCACAATAAATCAAGACAATAATTATCTTCATTCTAATCTTCATAGGAGTTAAGACGAATGGATGTAGTTGCGTATGTTGGTGGGAAAGTCATGCAATGGAATAAAAAATTTATCCACACTCTGATCTCTTCCTCATAGATTTTATTATGTCTTACATTCATTTAATTATTTGCTTCCAAATCAATATATCTAGCATTTTCAAGAGATTCATATACTTTCATTAATGCAGTTTGATCCTCGAACAAGATCTGAACCTATAATTTGTCTATCCTTAGAGTTTCAATACAAAGCTTCAGGACCTTGTTCTCATTTATCAGTGAGAAAATGGTTACAGTCATTACTTTAGTGTTTTTTTTGAGGTTGTCATCCCCATATATGTTAATATTTTCTCATTGCTCCCATACATCCAACCTAATTTTCAAATTCCTTGGTCAGTATTCTTGAAGGTCCTCATCCACCTTTGCATTCATTTATTAAATAATTTCGCATTGGTCAACAAAATGTCCTAGAGGAATGGGATGGGTCATTCTAAAAGCTACAAAAAAGCAAAATCATGGGGATTTATTTAGTAACTGTCACTTAAAAAAATAGACATTTAGTCTTATGAGGGGATGTCACCTAAAATTTGATTATTTACATTACAGTCTACACTACAAATATTAAACAGTTTCCTCTTCATAGGTTCATGGGTGCCTTTCCTTTAAGATTTATTTTTATCTGTTCCTAAACAAAAACATAAATTTTAATATTTTCATAAGGAGATTCAGGTATGATGAGATGCAAGTATGGGGAGATACCCTAAAATAATATGTAGATGAACAATTTATATAGCAAGATGACAAACAAAAAAATACAAGAAAATATGAAGACAAACAAAGGAAAATATATATAGATCCCTTATGTGAAAAATGTAAAAACATGATAAGCGTATAACATTATGTGAAAGAGTGAAGGTTTTCCCTTACCTCAAAGAAAGTGATTCAACACCACAACAAAAACATAAAGGGTTAATAAATTTTTTAAATGATGTTGTGGTTGTATAAAATGAGAAATGGGGATAGATGTAGGTTTGGTATAATGGATAATCACATGGAGCCAACAGAGGATTGGTAATCATAATTTTATTATTGTTATTTTAAATTATAATAACATGTTTGGATGCTGACAGTACACTCATGGTTTTAAGCACATGTATCATGTTATATTACGTTTCAGGATTACCCATATGGTCTAAATAATTGTAAAGAATACATGCCACATGCCATCCAAAATGTGAAAACACTAGAAAAACCTTTAAATCTTGAACTTTTGTTGTTATTCTATAATTTAATTTAAAAAATAAGTAATTTCAATGAAATTGATTGTTTCAAGTAATCCATCACTTCATAATTATATAAAATTGTCACTGCAAGTTGTTTCAATAATTTACTACAATTTATTTGAGTTGTGTATAAGCTTTGATAAATATTTAGAAGAAATGTTACATTTATGATAAGGAAATAGATTTGGGTGATGGACTTTGGTAGCGATGAGATAGTATACTTAAATAAACCTTTCTCAAAACTAGGTTATACATTGCAATGTTTAGTATATTTGATAAATTAGTTTTATGCATTATTGTGAAAACACTAATCTTTTATTTGTTCATGGAAACAAGGTCTTGATATTTAGGAAGACAATCTAGATTCATTTCAATTGCTTCCACTATCTACAATGAAGAAGCGTTGTAAATTCTTATGTAACAATACAAGGGGGTAAAAATTTGCTTATCTTACTCATCAATATGAGTGACCACTGGTCTCATTGGTTTTTCCCCCATTAAAATGAAAACATCAATAGATTTGTTAAATTCTTAGGTTATCAATCATTTAGTAGTTAAGCAAGTCAAATTTTCAACCCTTGCCTTATTCTATACAGTGTTAAATGATGTTTTCAAGAATTTCCAAGGTGATTTTTAGATCATTGGTACCATTCTAGTATTGATATATTACCATCAAACCAATCACTCATGATAGTTAAGTACAAACTACTCACAATTTACAAAATAAGATTTGGACAATAATTAGATGGGTTTGTAAGGGGATGAAAAAACTTCCCATAACTATAGAGAAAGTTGCCATAATAGTCCTAGATGGATTAGATCCCAATTAAAAATAAAATTTATTGGATACTAGGGCATCCTCCATCCCAAATTTATTCTAATCATCTTTCCATAAACAATCCACCTTGAATAATACAACATACTATATCACATGTGACAATAGATTTCCAACAAGAGAAAATTGGTTTTAATTCAGATACTTCATCTTGAATGAAGGAAGGTTGTAAATTATTCAATATTAATGTAGGAGGTTATAGAGTTGTTTACCTTACTCATCAAGATGAGTGAACACTACATCGACATGGACTAGGGAAACACTATTGCTCTTATTATGAGTGACAACTGGTATCAAGAGTTTTTTAATCTTTGAAATGAAGATATCAATCAAGTTATTTTAATGTTCATGTTATTGACCATTTTATAATAAGCAAGTTGGATTTCCAAGCCTTGCTTTGTTCTGAGCAGAGTGTTAAAGGATGTTTCCAAGAATTTCTAAGGTGATTTTTATATTCCAAGTACCATTCTACTATTTATTAATTACCATCAGATCTTTCACTTATGATGTTTAAGAACAAACTCCACACAACTTGCATGTTGTTGTACCTATGACAATAGGTTTCTAACAAGAGAAAATAAAACATAAGGTATAAAAGGAAATCAACCATCACAAGTAACAAAGAAAGGAAGGTTGTGATTAGTGGAATTAACTCCTATATTCTCAAGCTTGATTTCAATAGCTTGATTACTCAAGGTCTTGATGGTATTATTGATCATGTACATCATAAAGTAGTTTTGGGGTTTAAGTGTCTACCTACGATCAAGGTCATCATCTATAGAGATCAATAACATCATCAAGATAAACCCAAGCACAAAGGATAACTAAAAACATATAAATTTTTATTCATTTTACAAGCACACCAATACATTGTTGCACCATCTACAGGTAGTGACATATTATTTCCTCCAAACCAAGAGAGTAGGGTAGATTTCTAATCATTTCAAGACTGGGTTATAACTAATTAGAATATAAAAATCATATCCTTTAATATAGATGAGCCAGTTCAATTCAAATCCACTTAGAGTTTAAGATTTGAAGATACTTAATAGTACTTATGAATAGTAGGGTTGGGTCTTGTTTTTTAAATTTTGAGATATTAGTTTCCTCTTAACTGAGGTGAAAATGCAAACCACCTTTTCACATTGTAAGGGACTTACAACACTCTTTAGGATCATAATGTACCAAAATAATAACTTTGTATGCCAATAAACCATAAATAAATGCGGGTTTTTCACACAATTAATAATGATCAAATATATAGTATTAGCATTATACACTATTGTTATTGATTCACTCAATTCCAAATAGGGTTATGGTGTTTTTTAAAAAACCAAAAACATCTTCTACATCCTTCATTATAAGAAAAATAATGAATTCCTTGATGACTAAGATGCATATAAAAATTTTAGGAATCAAATGCACTTATTCCCTAGTGAAGAGAGAAGGTAATGCATTAGTAGCCTTGACATGTTATTTTACATATGTGCAAGTTCCTATCAATATGAACTAGTAAGTATGTAGTGAAAGTGGTCTCTGAGTGAGGTATATTTTTGAACTTAGGAATAAAATTCCTATAAAGTTAAATTATATCATAAGTATCCCTAAATATGTTATTAATTTATTGGTGTAAATTTCCTATTTATGTATGAGTGTACGTGAGCAAAAACTCACCCTAGAATTGGCACTAGGTAGGATTTATTAGGGCTTTGGATATGTTGAACTCCTTATCTAAAGTGATCAATAGGCCTATATATGTGTATCTATTTGATTAAATAAAGGCTTAAGTTTTAGCATGTGTAAATCTAATACAAAAACTCTATTTTGTATCAGAGCGAAGTTATTCCTGTGACTGCTAAATGCAAATATAATAAACTTATGAGGGGCAACATCCCTAAGTTTTCTTCTCCCCCCATTGATGTTAATTATTTTGTCATATTCCATTAGTTTATTTTTATTTTTTTTAATCTATATGTAGTAAATTTTATATATTTCAACAGTTGTGAAGTAAAAATTGAAAGAGAATGTAGAATGGCATGAGCACAACATAAATTACCCACCCCAAACCCTAAAGTGAAGAGTGTAAATATGAACAAAAGTAGATTAGAATTTTAAATAAAATAAAGAAGCGTGTCTTACAAAAGGAGGATTTACAAAATAAGTCTAGTCATTACCCCAATAAAATGATCACCCATCCTCTTATAGCACCACCTACAACTAGCTTACAAAGGATGTATTGCCTTGGAGAGGGATAAATAATGTAGACATATTCATTTAGATGCAAACACTCATTGTCATGTTTCATTATCTTTGTATATAGACCATGTCAAGGTTTTTATTTCCTCTCATACTATTAATTATCACCATTAGAGTTTTGGCTTTGACCCTTTCAATCTGAATCCACATTTTAAATTTGTTACATGTATCTACCTAACTCTAGTGTAAATTTGTTGCATTTCATTCTCCATGACCTACTCATGCATCCTTTTGAGTGTATACAAGCCTCAAAGATCAAATCCCAACTAATATTGATCGACAAGGGCCTATGGGAGATTGTCAAGGGAAAAACAAAGAGACCAACAAATACCAATGAAGGAACTAAATGGGACATCAATGACCATAAGGTGGTAGCTATTATTGGCTTATGTTTGTTTGATGCTTATTTTCACCATATCGATCTATCTAATACATCCATTTCTATTTGGGAAACATTGAAAAAAATGTTTGGATTGTAAGTTAGGAGAGCTATAATGGCTTTGAAGAAAAAATTGCTATGACTCAAAATGGAAGAAGGTGATAATATGGTAAAACATATCTGTAAGTTTCATTATGGGTTGAATCAATTCACTAGTATATAAGTTCAACTAAAAGATGAAGATACAAAATTAACATATATTTTAATTTTAGTGAAATAAACCGCAATTTAAAAGACTTTATCTCTTTTTTAGTTGATGAAGAAAACAAAACCAAAATATTTGAGTCATAAAAAGAGGAACATGTAATGATTGCAAATAATAAACCCGTCTCATCTTTCAATTCAAATAAGCATGTCAGCTCTGAATAAAATATTAATTTGTCATTACTATGAATAATATGGACACAATCTTATGTATTATAAATAAAGAGTACCAGATCTTCTAGATGGGAAGCCAAAGAATAAGACCTTTATTGCTGTCAGAAAAGAATAAAGTCATTGGGAAGAATATTCATATAAGAAAAAAGAGGAAAGTGATTGCAAAGAATATTATTGTATTAAAAGGGATGAAGAATATGTGTATTGATGAGTGTGTATGTTCACGCTTATAGTGTGAAAATAAAGTGGAACATCCATACCATAATTTATGTAGCAACATGTTCTTAATTGGATTTTTAGTAAGGCCATTCCCATTACTTTTAGTGGTTTGGTTGATGAGTTCTCATTGATTGGTCAATGTGTTCCCATTTATGGTTGATGTGTTCCCATCTATGGTTGATGTGTTTCCAACCATCAAAGTTTGTGTTTAAAAAGTATTTGCTTCATGTATTAAGTGGTATTTCATTTCCCTATGTTTGTACTAGGGGTAATGATATAATTATCCATAAATATGTTAGTACTTCATAAGTATATGCTTTTTAATATGTGTGTCTACGTGAGTAACGACTCACCCAAGAATAGGCATTTCTTGGCATTAGGTAAGATTTATTAGGGATTTGGATATGCCTATCTCCTCATATAAAGGAGATCAATAGGCCTTTAAAATGTATATCTATGATTAAATAAAGGATTAAATTTTAGCATGTGTAGAAATAATATAAAAACTTTATTTAGTTAAGCTTAAATATCCAAATAAACGATCGATAATGTTGCATATTATTTTAGGGATTTTTTGAAATAGTAACATAAAAGAAAACAACATAACTGATGAGTGAGACAATGTAAGTGATCAATATTAAGTGTTTTTAATGATTCTAGACAGTGTTAAAAATAAACTTCAAAGATAAATGCATGAAAATTGTAATCTTACAAAGCAAGGTAACACATGCAATTTTTTTTGAAACATAAGTGTTAGTCAAGTTCCTTTACTAAAATTCCCAAACACAGTTTCCCAAAGCCCTTATTTTTTATGCCTCCATATAGATAGCTTAAAATATTCATGAAAGATTCTCGAGATATATCTTAATGTATGATACATATCTATAAGTGACCTAATAGCCTAAATAATTCATGATTTACAGACACTAAAGATATTTTCTCGTTGACCTCAAGGCTTCATATTGAATTCTTATCTCCTTTGCACAAGAATATTTATTTGTCATTGGTTTTCTATTGCTTTATTTGATTTATTTTCTCTTTGCTTCAATAGAATTTATGTTTTGATGGTTTTAAAACTCATATGAGTTATCATTTTGGGCAAACCAATCTTCAATTTTACTTAAGTTATAGTTTGAGGTGGGTACTGCCAAAATAATCAAGCTAATGTATATGGATTTTATTTTCCATGCACCTCATAGTATATCATAAATGCCTAGGGTTTCATTTTTCAACCATAGGAAGCCTTCAACTATTTGTTCTTGTAGTGCACTGGTGAGTGATCAGTGTCAAGAAGTTACTCTCAAAATACACTAAGAGACAAGATATTGCAACTATGGGAATGGTGGTGGTCATGTTCATTATCTACTACTAGGATTAGTATACTTGAGAGACTATAAAGCAAACACATCTTGACTAGTTACACCCTTAATCCGTTTGAAAATTTAAACATTTCAAATTAACAAGCATGGTAATAATTAATGCCTTTTTCTTAAATCTTTTTAAATTCGTCATTACATTTTGTCTTACTTTCTAGGTTTTTATTTAGATTCATTATATATTGGCATTAATCAACTTCTAATACAATAAAAAGGCTAACATGAATAATGTACAATCTCAAACCTTAATCAAGTCACAGCCTTACAATAATTCCCCTATGAAACAAGCACAATTAAGGCAAATCTTTGTAAATTATAGCATGAATTGGAAACAAGAATAATTGTACATTCAAAATACTACAAGGCATAATATACACCCTACTGATGTACTTATCATGACTATTGAGATTGATATATTTAATCTAGAGTAAACATATGAAGTCAATGAAAAATACTTCATCGAATATCTTAATGCAAAACCTCATAACATTGATGCATTCTAATATATTGTAAGAGATTAACAAAATAAATCAAATCAAGCTTCCACTTCAAATCTTCCAATTTCTACTATTACTTTTATCCCTATATTAACACATGTATTTACATATGTGCAATTATCTCTAGGTATGATGACATCACATGGTTTATAATAGATTCATATGCATGTTTTACACAAGCACTTTATACACATCCCTTAATCATCACAAAAAAATCCACTTCCAATTGCATTTAATGCATCCTCTCTTGAGAAAACTATTCCATCTCTACATGCTAAAATATTACAATAAGTGTAAGGCATATCTAAAGCAAGTCATTCAATATATTATCATAATTTGATTCATTATCCTTTATCACCTAAAATAACCTCTTACACATTACCAATAGGCTTTTAATCTCCTAAACTACTACTTTACGAGAGTAAAAGTGATCATGATAAACATCTTTGATCATTTCATGCAAAATTATTGGGTGTAGAATAGGGCTACCAAAATCACAAAGTATATTTGATGGACACGTGCGATTTGCAATAATTTTCTTTTGCATAATCTTTTTGTATGTATTCAACCTTTGTAAGCATAACAAAAGACTTCAGAATGTGAAGAGTCCTTCCTTTGGGCCATAACAAAAGGTTGGAATATGAAAAGACATCACTTTGTAAAACTCTATATATAGTGTTCAATTGTATTTGGATATGGTATTGATGTGATAGAGATCAATACATATTATTCTGAAATGGTTTTCATATGTATCTTTTATCATTATTATGTGCATAATGAATACTTGTTTTACTTTAATCTATTAATCTTATGAGTTTATAGAGATTATTTAGATTCTAATAAGTCTATGTTTCTTTATGCATCTATCTATTTTATTTGTTAATGAATATATTCAGATTGAATTATCATTAGATGTTTATTTTTGTTACTCCATGCACAAGTTATCCTTGTATTAGAATGTTTTGAAGGGTTTTCTAGGAACCTTTGATAATAATGGTGTGATGAGCATGGAACTTTTTGTTGAAACATGTTGAGATGGTTATCAAGGCAAAGAGACATAGAAAGATGGCTTGATGAAACAATTCAAAAAAAATTATAAGAGGAAGCAAGAAGAATAGGGAAGACTATGACAGAAATTATTTAGGATAAATATATTCAATTTTCTTATGCAAATTGTCTGAGCTATTAATTGTATGGTTATTTATATTGGAGTATTATTGTTTTCAGCCAAGAAGGATAGAATTCATAGCTTGATCGAAAGAGAAGCTAGAAAGCCTAAAAAATCAAGATACTGATTGGACTCATGTAGTAGACTATTAGACCAAGACTACCATTGATGGATATATCAACAATTTCTTTATACAAAGCAATTTAAATTTTGAAGATGCACAAGACATATTTGTCAGATCAATCCATAGAAAGTTTCATCAGTGACTACCTACATTGATTAAGATTTTGGTTGTGGAAAAGGCCATGGTGTCTAATCCTACCAACATGGAGTAGTCACTTTGGGCATTATATGGATGTGTGTGATGTAAGAGTGAATGATGCAGAGTTGAATAGAGGAACTTGAACCTGAACCTAGAATATGGAGGATGAAAAGAGATAGAGTGAGAAGAAAATTCTAGGATTGGAAAGAAAACTATGACAACAAAGAAGATGGAACAAATTAAATAATCCAAATTTAATTAAAGATAGTAGAAATAAAGTAGATGATTCTAAATAGAGGGGAACCCAAAGAGAGGCTTTGTAAGATTATATAAGTAGAGAAGGTAGAGAGTATGCATAGTAGGAAAGAGAAGGGACCAATAAAGAAGATGAAAGAGTTTAGGGTAGCAAGGATATGGAGTAGATTGAAGAGGAAGAAGAAAGTAAGATAATAACTGAATAATTAAAAGATAAGAGTAGATCATAGTTAGGAGGAAAGATATTATTTGGACTAGGGAAAGAATATTCATGAGAGGAAATTATACAGAAGTGCATAAGTATCGTAGGTTCAAGATCATAGATAGAAGAAGTTGAGGACAAAGATCATCCATTTCATGAGTATGCATCCCCCCAACCCAATTTATCATTATTAAAAACACCAAGTGTAAAGGAATGGATGGGTAAAATTTGTTTTAAATCATTTATGGATAAATTTGGTAAACATAGTACAAAAGCTAAGAAATCAATAGATAAGAAGAGGCTATAAGATATTGAATTCACTTTCGAGACTAATTTATAAACAACTATGAAAACTAGTGCATAAAATCCTATAGTTTCAGTTCCTAGTGCGTAAAAACCTATAGTCATAGTCATTACTATACATAAGTTGGTAATAGTAATTACAAGTACATAAAATATGGCACTAAATCCAAGCATGTTTATTACTTTGATATAATATGATGTGTCTAGTAGGGATCCTGAAAAATATTTGTTAACCTACGACATGAAATGACAGGTTAATGGAATAACCTCTGATGATGTAAATAAGTGTGAGTTCATAGGAGATTTAACAAGACAGTCTTTGGAATTCATTTGTAGAAGGGATGTTAATGACCTAGATATTCAACAAGTTAAATATCATCTAATTACATAATTTAATATGAATGATTGATCAAGTTAGACTAATCAATATTTGAAGGAGGTTTTACAACAAAGTGGAGAATCCGTATTGGACTATGATCATAAATTTTCAGATGTGATTAATAAGATTGATTTTATAATGGAGGACAAGGATAAAGCTGCCTGGTTTATATCAATTTTTCCATTGCATAGTCCTAATTCTTGACTAAGGTTGATGCTCAAGCAACTTCCCTATGAGTAAAACAAATTAAAGACTATAGAGATGCTCCAATATCTGGCTCCAAAGTTGAGGCAAAAATAGATGCTTTTTCTCAAAAGGATGGATGAGATGTATGAAAGTGATAGACCTAAATTTGGCTTATGGTGTATAGAGTGTGGTCGAGAAGGGAATCATAGTAATGATTTTCCTAAATTTAGGACAAAGTTTTGTGAACTATGTAAATTAGTAGGGCACGCAAACTCAAAGTGTTATTTATTACAATAGTACATTCAAAAATCCTAAAATTTGTACTATATTTTTTGTAAATCGATCAATCATTATGAGAAGAGTTATCGATCTTTATAAGAACTAAAGGAAGATACCACTAAAAATGTCTTTGTAGTCTCAGCACAATAGTTACCCACTACAAAGCAAGTAACTTTAGGCTCGAAGGTGGAAATAACTAGTGCGACAGATGGTAATCCTGTATGGATTCGTTCATTGCCTTAATATCAATATCAACCCCAAGGTCTAGTTGGTTAGACACCATCATCACTACAATATCAGTATCAATCCTCATGGAATAATGTGAGTCCTCAACATTAATAATCAAATTGGGCTCCAACATCACCTCAACATCTAAATGGTGGATATAATGCATATCAAACAAAATAAAGATGATTTACTAGGCAATATTCACATGATTGGAGCTTTTAATAGAATAGAGGAGGATACAAAGGAGGATACCAAGGTGGATTCAATGAGGTCACAATAATAATAATTGGTAAGCTTACTGACCAATATAATGTTATTTATGTGGTGAGTATAATTATTTTGCATGAAATTTTCCCACTAATCTTTAGAGACAAAATATTATGTGTATTGTAAATTTGAAGGACAACATCAAACTGAAGATTGACCAATATTAAAGAAGTAAAGGAAATAAAATCTAATGCACAATGTGAATATGATAAATGCATAATGTGAATATGATAAATACATAACCTAAGAAAAATGCATTCATATAAGCAATTACTAGACAACAATGTGTAGAACAAGGGCTGACTCCATTAGAAATGGCATAGGATCATGGAATCAAGAAAGTGTGATGGGATAAATATCTTAATCCTACAATAGATAAGAGCTTGATGTATCAAGTTGTGCATGTCCTTCAAGACATACAATAGCAAAGTGTATCGAAAAGAGATGCCACAACCATTGACACATAAGTGTATGAGAAATTTGTGTAGATTATGAGGCAAGAAGGTGTTGTGACTACACTAATAGATTTGTTAAAACTGCTTAGCACTCTGCATAATAAAGACATCTCATAGAATATTACAAATATCCTACATAATCTTCTAGAGTCTACATAGTGAGGAAATCAACATGCTGACAAGGTAGTATGATATGTTAAAACTAAGAAACCATGGGATGTTTACTCATGAAATTCCTAATATAGTATTTGATTTTGGAAGTAATATATATAGGATTCCTAGATCTACTTGGGAAGATATTAGTATGTCACACTTGAGCTACAGTCCTATAACTCATAGTATTGCAGATTATAGGAGGGTAAAGTCAATCGATTGCCTCAAAGCTATAGATATTAGAGTTGTTGAACTGAGTCTGGGAGGAAATTTTGAAGTCATCAGCATGAAAATAGATGAGACCCATTATCTTGCCTTGATTAATAAGAAATGGTCTTATGATATGCAAATGACTATCAATACAGTGCACAATCAATTAGAGTCTCATTAAAGGGATAAGATAGTTGTTATACCATTGAGTAAATTAGATTAGAATCCCTATGTTATTCCAAAATAACTAGAGTCACCTTATGCCTACTATGATAATAGTTGCTTCAAAGTCAGTGAAAATACAAAGAAAAAAGCTCTGTGAGCTGTGGAATGTCAATTCTTTAAACCATAGCTTGAGCTAAATATATAAACACAAATAATAAAATAGTCAATTTACAAGCCAATGATAACAAAATATCCATCTCTTCAGTTTCAAATTGAAGGATGCACTTTTCTATATGTGCAATATCTAACTAAGTCAAAGGTAGATTTCCTATATAATATATATGCAACAACAATGGATTATATAGAGCCTACTCCATAAGGTGTCTTGCCTTTGGAAATGACATCATCAATAAGTGGAAACTCAGACACACATATGTTGAATTAGGCATGGGGAAAACATGAGGTACAACCTCTGTGCATGGTGTTCACCACATAACACTAATTACCATAATATTTTATGACAAGGGATCTCGAACTGTTTATCTTGAAGTTAGATCACCATGTAATTGATGTAGATCAAAGAGTCAATGCACTTAGCTATGCCTTAAAGGGAAGTGTTGTGACTTGGTGGTTTGTGCATAGAGAATAAGAGTTACAATGGGATGAAGCATGCCAATTTATGTGAGCACAATTTTAGTTTCTATTCACCATTAGAAACGAGTGGCCATTCTTTCAATAAGGCTAATGTCATGAGATACACATTTATAAATGTGTAGATATATGGTCTGTGCAAGGTGTTGAGCCAATATATTGGGTACATTATTTCAGCCACACACTAGGATCGCTTCCAAATGTGTGGTATATGCATTAGGAGCATAAAAGGGAGACTAAACATTGGGCATAGGTACAACAAGATGTTATTCAAACTTTTGTGTTTAAAGATGAAAATCCAATACTGCACAATGCATTATAAAAAAAATAACTTTTCTATGTTATGGTCGA
This sequence comes from Torreya grandis, assembly GCA_037957365.1. Lineage (NCBI taxonomy): Eukaryota > Viridiplantae > Streptophyta > Pinopsida > Cupressales > Taxaceae > Torreya > Torreya grandis. Next base: position 1,789,930 of record JARHVA010000814.1, read on the forward strand.
GTGGAATATTTGGGAGATGCGATAAATTCATCATTGTAGCAAGAAGCACCTCGAGATTTAAATCTAGTGATTCATAATTACAAAGACAATAAGAGAAATATCTTCTTAAACCCTATAATAGAATTATAGATGAGATGACATAATCTAGTGATAGTAATGGGGATATAAATTTATAAGGCTTATTTAAACTAGAATGAGAAGCATAGCCAATAAATGTCCAAAGTGCAGAACAAACTAAAGAAGAAATATTGTGCAACATAAACCTTCTAGAATGAGAAGGAGAATTAACTCTATGAGAGGCACTACCCAATGGATCTAATAGAGTTTATCAAGAACCACTAAAGATGGATAAAAATATTATAATAGATTATGTGCCCAAACTTGTGGCTTCGGGAGACTACTAGACGTAGAATAAGATTTCAAAGGCATTAGAGCTAGTAAGACATTATCAGGATGTCTTCTTGACTAAGTTCGTATATCCATCATTGGGGGAGATGCACATTGAATTGAAATAGTGCACTGGACCCATTAAAAATCACCCACATAGATTGAATCCCGACATGAAGATGAAAGTGAAGGTTGAGTTGGATCACATGCAAGAAGCAGAGATCATCTATCTAGTAGAAAAGGTAGATCAATTTAGTCCCATGGTTTTGAAACCAAAGAAGTCTGGTGAGATTTGAGTCTGTGGGGATTGTCATGAAATGAATGATGCTTGCATTATTGATCCATTTCCCATGCCATTCATAGATGAGGCTATCAAATAATTCAAGGCCATGAGGTGTACTTATTCACAAATAGATTCAATGGATACCATCAAATTCCTATCACAGAGGAAGACCAAGCTAAGACAACTTTTGAAATGGAATGGGGTTAATTCACATATAATGTAATACCCTTTGGTCTTAAGAATGCTCTAATAGTTTTCACTAGGGTTATTGTAATTATATTTAAAAATTTCATTCATGATTTCTTAGAAGTCTATTTGGACAATTAGGCTATCTTCTCTTTGTTTAAATAGCATTTGTCTAAGTTGTGTCTAATGTTAGAACGATGATGATCCATGTGCATTGCATTGAATCTAAATAAGTGCTTGTTTTTCACACTTTTTAGTGTTTTACTAGGTCACATCATATGTAGTGATGGAATCTTGGTTGACTGAGCTAAAATTATAATAATGGTGGGGATGGCACCTCCAACTAATTCCATAGAGATGTAAACATTTTCAGGTCACACTAGATATTATAAAAAAATCATCAAGGGATATGTAGCCATCTCTACACCACTATAAAATCTATTGCACAAAGATACAAAGTTTGAGTAGACATTATAATGTCAAAAAACATTTATTGATCTCAAACAAAAGATATTAACATCTCCTATCTTAGTTTTTTATGGATTGGAAGAAGCCATATCATGTACATGTGGATGTCTCTAGTATCATAGTAGGATTTATCTTAGCACAGCTAGGGGATGGTTGGTTAGATCATCCTATACACTTTGCAAGTAGGAAATTATGAACTTTAGAGAAAAAATATAGCATTGGTGTTTCCTTTACTTAAATTTAGGAATTATCTTTTGGCCACACCATTTGAGCTTTTTACAGTTCATTAGGGATTGTGATACATGGTTAACAAACCTATGATAGGTGGATGGATCTCCAGGTGGTTGATGTTATTTCAAAATTTCCAATTTAGAATCATTGTGAAGTTAGATAAAGATAATGTGGGACTAGATCATTTGAGCCGGCTCTAGAATGGAGAACTAGAGGAAATGCACGATGAATCTATAGATGTTCACTTGTTTAGAGCCTCTAAGATCCCTAACAACATGGAGGACATTGTGAAATTATTGGAACAAGGAAATTTTCATGCACACTATACTAAAAGGGATAATAATTAAATGGTTATATGTGCCATTCTTTATAACCTTGTAAATAGATTCATGTATAATATCAGAAAGGATGATGTGCTTTGCAAAGTAACCTTAGAACATGAGCCGCCACAACCTCTTCAGGAAGCACATCAAGGAGTTACAGGATGTCATTTCATAGGAGAAACCACTATGAGGAAGATATTAAAAATTTGTCTTTGGTGATCAAATGTATTTTAGGATGCGCATAGTGTGGCAAAACACTATGATGTTTACCAAAGAATGGGAAATTCAAATCACCAAGATGAGATGCCTTTGGTTCCAATTCTATAAGAACAACCTTTTTAATAATGGGGCGTTGATTTTATAGGGCCTATAACTCCTCCAATAAAACATAGTCATGTGAGATATATCATTAGTGTGACTGACTATTTCAAAAAATAGGTGGAAGCTGTTGCAACACCATATTCTGGTGCAAAAGATGTTGCTAAATTTTTGTATGAGAATATCATAACAAGGTTCAGATGTCTGATCACATTGGTTAGTGACAAAATTACTCACTTCCTCAACAACACAATCAAGACTCTTGCTGAGGAGTTTATGATATCACACCATAAAAGCATGGCATATCATCTGTAAGTAAATGAGAAAGCTAAGGCTTTAAACAAAGTATTGGGTAAAATGATGATGAAGATATGCAATGTTCAAATGAATGATTTAGAGGATCACATTCTTATGATTATTTTGGCATACAAGATAAATTATAAATGTGTGACAAGCTTCACTCCCTTTCAATTGGTTTATGGTCTCAAGGTAGTTATGCCTATGAAATACATTGTTCCTAGTCTACACATTGTAATGATTATGAGACTAGGTAATTAGGGTTCTCTAAAATACATATTGGTGGATTTGGTCAAGATGGAGGAAAATAGATAAAGATCATAGTGGATGTAGGAGATTAAAAAATTGAGTCAAAAAATGTGGCATGATTGCAACTTAAAATCCAAGGAATTATATCCTGAGCAAGTGATATTACTCTATGATAACAACTTTTAAATATTTTTGGGAAATATATGCATTAGATGGAAAGGACCCTATATTATTCATGATGTTTCATAATAGGGTACATTTTTTTTAAAGATTTTCAGCAAACTATTCTACCAGGGTGTATAAATGGTTATATGCTTAAGCCTTACGTCATTAATCTCTATCATTCATTATTGTCAATGAGAGAGGGTGTTAAGAGCACCATGTAGTTAGGATTTTTATTTAATGTTATTTTTTATTTTTTAAGGGTTAATGTGTTTGTATAGTGTGATCTTTGTTTCATTTCAAATTGGAACAAAGTTTGGATAGTCAAGATCATAGAGTATGATCGTTATATAGATTCATCCTGAAGGAATGTCAACCAGTAATAGGTACACTATGGTCATAAATTAAGTCCAAGAATGGGGTGATGATAAGACATGAATGGAGAAAGGATGATGAGTGATCATTCAAAACTATTAATGAGAATGCACTTGAGATATTACATCTTTCTCAAAGCAGATTGTGTGGCAGGATGATATGATTGACCAAAAAAGAAATTAACTAGATGAAAGGACACCATGTCACATTAGTTACTTACCAATGGATGGATCAAATAATCTAGATGTAGAATAGTAGCCATCATATCAAACAATAGTTGGTTGACATAAATTTTGAAGATAGACTCATTCGTAACTAGCTCAACACATTTAAACTTGATGGCTTGATGGATTTGGGTGGCAAACACTATATAACAGAGGGCACATACAATACAAAAACATAACACACTTTTTAAAACAAGTTAAATTTATGATTTACATCCAAAATAGTTGTTTGTGTATAGATATCTCACTAGTGCCAGACCAAGTGAAGAAAGTGTTAAAATCGGTCCATAACAACAACCATAGATAGGGCACAACTGTTGACTTCACTCATTGATGTGAAAAAGGAAAAAAAAAGGATTAGCATCAAACTCAAACATATCATATATCATGACCTAGGCCCCTTTAATTTTATTTATGTGGTCGAAGCTACTTTATTTTTTCATGACCCATAAAAAGCAACACAAATAGGAGCACTAACACTTCAACATCTATTGCGAGGCTATGATGTGAAGTGATTGATTAAATTGCCTAATTTTTGGCAATTAAATGAGGTAATGATTACTTTTCTCAGTCGATACAATGAAGGTGCCATTCATTTATCTCAATATGTTACCATATTCATCAACCTTATAACAATGTCAAGAGAAAAAGGGTCCTAACTAGGTAAGTCTTTTCTACCTTACAAATCCATAGCTCCACCTATCCACTCTAACACTAGAGAAAAATACACAAGGGTAGGCAGAGGAAGTCCCATTGATTATGTATTATATGATTTAGTGCACATCCTATTTGAATGCATCATCAAACAATTTTGGTAGGCAATAAAACATGTGAAATAGGTAGCCAAAGGAGTTATGGACATCACATATCACATGATACACTTGCATAAGGATTTTAAATTGGATCGAGTTTTTAGTCTCAAAACTCACAATGATCATTGAGAAGATTCTCATTGGAACTTTATAGGAATTTCAATACCAATTTTTTATCTTACTAATCTGTTTCACATAATGAAAGTCACTGGAAGGACCAATCAACCTTGCTGAAGATTTTTGGCTTGCTACTACATTTACCAACCTTATATGGACTAAAACAAGGCAATATTATGAGTAATTTGGGAGATTCAATGTATGGTGTTTAGAGATCCAAGCCATGATTATTTTACACCCTAGGCTACCCCAAGACATGATGAAGTATCTTAAACAACATGCATCAGTTACCAAGTTGCACAATGGTAACCAAATCAAAGTACATGAGCTACCCAAAGCAACTACAACTCCATTACCATTTTTCATCACCATGTTAGATGTGCAGGCAAAAGTTTTAAGATAGAAATAGCTAGAAACTAAATTGGTGTATCCATTACATTTCATGCCCTAAGTACATAACAATTTATGCAACCTTAGGTATAAGCTCAACCCCAACCATAGGTTCATCCGCAGGCAACACCATAACCAACAATGGATCCATCATAGGATAATAAGGGAAAGAAGAATGCAATAACATGATGAACCTTACTGCATTCACCTAAAAAGAGGACATGCCACACAAAGTCCTAATTTGATAACAAACATGTTCCAAAGATAGCAGTTGAATGCAATTTGGCAGAGCTAAGAGTTGGAGAACAAGGAATTTTGTAGTCCATGGTCACATACATCAGTAACTATGTTTATGATCAAGAAGAGGAGAAAGAATTCATTTTATGGAAAGTAGTTCACACCTACCAGGGGTAGAATCAATTATGACAAGATATGTAGTTTGACATCACCCAACGTCTTATTTCTATTGTATTTGACATTACAAGCCAAGAAGTATCCTGATAATGGTTACAAGTGAAACTTTTTGTAGCACACCCATCTATAAGATCCTTTGTTACATAAGAAATATATTTAATGAGATAATAAATCCCACCTCCAGCCTTACTACGTAGACCAAGGACACATGTTATAGCTCTACCATATCCATTAATCAAAATTAGGATGGTGTATTTCACAGACCCCGTAGAATAGAGCACAACATAACAAGCACAAGAGTCTCATTAATAAACATAGGTCTAGACTATGAAGAGGATAAAGAAGAGCTTCACTCCACCGCCAACTTATAGAAAGAAGACGACTGCATGAACGAGTATTATTTTGGAATCATCCTCTTTAAAAGATTCAAAGTTACTTATAATGCTAGATTCATCCACCCCCATGGAAGATCCTAAAGAGAACAACTTGTCACAACTAGATCCACAACAACAAGCTACTAAGGAATAAGAGCATCCATAGGAGGTATAAAAGGAGGATGCAAGAAAGTATAAGGAAGATAAGAACAAAAAAAATCAAGAGACAAAGCACCATATTATAAAGGTAGAAGAGCAACATAAATAATAAGCCTCAAAGGAGAAACGTAGGCAAAAAGCCTAAGAGATAGAGGCTTAAAAGAAAAGATCCAAAGAAGTTGACGCTAAAAAGAAAAGAGTCTAAGAAGCAAAGGCTAATAAGAAGTAGTAAGGAAACAAAAATAAGCACATGATACACAATAAAATAAAGAGGAAGCAATGACACTTGTAAAAGCTCAGGAGGAACAAAAGTCTTAGTGAGATGTTGAGGATAAGGAAGTCAAATATAAATCCAAGACTATAACTAAAGCTGAAGCTGAGGTAAATAAATAGGATAAGGCTGACAAAGATGCTAAAGTCAAAGTTAACACAAAGTCTAAGGCTAAAAGTGGATGCCAAAGCCAAGGTTGTAGTAGAAGCTAAGGCTCAAGCATATACCAAAACTAAGGAGGTGGCAAAAGCTAAGGCTAATGTTAAAGTGGAAGCCAAAGCTAAAGTTGAGGTAAAAGCTAAGGCAAAGGTTGAAGCTACAGCTAAGGCTAAAGTGGAGACAAAGCCAAAATCCAAGGAAAAAGTAGAGGGCATAGTGCAATAGAGACTTGTGATACAAGGAGGTACATAGGAGGAGGCTTCTCAACTGAGACCCAAAATCACTAGCCAATGGATATGGGATGTTCCCACATCATCCACTCGGTGCATAAACTTTTCACTTCCTTTGGCATAATTCATGATGGCCCTTACAATCATTGTGATGACATCCATGGCTTTGGATATGACTATGCAAGAAATAACTTTGGATGTTTCTCAGTGTCCACTAACCAAAAAAACTGAAGGCATAGCTAATTTCAAAAAATTAATAGTGCAAAAGGCTTAAGCCTTAGAGCAAGAAGTCTTACAACTAAAAGAGGATAATGTAGATCTGAGCCTTTATTCACCAATGCATGCCAGTTCATCAACACCAACTGACCTACATTGGTTACCCAAGTCTTAGGTGACCAGGTTATGTTTGAAGAAAAGTCATTCTCAGCTCTATTGGTGCAACTAACCAAATGCTGACTAGTTGCGCACAAACTACAAATGTTATGAGTTCAAGGGAAAAACATCAAACCAAAAATAGAGGTTATCTATGAGATCTTAGAGGAGTCTGAACATATTTTAGATACAACTGCACTCAAGCCAAATGGATAACATAGGGTATGTTGAATTGGAAGTAGCAACTTAACAATTCAATATTTGCAACTAAACTAGATATTGATAAGAAAAACAAAGCCAAAGTTGTGATACAGGATCATACATCTACCCCTATAATAATGAACAATACAGTCAAGCAATTGATTAATTCAAGGGATAATGCCATGCAAAAATTATAGACCCAAAAAAATGAGATTCTTCATAATTCATTTGTTAGCATTTAGGCATAGAGGCATGCAAACCAGTTTAAGGAGAAATCCTAAGACATTCAGATCAAAGCATCAAATTCTAGGGCACCCATCACCATCACAAAAGATGAATATATTCATAAACTAATGGTGATTCAAGTCCCACTATGTACATTACTTACTATGGTGTGGAAAGTGATAACTGACTGGAAAATGCCAAAACAAGATCTGTCTTAGGTTGATCCATCCATTGCACAATTTATTAACGAGCTACAATTTATTATCTATAACAAATACTTCAACAAAATAAGATTTCCATAAACTCATAGCTAACCATCCAATAACCACAACAACTTCCACCAACAGGTTCTATAGAACCAAGTGCTTCATCCACTACTTCAACAAATCCATCATCAAAGCAACTTGTTGTGTAGCTAACCCTGAGTATGCCACCACCTACCCAGTAGGTAATGTACATTTAAAATTTTGTAGTTTTTAAAAGTTTTTGGCATAATTTTTTAGGATGTCCTTAAGCATTAAGAACAGGGCCAAGCTAGTTGAAAACCTATAAAGGGTAGCCACCTGGTTAAGATAGTCTATTGAAAACCTAAAAAGGTAGTAGGATAGTATGTTACTTAGTTAAAACTTGTAAGGGCAACTAAGCAATGCAAAAAGGGTGAAAATCAGTAAATGACACAAAGAGTGATAAACGCAACTCTTGTTTCTAGTTTAATTCCTCTTCTCAAGCTTCAGATCAAGATCCCTTATTGTGACTTTATCTAAGGATGAGACAACTGTTTAAGTCCATGAAAGTGTTAGGTGTAGAACAGGGCTACCAAAATCACAGAGTATATTTGATGGACATGTGTGATTTAAACTATTTTGTCTTTTACATAATATTTTTATATGTATTTGACCTTTGTAAAAATATCAAGAAACTTCAATATGTGAAGAGTCTTTCCTTTTGGGCACAATAAAAGGTTGCAATATGAAGAGACAACACTTTGTAAAACTCTATATATAGTGCTCAATTGTATTTGGATATGGTTCTGATGTGATAGAGATTAATATATATTATTTTTAAATAATTCTTCTATGTATATTTTATCATTTTTTGGTGCACAATGAATACTTTGTTTGCTTTAATTTGTTTCAAATTCCAATAAGTTTGTGTTTCTTTACACATCTATCTGTTTTGCTTGTTAATGAATATATTTAGTCTGAATTGTCATCAAATGTTTATTTTTGTCATTTCATGCAACTATCCCTGTATTAGCATGTTCTAAATGGGTTTTCAAGAACTTATGCTAACAAAAATGCATGTACTATGCCTACAATAAAAAATTACTCACCAAATTCTTTCCACCAAGCCTCGAAGATTTTGCTCTATGATGGTTCTATGATCTTCCACTCCAATCAATTAGAGCATTTAGCTCTTTGGTAGATCAAATTTTAGCACACTTTTCTATCAACATTGATGAAAAGATAGCTTATGCACAAATTGTTAAACTCGAGGAAGGGTCAAATGAGTCAATTAATGAATATGTTATTCAGTACAAAACTATGTTAGCTAACATGAAAAATTCTATTGCAGATAATGAATTATAAGATATCTTCACACAAATCTTGGTAGTACCACTGATGAATCAATTATGTTTGACAAATTCAAATGTTTTTTTGAGCTATTTCACATGGTCAAATAAAAACAAGTTAAACTAATAGGATTGAACAAGCTAAAGTATGAACTTAACACTCCATCGACTTCAAATGTTAAATTTCAAAGCAATCCAAACTACAAGGTCAAATCGAACAAAATAAAAAATGAAGCAACAATAACAGTCAATGTAATATCACAACTGTTAAGCAAGCTTCAAATTATAGCTCTGCTAAGGGGTAAATTTACAAGGTTACCATAACCACCTCATATCTTGTTACAAAAATTTAATTATTGCAATCCCATATCTCTACCTCCACCATTTGAGCTTGATTTGACCAAGCCTCAACCTAAGGGATTCAAAAATAATCCATATTGTGACTAGCATAAATGTATTGGGCATTCTACAAACAAATGTTATAGGTTAAACATAAGATAAGAGATCTTATTGGTGATAATACTATTGAGTTAAGCACACCAACAAAGGAAGTTAGACCATATCAAAATGATAATGCAAAGGTGAAGATATTCAATAATAATTTTCAAAATTACAGTACAATAGAGAATATAGATAATTCATAGGTACATATTACATACAATGCACACCCTCCTTCTAAGACATTTGGGTATCCAATAGATGGAATTATTGGTACACTTAAAAGAACATTTGCACCACATCTAGTGATCACATTCGATGACAGTGAAATCAATGATGATGAATTAGATAAACATGCACTCTTTGCTAGAGCATACATCAAAAAATCACCTATCCATAGTGTCATGATTGATAATGAGTCAAGAAAAAATGCATGTATAATGACACTCCTTTGCAGTCTTTAAATACATATAGCAAAATCTACAAGTTACATCAAGTGTAGTCAAAGCATTCAATGGTTATACACATAACACTCTTGGCAATATAGTGCTACCTCTTCAAGTTGGTTTAACAACAATGGCTACTCCATTTCTAGTCTTATCAAGCATAGAGGTCTTTAATATGCTATTAACATACCCTTGAATATATAAACTCTACATAGTGCCATCTATAGTGCATAGATGCCTCAAGTACATACATTGTAATCAAGTGGTCAAAATTCACGGCATTCAATTTGAGAGCCCTCTATAATCAGTGGTATCTCCTCATTTCCCCCCATCACCACCATAATTGGTTATGGGTCCTATTCAAGAGAACCATAAAAATTTGGTTATAGGACTTATTCAAGAGTATAGCAAAAAATAATTATGACACCCATTGAAGAGCATGGTGAAGAATCAATTATGGCACCTATACAAAATCTTTTTATACAAATAATTCAAAAGAAAGTGGTACCACCTCCTAAGTATAGAGCTTAATATCAAAGAGTCACACATAGTTTAAGGAAAACTAAATATTCTACAGTGCGTCCTAAGGTAGTAATTCATATAGTTTAACATGTTCCACAATGAACACAAGAAATGAGACATTATTCTATTATACAACAAACTCCACCAAGCCTTACACCTTCTCTAGCTACATATCCTATAAAATATTTCACGAGCTGTGATCATGACAGTTGCACTACAACACTTGATGCATTTTCGAATTCAAATTCATCTACATGTATCACTTTTCACCTATGAAAAGTCATCTTCAACACCTATGATCCAAGCATGCACTATGGTCCTCATGTTAATAGAATCATAGGCTAGTTTTATTTTCAAAAATACCAAAAAATAATAATTAAATAGCTCAAAAATTCAAAAAAAAATCAAATATTGTAAATATATAAAAACATTCAAAATATCCTCAAAAAAAAAAAAAAAAAAAGACCTGAGCATGATAAATGTTGTTAATTTGCTTCTTTACTTATGTAATTTATCACATATTTGGTAGATAACATATTTTATTTCTATACACACATGCATTTCATGATGTATACGAGTGTGATGTAAGACATACATTATACATGGACTCTTATATGTTGAATTCCCTTCTACCCAAAGGCCATAACTATGTTGGAGGCATTTAAATCTACATGTTATTTTTATTTGTGACCTCAAATATAATATTGAGTTGTATATTTTACAAGTTTCTTGCTAATCTTTTATATTTTACATTGTGTTACATGGATATGTTACTTTACTATAATATGACATCAATGCATATGGATAGAATAAACTAGTTTTCACTTGTTTTATGCTCCTTCGATGTTGTTTAATTTCTTGTATGATAGGCTAGACATTGTTTGTTTATTGTGTGTGACCCTTGGCCCTTGTGAGCATATTGCTTGAACATCTCTATATTACTTTGTGTGGTATGTTTGACATTTGAACATGTCCACTACTTGTGGCCCTTGGCTTTGTGTCTACAATAGTTGTTTATGAAACATTTGAACATGCCCCCTTATATGTGGCCTTTGGCCTCACTATATTATATTGTGTGTTGTGCTTGTTATTTGTTAAACTTGATTAGTGGTGCCATGATACATATCATGCACTTTTACGAAGTAATTTACTTCATATATGGTTACTTTATTGAAACTGTATTTCTATATCTATCTAAAAATGACACTTGTGTGCCTAGCATTTAATATGTTACATATATGCTTCAATGATGATTGCATTTCTATGATGACACACTCTCCACATCATGACATGATTATACTTTATCACATGATGAAATTAACTCTTCTTTTGAGATGAGTGACTTGCAGGCTACATCCTTCATCTCAAAAGGGGGGCATCACAATGGAATTTTATTAGACATGCAAGCTTCCATAAAAGAAAAAATAGATTTGGGACTGAGTACACGGTTCAAAAATTAGAATACAGGTTCTTAAAGATTCAAATTAATTCACAAATCAAACATATGATAAATATTGGCACATTGATACAATTTTTTGGGGCATATGATAGCCATATGGGCTCACTTTTCAAAAACTACAAACACAAAATCATACACACTTGACATCATATGTCTAGGCATATGCAAAAAAAATTACAAGATCAATGTTACATGTTGCAAATATAGTTACAATTGAGCATATAGGTGTGTAACATTCTATATAATTTTAGCATAATTTAGGAGGCATGATACTTATTCGTGCTCATGTTTATTCAAAATTCAAGTTTCAAAGTTTAAAATTCAAAGTTTCAAAGTTCAAAGTTACAGTTCCAAAAGAAATATATTCATCTCAAAGGAAAATCTATGAACAATGTGGTCATGATGGGTGCATGAACATTCTTCAAACTCTTTCAACCATGGAAACATAATTTAAATCCATCTGCAATAGTGTGATTCAAATTTTTGTAGATGATGTACACTCGAGTATAGTGACACTCAATGGCCTTGTATCCCCTTTAGTGAACCCATCATGGTTCTACCTATTTGGATTACTACATTTTAAATCAAAATAAATGAAATGACAACTTCATGAGTTGTTGCAAGGTTTTCTAAATTTGAGTGCCCTGCACAATTAAAGTAATTGCTCAAAGACAAAGTGTATTATACACATTTAGGTTCAATTATTTCTCCTTTACTCTAGCATTTTTTTTACTTTAAAAATCTACTTATCACCCCAATGTCCTATTTATTTTTTAGTGGAACTAGTCTCTAATTCCCCGAGACATCAATGGGAACACATTTTGAAAATTTTGTGTCCACTTTTATTTTTGTTACATAGGCCACACGCCCTAGGTTGTCCACACAATTGGGAATGCCTATTGTCCAAGATGTTTAGGCAAATTCTCCTATACTCCTATAGTTTCAATGCATAGGGTAGTTAGAAAGGCTAAATACATCATCGATACACCAACACAAAAGCAGGTCATTAGATGGAGGAAAGCTATACCTCATTTCCCTGTACTAGGGACATCTTCCCCCAAAATAATGCATCCTCTAGGGAAATCTCCATCTTCTATTCTACGATTATAGGGCAAGTAGAGCATCAAGTTATGTTGAACATTCCCTCATGGATTGATCAACTAAAATAAGAGGAAGTAGGAAGGCAAGACCTAGTAATTGATGAGTAACCAACAGTCAAGTTCCACTTTGATAGACAAACAAATACCTTGAGAAAGGTTAAAATAAATATTATGATTGTAGAAGGAGAATAGGTTGAGTTGGAACAAACAGAAGACATATTCTCTCTAAAAAAGATAAGAAAATTAAATCCCTTGGACTTGGATAGATATAGGGAGGATACTTATAGCTTTGTGGATGCTACCAGAAGGGTAATCAAATAAATGTTCAAAAGCTATGACCAACCAATTTAGAGGTCACTAGAAAGGAGCATTATTCAAGTTCCTAAGGAGATGATAAATAACTTACAAAGGACAACTCAAAATTTGTATGACACCATTCATCTAATAAGGTATGCTAAGACTACATCCCAACCTAAGTGGGGGGACATAATTCATTTATTCAATAAAATGAAGGATGTAGATAGTAAGCTTTGATTCTTAGGCTAGGAGAATATAAATAAGTTGTATGCCCACCTAAACCTAATAACAATAATAACAGTTGCATGGGCCCAAAACTACATCACTACCAAGAGAGATGGCTTGCTTGACTAGTATTAAGAGATGCAAACTTTGGTGCAATAATTTACAATCAAGAGGGAGAAATAATCTCTACTTTGAAAAATATGAGAGTCACTGAAGTTATCACTCCTCTTAGGCAATTAGTCCAAAAGCCCATTTTTAAAATCTCCTTCAAGTTGCAACTAACAACATTCGAGCTAAAATTGAAGGCACAGTGTACAAAATCAATGAAAAAATTATGCAACTAGTAAATTTTGCTAGGGATAGAATTATAAGAATTGAGATACTTCATGTGGAGGTCAACTTTGCATTAGCTATGCATAAGAAGTTGATGGACAAGCTCTCACAGTTGTTCAAGATATTTTTTATTGACTTTGAAACTATTGAGATTGACTTCCACGCTATCCATGTGTTATATTTACAAGTGAAGGTAGTATAACAATCAACTTCAACAACATGGGAGACACTAGCACCTCCTCAAGTTACTCAGTCTCTAAGATATACACTAGTGTAGACGTAGATAGGGCCAACATATGTGCCACTTCTGATACTCACTGCAATAACTACATTGGTGGCCACATTTAGCATATCTATAGTGACAATGTTTGTTCCAGTTGTAACTCAAGTTATAATAGTAGTTTCATCCACTCCAGTTTCTACAACTATCATCTCATCATTTTCTTCTTCTAGTGGTGCCACATCAACACCCTTTTAAATACATATGTATTTACATGATTTAGTTAAGTTAGAATTGTTAGTTCCTAATTTATTTGACTTGTATATATATATTGTATTTTAGCCAAATAATTCTATTATAGGCAAACACCATTGTACATGAATGTTTTGCATGCGAATTGACACACAGTTCTATTTTTTGGAAATGTAATTTTAGACTTTACTTAAGAGATGAGGCGTCCCCATCCCATGATTATATATATTTGTATCCTCTGATCCCAAAGTGAATAGAATTTTAGCTATTGAGATTAATAGGAAATTCTATGAATTGTTTTGCAGTATTCATGACGTGCAAATATTATTCTTCTCTAAACCTGTAGATTTTGTAAGAAGTTATGTCATTTTGGTATCTTAGTCTTCTAGTTGTGCATGAGTTGTTTTTTCAATACAATTATTTATATTGTGCTATTACTAATTTGAATGTTTCTTATGTATTACTTATAATCCCCCTTGTAGATGTGCAAACACAATCTTACAAACATGGCAACCTTTGATTATATATTCTTAAGTTTATTGTATACTTGTTCTCTTTGACTTTTAATTGTGTTTGATTGTTGGTGTGCTTTTAGTGGCTTAAATCAAACATTGGTTTTTGATTACTTGTCCAACCTTTAGTTCAAGTGATGGCTTAGAAAAGTTTTGTTTTGTTTTGTCCACAAGCCTTCTTTTTTGCCTCACATTTCCCTCTTTTTGAGTTTTCTTTTGGTCAGACCCACTTTATTTTAGATCCATTATCTATCCACCCATCTCGAGTAGGTTTAGATTCATTCATAACTGACCCATCCATGGCAAACAATTGCTTCTCTATTCTATTAATAGGTTGTTTATAAAACCTAATACCTCACAACTCACGTCTTAGAGTGAATATTTATTCATAGATTCTAAAATATTAGAGGCTACCTCGTAAAGTTTTCTAGTGTGCCCAAAACCCAAATCAACAATCTAAACACACATAACAAAGCTTTAAGAAATTAAATGTTTATAAACCTGATCAAGAGAAAACTCAAATATTGCAAGAATGTAATAGTCTAAAATCCACACCCATAATTATTGTAAATAAAAGAGATGTGGACATATGATGTTTCTAACAACTGTTACCCACAACATTGTTTGAAGCACATTTGAGATCGATTTGTTTGCAGAGAAGTGTTAATGTAGACTACATGTAGAGAAGGTGTAGATATTGAGGTTGCCTAGGGAAATCACATATATTTGGGACTTCTTGTAGCATTAACTAGTGAACAATGAATCTTTTCAATGGCCATTCTATACACCCCAACTTGACACATAAAAACTTAATATCAGTGTTGCAGTTAAATGAAAAAAGTTTAGCAAAATAAAAAGGGAACAAAAATTAGATACTATTTAGCACTTGTGTGTTCAAGATGCATTTCTTTGTAAAATAAAATGTCAATGACCTTTTCAAAGTCATATTGATCTAATATTACAAGCACATTCTCAAACATGAAATCAACAACAAGGACTACAATAATTTTACATCCAACTTTTACCATTTTCACAATCTAATCTACCATTACTAGTGAGTCAAAAATGTCAAAATGTGGCCACTCTTGTTTGACAACTGCAAGAACATCCTGAACATCTAGATTTATGTAAAAACATGCAAGGACTCAAATTTGCTTTTCCTTCAAGGCATGAACAAGCTCTCAACCTTATAATAGGGTAATCATTTCAGTTTTTCCTAATTTTGGAAGGTTTTATAGCAGGCTTGGCCTTGGAAATGCTCTTGTAACCAATGGAAGTCATAGGTGTCGCTGTACATGTCGGTATAGCAGTGTAAATTGCATGAGGTATTTCTTCACATATTTACTTGGTCCTTGAAATTCCATTTAGAAGCAAGAGCCTTTCATCATCAGAAAAGCATATGACAACTCAACATCTATTTCTTGTAAGAACATAAATTGATTTAAATATACCATGACTACAATATAATGTAAAATTTTACCTGTTGTAAATTGTTGAATCCAATTCCAACCCAAAAATATTACACATTTTTCAAAATGCCTCTCGTTAGTCTTCGATTATGTAATAGTTGTATCGCCTTTCATCACGTTTGTCTACCTTTTTCTCATGATGATTGAATGCATTTGCACATTTTCCCTCACCTTTTTAGAAGCAAATGAGATCTTTATGACGAACGTGATAAAAAACATGGATAATCTTGGCACCATTCTCCAGCATTAGGCAAAGTTCATCCAAGCACCAATGAGATTTGACATATTTGGGGGAGAAAATATCAACGTGAACCGAAAATGTCCAAATTACATGGGTTATTGTGTGATTTATAACTTGTCCGGTCTCAAACTCCCTTAAATAAAAAAACATTCAATCTTTTCTTAGTGAGTTATTAATGAATCATATTAACGAGAGTGTTTTTCACGTATGTTTTGCGATGATTGATAAAAACTTGGTAAGGCTTGATGGATGCATCAACTTGTTCTAGGTTGTTATTGTGATAAGGCCTAAAGTAATATATAGAAACTCTGCACCCTCCTCTCGTTCTTTCAAGACATCCCATGGGGCATTTAATTGATTGAGAGATATATGTATTGTCACTGTAATCAAGCATTTCAATCTCAATCCATGTAGTGTAGTCTACATCACAATTAAATTATTGTCCAATAAAATTAATAACCATGTTGTATTGTATTGTATGAAATTAATAATTTCATAAATATTTGACCCTCACTTGACTCACGTGAAAGTAACAATAGCATGTAAAATTTTAAGCCAATCAAATTTAACAAAATAACTTTGTTTATATATTTTATTAAACAAACTACAAATTTTTTTGATTGAAGAGCACCTATATATTAATCAAACAAGATATGGTATAATGCCTATCATACAAAAAAAGCTAGTGGAAAAGTCACACCCCTTGAGCATAATCACACCGAGGGCAAATACACCTCATGACAAGTTAAAAAAGTGGTAAAAAAATGACCACATCTATAAAAAAACATCACATCAACAGTTTGACAACAAAGCAGAGAGAGCAAGGTATAAATAACAATAAAGAAAATAATTAAATAGTCGCAACATGGACGTCATGGAAGGCAGTGGAGACAGTGGGCCCTGAGGCTTACCACCTCATCCTCCCGTGCAGGTGGATCCTTGTCCACAAGTAAGGGCTCCTAACTAGTGTTTTTCTGAGTCTCTAATGTCTCATCTTGATTTCTTTCAAGTGAATTCCCATAGTTAGGCATGGAAACTTGCCTTGGGGGGTGGACCCTAGCCTCTGATTGTCACCAAACTGAGATGGTGGGGGAGATCCCCAACCCTTGCCATCACCTCCAAATCTAGCCAAGCCACTTAGAGTACTACGACAAGGAGAAGACCAACAAACTGGTGACCAACGAAGAGAATAGCCCCTGTGTTTGGTTCTGGACTGTTGACAACTTTTTAAAATTGAACATTAAAAATTTGAATAAATTAAAATAAAAATTATTTTTGATTGAATAAATTAATTCTAATTAATTACTCCATGAGGGAAAATGAAGTGGATGCCCTCACAGACTAACAAGCGAGCCAAATGTAGAGTGACTGAGAGATTTTAATATTGTCCACAAGACCAAACGGTCTAAGGGACGGAGAACCACAAAGAAGAAACTACGCAAACTCCAAATTCTTCCCGATGCTAGACCCTCTGTTATGGATTTTGACAAAAAAACTAGTAGTCACGATGATCTTCTCCTCATCAAATAACTCATGTAGATTGTCAATCTTTAAGTTGTCCACACACTGAGTACGGATATCCTTATAAGTTGTGCACTCCTCGATAAAGTGCCATTTTGTCTCCACCGCCCCTTTGCTACAAAACTTGCAAATTCTTTCCTCCCATGTTTCTTTAGGAATAGTCCACCTTTCGGTCTCACACCTAAGATGATGACCCTGAGTCCTCAACTGAACAATTAACAACCTTGCTTTCCTTTTAATAGCTATTCTTAAATAATTTTTTTAAGCGTATTCCCAAGTTTGGTTGAACTCTTTAACATAATGTACTTTTTTTCGCCCTTTAAATTATTTAGTGGTATTTGTGCTCAGCTAAGGTTTAAAGACACAAGTAAATAAATTCTCTCGTGCTCCGAGAACTTCCATTTCTAGAGCCATAGCCATGGCTGCTGTGAAGGGAATTCTCATGCACTTTTCGCATCCTGACACGTTCGTTCCCGCAACAATTTATAGTTCGCGGAAATGCAACGCTCTTCTTACCTTCTCATCAAAATATTTAGAAAAATCTGAAACTCGTCAAAATGTTAGACCAAAATTTTCCATAACAGCGAAACAAGCCACAGTTAGGCCAAAAATCTTTCGCAGCTCGAAACCTCAGACGACTCGTAAGCACTCCACGCAAAATCCCAATTTAGAAGGTACGTTTTCTGAAGCTGAGAAACATGAGGAGCTTCACGACACGAAGCCGCCTGAAATTACAGGGGAAGAGCTTAAGGCAGCTTTGCAATGCGAGCATTTTGACAGGTATGTGTATATCCTTATCCTCAGAATCGAGGGCTATTATCTTATGGTTCTTATATATTATGTATTCAATTCCTTCTGTTTTCTTTTTTCCCTTGCTCGGGTTATTCTTGCAACTTTATCTTTTAAAAACACAATTCATTTGAAAATTTTAAAATAAGGATTCAACTCATGTTCTGTAACATGATATATTTTTTTCTTTTAATACTTACCTGTTTTTTAAGAGATGTTTTAAGATATATCACCAAAATCGAATTGAGAATTGAATGTTGAAAATGATTCACATGATTTAAAACATTTGCACTTCCTTATTTTTAATTGTAAAGATATGCAATATCAAATATTTGAGGAAATCCAGGAGGTTTAAATCTAAAAAAAAAAAAAAAAAACAAAATTTTATTGGTTGTAAAGTGCTTTTATTGTTTTGCAGGTGCTGTAAATTTTTGCCCCCAGTTTCTGCTCATCTCTGAAAAACTTTCTCCTATGCAATTGCTCCTATTTTTTAGGGAAAGATTTTATTTTTTGCAATTCAAAAAAAATTTAAACTTGCATGGGACCAATTGAAACCGCAAAATAGTTGCAGTTGCCCCCCTCTATGGGACCACCTTACACTTGTAATTGCCCTAGCAAGAAGATCTTTTTCTAGACCATGGCCAAGGGCTTATGAAACCTCTCTTTTGGAAACAAGGAACTTTTCACTTTGCCTGTTATATGTTGTTCAAATTTTATGCTTCTTTGATTTCTACCTCTTGATCAAGTTAAGGACCAAACACTGCCACCTAGCGCATATGATATCCCTCTTTGGGGAATGAGTGACTTTTCACTTTACCTTATATATGTTGTTGAAATTTTGTGCTTCTTGGGTTTCGACCTGATGACCAAGCTAGGGAATAAACAGAGCCTTCCCAATCAGCCTACACTATGAGTAGCCCAAGAAAGGAAACGTGGCAGTCGCCAAACTCTTGCTTTTAAAAATAACAAACGGGTTTGCCTAAAATTTTTATACTAGGGTTGACCTGTCAAAGCCAAAAAAACTTTAAGAATGTAAACCCCAAATGGTTAAAGGAGCCATGTAATTCCAAAATTACGGAGCATGAGTGTAATTACAATCTAAGTATACAAAGATTAGTCCGGAAGCAAGCCCTAAGGCAAGAAAAGAACCATGATAATCCCAGTTCCTTTGGTGATTGACACCTTGCACCCATTGACATTTAGTCTTTGTGGTCTATAAGTACCCTGTTGCCCATGCCTAGATGTTGTGATGCAGGAATTTAAAAGAAAAATACTCGCATGCAAGAAATTATAATGTTAACGAATAGATCTCATACACAATGAAAATCAAATTCAATACTTTTTCATAAATATTCGACTTCATCTAATATATCTTATACATTCTCTTTCCTCTTTGTCCATCCCCCTCTAAAGCTTATAGGTCAACTGTACCTAGTTGGGATTGTAGTTCAATTGGTTAGAGTACCATCCTATCAAGATAGAAGTTGTGGGTTCGAGCCCCATCACTCCTGGTCCAATAAATTGATCAATTCTTCACTCAATCCCCACCCCATAGAAGAGCAAAAAAGGGAAGTTGAAAGATATGCCTAAGATGAAAGCTGCTTTTGTTGAGAATGAAGCACTCTATTCCGGCTGACATTGTGCCGACCTACTTTCTAGAATTGTAGTTGTGTTTCTTGCTTCTATGAAAATACTCTCATTAAAACAGTATTTTTAACTATGTGATACTTAAGCATGATTCTAACTAGTCTTAATGACAGCAGAAAAGGTTGTTTAATAACATATCTATAAAATGATTTTATTATGTTCTTGCATCTATCATGATGGATGCCAATGCGTATCCTTGGCAATATTTTTCAGGGCTCATGGTTCAACATATCTGCGGAAATAACACTACAAAGCTTTAATTCATTAAACCAAAGCTTCCAACTCATTAAGCACCCACCATAAGTGCAAACCAAGCATGGGTGTAAATTTTAACATGAGAGTTGACATGTTTTGTTCAAATAATCAATGGCAAGGAAATTCTTTTGTCAAAATTCAAGGCTGCCAGCTTGGGGAAGTGTAACATTGATTTTGGAGTCTATAATGTCTGCTTTAGCCTCTATATCTACATGGACATTCTATTTTCAGCCCTATCTATGCTCTACACAGATCTAGTGGATTTATGTATTTATGCCTTGCCATCTTCTTTTATATTCATGTTAAATTGGTCTTCTTGAAAGTCAATGTAGAAATGCTGATGCAGTCTAGGAAAGGGGATCCAATGAAGGACAACCTTAGTCCTAGCAGCCCAAACAAGTTTCCCACACTTATTTATTCCTTCTTATGGCGTTCCCATCCTTTCAGTGGCTGTTTTTGAGAGATTTGCAAATTCCGTCATCTAACGGGGATTTTAACTAGTAAACAAAGTAATTTATCTAAAACTCAAAATTGCTTGAAACGACAGAGGTATGAGGGGGGTATGAGTACTCAAAACCATAACATACTTGCCGATTACTCGCTGAGTGGGAGAGTAATCGCCGAGCGTCATCCAATCCAAGTGATCGCTTGAAATTATTGTGGTTTTTTGTTTACTTGAGCCTCGACGAGTACTGTCTCAATACTCAGTGAGGCTTGTTTATTGGCTCTCGCGGGTGAGCGTGTCTAGATGCCCACAAATGCACCCAAAAGCTTGCAAACGTGTCCAGAATGTTGAGAATACATGGGAAAAATACAAAAAATTGTCCTATAAAAGCATACACGCACCCACATTGGAATCACACAACATTTGGAGCATTTGGAGCGAATTGTAGGGAGCAAATTTGAGCAAACTCAATTTCCAGGTTAGTTCATTTTTTTTTTCCAAGTATGTAAATTCTTTGTAATTTATTTGTAAACATGTTTGACAAATTTACATGTATTCCATTCAATTCCATAACTGTTATTAACAATTTATGCATGGTTTTCACAATTTTTAAATAATTTTTTTATTGTTAATGTGAAAAATATGGTTTATGTTTATTGTAGATGTGTTAAATGTTTTTAATATTTTGTCGTATGCATAAGCCTTGAGGTTTAGTGTTTAAATTTACAAGTTTACGGTATAAGTTTTTTTTAACTATTGTATTTTCTTTTTTTTAAACGTTTTTATTTTTTATTTTTTAAAAAGTTGTTTTGAACATGTTGTAGGTTTACTGTTAGCATACAGTGGCTTTTGGCACTATATCAAGGTCAGAATCAGTCAGTGGTAGCCATTCGACTCCACCTAATGCTCGCACCGCAGATTGGAAGTATCGCATATGGGTTGGAACGTTTTAGACGAATGCGATTTGTATGTTTTTCTCAAAAAAAGTTTTTGGAGGCATCAATCACTTCGAGTACCATCTTGCATGCATTTTTTGTCGTGATGTCACGCCTTGTTCTAGTGTAATGGAAGAGGCAAAATGAGAGATGGTTGCAGAGCTTGCATTGTTGGGTGAAAATAAATTAGAGAGGGCAAGGATGCAAGCAACCCTAACAATGGCTATTTTTTTCGTATCAACAGAGGAAATTGAGGCAGCTATAATAGAAATTGTGGGCTCTAGTCGTGGTCCACGCAAGCGAGGCACATCCACTACATCGAGTTTGAGCAAAAGCCATATACACAATTTTTTTGTGCCCAGAAACATATATGGGGCACAACTTTCACTGTAAGGTACAATATGGAACAAAAAGGCGCATGTGAAAGTAGACAAAGCATGTGCAAATTTCTGATTCTTCAACAACCTTCCATTCAACGTGGTGAGGAGCTCGTATTGAGAATATTTGGTGACGGCATTGACGGTTGCAGGGAAGGGTACAAGGCACCCTCTCCAAAAGACTTAAGTGGGAGGTTGCTCCAAGATGCAGTTGAAGACGCAAAGCTAATTGTGAAAGATCAAAAGAGGTTGTGACGAAAGCTCTCAGATGCACCCTTCTTTCTGATGGGTGGACGGATGGAACGAACCGCACCCTCATCAAATTTTTAGTGTCCTCAAATGGTGAATTGGGTTTTTTCAAGTCATTTGATGCCTCTAACAAAATAAAAAGTGTAGAAACTTTGAGCTTGATGCTCGAGAAGTTTGTTTTAGAGGCAGGCATCGAGAATGTTGTGCAAGTTATCACTGACAATGCAATAACATATGTGGTGGCTTGGAGACTTCTCAAGGACATACATCCATCACTCTTTTGGACCTCTTACGTGGTCCATTGCCTTGACTTTATTTTGCAAGACAAGAAAAATTGATTGGGTAAGACCAATTGTAAAAGAAGCTAGAAACATCACAAAATATATTTATAATCACCCTTGGGTTCTTAGCTTGATGAGAGAACGCACCAAAGAGAAAGAGCTTATGCGAGTAGGGGTCACAAGGTGCAACTAACTTCCTTATGTTGCAAATTATTGTAGTTAGTTGACATCTTTGAAGCAGATGTTTGTGAGTCAAGCATGGATGGATTCAACATATTCAAAGAAAGCTGATGTAGTGATGCAGGAGCATCTACATACATTTTCCTGCAAGACATGGTTAAGTTGGGATTAGTCTTCACTAGGCATGCAAGCTCTAGTCATGTTTAAATTCAAATTCCAATTATTATATTTTCCTCCAAAATGTTGTCTAAGGAGGAGTAATTGTAATTGTTAAAAGTAAAAAGAGTGGAAAAGGTAAAAGTTAGTTAAGAATCCCACGTTAGACGCTTGTGGAATAAATCAAGGGAGGTGGTTGAAATCCTCCAACCATAGGATATTTATTATTAGATAATTTTTCAACATTAGAATGTTGGTTGAGAAAATCTCTCCTATTTGTTGTCTTAGAACCCAAGCTGGCATAGGAGGAGACTCTTTAAAAAGAGTAAGATATGCATTAATCTCATAAGAGGAGGAGAGGTACGTAGAGGAAAGAGAGAAAGAAAGGATCTCTTACTCAAAGAGAGACAGGGAGGTGAACCAGGCAATCAAAGCATGAAAAAATGTAAGGGAGAAAGTGGAAATTGCATGTGGAGAAAATGAGAAGACAAAGTGTCTGATAAGGATTTGTGAAGCCATTGACCATTGAGCATGGGGTATTGTAATCTTTGTATTATGCGCCTTGGAGTTATGAATCCAATTCAAGTGGTTTCAGATCGTATGGAGCAATGTGGAAAAAGATATGGTCAAAATACAGACCTGCAGTTTTGAGACAACTCAGAAAAACATGTTCTCAAGTATTAATGAGCACATAACTTTAAAAAGAATGCTCAGAATGACTTGAAATTTAATAGGTAGTTGGATAATAAGGTTATTTACGTGACTCAAATGTTTGAGGTCTTAAAATTTTGTCCATGAAAAGATATAGAGGACTGTATTTTCTGAAAGAGACTGTAAGTGAAAACCTGTTTACTCATTTTGAGAAGGAGAAAGGCGTGCATACATAGAAGATGTTATCCAATGGTTGTAATAGGTCCTATATATGTTTATAAAACCTATAATTATGATTTGAACACCTTTCAAGAAGCAAATGTAAGAACCATAGTGAAACAGGGTAGTATTAAGATCTATTAGGCCCAGTCAAGAACAGGGAAAGTTGCAATTTGGAGAAGATGTTGTCACCTGAGGTGTAAACAAGGTGAGTGTTACACCATGTAGGCAAGGTTTCAAAGGTAGTTTTTGATGAGGCCTTTGTGAAAAGAGCTATAGTGATCGTCAAGGTAACTTCAAATTTCAATTTAAATTATAAGTGGATTCTTTTATTTTCAATTTCTAAAAGTATTTACTCTAATTGTAAATTTGTAACTTTAATTTGTTTGTAACTTTGTAGGTGTCAGAGTTTTTGGTGAGGGTTTTGCGCTTGGTGGATGTAGAGCAAAACCCAATGAGATAACCCAAGCTAAATTCCTTTGCAATTTTTTTTTCAATTTCACTATTCCGGTTGGACAGGAATTTTGTCAAACAGTTGACTTGCATTCATGTTTTGAGAAATTTCAAAATATTTTGATAGGAACAGATTGGTAATCATTCATATGAACATTTGCTTCAAGAATTTCACGAAAACAACAAATGCTTTGCAAATAATCAAATTTTAAAGTTTCTGGATCAAACCAGAATGAAGTGCACTTCCAGATTTTCACAATTAATAATTTATACCATCAAAACCACAAATGATTAAACAACTTCAATTTTTATTGATCAATATTTGACTTGGTACAAACTCCTTTAACCCAAAAACTCGCCTTAGAAGTAGTACGGCTATCCTCCAAGAGGTACGACTTGTTGTGATGTGTACGGCCTGTTGCAATAGGTACAATTGCTCCCTTGAAGACCCTTGGCTGCGTGGAGGAGTTGAGAAGGCGTGATGAAGGTTTAGAGGCTCATACAAGCCTTCTTGCTGCTCACAGTTGCTAGGAAATGGGTCTGTGCCTTGCCTTGGATGCTAAGACTGGCTGCACCCATCCTTATGTGCCCAATGCCTCTCCCATGAGGCTCCCAAACTATACGACCAGAGCTGTAAGCTGCTTCTCTCAAGCTCTCCAATAACCAGTAACCAATGCTTATAATCCCCTCACAAATTACTGAAGATGTATCAATAAATTCTTGCTTGTAAGACTTCAATTTATTCAATCGTTTAATTCCAAATGTGAAACCTATGTGGCTCCACCAAATAACCAGCTAGGGTAGATAGTTGCACTACCGAAACCGATTGCCCGTAGGGTTTTCGTTCTAGGGTTTACTTTCCAAAGATCTCGAAATCTTCACAATAGAAAAAATAGAATAGGCATGTAGAAATGAGCTTCTAAAAGCACTTTTATATCCAACCCCAAATTACTCTTTATAAAATTCTTGCACTTTTAAATATTTTATTTAAATTCGGGAAATAAAGTGACTTTATTAATCTTCAATAAACTTCCACTAAAGTCACTTTATGAACTTAATTAAATAATATTATCCATAGGATATGCTGGAACGAACAATATTAAATAATTAATTAAAATATTCCCTGATCCGGGAATAAAATAGGCTAATAAGTCGCTCATGATTAGACCTCGGAAGGGAACATTACAGTCCTCCCTTCCCAAAATTGCTTGTCCTCAAGCAATTGCAGATCAGGATGCTGATGAATTTGCTCACCTTCCCAGGTGGCATCCTCTATGGGTAAGTCCCTCCATCTGACCAGGTACTCCTTAACTATTTTGCTCAATTTCCTCTCTTTGGTATCCACAATCTCCCCCGTCACCAAAACCAATCTGCCCTCTTCATCCAAGGGTGGAAGCTCTGAAGAAGATGTAATATGCTTCCCTAGTGCCCTTTTAAGGCACGACACATGAAACACATTGTGGAACTTGCTGCTCTCTGGTAGCTCAAGCTCATAGGCCACTTTCCCTACTTTGTGAACAACCCTGTAGGGGCCATAGAAGCAAGGTTTTAATTTTTCTGCACCACTTTTCTTCAAGGAAGACTGTCTGTAGGGTTGTAATTGTAAGAAACCCAAGTCTCCCACCTCAAAACTTCTCTCTACCTTGTGCCTATCTGCATACATTTTCTACTGATTTTGTGCATTCTGAAGGTTATTCTTAAGTGATTTAAGGATATCTTGGTTCTCTTGGATCCAATCCTTAGCTTTGGGAGCTCTGTTATCACCAAAAGCTAAATCCAAAAATGAGGGAGCATCATAACCATATAAGGCTCAGAAAGGAGTCATCCCGATTGACATGTGATAGGTGGTGTTGTAACAATGTTCACCCAAATGCAACCCCCTGATCCAAGCCCTTTGCTGCCCTACCACATAGTTACGCGAATACCCCTCAACCCATTTGTTCACGATTTCTGTTTCGCCATTCGTCTGAGGGTGGTAACTAGTGCTGGAGTTAATTTAGTGCTAGCTATAACCTGAATAGCTCCCGCCAGAAAGCATTGAGGAACCTGCTATCCCTGTCACTGATTGTCATCCTAGGCAATCCAAGGAGCCTAAACACCTCCTTAAAAAACAATTCTGCAATCTGTGGTGCCTTATACTTCGTTGAGATGGCGAAGAATTGTGCAAACTTGGTCAACCGATCAACCACTACAAAAATACAATCCCTACCTTGAACTTTCGATAGACTAGTAATGAACTCCATAGACACACTCTCCCATTTCTGTTCTGGAATGGATAAGGGCTGAAGCAAGCTGGCTGGAAAAGTGTGTTTTGACTTGTTCTGTTGACAAGTCATGCATTCCCAAACATGTTGTAAGACATCATCCTTGAGGCCCTTCCATGAAAACCTCACTCTGGCTAGTCTGTAAGTCTTAAAGTATCTTGGATGTCCTGCCAAAGGTGTATCGTGACTGGCTCTCAAAATCTTCTCCTTAAGTTTTGACTCAGGAACCAAGTAGATTCTGTCCTTATAATAAATAATATCATCAACAACTCTATATCTGTAATCCTGAGTTTTTCCATCCATGATCTCGCATGCATATGTGTTTTTGGAGTGCTCCACCAAAAGGTGAGCCTTCCAATTAGCTGAAATTTCTGCTAGAGAGCAAACAGTGGGCTTCCTGGAAAGAGCATCAACAACAACATTCTTTTTCCCTTTAACGTATTCTATGTCAAAGTCATATGCCTGTACCTTGCTGACCCACTTTTGTTGCCTTTCATTCATATCTTTTTGTTCCAAAAAGTATTTCAAGCTGTTATGGTCCTTCCTGACCACAAATTTCCCACCTCCCAAATACTGTCTGAACTTCACCACCACATGCATGATGGCGAGCATCTCCTTATCGTAGATGAAATAGGGCCTCTCAATATTTCAGAGCTTCTGGCTCTCATAGGCGATGGGGTGTCTATTCTGCATTAAGACCGCTCCAATACCCTTACTTGATGCATCACACTCTAGCACAAAGCTCTGAGTGAAATCTAGTAGAGCCAACACGGGACAAGTACTCATCACCTTGTTAAGTCTGTCAACTACTTGTTGAGACTCATCCATCGACTTGAAAGCCCCTTTCTTGGTGAGATCAATTAGAGGTGCACCAAGCTGCGAAAACCCCTTAATGAATCTCCTGTAATAGTTGCACAAACTGAAAAAACCCCGCAGCTCTATCAATGATCTATGTGGTGGTCAATCTAAAATTCCCTGTATCTTTTCTTGATGAACTTGAACACCCTGAGCACTGATCACATGTCCCAGATAGAGGATTTCTATCATTTCGAACTCGCGCTTGGATGCCTTAGCATACAAAGACTGTGTCTCCATTATGCCTAGCACCTCATCAAGTGTCTCAAATGTTCCTCCCAAGTCTTGCTGTATATGAGTATGTCATCGAAGAACACCAAGACAAACTTCCTCAATTGCTTATTAAAGATATGGTTCATACAGGATTGAAAGGTGGTAGGGGCATTAGTCAACCCGAAGGGCATAACCAAAAACTCGTAATGCCCATAGTGACATCTAAAAGTAGTCTTATGAATGTCCTGCTCCCTCACCTTGATCTAATGATACCCTGATCGAAGATTAATCTTTGATAAGTACACTACCCCATGCAACTCATCCAACAACTCATCGATCATGGGAATAGGGTATCTGTTTTTTATAGTCTTTTTGTTGAAGGCACAATAATCTATACCATCTGCATGGTCTCGTCCTTCTTCACCAAGACAACCGAAGAAGCAAAGGGACTCGAACTAGGTCTGATGTGTCCCATATCCAGCAACTCCTTGATAGCTTTTTCTATCTCCTCCTTGAACTTCTTAGGGTGCTTATAAGGAGTAGTGATGACGGGTTTGGAACCCTCCAACTCAATGACGTGTTCAAAACCTGTACCAAGTGGTCTCCCTAGAGGAATCTCACCAAAAACCGAACCGTGCATGTCCAACACTGGCTGAATATCAATATGATATGGAGTACTATCATTAGTAGAGGCCTTAGATGAAATCAAACATTGTGCTGCCCATGCCACATTATCATGTCTAAAAATACTTTCCATTCTTTTTGCAGACACGATCCTGGGAGCACCATTAGACATACCTCTCAATACAACCTTCCTGCCATCCGCTTTGAACTTCAGCTCCATAGTTTGAAAGTTCTGAGAATACTTCCCTAAAGAGTGGAGCCATTGGATGCCCATAATAGCATTAGTGTCTCCTAAGTCCACAACATAAAAATCATCAGTGACAGTGTAGTTTCTCAATGTGCTACTCAACTGTGGAATCCGTTGGGTGCAATCCATATTAAACCCATCTGCCACCATAACATCAAACCCCTCAAACTCCTGTGCATGAATACCCCTCTTTGCCACCAAGGTAGAATCTATGAAATTGTGGGTTGCCCCATTATCCACTAAAATTGTCACCCGTTGGCCCTGCAAAACTCCACGAATTCGGAAAGAGTTAAACCTAGGGGTACCTGAAAGAGTAGCAATAGTTCCACCCTTAGTCTTCTTAGGTGGTTGTCCCTCATCTTCACCATGCTCACTATCAGAGTCATTGTGTTTGCTGCCATGAACTTCTTTCTCATGTCCTTCCTCTTCGTCATCTGACACTACCTCATTATAGTGTACCTTGCCCTTTCCCAAACACCTATGTCCAGGCTCCCAAGGTTCTTTGCAGCTGAAACATAACTTTTTCGTGCGTAATTCATTTCGAACCTCGTCATCCATGCAGAGCTTTCTAGGCTCTTCTTTTTGAAAGGGTTTCTTGAAGTCTTTCTTGTACTGGAAGGGTTTAGGTTGTAGTTTGTTCTTTGGGGCAGCAATCTCCATATTCCTAGCCCTCTTGATAACGTCCGGTAAGGTGTTAGGATCAAATGCTTTGATCCAACCATGAAGTGGCTCTGCTAATCCCTCCACAAACAACACTATCAACCTGTGTTCTGATATATTGGTAACCATCACAGACAACTTCTGAAACTCTGAAATATAAGCTTCAACTGAACTCCCCTGTTTCAGCTGTGCCAACTCCTTGAAATGCAATTCAGGATCCCTCCTGTCAAATCGATCTATCAACCTTTGAGTGAAGTCTGCAGAGGAGGTTATACTGTGATGACCCAATGTCACTAGCCCATGGTACCACCACTCATGAGCTTCTCTATCTAAATGAAGGGTGGCATATTTGATTGCCTCCAACTCTGTCATAGGGTTAAGCTGAAAGTAGGTGTCTAATATCTGCACCCAAGCACGAGCAGTACACTTACTCGATCCATCATAGCTGGGATTGGTTGGCTTACCCACTTTGCGCTGCACATCATTGTTATTTCCTTGTCCTCTTTCCCCTCTAGGCCTGTTTCTGTATTTTATACCACAAAATTTTGCGAAGGACACAGATGCATGGAACTCATCACCCAAAGATTGGTATTCTCGCAAATAATTGCCGCATCCTTCACCTCCTCCTTGCTGTCCTGCTTGTTCTCTAGGCTGATCAACCAAAAACTCAGGCATTAGAGGTCTAGGAGTGACTCTACATGCTGTTCTAGAGGTGTTTATAGGAGCATTAGTCTTACTACCTTCACCTCGATAGCCATTGTGTTCATTATTGCCATTATTATTATCATTGTTCTGATTATTTCTGTTGTTTGCATTCATGGTTTGCATCATTTGGGTTAATGTTTGAACCAACTGTTGTTGTCCCTTAGCTAAATCGTTTAGTATAGCCCAAACACTAGGGTCCGGTTGTTCCTGTCTATCATCTATGTTCCCTACAACTCTCTCACTGAACAATTCTACAGTAGCAACTTATTCAATGTCTGGTTGTTCTAGTGGATCATTTGGCCTCTTTCTAAAATAGAATCTGTGAGACCCTTCCGACTACATAGAAGAATTCTAATATCATAAACTTGCACAACTCCCACTGGCTGGCAGGATACACGACTTTGATACCACTGAGATATCCCAAGCTAAATTCCTTTGCAATTTTTTTTTCCAATTTCACTAGTCTGGTTAGACAGGCATTTCGTCAAATAGTTGATTTGCATTCATGTTTTGAGAAATTTTCAAAACATTTTGATAGGAACAGATTGGTAATCATTCATATGAACATTTGCTTCAAGAATTTCACGAAAACAACAAATGCTCTGCAAATAATCAAATTTTAAAGTTTTCGGATCAAACCAAAATGAAGTGCACTTCTAGATTTTCACAATTAATAATTTCTACCATCAAAATCACAAACGATTAAACAACTTCAACATTTATTGATCAATATCTGACCTGGTACAAACTTCTTTAACCCAAAAACTTGCCTTAGAAGTAGTACGACTATCCTTCAAGAGGTACAACTTGCTGTGATGTGTACGGCCTGCTGTAGCAAGTACGACTGCTTCCTTGAAGACCCTTGGCTGCATGGAGGAGTTGAGAAGGCATGATGAAGGTTTAGAGGCTCATACAAGCCTTCTTGTTGCTCACAGTTGCTAGGAAATGGGTTTGCGACCTGCCTTGGATGCTACGGTTGGATGCACCCATCTTTATGTGCCCAATGCCTCTCCCATGAGACTCCCAAACTATATGGCCAGAGCTGTAAGCTACTTGTTTCAAGCTCTCCAATAACTAGTAACCAATGCTTATAATACCCTCACAAAATGGTGAAGATGTATCAATAAATTTTTTGCTTGTAAGACTTCAATTTATTCAATCGTTTAATTCCAAATGTGAAACCTGTGTGGCTCCACCAAATAACCAGCTAGGGTAGATAGTTGCACTACCAAAACCGATTGCCCATAGGGTTTCCATTTTAGGGTTTGCTTTTCAAAGATCTCAAAATCTTCACAATAGAAAAAATAGAATAGACGTGTAGAAATGAGCTTCCAAAAGCACTTTTATATCCAACCCCAACTTACTCTTTATAAAATTCCCACACTTTTTAATATTTTATTTAAACTCGGGAAATAAAGTGACTTCATTAATCTTCAATAAACTTCCACTAAAGTCACTTTATGAACTAAATTAAATTAATTAAATAATAGTATCCTTAGGATATGTTGGAACGGACAATATTAAATAATTAATTAAATTATTCCCTAATTCTTGACATTAGCCTACGGGAATAAAGTAGGCTAATAAGTCGCTCTTGATTAGACCTCGAAATGGGACATTACACCCAATGGGTTACATTTATGAGGCCATGGATAAGGCCAACGAGGCCATCCAAAACTATTATAGCAGGGATGGTGCCAAATTTGATTCCATTTGAGAGTTAATTGATTGGAGGTGGAACAATCAATTCCACCAACCCATCCATTCAGCGGGGTACTACTTTAACCCCAAGTTTTTCTATTTCGATGGCTTGACAAATGCTAATGGGGAGGTTGAGGGCCTCTCAACATGTATTGAGAGTATGACCCCTGATGTTGAGTTGAGAGACCTCATTATTTCAGAGTTGCAGAACTACAAACAGGTTTGGGGGAGGCTCTTTTCTTCAACGCTAGCTATTTGAGGGAGAACCACGCAGTCATTAGGCAATAAAAAATGAAGTCTTTACCTGTACCTTACAAGTTACAAATTTACAATTACTATTAATGTAATTACTTACAAACATTTGAATATCTTGTTTTCAAGTTCATGATGGGAAGATTGGGGTGGAAATACCCCAAATCTTCAAAAGCTAGCCATCCGCATTTTAGCTCAATATTGTAGTTCTTCTGAATGTGAGTGCAACTGGAGTTTGTTTGATGCCATTCACACGAAAAAGCGCAACAAGTTGAGAGTCAACAATGCTTCAATGATTTGGTTTTTGTGCAATACAACCTTTGGCTTCGCACAAAAAAGGTGGAGAACACATCACAAAAGCCTATCGATCTAGATGAGATCGATCCCTACAGTGATTGGACTACATAGGATGAAGAGACTCCCTTGTTCATAGAGGACAAGATTGTTGATTTTTGAGAGGCAAGCTATCGAGGGTGCAACAAAAGAAGAAGAGATTGGATTGGATGACATCCTTGTAGATGTTGAAGATAAGGCAGAGGAGTCACAACCAGCTAGTGTTGGAATAATTGTCATTGATGTCAAAGGAATTGTAACAGATATGAATGGAAATGTCAAACATAATTGTTGCCAAAAGTAAATGGAAGTGTTCGGAAGTGAACGGAATTGTTGCCGGAAGTAAACGAAAGTGTTGCTGGAAGTGACCGGAATTGTTGCCGGAAGTGAACGGAAATGTCGACGAAAATGTTAACAGAATTGTCAACGGAAATGTCAACGGTCACATCTTTTGGTGAAGAGGTGCGTCTTGGATGGGACACATCCTTTTAAAGGCTATATAAGGGAGAAGAGATGTGGAAGTATTACAAGCATTTGATTTGATTGAAGATCACATAAGTGTGACAGAGAAGGAAGAGCAGAAAATGAAATATCTCTTAAGAAAAGTGTGAAGGGAAGTTTTATTTTAATGAAGAATATCATATGAGAATTATGAAAGAGAGGAGAGCAGAAATTATATATGAAAATTAGTGAGAGAAAAAGTGTAAGAGAAGCAAAGCCATCATTCGATTGAAGAAGCAATCACAGATGGTGGAATCGATTTGGCTTGGGGTCGGTGCCTCATAGTCTAGGGGTTGGTGCTCCTATGGGTTGGTGCTCACGAATTGGTCAGGTTGGTGCTTGGCAAGGGGATTGGTGTCTCCAGGTAGGTTGGTGCCTACGAACATTGTAAAACATTTATATATATAAAAGCAATATTTTGCCGTGGTTTTCTCTCGAAAGGGTTTCCACGTAAACCCTGTGTTCTCTTGTGTTATTAATTGCTAGATCTTGAATGTTTGTGGTTGTTGTTGATTAAATGTAAAAAGATTAAAGGATTATCTTATACTGATTCACCCCCCCTCTTAGTATAAACCTGTGCTTAACATCTAGTACCAGGGTGGAGCCATAGGCACAATGTTCTAGGTAGAGCGAGAAGGGGCTGCTGAGTGGGAGGACTAGACTCTTTCAGTCTCTCTTAGTTTTCTAGAGAGCAGGGAAGAGAAAATTATAAATTCTTTTAATTTGTAGATTCTTGTATAAGTATCAGTTTGTTTTTGACAATTGTATTCGCATGAATCATGCTTATGCGATTATTCACTTTATTTATATTCAAATCTAATAGAAACACTTCCCCAATGTTTTACAGAGTCATTTGATACATTTTGCAACTGTAATTTGTATAACAATTATGTTCTTTTAATAAATTTAAGTATTTTTTTAATTTATCGCGTATTGCTGATTTATGGCGAGTGGCTACCGACTATTCATCAATTAAAAATTTAGCAGGTTAGGTGAGTACTTGCTGAGTACGGGTATGTGAACTATGCTCAAAGCTAATCTCAGAACTTATTCTAATACATTTCCAACCTCACATGGACCTCACACAGAACAAGGACTATTATTTTGACTGAAATACAAATTTCAGGCTTTCCCAAGACATATATACATACAAAAAGTACCAAAAAGATTCATGAAATGAATTTCATTCTCTTATTACATGAGTTTCAAGCCACAGACACTTCACAATGATGTACCATGTGCTCAACGACTCTTCCTTAACTATAACAGTCTGAATGTGCTTTTTGGTATTTTGTCAAACATTTACATAGATATTCAGAGCTCAAATTATCATTACCGAAGAGGAATTTTCTTAGGACATTTTTCTCTATTTCATGTATGTGAAAAACCCATCTCAAATATGGATTCAGATTTTGGAATATTTGCACCATTTGCCTCAACCCTCATATGCCAAAAATGTTCCCCTTTTCCCTTGTTTGGACTGTAACTTGTCTTTCTCTTGTTGCTGCTCCAAATTCTATCTTATCTGCGTCTTTCCACTGTTTAGGCTATCCCATAGATTTCCCAAACCATCAAATACGAGCAGCCCCATTCAAAAAATGTTTTTGGCTCTCTTGAATATTTTTTTTTTGTGCTTGTAATTCCCGACCTATTTCTTCTTTTTCTAGACGTCTCTTGCTACACCATGTCCATACAAAACCCACAAAATCTATATAATTTGTTTTGGCTAAGGTGACTTGAGGACTTCCAACCATCACCATGTGTATGCCAAGTGTTTGACAAAATGCCTACTTGAATAAGTGCAACCAAAATTTTAAAAATAAATATATTTTATTTTACTTTTGGTGATGCAAGCTTGCTTGTAGATCCGGAACCTGAATACTCCTGCATCATACATGTAGTGTAAGTGAAATGAACCATGAGCTCCTGTTCATGAACATTTCATGAAATCTTGGATTGAGATTCCAAGTTTAGCAACTTCAGATGCATTTATCCACGTTGCTTCTTAAGCTGTCTTGTTCTTCCACTTCACCGAAGAGTTGCTGTATTCCTTCCCTCTTGTCTTCTTGATTACTCATGGGTCAATCACCGCTTCTACCTCATCCCTTACCTTCTCGGGCATCTACTGTATCCAATCCTTCATTGATGAATTTGAAACTGTACTTGCTTCTCCGCTTGTTTGCCCCCTCATAATAAGGGTACAAATCAGAAATGTTGAATATTGGCAAGATATCCACCCCTTCCGGGAGCTTTGTCTTTTAGGCATTTGCTGCAAATGTTTTCAAGACTACAAGGTCCAATCTTTTTCCATTTTAACTTGTTATAAGTCCCTCTCGGGAGCCTTTCCTTGCTCAAGTAAGCTAAGACCAGCTGTCCGACTTCAAATTCTTGTTTTCTTCTCTTGAGATCAGCATGTTGCTTGTATCTCAATGTGCTCTTCTCCAAGTTTAACTTCGCCTGCTTGTGTAACTCATGCAAATATTCACCAAAATCCTTCGCTACAGCACTTCTTCCCAAATCATCTGTACTTATCAACTCATCTACTTCTCTAGGACTGTACCTATAACAACTTAAAAATGACTCTTTGCTGTACTCTTGTTAACCAAGTTGTTGTATGCAAACTTAGCTTGTGCCAAAGTAGTATCTCATAGTCCTGGCTTATTTCCAACCTAGCATCTCAACAAGTTCAATAGGATTCTGTTGAAAACTTTAGTTTGTCCATTGATTTGGGGATGGTAGGTTTAACTGAAACTCAACCTAGTGCCCAACTTTCTCCACAAAGTAAGCCAAAAGTGGCTCACAAACTTCGTGTCCCTATCTGAGACAATGCTATTCAACAACATGTGCAATTTTACTACCTCTCTAAAGAACAAAGTAGCAACATGAGTGGCA
This sequence comes from Torreya grandis, assembly GCA_037957365.1. Lineage (NCBI taxonomy): Eukaryota > Viridiplantae > Streptophyta > Pinopsida > Cupressales > Taxaceae > Torreya > Torreya grandis. The sequence goes on from JARHVA010000814.1 coordinate 1,825,649, forward strand.
TCACTTGTCTTCTTGCAAGTTATTAAGTGTGCCATCTTTGAAAATCTATTTAAAACAACATAGGTAGAGTCATTAACTTTTTGGGTTCTTGTTAGCTTAAGAACGAAATCCTTACATCTTCCCAGGTTCTTTTTGGTATGGGAAATGGCTGATACAAACCTCTATTTTGACTCTTTCCCTTGGCATGTTGGTAAACTCTACAACTTTGCACAACATTATTCACATCCACACTCATTCTTGGCCATCAGTAACTCTCACACAGCTGCGCCAATGTTTTGTCCACCCCAAAGTGTCTAGCTAGACCTCCACTATGCTTCTCTCTCACCAAATTCTACCTCATTGAACCATTTCACTATGTGTGTTTAGGGCCATTTCTGATGTCACAGTTCTAAATTTTACCCCTTCCTATTATTTTCTAGCCCACCTTTGCAATCTCTGTCTAAAAATTTCAACAATCATAGATACTTGTAACTTTCTAAGGACTTTTGAAAGTGTTTGGGAATCATTTCCTTCCTTTGCATGGAAATATCTAAATTCCATGCATTAAATTTGTTTGGAATTCTAGAAATGAGCAAGGCATAGACATGTTGATAAGGTAGCTAGCGTCTGTAGTTGGCCTTGCAATTATAAATTATGTTAAACTGGAAACTACGTATTTGCCTTTACATCTAAAGGTTTATCAAAACACAAATTTAAACGATTTTAAAAGTGCCAAAACAATGGCAATCGCAACAATATTTTTAGAAGCCATTTGTTTCTGCAAGTTCCTTTTTTCTTGTAGTAGGAAATTTTACACAAGTTTAAACCTTAAAATGCGAATTTAAACGAATTTTGGCAAATTTGAAATGAATTTAGTAGATTTATAAGGATTTGTTTTGATTAAATTTGTTTTAGAAATTCGGGCCGAATTTCTAGATGAATTTAAACGAATTTTAAAGTTTTCCTTCAAGTTTGGCAAATTCTGAACTTATTCCTTCAAGTTTGGTGAATGCGGTGACTATGCTCGTAGGCTTACAAACTCCAGAGTGTTACAATACCCAGTCCTCCCCAGTCCTCCCAAGGACATTTCTCAACCGTACAACCCCTTACTTTAATCTGCACAAAGATCTCTAATTTGTAGCAATCTCCAATGGCCACACTTGGGACTAGCTCCTCTAAGGTTTTCCTCACCGATTGACTCTCACAAGTGTAGGGCTCTTTTTATATAAGCACAAGATCCACCTACTTACATTAATGCTTTCACCTAACAAACATTAAATGATCATAACACATCACAATGCGCCACCATCATTAAATGCACAATACAGTCCCAATGCACCATAACACATCACGTGTGATGTGGTATCGACTCTGCTAATTCCAATGTCATCCTTCCTAGCAATAAATGGTTAGGTAGATGAAATAGACCCTCCTACCAACTGTCAGTTAGTCTTCAGTTATGTGGTTTCACATGACAAGTACTCAAACCAATTGTAGATCTTGTTTTACACTGCGAACCTTAGATCTGAAATCGATCTTAGTGCAAACTGCCACAAGGTATCCAAATGGTTGTTCCCCAAATTTTCTAGCATGCGGCAGAGTGATACCAAGAACCATAGCTCGGAGTCAAGTTTGCTGATGTTTCGCCATCTTTTGAGGTCAATTCCACGTTGTATGCTCAATGTAGTATACCATAGTGCTTGTGCGGTGAAAATATAGCTTTGCTAAGAACCCTTATAGCATATCCATCCTTATGCATTGCGGAATAGAAACAGTGCGTGTGATAATTTATGTGAGTGGTCTGGTGCTTGGATAGATACTGCAGACCTCTTTAAGTGATCCAAACATGCTGATGCAAACCATCATAACCATGGAGAGACTTCACCATGGCTTATTTCTATCAATCTACTTATGTTTTTATTAATGCAAGATTACTTGTGAACCTGTATTCTCCTGCATCAACTAGACCCTTCCTAGGCTAGGAGGATAGCAAGAGACTTGACAAAGTTGGATCTCCTTTGCAACCGTGCATGCTTTCTAGTTGCAAATACTTCTTGCCCTCATAGATACTACTTACTATTACTTGCTTTTTAGGTTGCTCCTCTTATGTTGACTCCACACAGAATAATCAATTCAGCTTATTGGAGAGGGCATGGCTAATTGAAAAGAGTGATCCTGTATGGATAATGAGGATGAGCTTAAAAATAGAATCAGTCATAGGTAGGTAGGTGGGAAGATAGCAAAGGAACAGCCCATTGACCGCGTGGGATAGGAGGAGGTAATAATTGTTACTACCAAAAAATACCAAGTGTGTGATTATTGCATGAATACTTGAACAAAGGTGATTGATACCTTATAGTGTGAAGATTCTATGCATGTGCATGTTATTTACCTTGTGTGTGTATAGTATCCATCAATGTTATAGTACAACTGTTTTGTACCCAAATCACATGAGGTTCTTCAATTTTTTTTTTGACATTATTCCATAACATCATCCAAAAATTCCCCTCTAAAAGCCTCATGTAATATTACAAATTGGAATATTTTACATTAATTTGGTTTTCTCGAAAATTCTATTTTTTTATAAATATAAATATTGCTTTTAAAATAATATATTAAATAAAATATAAGTCCACAAGGGGTTTCATCCTTGGGCTGTTATAATCACAAGGGTTTTCGTCCTTCAGAGTGGTTGTATAGCATGGCACTTATACAAAGTTAGATGATTGAATACATAATTAAATCCCTGCCTTCCATACCAATGAATGACTATTAATACTCAATAACCTTCCATCGAAAGACGTGTCTCTTCCAAAGGGTGGTGTCCATTTGCTTAATGAATGTTTAATGACTAATTAATTAATAAATAATAAATGCCCAATGACTGCTGTTTAGGCGCAGTTAATGATTGCATTTAATGACTGCTGTTTAGGCGCATTTAATGACTGCTGTATTAAATGGCAGCGCTACTCCTTGGCAACGATTTCTCCTAGGCAGCGATTTCTTCCTCTGAAATGGCAACGCTTCTCCTTGAATTCAATGATCTCCTTCTTGGGGATATTATAGACCTCCCTGCCTCAAATTGCTTGTCCTCAAGCAATTGCAAATTGGAATGTTCAAGAAGTAAGGTTCCTCCCCACGTTACATCTTCTATTGACAATCCAGAGGTAGAAGGATCGTATGAACTCATTACGAGAAAATACTGTATGACAACCTCAGTCTCATTGGGAACCACCAAAATGTTAGAAATGTTTGTATACGTTTTCCATGAGACAATTTTACAAAGAACCAACACTTTGAGATCTTTAGGTTTCTTGTTTCACTCAACAACGAATGAAAGCAGAAAAAATATGAATAGCTCTTGTCAATCGAGAGGTGGATGCAAACATTTCCAGCAAACATGTACTTTATCTTATGCAAACCCTTTAAGCCATTCCTTATGATAGAGTACCAAATACATGTAGAATTTCCATGGAATGCAAACACAGATCCTTCAATGGCCTGATGTTGATACCCGATTTTCTCTTGTTCAGAATCATAGAAAAGTATAAATGTATAAAGAAATTCTTGCACATTCAACAACACATATATTGTATCCGTAGAGTCTTGTGCAGATAACTCAGTTTCATTAAAATTATCATATTGATAATCCTTTTGCAGCCATGATATACCAGACTTCACAACTAATTCAATTTTGTTGGAATACGATTGCATCTCTGAATTTAGGGGAAATGAATATATTCTCTCTGGTAAATATAGTGAGCTATGCTTGGAAGATTTAATGGTGAAATGAAATCCCACATGACTATGATAGACTGTAGGGGAACACCAAATAAAATATCCTAGCTGCTCTTTGTAAAATGGCTTGTGAACAATATACCAAAACAGGTTTACCATAGCATGTGCTCTTGTGGAAAATGGATCTAGTTAGAAAATAATTTGAACAGAAGTATTCATATCAAACTTGTTCTTAATAACTTTGTTCTTTACTTGCCGGGCTCCATGCGGAAGATCTAGCTTTTGATAACCAACCGGAACTTGTGCAAGTAATGCTGATACAAATGTATCTTCAAACGAATCTATAATTTTATCAACATTTGCCTCTGATAGTTTACCCTGGCAAAGACCGATGATATTGATGAACCTCAAAAAATTGGAGAGAAATGTTGTCGTGTTTGGAAGAAACAATGAAAGGAGGCAGGAAAACTGGTTATCAATGTTGGGTAGTTTGCTCAAATATTGTGAGTGCATTTTAGATTCCATGCTAGCATTTTTATAACTCCTTTCTCTGATCTCTCTTACAAAATCAAAACTTCCCTCTATGGCCTGAAATGTTTTGATAAATTTAAATGATAAGAGAAATAGCTTTTCGCCCAAACCATATATCTTGATTTTAGAAATGCAGGTTCCAGACGCACAAATTTTGCTATTTAACAGAGCCACGTTTGCTTGATACGAAATTTCTTGAAGAACATCCAAGAATAGTGAAGCATACATTTCTCGCAGTACATTGGACTTTACCAGTGAAAACCCCAATATATTATCACAATTTATGATGAAGTAGGCCTCTGTATTAGGAATTTTATTTACTTCGTGATGCCATACTTTGATCGGATGATCATCTACTACACATTTTGGAATTTCAAGGTTCTATTTGAAATTCTTCAAGCTAATTAAGTTTGTTGTACAATAATGCTCCGGCATATAATTATGTTTAAGTGGCAGATGTAAAGTGGAGTTTCTCAACAAGGGCCTTTTCCTTTCCGCTAAAATAGAAAATAGAATGTTTTCAACAATGTAAACACCACCAACCCATGGTTTATGTTGGACATTTGACAATTCATAGGGCAATGATTGGGTCACTATGTCAACTCGCATATTTTGTGATTTTAAGAAACTTAAACTTTCTAATATCAAGTTTGGGTCCCATGTTTTGAATACAAACTTCACATGAAGAATGTCTTCTTCCCTATACATTAACGAAGGTTTAACCATTTTAAATGCAAAGCCAAGTTCAAACTGTTGAGACTCACGATATTGTAACTCTGGGAATATGAAGTTTGAATTTTTGATAACTTAAATCTCCTTAAAAATCCATGCTTGAGGACCTACATCCTTTAATAGCTTGATGTATGGATACACAACCCTTATATTTAATATGAACAAATTTGGACTTTTTTCGTTCGGTTGTTAGGTTCACAACATCTTTGGCATGCCATTCATCAACATCCTTTAATAACCCATCATCATAGTTTATTTCTTCCAATATCACTTGAGCCCCTCCTACCGAACAAGCAAGCATGGAATCAACTTCTTGTTCATTGTTTGTTGTGGATGCCTGTGTGTAATTTATCTCTAAGTCACAGCCCTCAAGTGCAGCATTTCCAAGATTAACATCTATAACTTGATTGCCTTTATTGATTTCTGAATGTTTCAAGCACACCTCCAAGGACTCTCCATGTTCAACATGTGAATTTCCTATTACTCCAAGATAGCCAGGCAAATCTAAACGAAAAGGTGCACATGTAGAGTCTTGTTTGTTATCCATAATATCATTGGAAGTCTTTTCGGTATCCTTCAACAAGTGAGGTGCATTTAATGATTGTCTGTCTTTCAAGGCATCAAGGTTATTTGGTGGACGTTTTTTCCTCATTGCTATATAAGTTTGTAGGGTAATTCCCCTTTGGATCCCCTTCAGTAGTGATTGATATTCTTTGAACTAAGTTATAAGATCATCATTTAATGATTTTGGAATTTCTTTGGCTGGTTCTATCCTTTGGGTATTGGAATCTATCGCCTTTTTTATGGTAAGGACCAATTGCGCCACTGTATTAACCAATTGTTCTTGGCCTTGGATGAATTTATTTATCTGCTCAATATTTCCATTGATTCCCATTTCTTTGTTCGTAAAACAGAATAATATTATTATTATCGTAAGATTTCCATTCCACAGGGTGGCAGGATGGAAAGCTCTGATACCACTGTAATATTCTAAATAAGAATATTTTACATTAATTTGGTTTTCTCGGAAATCCTATTTTTTTATATATATATATAAATATTGAATTTAAAATAATAAATTAAATAAAATATAAGTCCACAAGGGGTTTTGTCTTTGGGCTGTAATAATCACAAGGGTTTTCATCCTTGAGAGTGGTTGTATAGCATAGCACTTATATGAAGTTAGATGATTGAATACATAATTGAATGCCTTCCTTCCATACCAATGAATGACTATTAATACTTCATAACCTTCCATCGAAAGACGTGTCTCTTCCAAATGTCTTTCCTAAGGGTGGCATCCATTTGCTTAATGAATGTTTAATGACTAATCAATTAATTAATAAATAATAAATGCCTAATGACTGCTGTTAAGGACTGCTGTGTTAATGATTTAATGATTGTTGTTTAGGCGCATTTAATGACTGTTGTATTAAATGAAAGTGCTGCTCCTTGGCAGCGATTTCTTCATGTGAAATGGCAATGCTTTTTATTGAATTCAGCGATCTCCTTCTTGGGGATATTACACCTCATAACTAGGGCTTTTAACATCAAATAGCCACGAAATCGGCCATTGCTTGTCAATATATAGACATTAACATGTTGAAGGGCAAGCTAGAACACATCAGGGTTTAGATGTCAAAGCAAGGTTGAGCAAGAATGGTTTTACAGATGCATTTTGTATTGCATGTGGGAAAGAAGAAATAGTTGATCATATCTTTTGGAAATGTCCAACAACAAGAGGCTTTTGGGAATGGCTGCAAGCTGAATTCAATTTCCTTTTTATTGCTCCTCTCTCTTGGAAAGGGCCTCTTTTAGGGGATTCTTGGATGGTTAGGGACAACTGCAAGGGTTTATGGTATTCGACTTGGTTGGCAAGATTCAACTTTCTTTGGAGGAGGATACCTCTCCTCTTAGTATGGGGAAGTTGAGGCTTTTCAAACAAGAGTTGGCTTTGATTGTACAAGCTAAGTTTGCGTGGTTTTGAAGAGATGCGAATCTTTGCCCATTTGGGTGTAGGCTCAAGTGCGTTCTTTTCTTGCCTATGTAGGGAGAGATTCTTTTTGCTAATATTATGCTCAGATGATGTAACTTTTGTTCTCATTGTTAGCTTTCTGCTCAAATGATGCAACTATCTGTTGGAGTAATATAAGAAGCATTTATAAAAAAAAGAAAAAAAAAAAGAGAGTTAGAACACAAACCAAAAATTTCCAATGCCTTTATGTCCACTCATGCTGGGCCTGATTCCAGCTAGTGTTTTCAAGTGCTGGTTGTGAGCCTGCAAAATATGGGAAAAAAAAAAGCAATCCACCTAAAGTGGAACTAGAATGGCTAGCTGATGGGGTGGTTGCTACGAGTACGAGTCTAAGTCACTATTTTCTATGGAATGGGCGGATCCATGGTATTGGTATTGCATGCCCCATCTCCAAGCCTACCTTAGGGATGATACCTCTCCTATTTCAGCTTACTTGTTTTCTCTCCTTTTTTAGCTAAATGTTCCAAGAGTGAATTTGTTTGATGTGTCACCTCTTGTGGAACTCGACCAAAAGTATTTACATCATGCCCAAAACTTTTGCACTTTGAGGTTATAATTTATCCCTGTAACTCACCAGTTGCATGCCTCATTTAAAAGTACCCTCAGTATTTCGCATTAGTCTCTTGAAGAAGTAGAGCAACAATATCATGACCTGTTTAGAGTATTAGATGAAAGAATAAGGAGATTGAGAAATAAAAAAATCAAGGAGCATCTCATTAACTAGTGAAATAAACCTATAAAGAATCAATTTGGTGGAGGTGACATTGGTTTGAGAAGTTGAGCTCATCGAGACCAATGATCCTTTCAAAGTGGGGCATGTTGCTATGGTCCCAAACAGACCTCCACTGCAAAAGGAAGTAGTTCACTGTATTTTCAAACTACTAGAAGAGAAATTCAGAGTGGAGACGCAAAACAAAGTAGAACCAAACATAAAAGGGGTTGATGACATCATTGTTTATGATTTTGATCTTATCATGATATCACTCATGCTTATGAGATCATCATTATATTAATCATGAAAAGTATGAAAATTTAAGTAATGTTACGCTAGGTTTTGGGGATGGGGGGAATGAGAACATGTTTTGGGGAATGCTAGAAACAAACCTTAACTATTCAAGGGATGAAATCAAGGATGTGGGGCTCAAAAGTTATAAAAATAATACTTTTTACATAGAGAAAAGTGTTATAAAATCACTACGATAAATCATGAATTCCTAATAAAAAGAAAAAAGGGAGGGAAAAAGGGAGGATGTGACCCTCCATTAGAATTAATAAAGAGCACTTCTTTTTATATTTTTACTTTTTGCAGATTTGGGGGTAAGTGAATGTCAAGACGTTGTCGACTAGGGACAAATGTCCCCGACTGCCCTTGGTGTTTTGTGGATGTCGGGGTGGCTTTTCTTTTGCATGTATGTGTCCCCAGAGCTTGGGACACATGAGAAACATGTCCCATTGTTGTATATAGAACATGAATACACGTGAAAATATGTAAGGAATTGCATAATCACAAAATATATAAGATATAAAATAGAATAGGAAAGTCGTGAATAGAGTTAACATGATAGGGCATGTTATATACCTAGTTAAGCATAATTGGCTATCAAGGGTAGTTATGAAAAGACACAACCTATGTAATGTCCCCTTCTCGAGCATGATCTTTCTAGTGACCGTTGACCTAAACCTGAGACCCGTAGGCTACTCGAAAGGTAAAATTAGGGTTTCTTGTTTTGAAGGATGCTTTTGCTTGAGGTTGGTTGATTCAATGGAGGATTCTTTCTGGGTTTTCAAAGAGCTTCGCAGTGATATGTTCTTTTTGACATTCTGAGCATCTTCAGGAATTTACTATTTTTAGTAAATTCTATTTCTGGCAGTGGTCTTGTTGGTTTCGGCACGGTTGGCTTTCCATGTCAGTTTGATCTATTGGCTTACTCATTTTTGGGCTTTGGGGCACAAATGGAGAGATAAGTCGAACTATTTTAATTAAGTCATGTTTTAATGTTATATTTTAACATTGACTTTCCCCTTGGCCTAGCTACTTCACTTTAAGTTGTTTTAAAAAGATGTTCTTTATGGGGTGGGCGCCTCATTGAAAGAATTGATTATAATTCTTATTGAAGATTTAATTCAAGCTTAAGTTGTGCGCCAACTTCAAGGAAGAAATAAAGTTTATAATATAAAGTCAAAATTTTGCTTGGGAAAGTGGGACGCCACCTATTGGAGGATAGGGTTTCTAGAAGGGTCAAACGGAAATTATAAAAGGAAGCCATTGGTCTTCACTTGGATTATCTTTTGCTACAGGAATGTTATGTTGCTGGATTGGCTCTGGGATTGCTTCGAGGAATGAAGGCCTCCTAGCTTGGCATTGCTTCTCGCTTGAAAGATAGCGACTAGTGGTGAGATAGGGTAGTTTGATTGTTTTGTAGTGAATTTTGTGCATCGTAGTCAGTGTGTGGTTTTATAGATCAGTTTATGAGAAATTCAGGAATTTCATTTTTATCACAGCAGACTGTATTTTTGTTCATACGTCAAAAAAAACAAAAAAATTTATTATGGGTATTGTCTATATTTCTCTGTTTGTGAAGGGCGCCCCTTTTCTGTGAGTTATAGAATTTTTAATGAAGGCTGTGATTTTCAAAGGCAAATTGCCCCTCTTGCTGGACTGTACTTTCTGTGTGTGGATTGGGATTCGTGCATAAATTATATAGAAACTTTTGGGTCTGTTTGGTGTTCCAATCTTGGGCGCCTTCATCATTAGGGCCTTTTGATTTTCGTTTCATGTCAATGGGGTGAATTGTGTGAGAGATTTGTCCATTTTAGTGTGATCTCAGGATTCTGGTTTTACATTTAAAGGTGCAGATCAGAACAGGCCAGAATCGTGAATCTGTGTTTTTTGAGAAAAGAAAGTAGTCACAGTGTTTCCATTAAGCAAGGAGGATTCTCTATTTAAATGCTTGTTGAATGGTTCTAATTCTATGCTCTTGGCAGCGGGATTCTTTATCATATTGTAAGCTGGCAGTAGTACTGACAGCAGTTCTTAATCTTGCTTAATCATGATTTGTAATTCTGATCTTATATTCTAAAACTGCATTGTAATACTTTACATCTCCGTCATATGGTAGCTTCCATTCCCTTTCGGGTTGGAAAACACATTCTTGACGTTGAGTATTTCAACATTCTTGCTTATTTCCCTTCAGAGCATTGTAATTCGTAGCGCTCTGCCATATGGTCGCCTCACTCCATACTGGATTGGGTAGCACATACTTGGTGTTGAGTTTCTTTTAAGCATTGTAATTCTCAGTACTCCACCATATGGTCGCCTCAACTCCATACTGGATTGGGTAGCACATACTTGGTGTTGAATTTCTTTTCAGTACTGTAGTAGTAGAAGGTCCTCTGACCATATGCTTGCCATCATTGGTGCCATTCTTGGTTAGAGTTCCTTCCAGTTCTATTTCTGCATTCATATCCTCTGACCAATGCTCACACCTTGGCCTCTTCGGAATCCTGGTGTACATTCTGGTTAGAGTTGCTTCAGTATCGTTTGGTTTAAGGCTAACCCTAACGACTGTGTATTACTCTGCTGATTGTAATTGAAAAGTTAAAAAAAAAAAAAAAAAAAATTAGCTCGGAATATTTCAACCTATCACCTTTAAAGGACATGACTTATTGTACTTGTCCCTTGACTTGTATATATACCCTATCACTTATTCACTCTATTCACCAGTTCCCTATTCTATTTTCTATTTTATACATATTTTAACATATGGAATTCCTTACATATTTTTATGTGTATACATGATTGGTATACAACACCCAAACCCTTGGGGACCCATCTTTGTGTTGCACTGATTTTGAGTATAAACAAGCTTTACTTTTGTAGGACAGCATTGGTTATCAAGGGTAACTGTAAAGAGAGACAACCTATCAGCTTCGAAGGATGTGACCTATTTTACATGTTCCTTGACTCGTATATATAGCCTATCACTTATCAGTTATTCACAACTTCTCTATTCTATTTGCTATTTTATACATATTTTAACATACACAATTCCTTACTTATTTTTGTGTATGCCTCCTCGGTATACGACACCCAGACCCTTGGGGACCCGTCTTTGTGTTGCACTGATTTTGAGTATAAACAAGTCTTACTTTCATGGTACAGCATTATATGCAATATTCATTTTGATACTACAAGCGGTTGGGCCAACTAGTGCAATGTTAGGCCTTGAATTCTCAATTAAATGCACGTAGATACAAGGACAAAATCCTTATTAATGTTCATTCCAGCCAACTTTCTGTGTTTTGGACCAAAGGCTGTAAGGACAGACAAGGGGGATTCAGGGATAGAAAAGACCGTAATTACAACAGTGGATGATATCTGTAAACCTATTGTTAGTGATCTGCAATCTTTTCTTTGACTGGTTGATTGCTCTTTTGGCCATAAAAGTACTTCATGGTCTATAAACCTGCTACCGTTGACTAGTCTGCTAGTGTTATCTGCTGAGCAACTGTAAGGTACAGAATTAACAGTTTCTAAGCTGATTTGACCATTGACTTCTTGTTTGACTTGAAATTGAATGGTGTATTAATTGCCGTATCAGTTTGACCAAGATAAGTGAATTTTGTTTGTTCAAAATGATCTAGCTAACTGTTATTGGTGCTGAATTGTTGCATACCAATACTGTTGTACTTGTACAAATTGGCTGAAATTCTTAGTTTTTAAGTTTTTTTTTGAGACGACAAAAACTAGATTAACCAACCAAAATTAAATCATCGATTATCGGTTTCGATCCCTGATCTGGAGGTTGTCCATATCAGCATTGCCATTGTGTCAAGTCTAATTATCATATACATCCACGTGGGATGTAAAGACCTCCCACTAAGGCCGTAACAGTAACAGTAACTATAACCAGAATTGTTCTGCAAAAAACACAAACCATACCTTAACATGATTACTATCAAAACCACATCTATTCCTAAGACTACACAGCTGAGGATTAAGACTACCATAATTAGCTATACCATTAACATTTTTCAAAATTCAAAGTACTACCATCAGTGCAGGTCTTCCTCCTCTGTGTAGGCACATATTCCTTATCAGACCTTGTTCACCAATCCTAACCACCACTACCATTACCATACCAACTAGCCTCCACATGGATGCCAAGGCCCTCTGTAGTACTGCAAATCATCAATTTGGACAGACAACTGCAAGGGCTGTGTAGTTGGCATTTTTAACCCTCAATTCCTCCTTGTTAACCTGGTCACTGTGGTCAGCTCCCTCATTAACAATCTGTTCTAGGGTGTTGAAAATATCTGGGAAGGATCTTTGAGCTCAGCTCTTCGGCACCATGACCTCTTCCTTGAGGGACTGCATATTCATACCATCCTTTTTCTTAGGTTCTATGCGCAACATATGGGTTTCCAAAGTTTGTATTTTAAGATCCTTGGCCTGCAGAGAGTCTCTCATATCTAGGATTACTATTTTTTGGGTACCTTTGAGTACTTCAGGTCATAGATGTGGCCTTTGAGGGATGAAAGCTCCTCCATATCATGGATTTTATCAATCATGGCCTGAAGGGCAAGGACACACTTCTAAATTGTAAAGAAACTGCTGCACTAGTTCTCCCACAGGATACCAGATATGTATCAGCAAAAACTTTTTTTTTTCGCACCAAAAAAAATTGAGCATATTACAAGGTTTATTAATGCAGTGTTATCAAGATGTACTTTTGGAAAGCATTCTGTTTCCTCCAAGCTAGTCCTAGGTAGAAGAAAACTTCCAGTTTGATCACATCCGGTTTCTCAAGCATTTATTCTCTTGTTCAGGTTTTCAATCATATTGCATCTGTACCCATTTGTTTTCTGAAAACAAAAGTAATTATATTTGTTAGTATGTGGTAGTGATAGATCTGTTCAAGTTCGTACTGTAACCACTAGATCTAATGAACCCCTTAATCACTAGGGGAACATCAGAGTTAATAGTTTTTTGAAATCAGGCTTTAGCCAATAGAATGAGTAACTTTGTCCTCTCATTTACTTTGTAACGTGATTACTATACATTGCTTATGCTAGAGTCATGTTATGATAAACCATTTTCAATCTATGTATCTAATTGTTTCTATGTTTTCCTAGTTGAAACTCATTTTTATTGTATACTTTTTATACACGTGTGATTCTTTAGTTACATACGAAAATTTCCATGCACATACAAATGGCTTTTCAATAATAAGTGAATAATTTATTTGATGCTTGTATTCTTTGATCCTTAAAAAACTGCATTTCGTTTACAATTATCATCATACTCTTTAGACCCATTGTGCTCAAATTTCCTTTGATTTATTTTTTTCAGATGCTCAGGGTGCACTCATGAATGGAGACTTGACAAACCTCTCATCCTCGAGGAAGCAAAGAATTTTTTTGATGATCATGGTGTTCACGACTTTACTTTCACTAGTGAAAGACTGGTAATTTTTTGCAATTTTTATTCTCTATGTTCCTTTACCTTATCTAAATTTCAAATGACCACTGGTGATCTGAGCCAAGCTGTGATGATCCATGCTCTCACTTTAGCCATGCTGGCTATTCTGCGCAGATCAGCACTATGCCGTGCGCCAAGCCCTTTGGTGCCAAGTTGCATAATCTTTGGTGCCAGACTTCTGTGCCATCACTCAATGCATTGGTGCTCATCTCCTCTCAGATTTCTACTCCAATGGAGTATCCTAAGTTGGTGTGCGACCAAGAACATACTGCACAGGGTAGGCTCAGAACTGAACTTGCATGCCACATCACACCATGGTAGACTACGCTCCCAAAGTTTGTGTCACGTTAACAGAACAAGACTATGAACGTGTCGAAACATGGGATATGTTTGTTAGCATTGCATGTGGAAAATACTATCCCCTCAAGCATTATGAGGATGAGTATATGAAGTTTCAGCAGTTTGACCTAAGGAAGGACCAATCTGTACATGCTTACATGAATGAGTGCTATGGCTACTATTGAGAAAATCCCCACCAGGATTAATTATTTCTCAAGCTTTATTTTCCTTGCAGAAAATGGCCCTATGCTTAATTAAATCCTCTAAGCTAGAAGAGCTTTATTTATATTGCTAGAACTAAAGCTTTATTTTATTAGTGGGTTCACCTCACTAATTTAATTAAAGAGCCCATGTATAAAAAACGAAGCTAGCTAAAAGAATGAAAAGCCAAGTGTAGCACAAGAATTAATTAAAAGATATTCTTTTATTAAAGTAAGTTAGCATATGATCCAAATATAATATTGTGTAATTTAAAAGAAAGCTATGGGTAGTTAAAAGGCCCACCAAAAGCTTTTATTTAAATATTCAAAAGAAAGCTTCTTAAATATTTAGAAGCAAGCTAAAAGTCAAAATAAAGCTTTTACGGCAAGTAAGGCAGCTTGGGCATGGAAAATCTGAAAAGAAGCTGCAACAAGCAAAATCTATAGGAGATGGACAGAGCAAGGAAAAATTAAAGCTTTTTATTCTCTTTCTTCTACTTCTGGTACTTGGCAGTTGGGCTTTCAATTCTTGTCCCTTTCTTCTTTTTCTTGCCTATTCTATAAAGGGTAGAGCTCCCCCATTGTAAAAATTCTGGGTGGTTGTTGGCTCTTTCTTGGACCCGCTTGGGCCTCATTTTGTCTTATTTATGGTGCCATAGCCTCAAGTTTTGTTCGTGTATAGAAGACAAGCCCTCATATGGCATATTTGCAGCTGTATATAGTATATACTTTGAGTAATTAATAAAGTCTTCTGTGGTTCTATCTTGTCTACCCGCTGGCTTTCTTCTTATTGTGACAACTCCATTCTCACATTCAAGTTGGTTCTTACCTCCTGCATTTTCTCAACACTATGTTTCAACCTAATCTTACATGTTCAGAAGTTATATGTCATACTCAGGTAGAGGAGGAGCCCAATGCTACCCATGTCCATCTTGGTGCATCACCACTCTTATTTTCTTGTTTCTCTCTTCTCTTTTCTCTTGCATGTGTTAGAGTACCTTCTAATTTAGTTAGACAAGCACTATCATAGGAACAAAACCAACTGTTTCTGGAAGAAGTTCTACAAGGAGCATTCCCACACAAAGTAGAACTTCCCATGTTGTGACTGAAATTCATGGTGCATTTAATCGGACATTTCAAACCATTAACAACTACCTTGTGTCCCTGCAAGGCACCAAAACAAAGCAACACAGGGTACTAAAGTACATTAGTAGACTCTCCCTATATACGTGCCATAATGGAATTCTTGACCTCTGATACATTGGGGAAAAGCCTACCCAAACACCGCCAAGTTTGAGGCTAAGGCCAAGATGAAGAAAAAACTTTCCTTTTCATCTAACGCCATGCGCATGAGGAAGCCTGCGCCCGATGCACCAAAACGTATCGAAGTAGAAGCCTCCATGCCAAGGACAACAACCGAAGTAATGCCGAAAAAATGCAAGAGGAAGCAAGGGGGTAAGTGGTTCTAGCAACACCTTACAAACACCAATAGTGATTCCGAATGCCATGCTCGACAATCCTTCGTTGTGTAGACAGTGGGTCCATCCACAATTTGGGACGGATTGTCCAAATGGAAAAGCAGCCCATCCACATGTTGGGACAGGTTGACCAAAAAGAAAAGCAGCCCATCCACATATTGGGATGGTCCATCCAAAAGGAAAAGTAGACCGTTCAAGGACAGGAACTGCTGGCATAGCCAAACAAGGCTTTTGAGGTCCAAGACCAAGGATAACCCATCCAACACAAAGCAGCTGTCCACAATCTTAGAGCATCTGTTCAAGGAGAAAATTAGTCCATCTAGGGCTATAAAGCTGTCAAAGACCTTCCTAAATTTGCCCAAGTTGCTGCATGAAGTATTGAACATAAAAATCAAATCATATGAACAGAGGAGACAATCCAATGAAGGAGGAAATCATTTTGAGACAAAGGGAAATCAATCCAAACCCATTATGACGAATGCCATCAAAGACAAGAATGGAGTTTTAGAAAAAAAAAATTACACAAGTTGTCAAAATTAAAACCAAAAAAGAAAAACCAGTCCAAGGTAAAACTAAATCAGCCCAAAGAAGCAAGAACAAGGAGTTGAAGGAGAATTGCTGAAAAGTAATTTTGCAAGAGGAAAAGTGCAGGAGACATTGTGGGAAATGTATTGCAAAGCCTTCTAGGCGAAGAGCAATATCATCTAAACCCTAGTAAGCCATTGCACCTAGAAGAATGAGAGAATTCTGGTATAACACATACTGCTGTTTGAATAGACCCATGTGCAGACCCCAAATCAGAAAAGTGATCAGTCAAAGGCACCAAAGGTTTAGTGGACGGAAAATTTGTATTTTCATACACAAATGGAAAGGTGGATTGTGGTTTAATATTTCTAAAAAAGTATGCATCACAAGGAGGGTAGTGTGTGCACAAAATAATTGGGGGAAACCCAAGGAAGGAGATTGTGCATGAAGTGTTTTTTTCGAAATGTCCACCTTGCACCAAGGACAAATAAGCAGTCGAAAGAAAGCCAAATCAGTTTTGCAGTGAAGAGAACAGCAAGGAAGATTGCCTAATCGGTCCTGTTGCGAGGAAGTGAAAGTGAATAGTTTAATAAATAACTAGATGGCAATTTTTGGACAGGACAATACCATAAAAAAGACACATAGCATGCAAAATGTTTTAGAGAATGTCAAACCAAGTCCTCCATAAACATTAAATCAAAGATTTTGGAGGAAGTTGGGACACCTCACAAGGGAGTAGGTGAGAGTGGTTGGTGCCACTACGCTAAAGAATTACTGTTTTCCAAGAAAATGAAATTTTAGAAAAGAGGGTTATTCTACAAGGAGTTCCAAGGAGAAGTGCCTTTGTACTGGAGAGGATATATTAACATAATACCAATAGGTTGGCACCGAGAAGTAGGAGAGACATAGACTAACTTTAATCAGAGGACTGAGAGTATTCAAACATGTCAAAGAGGTTTAGACCAATAATTTCCTAGAAGAAAGGAAAGTCTCTCACTGTAGGTAGTGATTTGGGGGACTCATACTCCTAGCATTTGTGTTGTTATCTATGACTTCTCGGAGAAGCAAGAATGCCAATCCACACCCTTGAGGGCAGGTTCCTGGCCACAACAAAAGGTGGCCACAACAAAAGGTAAAGAAGTCTAGTAAGGAGGAGAGCCTAGAGGAAGGCAAGATTAAATTGAAGATAACCCCAAAGGAGATGGACTTATATCATTCCTCTAGGAATAGGATTTACCATTGGACGAAAGCCAACACAGAGCACACAATGACTAAAAATTTTTAGATGAAAGGGGTTCATCATGTAGTCCAAATACCAGTTTTCAACAAGAGGATTGCTTTCCATTGGGAGGCATTGGTTGTTATTTTAAAAAGTTATGACTTGACAACATTTGAATCAGGTTTTATGATTGGAGAGTACAAGGTAGAAGTGGCCTAGGACAGCCATGCATAGGACACATAGTAGAAAACAAGAAAGTATTGAGGGAGGAGAAGAAATATTTCGTTGATGTGTATTGTGGAGATAATGTCCCTCAAGATCATGAAGACACAAAGGAGGAAGAAACTCATGAAGAGCAAGACAAGGAAGTCCAATTGATGCAGAAGAGTCGTAGACTTCAAATAATATACTTGAAAAACGATTTCCTCAATAGTTTGCAAAACATTGTTTGCTGCATATTAATCTAAGTGAAGGAACTTCGACTTGCTGATTTGGGTTACATCCTACATCTAGTGCATGGTCTTCCAGACGGGAAGATATACAACTGGACGAAGAACTTGTCCTCAAAATTGAAGGATGTGTCGGCTCGTTTCTTGAAGGGATTCCATACGACCCTTAAATGCACTTGCCCTAGTGTATGATTCTATTTGCACAAGGAGTATTCCCTTGGTACGAGAGGGAGGGAATGCTTAGTGTTTCTCCAAAGCCGTATGCAAGCTAGGAATTCCCTGAGTGTTCAAGTGGGAGTTTTGGGGATTGACGTATCCCCACCTCCAACCTAGGAAACTGCTAAGGAAAATGGAAAGGAGGAAAGGTTCGTAACCCAACCCAACCCTTTTTAATGAATTTTGTAGTCATGTCATTGCAGAATGATGCCTACAATGCATTTTTGGGTCTTGGTTGGTTGATATCAGCCAAACCAGACCACATCTGGAAGAAAAAATTACTTGTCAAAAATATAAAATAGATTTGAAGCTTCAGATAGTAAGCGTGGATCCAACCTCATTTGATTCGTCAGATTAAAACTCCGAAGAAGAGTGCTTGGTAGATGGAAATCAAGGTACCATGAAGCCGAATGATGAAGGGATCTTGGAATTAGTCATGCTTTGAGGATGAGACAAATTTTCTCAATTGTCTCTTCCATTGATAAATGGAAGACTATGAGGTGTTCCAACCAAATTGCAATTTTATTGAGATTATGGAGATCAAAGGCGGAGAAGGCTTGCAAAGAGATGACAAAAATAGAAGTCAGTGATGCCAAGTTATTTCGAACTGACAATATCACGACTAGCTTACCCTCCTGAGGTCACAGGATATAAAGTTGGTGATGCAAAGTTGGATGAGAACCCTGCTCCCTAGTTTGGGAGTGTAGCAAACATGAAGTATAAAGAACCCCACCATTGTCAGGGTGAATATAGGGTCAGAGGGAAACCCCCAAATGATCATGGTTGATGATGTCTAGAACCTTGTTTTGAAGGCTGCAACATTCATGAAATTCATGGATTATAAGGATGTCTTTGCTTGGACATACAAAGACTTGAAGGGAGTGCAGCCAAAATTGTGCGTACATAGAATTGCTCTCATACTAGGGGTCCAATCTATGCGGAGGAAAGCATATTGAATGACTAGAAATTATGTCACAAGAGTCTTGGAAGAAATTGATAAGATACTTGATGCAAAAATCATTTTTAAAGTGGAAACGAGTGAATGTGTGTTCGCAATAGTTATCATTTTGAAGAAAGAATTGGGACAAATCAGAATTTGTGTGAACTTTAGAAGCCTAAATGTAAGTACCCTTAAGAAAGAATCCATTTCACAAACTCCATACTCGAAGAAGTTGGCAATGGAAGTTATTCATTTATGGATGGCTTTTCTGGATAGAACTAGATTAGCATTGTCAAAGAAGACAAGATGGGGATCAATTTTATAGTGGAAAATGGAGTCTATCATACTATAGGATGCCAAATGGAATTTCTAATGCACCTGCTACCTTTTAATGGATTATCCTGCATATTTTTGACAAGTTATCTATGGGCAATATTTAAGCCTTTTGGATGACTGGTCCATTTACAACAGCCCAAAGTCACACTCATGAGCCCTAACAAATTGCATGCAATGTTGTCGAGCGACGAAGCTGGCATTGAACTGGAAGAAGTGTAGGTTCATGCTGCCACAAGGTAAACTTCATGGTCACATTATGTGCAAAGCTGTACTAAAGGCAAACCTTGATAGGATTTGGGTCGTGGTGAAAAAGGAAGCACCCAAAGACGTCATGGGATAAATCTTGAGGCATGTAGGTTGCTATTGACACTTCATCAAGAAAATTTCCCAAGTTTCCCACCCTCTAGATGCGCTAACAAGGAAAGGAACATCGTTTGTATGGTGTACCGAACAAAATCAAGCATTTAACAAACTAAAGGTATGCCTTATCAGTTCACTCATCCTTGTATATCCAGACCGGCATAAAGAATTTCATGTACATGATGCTTCCAAATATGCCATTGGTGCTACTTTGGCACAATTGGGAACTTATGGATTGGACCGTAATGTTTTCTTTGCTACTTGACTATTGTTTAAAGCAAAGGAGGACTGTAGCACCATGGAATGCGAGGCTCTTAGTATGGTGTAGGTTGTTCAGAAAATTCCAGCACTATTTGTTGGCAAGTCCGTTCACATTTTATGTGGATCATCAAGCCTTGTTGTACCTAGTGAACATGGCTATTATCCAAGGTCAAGTAAGAAGATGGTTGATGTTGCTACAAGAGTTCACATGCAAGATCATTGTCACACTGTGCAAGAGTCATGTCACAACCATCTGCTTCTCGAGAATCAAGCTGGGTGAAACACCCGATGATGTGAATGAAGATTACCTTGAAGCTAATTTATTTCAAATTGTTATTGTACCATCATGGTATGAAAATTTTGGGGATTATTTGTCTATTTTATCCTTTCCAAAGGACGTGCAACTAGTCGAGTTGAGACTGGCATTGAAGGCCAAAACATTTCAATTGGTAAATGAGATTATGTATTAGATGGGGCCTGCATTACCAAGGTTGACTTTATGTCCCCTTTATTCCCCCTCAGTTGTATGGCCATATTTATTTTGTTCTTTCCCTTCCTTCATATCAAGATACTGCTAGAGTTTTATTTCTCAACATGATTCATAGTTGAATGTTATCTTGCTGAAAAAAATTCCCTCTCTTTCCAGAAGCTCAGAGCATTACACGAGAAGAGAAATAATTGTTGCAGGAGTCTATTTGGCACTAGAAGATAGCTTGGGTGGAAATAATTCGTTTTTTCTAGTGTTTTGGAAAAACTTCACTACTCCAAGGGCCAGAACCCTCCTCTCACAATCTGCAGCAATTGGGTTTCAATAAGTTCCTTTGTGGTTGAAGATTCTGGTTTTACAACAGCAGTTATGTCCAAAAAGAATAAAAACCTTCAGCTACAGGAACATCATCTTCTTTTGTACGACCAAAGATATGGAAAATGACTTTGGACAAGAGCTTTGAAAAATTTAAAACTATGCAGGAAGGTCGAATAATTATGCAACCAACCAACTCAACACCTCTAAAAATGAACCCGACCTCCCTATCATTACCACAACAATGAAAGGAAACATAAAGCAGAAAATGATTGAGCCGTCATAGTCGAAACCCAAATGAAAAGTGCTGCCTACACTCAAAACTCTTAATTAGGAGAGCTTGCCTGTCACTGAATCCCATACATGGTGGGAAAATAGATCAGATTACCATGAATTGAAGGTAGCATTACAGAGGGTTGGTGTGGATAAAATCCTGAAGATGCTGTACTTCAGTGCAGGAGACTTTGAGCTCTATTTGGTTTGTATGGTATTTAGTTACAACAGGATTGGCAGGTATTCCTTTGTGTAGTGCATGGACAAGGAGGTTAAAATCACTTATACAATCAAAGATTTTACTTGGCTATTTGGAGTACACTCCCATGGGCAGTCGGTTAGTAAGCCGACTAGTAGTTCTTCTATTACATAGGCCCAAAAAGACTATGCTATATAGACATCAAGCATACCTAATTCGATTGCTATAGAATTGGTGTGCTTATGGGCCAATGAGAATAGGGAATAAAAAACAAATACTTGGCTTTAGAAGAATGGCGTTGCCTCCTAGATGTGATGCAATGTCAGTTGGTGGGTGCCATGAGGGCTTAAGACATTGCGGTTTGGATGAATGATCCCATGATTGGGTTGCGTAGAGTTGAAGTCTATAATTGGGAAGAGCTATTGTCAACAAGGAATCATGAATTCCTATCTTTAAAACAAAGGTCTATACATGACCTACCATGCCATTGGGTTGTTTCTAGATTCAGTTTATACATAGTCTACTCTGGAGGGTGATTTGAATTCTAACACCTCGTATGACCCCGCTTGGCTATCTATGTTTTGATGGAAGCGTTTGGGTAATCCCTTTGGATGAGGCTAAATATGATCTTACAAAATGTTGACCAACTCCTAAAAAGAGAAAACATGTTTTAGTTGAGGAGTTGCTTGCTTCAGAGGATGAAAATAGTGAGAAGGATGAAGGGAATTTTAGTGACAGTGAAGAGCAAGACCATGATGACAATGATGAGGAAGATGATGGCTGGATGCCTTGGCTATCAAAGCCTTCTCTCACCTCTTGTGGTTGCGTACCCCTATCATTCCACGAGCCCATGGTTTCTTCTACACCACTAATCTATTTTGCTGCAATCTGAAATATCTCTTTTTTATATTTTATCAAAGTTCTGATTTTTTTGTAATTTCTTTGAATATCAATGCTGATATAAACCCTAAATAATAATAAATCATTGGACTGTGCAAAATTGAAAATACCCAACTGCAATATTTATTCAAATATGCTGAATATGAATTTATTACATCAAACCCTAACGCAAAACTGCATAGAAAGCATGAAAACTGAATTTTTATTGAAACCCTAGCTGAAAGAGGAAGTTTGGAAGTACGGCACCCTGTTGGAAGGTATGATGGATCCTTGGTAGCAGTAAGAAACCCTTGTGAATGTGATGTCAGTAGAATTTTCCCTGAAAAGAATGATGCCAAGGCTAGAAGTGTATTGCAGGTGGTATGATAGACTGTAATTACAGGTACAATAGTGAATAGTGATGCCATGAATAGTGTCATCAAGCTGAAATGTCACTTCGTAAGAATATTTTAATAATTTTCTGAAGTATTGCAGCCCCATATACAGCGATAAATCAACCTCTCTATACTTGTGTGATCGATTTCCTCTGAATTTGAAAGCTCTAGTGTAATCCCTAAATGGAATTAACAAATGGTTTTGGTCCCCAAGCCTGTGCACATGAGATTTTTCATCCCCTGTGTAAAATATTGAAGCTACTGTCCCAAATTTGCAAAAAAAGGGTTTTGTAAAAGTGTTCGAATGAATGGATGATTTTCTTTCACTTTTCTAATCAATTCTTTTAATAATCTCTTTTCATCCAAA
Source organism: Torreya grandis (assembly GCA_037957365.1). Classification (NCBI taxonomy): domain Eukaryota; kingdom Viridiplantae; phylum Streptophyta; class Pinopsida; order Cupressales; family Taxaceae; genus Torreya; species Torreya grandis. The sequence goes on from JARHVA010000814.1 coordinate 1,848,383, forward strand.
ACTGTAAAAGTAATTAATATTACTTTTAATTGAATATTCACCTTTTTCTATTCTTACCTTTTTGGCCATGTATCCAATATTTGCCTTTTGGCTCCATTCAATAATAATATACTAAAGTGTCCAATTTTTTTTGAAGTTATAATTTAAAGTACCTTTCTGGACAACTTAATGAATTATTATAATATTATTTCTCTTTTTAATCCCCCCTTAGTCCACGGGAAATAAAAATAGGCTTCAGATCTTGCTATTTATTTAATTCAGAAAAGGGGACATTATATTCTGCCCTTCCCAAAATTGCTTCTCCTCAAGCAATACAACTCTGGGAGTCTTTGACTCTTCACCTTCCTTGATGATTGCATGGTCCTGTCCGTGAAGAGTCATTGTTATCATGCCTGCATCAACTTGATTGTCAAGATAGTCATTCAATATTATAATAAGGTTGATGCCATAAGTATGCAATCCTTATTGCCCAAACTCTGTTTTGCTGCCCCAAAATACCGTTGAACCACTTGTACTGCCTTTGCCGTAGTATTCATGGATGCCCCTCTTGCTTGGAAAGCAACAAGTATGTTTGGCCAATCTAAACAATGTACCTGTTGGTCATTATTGGCCCACATATCAAAATTTGCCTAAGTATGAAAAAGGGAGCTTTCATGGAGGAAAATGGCAAGACTTTGGGAAGACTTCGGGTTTTTCAGCAGTGACAACTTCGGTTTTTTGAGGGCACGGTGCAAATCGGGTTTCTAGCAGTGCTTGACTTCTAAATGTTTTATAAGTAGAAGTAATTCGGGTTTACGAACCCAAATTACTTATGGACAGTGTATTGCGGGTTTTCCAAGAAGCACTACTTGATTACTTCATAAGTTGTGAGCAGTCAGAAGTCCGAAATAAGTAAAAGGGCTTGACAAACCCAATTTGGTCTCGAAAAATAGTGATTTTGGGGTTCTTCAATGGACAAGTCTTCTCCAAAAACCCAAAGGTACACTTCAAAAATCCGAAGGGCATTTTCAAAATGCCGAAGGGCCTTTTTTAGGCAAAAGGGATCTTTTCAACATTTCCGAAAGACCGGTCAACTTTTTCAAAGGTCACTTTCATAAATCCTAAGGGATTTTCCTTCTCCAAGTGGATAGTTGCAAGTTTCTCCAAGGGTATGTTACCCTTCGGAAGGACCATTTCAAAATTCCCGAAGGGTATCTTTCCCTTTGGAAGGATCATTTGCAAAAGTCTGAGACGACGATAGGGAGCCCGAAGGGTCTTTCACCCTTCGGGAAAGTCCATTTTGAAAAGTCCGAAAGGTAGTTTCCGAAAGGAAGAGAGCAAGAAGGAAGCTTCGGACAAAAAATCTAGACAAATTGTCCCAAGGAATTCCTTCAGGAGATTTGCCCGAGACAAATAGGAGCCCACAGAATAAAGAAGACTTCTAGATGCAGAAGCCCGAAGACTTCAAGATGGACAAGTCCGAAGTAAGCTTAGAGAACCCGGATTACTCTGCATAAAGTAAATCGGGTTTCTCCAAGTACTTTACTTAAAAAGCTTTATAAGTAAAGGATCTGGTAAAGTTCGAAGTTGGAGAGATCAAAGAACTCGAATTACTCTGCATAGAGTAAATCGGGATTCTTCAAGTGCTTGACTTAAGCTTGGTCCAACAACGCGAGAATCATGATGCAGCGAATGAAACGCTACCTTGTGGTGTAAGTTGGAGCAGAAAGGGCCAACCAGTAAAGGACAAGTGGCACAAGGATGACTAGTGAGCACGCGAGAGTCCAAGCGGCTGGTAGCTGGAAATTTATGAAGGCTCTCGTCCTTCAATATGGTTTGCTCTCGACAAACAGCGGTCCAAACGCAGAATCAACATAAGTCGGTTTGAACTCCTAGGCATGGAGACCCGCGTCCTTTCAGCGGGGCACATAAAGAGAAAGAAGTCACGTCAATCTTGAGTGCAAAGATTAAATGCGTCATGCCAAGAGGAGACATTCTAGCTGCTCACAACATGGCTTCTCAGATGCGCCAAAGAAAAACTTAAAGACGGGAGGGGCTTGAGAGGATTGTTTAGTGATCCTGAGCGACGCATTTAGGGACAAGGAAGGACAACATCAGACTTCCAGCCATCAATGACTTCTTCTTTCTTCCCCTTCTCTCTCCCCTCTTTTCTATATAAATAGAGGCCTTGGAGCCAAGCAAATGATCCTCGGACTGGTGATAGAATCACTCTCGAAAATCGCTGTGTAATTGACCTTTGAAGCAATAAAGATTATTTTACCTATCTCTTTGTCTGAAAATTGTGTTGAGTTACCCTGTGCACAATAGCGTTGTGAAGAAGCGTCCTTCCAACCTTATTGTCCTTACTTATTTTTAGGTGTTTTCCAGTTAGTTGTAGGTTTGAACTTGAGCTTTTCTACCATTAATGGACGCTTAATGTGGATTTAGAAATCCCTCTTTGCTTCACGTATGGTTCAGTGAGCCTAGTTTATGAAATATTTATGCAAGTTCGCTAGTTAGGAGGTTGTGTAAGCAAACTTATCTTATGCTGAATTAGTGTCATTCCCCAGACCAAGTGGATCACTTACTTTTGGTGCATCACCTCCCTTAGCTTAGATTTCTTTTCAAGTAATCCTCCTATCCCTTTTCCTTAGCCATTAGTAGATTTTAGTGTGGGAATCAAGGAGCTAAAGTGAAGCACTCGAGGAACTAGCCTCATTAAAAATCCTAGAGGTTCAACCTCACCATAGGATACCCACATCCTGAGGTTGTCCCCACGCTTGTAGCTAGAAGTGAGAGACCCTGAAGAACTCTCTCACAAGGGTGCCAATTTCAAGCTATAACAGTACCATGGTATACTTGGCTGGTCCAAACCTGTGCTGAAAACTTAGTGTAATTATACCAATGTACCCTCCTCCAAAGAAAATAGTTTCAATATCCCATTGGAGCATTTTCCTGAAAGTATTTGTGAAGCAATATTCTCCTGGGTTACCCACTGATTGTGGGTCATATACAACTCTATGAGGTCTGACTGTGTTCCTGCATAATAGAAAAATCCTCATAGTTTGTCTCATACGCAAAATTTTAGGAGCATATATATCCCCTTCCAACATTGGTGTACTTATGGACTCTCTACTTCCCAGATGATCAAAAAATAGCTGCCTGCAAAAAGAGTTATGTGCAGTTCAAAATCAGCAATAGGAGCAAGATAAAGTTTTTCTCATGTTGGACAAAGTATCTTGGAGCCCTCAACTTCGTCGGATGACCCTCTGTATGTCAATTCAACCTCATGACATTGGTTGTGTGGAATCAAATCTGCATGCAGTTTAGTTATAATCAGCTTCCTAACAATGCAACGAACCTTGTTAAAATACTTTGGATCAGCCCTAGGCTGATTCTCCTCTACAAAGATCAACATGCGGTTTCTTGCCACTACGTGCCTCTCTTTCCACTACTCTGAAATATCAAACATAGAAACATTGCAGCCCTGCCTTATTGATGGTACTGGCTGCCCTGAGACAGTTGTATAAATATTTTCCTCTTTCCCTTTTTCCAAAGTGACAAAAGGGCCTTTCCTCTTCAATGAGTGCAAATGCCTAGTTAAAGTGTCAACTTCAACCTCTGCATATGCAACTCCAAATGTGTAGTAGCTAAGGGTCTTCCTTTACCACTTTTCCAATTAGATCCAATGTCAGTGGTTGCATTGCATAAAATCTATGAGCTGACAAATCAATTTGCTCCATATAACATGCACATGCAATCTTGGCAAATGAAGCATGCTTATTGTTTGAAGCAATTGGCTCCATCAGTGACTTGATTTGTTCACATGCATCTAGTACTACTGCTCCATACATGTCAGAACTAGTTGAAGCTGCCGTTGGTGATGCATTTGGTACCTTGTCTGTGCTTGTTTCTGAAATGAAGACAGTTGGTAGGAATGTTAAACGTTGAATAGTTCCAATTGATTGATAGTTAGCATAAGCTTTAATCTTCATGACCGTAGTGCAGATTGACCTAAATAACTGTTCTAAAAATGATGCTCTCTTGGAAAGAAAATCATGTAAACATTTATAATTTTCTGGCAAAGCAAGGCTAAAATTATGAAGGGTGGTTGATGTTAACTGCTCTCCAAGAGTTCTCCTATACTTGAAACTAGAAACGACCATGTCCAGATCACAATGTAGTGTTTCCAATGTATGCCCCAAGGTTTGTACAAGATCAACAAATGATTCCCCTTGATAGAATTAGGCCTCAAAGAAAAACAAGAAAAAGTGGCCCGATCAAACTTAATGATATCATTTGCTGCCATGACCTTTTGCTTAAGTAAAAGGATCTATATGCCCTTCACTGCAAGTTACATCTTTTACATTTTTCCCTGTTTTAGAGTACTTTCCATGATGACAAAAATATTGAAAGGACATAATGTAAATTGAATCTATGCTATTACCATCTCTTTCATTTTTTCTGTCATACTCAGGAATGATTGAGATGCTTACCTTTTTCTTCTTGGATGAGGTTAAGTCAGCGAACTCTTTCTGGAATTAGTTGGATAATAGGATCAGTCATTCCAACTTGCAAACCTGGAGCTATGTGCTTTGTGCTGGTAATGTTTACTATTGTCAACCTGGAGCTGCACTCTGAATCGAAGACGTGCATGAAATGGCCAGTCCTCTATCCGATTGAAACAATGGGATCTTCTCAGGAGGGTGGGTGCTTCAATGATGAGAAGAACCTCCAGAGAAGGTTGGTCCGTGTAAGATGTATCAATGAGGATCTCTACTCTATGCTGTGGACTACCATGGAAAAGGGAGAAGGAAACTTTAAGGGGAAATCCTACCTAATAAAGGTGATACACTAGAAGATTGATCCATTCAACTTGGAACCTTGAACACTGAACAAACAAGGGAAAAGGAAGACCTTTGATTTTAATCAATCACTTATGCATAAATATTACATGAAGAGGTTCGATCCAATGACCAAAACATGAGGGAAAGCGATGGAGAGAGGTCTGATACAAGACACTTTGCAGCCACCTAACATCCACTTACAACGTTAGCAAAAGACATAAAGAACACTTAACATGACCTGCATAAGGATAATCTAACAACTAGGTATGAATCATAATTTGGGAAGGGAGAGAAATCTACCACTAATGCAAATTGCTGAATGAATATACACTATGCCAACACTTGAAATCTGAAAGTACAGTCCTTCTATTGATTGAAAAGGTTACACAACTCACCAATGGCAGAGTCTGGTCTAGCCAAGAGAGGGATTATGATTTTTTAATCAACGCTGAAAGCCATTTTATAGAGAATTACAAAAGCCAAAGATTGGCGTTGAAAAATTGAAGAGGCGGATTTACTTAGGTTGACTCAAGGCTAACTTGGCCTTTCAATAAAATATGTTTTCTTTTTTGTCTTTGCATGAAGCTTCTTGCGCTTGAGGAAGTGAACTTGTCTTTGTTCTGAACTGCCCACCTCTCTTTGCATGGAAATCCATGCCAATGTCAATTTTAGAACTCTACGTGAGCTGCTTGATGCCGAGTTGGAACATTGAAATGCTGAGTTGGCCGTTTGATACGCTGAGTTGGACGAAGAGATTATTCTCCTTCGCATGGAAAGCGCCTAGTGGATGCGGCGTTTAACAATTAGTCAACTCTAAATCTCGAACAGTCAACTCGACATTCGAATTTGGAACTTCGGTTGAAGCCGAGTTGGACCCTCAGATGCGTGAATTGATCCGGAGATGAGCAGGGCTTCAATAACCAGTCAATTGAGACTTTGAACGTTTAATCGAAAATAGCCCTTGCATGTATTTTATCCTATTCTGGTCTCCCTATTCATGTCTATTTCCGGCGAGATTCTATATTTTGTCTATATTTCCTCCATTTGCCCTTTTTTCAACTTCCCGTCGCTTAATCTAAGGTCAACTTCCCATGGTTTAATTCTTTTGGAATTTTGGTTTTACCTTTGATTTCCTTCGGCTTTATGCTTGCCAATTTTGCCGAATCTATTCCTGCAGACTTTTGTTTTGCCCTATGGCTTCATCTCTCTCGGCTTTATCTTCCGAAGAATTCCTTCAGACAAAAAGTTTGAAGGAGTTCCTTCGAACTTTTTTTCGAAGGAATACTTTTGTCATTTCCTTTGGCTCGGGCTTTTATTCTGCGGGTTTTATCTTTGGTTCAGAAATCCGAATTTCTTTGGACAAAAAGCCCGAAGGAATTAATCCTTTTTCCTTTGCCTTCGCCCTTCGTTGAGAATGGACTTTGCCCTGTCGGCTTTTTTGCACGGGTCTTCGGTGTGTACCTTTTCGAATTTCTTCAGACTTTTTGTCCTAAGGAATTCCTTCGGACAAAAAGTCCGAAGATATTCCTTGGTCTTTGCTGTCAGCTTTGCTTCCTTGTAATCTCTGAATTTTTTCGGACTTTTTGTCCGAAGGAATTCCTTTGGACAAAAAGCCCGAAGGAATTAATCCTTCTCTTTTTGAACTCCGATTGCCTTCGAAATGTCCTTCGGGAATGTTGCAGTGGTCCTGTCACTGACCAAGTGCCCTCCGCAAGGGCTTTTGTCCCTCATCTATGCCTTTGTCGGAAAAATTGTAAGGCACCCGGGTTTTTTGCAGGGGTCCCGAATTTGTTCCTATACCTTCCCGAAGGGTAGGTGCCCTTCGAGATTGTTGAAAATGACCCTTTCGAAGGGTACCCTGCCCTTCGGGTTTCTTGAAAATGACCCCTCCGAAGGGCCTTGGCTTTTCCTTGCTTCTTTGGGTGGACTTCTGGATTCTCCGAAGTATTCCTTTGGACAAAAAGTCCAAAGGAATTACTTCCTTTGTCCTTTGCCTTTCCTTTGTCTTTTGCCTTTCCTTTGTTATGTCCTTAGCACTTCTTCGAGGTTGTGTCCTTAGCAGAAGCCTTCTTTGATGAACCATTCCTTCGGACAAAAGAAGTCCGAAGGAATTCCTATTGTAGCAAATGCCCTTCCCAAAGAAAAAACAATGTATTCTTCCTAATGAATTCTTTCTTTCCTTGGATGGAGATGTGAATTTTCCGAATGGCAAGAGACAATCTATCCTGTGGAAGAATTGTCAACATTTACTTCACCTAATGTGCATTTCTTTATCTCCTCGATTTGAGCACTTTTCAAACTTAGTTAGGGTTAAATCTTCAATTTCTGCTTCATATACAGGATTTATGTACTCTTTATTGATAGTGGTGACTTTTACCATTTCTACTTCTTGGAAATTAGTTGTAGCATCATATAAAGGATTTAGGTATTCTTTGTTGAAAGTGGTGACCTTTACTTGTGCATCCTTTCTTACATTAAATTTCATACCTTCCACCTGCATGGCGGATTCCTCCAAGGTTTGCGTTCTTCCCATTTCTTGCAACTCTAATTTTTCTTCTTTCTCATGCTCCTCCCTCACAATTTCTTCCTCTTGAGGTTCTGATGTATTCAACACTTTGCTTGGTTTTATGGTCTTCTTTTCTGGGTCTTCTAAGCCTTCATCTGACAACACATCCTCATAGTGCACTTGTCCACTTCTTGTCTTCATCAATTTCATGTAGTCTGGAAAAGATATTTCTTTCTGAATCACTACTTTAACTGGCGATAACATCATCCACCATAGTTCTCTCCTATGGGAATAACGCCATGATTCACAATTTGGCAAAATCATAGCTCTAATACCACTGAAATATCTCTTTTTTATATTTTATCAAAGTTCTGATTTTTTTGTAATTTCTTTGAATATCAATGGTGATATAAACCCTAAATAATAATAAATCACTGGATTGTGCAAACTTGAAAATACCCAATTGCAATTTTTATTCAAATACGTTGAATGTGAATTTATCACATCAAACCCTAACTTGAAATTGCATAGAAAGCATGAAAACTCAATTTTTACTAAAACCCTAGTTGAAAGAGAAAGTTTGGAAGTACGATACCCTATTGGAAGGTACGACAAATCCTTGGTAGCAATAATAAACCCTTGTGAGTGTGATGTCAGCGTAATTTTTCCTAAAAAGAAAGACACCAAGGCTAGAAGTGTACTTTAGGTGGTATGGTAGACTGTAATTGTAGGTATAACAGTGAATAGTGATGTTGTGAATAGTGTCGTTGAGCTGAAATGTCACTTCAGGAGAATATTTTTATACTTTTCTGAAGTATTGCAGCCCCATATATAGCCATAAATCAACCTCTTTGTACCTGTGTGATGGATTTCCTCTGAATCTGAAAGATTTGGTGTAATCCCTAAATGGAAATACCAAATGGGTTTGAGGGCTTTCATCCCCAAGCCTGTGCACATGAGGGTTTTCGTCTTATGTGTAAAATATTGAAGATACTGCCCCAAATTTGCAAAACAAGGGTTTTGTAAAAGTGTATGAATGAATGGGTGATTTTCTTTCATTTTTCTAATCAATTTTTTTAATAAGCTCTTTTCATCCAAAACCCAAAAATTAATTAATATTACTTTTAATTGAATATTCACATTTTTCCATCTTTATAATATTTAATTACCTTTTTGGCCATGCATTCAATATTTTTTTTTGGGGCCCCATCCAACAATAATACACTAAGTGTCAATTTTTTTTTCAAGTTATAACTTAAAGTACCTTTTTGGACAACTTAATGAATTATTATAATACTATTTCCCTTTTTGAATATCCCCTTAGCCCATGGGAAATAAAAATAGGCTTTGGGTCCTTTGATTTAATTAATTTGGAAAATGGAACATTACACAATCCCTATCGAGTTTGTTGTAGTCACTCCATTGCCTACGGGGGATGAAGTGTAGCAAATAAAATATTTTTTGTATCAATTGGGAGCACTAGTTAATTCAACTTTGGATGTCCCTATAATCAGCCCTTTACAGACATAGGAGTCATATATACATGAGTCGAATGTAGCCACTGAGGAAGAGCACATTCAATCAGTGGATGAAACGGATTTGATGTCATTAGATGAAGCTTCATTTCAGACTCAGCCAATTTATTCTGAAGCCATTGAAAGCGAGTTATTCCTCTACATCTTCCTCATCTAGAAACTATCAACCCGTATGAGACATTGTCTCAATTTGAATAATATGGGGCTCATGGATATGCTTTACTTGACATTGCCAACATGGTCAAGGACTTAGTTTTTATCATCTAGCAATCCCAAGTACCATTTATTTGTAATGACGCAGCCCACATGTGGAAATTTGTGGAAGAGGAGTGTCACTTGGAGTTTGTTCACATTTTTGTGAACCAAGGGTGGCCTGGGCATAATACTTGAGAGATGTCCTAGTAGTGGCTGCCTACCAAGACCTATCTTGTAGTTGCTCCTCTTGTCCATGGTATGTGTGAGCAACACCGACTCAAGACTGAGGTGGCCAAAGTCGCTCTTGAAAATGTTAAATTGCAGAGACAAATGAAGAATCAATGTGCTAGATTCCAGGGGCAGCTCCGCCAACAAACTTAGCTTACTTAGAGTCATACACAAAAGGTTGTTGCATATGAGCAAGAGCTGACACATGGGAAAGCTCAAGTGGCTGTACTTGAGTTGGAACATTGTGCCAATGATCAATTGAAAGCCAGGTTGCAGGAGGCTGTGCATATGATTCAGTGTTCATGGAAGCGTGAAATTGTAGCGGCCCTTCATTTGAAGTGACACATTGAGTAGGTTTGTGCACTTACATCTGAGTTGCAATAGCTGAATTCTCAAAGGGCAGCCTCTTCCAAATCATGCACAATTGGAGAAGTTGTACCACCAGGCACCTTTTCCTCTTCCCCTCCACCTCATTCTTCTTAATTTTGCATGGGTTATGTGGGAAGGGACTTTTAAAAAGGGGGGTAAATGTAAATTGTTGTTTTTGGCAGCCAGCATTGTTATGTTGTAATTTATTCTCTTTTTGGCTTTGGGTGGTGTATTAACGAGTCTTTAGTTATGAATGGTTGGGTTGACGATGTGTTTTGTTGGTTCTCTTGTCTTATAAATAACAAGTTGAATGTAGGGGCAAGGGCTCTAAGTAATGAGCATTCTACTGCACACTAACTATGCAATGCAACTTTTGTTCTCTCATGTTCTTTTGTGCTATATTCATGGTATGTCTAGACTTGTCAACATGCTTTTTGACACTCATGAACTAACTAGAGGGTTTGTGGCATTTTAAGCTATGGGGGAAGCTTCAGCAGTGGCAGAGTCAGGTAGTTGGGAATGATGCACAAAAGGAGGAACTGCTAATGAATTGGCTGACTCTAGAGACCGAACAACCAAGGTCTTCAATCGTATTGACTCACTTTTCACCAAAAGAAAATATCTTGTACCACCTTCATGGTTCCACAAAAATCACTGTCAATGAGAGAGTACCTGATTTGATCATCTGTTTCTTTCTTCAAACTTCTTCCAATGCTGTTTTCTAGCCAGAATACTTCACATGCTTTGTTACAATTACATATATCTAGATGACCATCAATGAAGTTCTTGTTTTCTAATAACCTAAAGTAAAAAAAGTTCAAACGGCCACACCTTTCGTGCCATAATATACCACTTCCTGAAGTGGCCACCAAAGCCTTCTCAGCTTGAGGTGGGCCTTCATATTCTTACAAGCCATTATTACAGACCCGTTGGGCTACAAGATGATTAAAGTTTGTATATCAAACAATCAACTTTGTAAAATTTAATTAACAGTATAGATTTGAGGCATCAACAGTCCATAATATTAGAGATGATGCTTTGGATATAACTGTGTCAAAGTTTTTGAAACTAAAACTTTGACACAGTTATATCCAAAAGCATCATCTTTAATTAAAATATCTTCATCAACCAACTTTCCAACAGAGATCAGATTTTCTTTTAGTCCAAACATATATAATACATTTCTTATCCTCTTTTCCTGCCTGTAAAAATTTGAACTTCAACTTCATCTTTTGCTTTTGCTGTGTATACAAGGTTATCTCCCAAAGCAATTTGCATATAAGCATTGTTTCTTTTTGTTCAAAGCAACAAATGAAGGCTTTTTACCTATCCTGAAATAATATACCAATATTTTGATTGCTCTTGATATCAGCCACAATGAATAGGTAATTAGGAGTGCTAGGATCACTTTCTTCAACTGAATTTTTATCAAAGCATTCATCACCAGCAAAATTCCTTCTTTGATTGCTCCTACCACCTCTACTTTTTGCTCAAATGGATGTGAAGTCACAAGAATGTCCTTGGCATTCTTTGTTTACAAGAAGTTCAAGGTATATCAAATGGATGTGAAGTCAACATTCCTGAATGGAAACTTAGAAGAGGAAGTCTACATTGAACAACCAGAAGGATTTCAGTTAGCAAAAGAAGAAGATTATGTGTGCAGACTAAAGAAAGCTTTGTATGGTTTAAAATAGACACCTAGAGCATGGTATTCACGATTGGATCAATACCTGCAATGACAAGGATTCAGAAAAGGGTGTGTAGACAGTGATCTGTACTTTAACTCAGAAGGTAAGCATATGCTGATTATTGTTGTCTATGTAGATGATATTATCTTTGGAGGTGACAATAGTAACATGTGCAAAGAATTTGCCACACAAATGCAAAATGAATTTGAAATGCTCTATGTTGGGAGAACTCTCTTTCTTGTACTACAAATTTCACAAACCAGTGACGGGATATTTTTATCTCAAACCAAGTATGCGAAGGAGATGCTCAAGAAATTTAGCGTGGAGGACAGCAGCCCAGTTCGTACTCCTATGATAACTGGATGCAAGTTGAGCAAAGAAGATGAGTCCCCTGATGTGAACAATACCTTGTATAGATCAATGATAGGCAGCTTGCTATACTTAACAACATCAAGATCGGACATCATGCAGGCTGTGTGCATGGTTGCAAAATTTCAAGCAGCCCCCAAGGAATCACATGTCAATGCTGTGAAAAAAATCTTCATATACATCAAAAGCATAGTTGATTATGGTCTGTGGTACCCTGAAAGTGAAGATTTCACTTTGATTGCATATGCAGATGCTGACTGGGTAGGAAGTGTGGATGATAGGAGAAGCACTAGTGGTGGTGCATTCTTCCTTGAAAATAGACTTGTGTCATCGCTGAGCAAAAAGCAAGAATCAGTTACACTTTCTACAATAGAATCAGAGTATGTCGCAGCAGCAACATGTTGCACCCTAGTCTTATGGATGAAGCAAACTCTCAGAGACATCAAAGTAGAATACAAATAACCTATCTCTATCTTCTGCGATAACTCAAGTGCCATAAACATATCCAAGAATTCAGTGATGCACTCCAGAACCAAGCATATATCCATCAAATATCACTTTTTGAAAGAAAAGGTTGCAGGTCAAGAGGTCAAAATTGGGTATGTTCCAACAAAGGACCAAATTGCAAACATATTTACCAAGCCTCTTCCCAAGGAGCAATTTAAGTATCTGAGAGAGAAGTTGGGAGTAGTGGCTCCCACACCATATCACTAACTTTTAGTGATAGGGCATGAATCTAGGGGCAGTATTTAAGGAACATTATTAACTCTTGGATTAAGAGAAAAGGTAGTTTGGTGAGAAAACTGTAGTTCCTTTGCAATTTGATGACAAAGGTATGCTGGCTCTAAATTATTATCCCTGTCTATACAGAGATATGTCGATTCTTGATTGGTCTTTTAGACCAATGCTATATACATGCTCATCTGAAGAATCATGGAGTCAAAAGAGCTACATCTGAAGAGCCTGCGTAGAAGCTTAGGCAAATATGCCATTGTCAAAGTGGGAGTCCTTTACAAAGTGTTCTAACCAGTCAGGTCCAAGGATCAAAATAGCTAGCTAGTAATGAAGCAGCTCGTCTGCATGATATGGCAAAGACTTTTTGGCATTAATGTCAAAGGAGGAGAAAGCAAAATGGTGAAGGAATGAAGAAGGGTAGCCATTCTGGGGATGTTTTGCCATCAATGACAAAGGGGGAGATTGTTGGCAATTTTCGTTGATGTCTGTAATATTGTCATTGTGTCAAAGGTAGCTTGTGCTATCAGACATTAATGCCAAAAGTTGAATTGCACAGACTTACAGTGCAAATCGGACTTATAAAGAGCTTCTACTTATAAAATAAGTAAAGCAGTCTTGAGACCCCGAATGGGTCTTGTAGAGCAAATCGGGATTCCAGAACAACTTTACTTCTTTCAACTTTATAAGTTAAGTTGTCTCGAGAACCCGAATGGGCTTAGCAGTGTTAATCAGGTTTATGCAACGACCTTGTCTCATGTTTATAAGTCAAGTTGTTTCAAGAACCCGAAAGGGTCTAGAAGAGTTGATCGGGGTTTCATAAGCACTTTAGTTCTTTCATATTTGTAATATAAGCAATGTGGAAAACCCGAATGGGTCAAGGAAGAGGTAATCGGGATTTCGGAGTGACTTTGTTTCTCTCATGTTTATGAGTTAAGCAATGTTAAAAACCCGAATGGGTCTAAGTGAGTTGATCGGAGTTTTGCAACAACTTTACTTAGTTCATTTTAATAAGCTAAGCAAAGTTGAAATCCCGAATGGGTCTGGAAGAGTTGATTGAGTTTCTAAGATGACTTTACTTCTTCCAGGTCTATAAGTCATGTTGAATGAAGAACTCAAAATGGTCTTGAAAAATTCTTTTGGAAGAATTCTTTCAGAAAAATTGGCAAAGACAATTCTTTCGGAAATATTGGCAAGGACAAATCTTTTGGACAAAAAAGCCCGCGAAAATTGTTCCGAAGGGTATGTGGACCGTTCAAGAAAGCCGAAGGGCACTTCTCAAGAAGTCTAAAGGGCAAGTGGACTGTTACAAAAGTTCTGAAGGGCAAGTGGACCATTGCAGAAAGTTCGAAAGGATCTTTTCAAAAAGTCCGAAGGGTATGAGGACCCTTGCAGAAAAGCCGAAAGGTACATTTGCAAAGCCTCGAAGGGTATGTGTCCTAAACAAAAGTGCCAAAAGGAGACCCAGACAAAAAGTTCGCAGAAATAGTATCGAAAGGGACTTGGACAAAAAGTCCGCGGAAATTGTCCCGAAGGAGACATGTTAAAGCTCGAGCAAGTCTGAAGAGATCGATGAAGGGGAAGCATCTCAAAGATGCCGAAAAAAGCGAGATGAAGTCAACATGTCGAAGGTTGATGATCTAGTCAACATAAAGAGCAAGCATCTTTGATGATCCAATGACACACGCAAGTCAGGATTAAAAAGATCCAATGGAGCGAGTGAATCCAAAGCCTTAAAGGTGCTCGAAGGTTAATGCACAGTGGCAAAGTTAAAAATCGAGCATATTCGAGTAAATCGAAAGGAGCGAAAGCGATCCAACTATAGAAGATATAGTAGAAAACATAAAAAGGGGCTCGACAGTTAGAGATGGTGCAAAGAAAGAAATCAAAGGTACACATTTAATATCTCTCAATGAACTATTGAACGACCAAACAAAACCTGTAAATGATTGCACAAAGCTCTAGATTGATCCATCCAGTCGATCAATCATCAATTAAGGAGGTTGTGCATTTAAGAGATAAATCCAACATCTGCCAAACATAGTAAAGAGACCATAACATTATGGCGTGATGCATGAACCAAGACACGAAAAGGAAATGACGCAGTTATGACTAGAATCGCGTAGTTGTCAAAGATAGAAACGAGAATAGACAATTGCTTTATGATGTAAGAACCAAGACGCGAGAAAATGCAAAAGTCAAATACGCATTAAAGGAGAATCCATAACTGAAATTGGTTTAGTGCAGATAGAATGTGAATGCAATAAGTGAGTCAAGAAACCCTAATGAATCCTTGTATAAACACGACTCTTAACATATCATATTGTTGCTACTACTGCTACTGCGTTTTTAAGTGTGAGAAAAAGGGTTGTCGATAAAAAGAAATATGCAGACAGAGTAAAACACAGAGAAGAAGGGGAATGAAATGTAACTGAACAAAGCATAACCAGATGTATGCAGATACAGAGCGAAAGACATACGCAGACAACGATTAAGCAAGCAAGAAGATAGAGCACACAGATGATGAGAAGAAGGTGAGCAGTTACAAATTAGACTTGTAACAAAGAACATTGAACTGGATTCACTTGTGAATCCATCTTGTACACTGGAGTTATAGCTCCATAGTTTAGGTAGTTTGGTGCCTACATACAAACTGGGTTGGTGCTCAGTAAGGAGATTGGTGTCTCCCAAGGATTGGTGTCCTTGAATGTAACTAGTGAGGTTTGCCAGTAAGGCATTTTATTGTGATGCTGGATTAGAACAATAGATTCTAGCAGTTGATTCTCACCGTGGTTTTTTCCTTTGGGTTTTCCACGTAAAATCTGATATTATGTGTTTTTTGTGTGTGTGTGACTTCTACATTTGTTATTTGATTTGCACATGAATTTACATCTTTTGTAAAAGGTTCTAAACGGACTAGTTTTAGATCATCTACTGATTCACCCCCCCTCTCAGTAGATAGGTGTGTTCAACAGATAACAACGTTCTTTACTATGTTATTTTTGTTGCCTTGGCATTAATGTACTAGTTCTTTAGATTTGTATTTGACTCTTTGCTCGTTGCCTCAAGCTCCAATTCCTTGGTCTCAATTTTTCCTGGAGCTCATTTCTCTGGTTCAACAAGCTTCTTCTTCAACCCTTGCATTTCTATTATCAATTGGAGGCTTTGCCATCTGCTTGTTTGTGCATCTTCCTAGCTAGTTCACTTTGTTGGATGGTGGAATCGTCCTTACCTTCAAGGTTTGTACTTGCCATCACGAAGTGCCATCTTGAATGCAAAAATAAGCTATCTAATCAATAGTTGTCTAGATGTCGGGTTGTCCACCTGTCCTCCCATACTCTTACCACTTTGTAGATCGCATTTATGCACTCGAACCCAAATAATTGTTCTCTCATAATCTTAGAGATGCTAATATATCATATCTTTAAGAGGATGAGTAGTACACCTAGTTAGAGAAGCTAATATATTCTAATATTATATGGAGAGAACAATTATTAGGAGAAGCTAATATGCTAATATTAGGAGATGCTAATATATTATATTATATTATATGTCCAGCTTGGCATATTAGAATATGTACACTTTGAATTATCCATAATATAATTTTGGTATTTAAATAAATAAATAAATACATATCAAGAACAAATATTACCTTCACAACATTGACTTTTGGCATTGCCCACTTAAATTTCAATGTTTGTAGTTGCATCGACCAAGTTTTTAAGACAGAATTCTGCTACTTGGTTGAATTTTTTTCCCTGGTGCATTGTTTTTTGTTCACATTGACTTCTTGTTGTTATGTTGACATTTTGGTATTATGTTGACCTAACATGGTGGTTGACCAAGACTTTCATGAATTTCCATATATAATTTGATCAATGGGCATGAATGGGCATGATATACCAATTGCCAATTGTATTGACATGTATTTCATACTTACACATACTTCTTGCTTCTAATAGAATATTGCTAGACTTGCTAGTTACTGATATACATTTTTTACTTAGTGGGAGTGGAGATGTCGGGCAAAACTTGCAGTGCGTGGCACATCAAAGACTCCACAAATTGGACTTTATGAAGAGGGTACACACAATGTTGTGGATATTCCTTCTTGCCGAGGTCAGTAATAATGGTAACTCAATGGATCTGCTTTTGTTTACCTTAGTTGTTTATCTAATCACTGTCTTCTATTTGCATGCATTTGAGTCTTAAGGAACCTATTTGAAAAAATGGTCAATTCTTACATGTTTTCATGTTATGTATACCTAATTACATTATGACATGTCTTTCTTTAACACACCGTCTTCTTGAATTTTAGTTTTAAATAAGTTAGTTGTAGTTTTGCCCTTATGTTGATGTAGTCTTTAGAAATAAAGTACCGAATATAGGAAAGGCATTTGCGTTACCTAAAAATCATATTTTGAAGGAATGTTCAGGTTTTTAGGAGAACAATTGCTAAATAAATATTAGTGTGAGTTATTAGTTAACAGCAAAGTGGTTGGCATACATATTATTTCTCTTACATTATTTAAAATTGATCTATGTTCTACGTCTTTTTTTGAGTAATGTAGCTCAAATCTTTTTGGATCTTATAAAATCAATACAACATGGAAACTTCATGGGAAAGTATATTTAAAAATGAGCACCAATTGGTGGCCATCTTGAGTCAAGCTAATGGTAAATCATTGATAAGAAAGATCTTCTGGAAAAAATGGTGTTAAAAGGGGTGATTATCGATGTTTTGGGACACATTTTGTGCTCCATCATCAATATAAAGCATATTAATTGTAAACATCGATCTCCATATGTAAATAATATATTCAATTTAATTTTAAACAATTGTTATGAGTTATGCAAATGCAAACGTAGTCAAAGATAATTTTTTATAGTTAAATGTGTCGACTCGTGTAGTGTACTTAATTTTTGGTTTGTATAGTTGGTACCTTGACAATTGTGGTCTAACCAAAATATCTCTTGGTCGACCGACCTATATTTAGAATGATGGAGGTCATGGAAGGGAGCTCTCATATTGTCATATTCTCCTTGTACCATAGCTAGTTGATGTACACTGCTTATATCAATAAATATCCAGTTATTTCCAATTTATGTGTGCAATTTTCGGTATGTTAAATTTTCTTCAACTACTTTGCTGATGTGTTCTTTATTGGTATAACATTTCTGGTGCCATTTCTTGTACGAGATTGGGTAAGCCAGAATGATTGGTCTACATTAACCATTGATGACGATGGACTAAGATGGAGGCATAATTGAGAGTGAATGGCCCACCTAGTTGAAGGATTGAAAGAAATAATCTAGGAAAGGGAAACACAATTTATTTGACCTAAAGTTTCTTTGCAACAATTCATTCGATTGCACACACTAAAGGACTCTGTGCAAGCCTTGTTTTCTATAGATGCTATTTGGGACAGCCTGGCCTGCAGTGAACACATTAACCAATTTAATTGCAATCTACCTGTTGTCTCCAAATCTCGCACCCTAGAAGGGGGTGTTCAGTCCTCTTCCAGATTTGGGCAACGTTGGATCATTTCCAGGCATGTGGGTGTGCCTATAGGGGAAATGAACCTCTAGATTTAAAGGGGCTAGCTCCCTGTATGTATTTTTGAAGACAATCTCTATTTAAACCAGTTGATTGAAGGGAAAAGAGTTAGAATTTGCATGAAAGAAACCTATTCTAAGAATGGTGATGCACCAAAGATTGTCCTCCACATGAATGCTATAACCTAGTGCACGATACAACAAAATACACAGACCATTCTCAAGCTTTAAAGAATCTAACACAATGTTTAGATAGAGGCGAGATGAATGAAAGGATGCAAGGCAGATGAACTGAAAGACACCATGTATATTTCAAGAAATAGTTATACACATGCAAAAATTCCATACACTTGGATGCACTCTATATGATTGTTAGACCAAAACTCTTGCTCAAAATGTGAAGGACAAAGGACAAAAGGATGAAACCATCACTTGTCACTATGTGTCTCTTACACACTCAGACAATTTTTCAGAACTTGAAATGAACAGACCTATGCTTAATTGCTTAAAGGCAGGGAAATGACAACAATTCAACAAGGCTTTGTCATATGCTGTGTGGATGATTTTAACTTAGCCCAAGGGCTGTATATATAGCACAAGAGACGTGAGAGAGGGAGAGACCTTTGAGCGCCAAAGAGAGGAATCAATTTGTTAGGAGTCATTGTCTTCAGTTGCAACCGTCTTTGCCAATGATACTCTTTTCAGCCACATGATTGATCCATGTCATCTCAAGTGGTTACACTCTTGACTTGTCTTTTCAAAGATGCTTTTACGGTTGCTCAGCGGAGTCAAGATACTTTGGGGAAGGCATCAATTGGTTGTGACCAAGGAATCCACCTGTGTAGTTTTGTCCTGATGCTTAACAGCCTCCCACCAGCTTGCTGAGGTGTGCAAAGGTGTAAGGCATGAGTCATTCTCATCTTGTTAGCCTCAGAGAGGCCTTGCTGCGAATCCGTGTGCACAACGATTGATCTTTCCATTGGCCATCCAAAATGACCCGGATCATGACCCGATCAATGGTGGAATGGCCCCTGGTATGCTTTGTCGGATGGAGAATGTGAGCCCTTGGATGCCTGGGATTTGAAAAAGGACCGTTGCTCTGCCGGGAATCCATGTGTTTGAATGCCAATGGCTAGTCCTCTATCATGAAATTGACGTCCACACAGCCGTCACTCACTAGGACAATTCCTTCGGGCCCCTTATTGCTTTGGGTTTTTGCTCGGCACTCATCCCGAACAATTTCCTTGCGGACAATTTCTCCGAAGGAAATGGTCTTTCGGCTCTCTCTTGGCTCTTCCATATCCTTTTGGGCCCTTTTCCAAGTGTCCATTCGGAGAGATGAACTGCCCCTTTTGCATAAGAAATGGTCCTTCGAGCTTGGAAAGTGTCCCTTCGGAAGAGTTTCGAAGGACACTTTGAAGAGAGAGAGACCCTTTGGAAAACTCAAAGGCACCCTTCGGAAAGATTGTTTCGGACAAAAAGTCCAAAACAATTCTTTCGGAAAAGTTGCGAAGGACAATCTTTTGGGAAAAGATAAAGGAAGAATTCTTTTGGACTTCTTGTCCGAGACAAAAAGGCCGAAAGAATTCCTTTGGGGAAGACAAGGAGAGAATTCTTTCGGACTTTTTTTCTAAGACAAAAGTCCAAGACAAAAAACCCAAAAGAATTCAAACTTTGGGCAAAAGACCGAAAAGACAGTTTGAAAAGGCCAAACAAAAGCTCTGAAGAAAAGAAAAGAAAACAACTGGTCTTTTACAAGTGAGTTAAAACAGACAAGTGAACATTGAACTTAGCCAAAGGAAGCTGCAAAACAAGGCATGAAATTTGGCTAACACTACTTAGATTGTTGGCAAGGCATTATATCATTCTTCAAAACCTTTGTGCTGAGAGAGACCAACAAGTTGAACGACAAATAAATCTTCAAAGGTATGAGGAAAGACATTGTAAAACATAGGAAGAATGATTTGAGGCATGACATCATAGAAGGAATTAATGCCTTTGAGCCCAAATGCTGGCGGAAGGAGATTGTATTCTTTGGAGGACCCCGTTTGACATTGTAGAATGTGCAGAACAATTTGGATTGCCAATGAAAAGACTTATGAACAACATTGGCTGTGGTTGTTCCCAGTCACGCTCAAAGGGGTGGCAATTATTGGTATACAAACACAAACAAAAGAAGGAAAAACTTGGGAGAAACTTTGGAAAGCATTTGAGAAAGAATTTAAGTTGCTTAGGGACGATAATGAAATAGTCTTTGAACTTTAAAACACCCGACAAAGGAAGCATGAGTTTGTGCGAGCCTCAACAAGAGACACAAAGAATTGCTGGGGAAACTTGGGAAAGAACCAATCAATGCGCTGAAGAAATGATGGTTCATTGAGAGATTGATACCTTCCTTACAGAGGAAAATGAATGTGGTCCTGCCCTCGTCTTATGACATCATGTGCAATAGAGAAATAGACATCGAAAGCGATAATGCAGTCGAGATTGTAGAGTGATGACTCCAATGGAAGTAATGATAGTGAATCAATGTCCATAGAATCTTTCATAAAAGATATGTTGAGATTGATAAGGTAGCTTAAGGAGGACACATAGAAGGATCAAAATCATTGTGGTGTATTGATTGCAAAACAAAAGGCCGCACAAGAGCCAATTGCCTAAAGAAGATGTTTTGTGAGATATGCCAAGTAACCGGTCATTTTGTCAAAAAATGTTCATATAACTTGAAGAGTAAGAGTGTTTAGGTACTCTTCACCCATGGTGAACTGCCCCTACTTTCCTCCACATTGACCAAACCCCAAAACAATCGTAATGGTAAGAGTAACTTTTGACGGAGGCACGAACTAGATAACAATAATCAACAAGGGTGCAATAATAGTGGCAGTCGTCAAATCCAATATGATTCTCAAGGTTGACTAATGGGTGGGGACATTTTGCCCAAGATTGTCACACCAATCAGATTAATATAGGGCTTCTCTTTCAATGGTGTGGGTTGGGGAATCATAATGACGCCAATTACCTTAAGCAGTCTTCAGGGGAAAACATCTTGAATAGTTGGAGGGGAGCAATGCACGGAATTCGGGAGAGAAGTCTAAGAATAGACATCTTGACCACCATCTCTATAAAATAGAAAACATGGTCCTTAAAAAGAGGGACAAGAACACTACCAAGGGGCATTTGAAAGAATTGAAATTGAAGAAGTATCGAGCATAATTTGAATTTTTTTGATAATAAATAATGTTTAAAAGAATTGACAAGTGAACTTCGGCAAAATTCTAGTGAAGAATGGGATAAAGAGCAAGCTAAAATGGATGGTTATGCTGCTTTTTCTATGGAGAGGGGGTTCAAATAATATCTCTTCAACTGACTTCAAAGAGATCCGCTTTGGTGGAACTTGCTGAGTTAGTTGTTGAAACATAAACACTTAGGACTAGTGTTACTGATCCAAGTAAGATTGGCTTATTGATTGGAATTATTTTTCTGCAATCTCAATCTGATCCCCAATGACAAGAGCAATGGCAATACCAAGAATGAAAAGAATACCCATCCATAGAGACACTTGTCGTAGAGCACCGTAAAGGGATATCTTGCTTTTTGTAATTGTAAAGGAATATCTATCCACGAAGACGCTTGACCATGCCGGAAGGAATATCCATCTAGCTCGCTAGATCCCCAACATCCAACTAGCTAGATAGATGGGATGGCTCATCCATCACTCCAGCAATCCATCCAGATAGATGAGATAGCCAGGAAGTTGAGGCCTTGCTCAACTGGGAGGTTGAGGCCTTCAGTCACTGTAATCCTTCATTCATTCTAGGTTGTATCGAAAGTTGGTATGAGCTAGGGCTCGCCCTGTTCTATTTTATTTGCTTACATCTAGGGATGGACTCGACCAATGCATTAAATAATTG
Source organism: Torreya grandis (assembly GCA_037957365.1). NCBI lineage: Eukaryota > Viridiplantae > Streptophyta > Pinopsida > Cupressales > Taxaceae > Torreya > Torreya grandis. Next base: position 1,870,298 of record JARHVA010000814.1, read on the forward strand.
TATGGTATATGCATGCACTTCCAGATAGAGAAAATATATAGGGGTGGGGGAGGCCTGACATCGGTACTAGGGAGGAGGGGGAGTACCTAAATTCCCTTGACCCACCTATACCTATATATATATTGTGGACCACATAAATAAATGACTTCCACCTCCCTATCTCGATAGGGTTCGGTTGAGATCCTCCCCCTCCGGGTAGATAATAGATATAAAGGCAATGCCCCTCGCTCAAGGGAAACTAAATGGATCTAGATGATATGGTCGTCTCCCCCTCATCTTGTTCTCCCTCTCGTTCAGATGGAACTAGGCAGATAAGACGATATGATTGTTTCCCCCTCTGGCTATTAGACAAATGGAACCAAACCTATATGGTAATTTGCATAGTAGAGTAACTGGGCACCTATATATAGTATCAAATAAGCCTATCTTGAGGCATAGCAGAAAACTCAATGCCTATCTCTATCTATAGATAAGTTAGGTGCATTGGTAATGGGTAATACCAAGGAACCAAGTGCCCAGATATGGAATAGTCGCATCTCCCAGGACTAGCTGAGAAACCGGGCACCTATATATAGAACAGGCCTATCAGCTAACCAAGCACTAACCCAGAGAAGAAATCAATGCTAACTTTTTGTTCATTTGTTATTGGGTGAATACCAGGGCATTTTTTAACTGAACTCTCCCCCTTTGATAGATACTTTATAGGGTGAACCTAGCGGTATTGACCTAACATTCTTGGGGTTTTGGGGTAAATCCAACTGTATGAACCAAGCACCTCCCCCTTAACAGATTCTTTATCGGCTAAACCCAATGGTATGAACCTAACATTCCTTGGGTTTGGGGTGAATAAAGCTAGGGTGCATAACCCAATGTAGGGTTCATGACCCCTATGTTACTGTTTTATCTTATTTTGGATTTAGTCATCTAAACAAGATAAAACTTGACTAATTCAGATTTTATAAAGTATGTCTAAATTGCACAAATCTGAATGTAAAAGACACAGTAAGATTGATTTATTGTATTTTTTATGTAGGGTACTTAGTTTTTTTTTGTTCTGTAGTGGTCGGGGATATTGCACAGTCATCATAAATGCCTTAAAATGGATATGTGGTTGCTTGGTTTAGGTCATTGACTATTAGTCTCTACCTGGACATATCCAATAATGCACAGATCCCTGTGGTAACTGGATATGTCTACCCTTTGCCAGATCTAACCCTGTGAAAAGTATCAGATTGATTCATCACAGATCATTGCGCCTGCCTATAGAGAGGTATTCTATGCAATTTCAGAGGCTTGGTCTTGTGTGCAAATTCAGATTTGTCGTCCTTCACCTTGAAACCCTAGATCCACTTTTAACATTTGCTTCTCATATAAGAAGGGGTTAGATAATATGGGTTGGGCAGCCTCAATCACCCCCTACTAAGTGGTTGAGCATTGCCTATGTTTCAATACTCTGAAGAGGGTTCAATTCGCACGTAGTTCTCCCACCTATATGTGTGTGTGTTCAACAGTGATACTAGTATACAGTGCAACCTATTTGGCTTTCGACACTTGACAACTTGTGATTTTGACCTTGCAATAGTATTCAAAGTTGCTTGATGGCTGTTCCTTTGAGGGGTTTTCAGATTTGAATGCTTTAGGGCAGTGCCTCAAGGATGTGTAGATGTATTCCTCAGTGTGCAAATAGATTTCCCGGTGCATGCTAGGTGCTTGCTAGAGAAAAACAGGTTTATGCTTGATGTGTACACATAGGAAACTCTTTGGGTAATTCCCCTCCATAATTGATATGTGAAACATGTGGGCCAACCCAAATGAAGGGTTTGAATTTGAAATATAGCCATTTGAAAGCACACAAACAGGGTAGGCCAAGGTAGACGACTCTAGTAACCGGATCTGTCTGACTGTGGCTGGAGCTGTCTAGGGGATAGGAAATAGTGATCGTGAGATCAGGGGATAGTTTTCTTAGGACAATGAATTGTTTAGGCATAGACTAAGAAGGTCCTTTGTGTGAACGACAACAAATCGGGAAGGCCAAGATCATAAATGGATAAATGTAATATCCCTAATTGGAATATTATACAAGAATTTGGATTCCTTGGAATTCTGTTTAAGATAAATATAGATTTTATACTTGAATTAATAATTTAGATAATAAAATGAAATCACATTTAGAGTTTTTAGATCTCAAATAATATAATGTGAATCCTCAAGGGGTTTCATCCTTGAGTTATTGTGATGACAAGGGTTTTCGTCCTTGAAATCGGGGTACACAGTTAAGGGGTTTCGTCCTTAAAAGTAAGGTAAAGGTGCTGCGTGTACATGGTTATATATTTGAATACATGATTGAATGCTTCATTCCATACCAATGGCTGATTATTTATGGCTTCAAAGCCTTACATCAAAAGATGTAACTCCTCTAAGGGTGGCGACCTTCCATTTAATTAATGTTGTTTGTTAACTAATGAATGGTGTTAATAATTAATTAATGCTGATTTCCTTATAGCGCTCCACCTTGCTGGTTATTGGCGATTTGCTGGTGTTTGGTTGTTGGTTATTGGCAATTTAATTCAAGGAAATTACAGACCTCCTTTGGTGATTTTCTTTTGGCGAGTTCCTGAGTTGTGTTTGAGGATATTACAGACCCCCTTTCCTCAATTTGCTTGTCCTCAAGCAATTGCAAATTATTTTGCCTTGACTCATCCGTTCCGTCCATTTCTGAAATCCCTGGATTCCACTGCAAGCTTGAAAATTTGTAATCCTTCATACCAAAAGTATTCGTCTTCACCCTTGCCTCGGAAAGACTAGAACGGAGCTGTAAATCCACACTTATGCAATTAGAGTGATAACCAATTCGTCTGATTGCCCCTGAATTTTACCTCTATCACAGGGATTTAGCAGTCCTAGAGGGTTGACGACCTTTTTTCCCCCCTAAGGGCACCAATGCTGGCCACAAACTGTCTTACTGTCATACCAGCCATTCCTTCTAGGCTTGTCCTCCCTTTGCCTTGAGAATGTGGCCATACTGGTATAAATTCCCCGAGTGATCACGCTTATAGGAACTTGTTTCCTTTCCTTTTTCTTAAAATTCTTTAAAGATTTCATAGGCTGCCCAGCCCGAGCATGAATTCCCATGATAAAAATAACAAGACGAAAAGTCAGACCATCTCCCCTTACCGCTGCATTTTGCTTTTCTTCACGGATTTTAATTATATAACTTGTCTTCTCATCCCATTTTATTCCAGCACGTTCCTTCTCTTTGTCCATGCCACCCATTACGACCATATAGTTACAGCAGTATGCATGTTCACAGCAAGCATATGAATAGAAACTCCCATCTTGCTCAAGCAGAAGGGAATCGAATTCTCCATTTAACCATTGAGAAACATTATTGTTGTAATCTTTAGAGGAACCATTTTCCGAACCTAACATCTGGGAGTCATCAATGAACAAAATAGCAGCCACTGCTGTTGTAATCCTTAGAGGAACCATTTTCCGAACCTAACATCTGGTAGTCATCAACGAACATAATAGCAGCCGCGAGTCTTGCATCTTTAGATGGTGAATGGGCATTAGAATTAGTGTTTGGGCTATTTTCCTTTGAAACCTGTTGTGCATCGTTTCTCACCTCCTGAGCTAGGCCCCCTACCAACTCATTCAAAGGATCTTCGACAGTATAAGGAATAATGCAATTTCAGACATACCAACAGTCTTCCTATTTCCCTCCTTCGTGGCTCTCTGACCAACTATAATCGTGCTTGCTATTTTCCCTTGTTTGTAACTGCCATTTTGCCATTCGTCCTCCCTACTTGGAGGATTCTTTAGAACATAATTGAGCCATGTTTCAAAACTGCCTTGCATCTTGAGAGAGTCCACATAGTCTTGAAGAGGCCCTTGCCCCTGGGTTCCTAGTATAACAGTGACTAATTTCATTGATATATACGTGTGATCTTTTCGAAGAAAATCAGCAAACTTTTTTTGCCTTGTTGCTGCCTAATTATCCCATGATGCTTGAATTGTCCCACCCAGAACAGATACACCTACAATAGTATAGATGCTTCCATAACTATTCTTAGCATATGCTCCACCTTCATGGCCAACATACATGAAAAGAGATCGTAATTGCTTCAGCAATATCTCTAATGTACCCTTCTCCTTTAATTTTTGTGTTGTTAGACCGGCAATAGTCGTTTCTTTTAGGGCTTCAAAATTATCTTCTGGAATGTGTGTATCAAAAGTTATCTTTAATGGGTTTTGAATACCTCTTTCCCCTTTCATAGTGTTCGCCAGACTATTTGTATTGACACCTTCATGCTTATCCTATAAGCAAAACCTAATTGAGCATGAGTAAGCCCTGCCCCATCAATTAGACCGTCCATGAAAGAGGCAAAAATGTCTTTCCCTGACATAGTAAAGTATGAATTAAGACTTGTTTGATATTTCTAGGGCTCATGAAATATCCCGAGCCAATTTTTTGAAATTTTTAGTTATCAGATTTCAACATTACAAGCAAATATCCGTTAAGGTTAGAAGATAAACCCAAACGTACTGAAACAACTCTAACCAATATGGCGCCGATGGTGGCAAGCATTGGTCAGAGGATCTGCTACTCTAAATGCTGGAAATGGAACTCGACGTCAAGTATGTGCTACCCAATCCAAAGTGGAGTAAGGGGCGACCATAAGACGGAGTGAATTACAAAACAAAGGAACTCGACGTCAAGTATGTGCTACCCAATCCAAAGCGGAGTAAGGGGCGACCATAAGACGGAGTGAAATTACAAAACAATGCTTTAAAGGGAAATGCTGAAAGATGAAACTACTCCATACCCAGCATGTGCTTGCTAACCCCAAGAGGGAAAGTAGCTACCATAGGGCGGAACTCAACACCCAGAATGTGCTTTCTGACCTAGTATGGGAAAGGAGCTACCATAGGGCGGAGATTTAAGATATTACTAAACAACTTCAGAATGTAAAGTGAGCATTACAAATCAGAATTGAACAAGTTTGAGAATTACTGCCAGTATTACTGCCAGTTTACAAAATGAAACTCATTCCCCTGCCAAGAGCATAGAAATTGAAAGATTAGCATTACATCATATAAAAAACTCTCCTTGACTTGATTAGAGATTCCGAAACAATAACTCTCTCAGTGACCAAATAATAATGCTGTTTTTTTTAACAAATCTGTACTTTAAATTGATAAAACCAGCAACCTATGAATTTACTCATATGCTCATAATTCTCTCATTTCTCACCCAAATGATCTCAAATCTGATGCAATAGACCCTTAAAATGATGGCGCCCAACTTAGTAATAAGAAATGGCATCTAAAAATGGTTATTAATTACTGACATGAATCCCAATGCACTCTAAAAAGTACGGCCTTCAAGGAATGACGGATTTGCATTATAAAATCATACGCTTCGTATTAAAATCTGCAAATATTCATGAAGGGGCGCTCTTACCAATAAGATGCAATGACACAATACCCAGAACAATCTTTTTGGTATTTTTGGATTTATAAATTAAAACTCGAATCTGCTATAGCTAAAATGTAAGATCTGGAAACCTCTAATATGCAAAATCAGAATACTAATTAGACACAATGCAGATTACAATGCACAAAACCCAATGAACTCACAAAACTAAACTAAATCACCACTAGTTGTCTCTCAAACAAGAAGCGATGCCCGAGCTAGGAGGCCTTCATTCCTCGAAGCGATCCCAAAGCCAATCTGGCAGCAAAACATTCCTGTAGACAAAGATGATGAAATGAGAGCACTCCTCCTTTTATACTTTTTCAACTGGGAGTCTTTAAAATCTTCTTGTATATGGGATAAAACATGAGAGGGAAAATAATATAATCATTTTTAATTCTTTTTCAACCTCAACATTAAGTCGTTGAGCCTAGGCACCAAGGTCCAAAATTAAATAATAATGTTTAATTTACGGACTTTAAAACGGAGGCCAAGATGATGTCGGAAACCAATGATCTATAGCTCGTTGGAAAGGTCTTGACAAGACGAATCCAACCCCACTCTCAAAATCCCGTTTCGGTGCCAATCCCGAACCTACTAAAAATAGTAAATTCCTGAAAGTGCTCCGAATGCCGAAATAAACATACCACTGCGAAGCTCTCTGAAAACCCAAAAAGAATCCGCCATCAAAACTCCGAGCAAGGACATCTTAAAAACTAGGAAACCTTAATTTGTATCTTCCGACTAGCCTTCGGGTTTCCAGAAAAAGGCCAACTGTCACTCGAAAGATCAGGTTTGAGAAGGGGACATTACATCTAGTAGAGTGATTGAAATCTATTCGTGGCTGGTCACTATTTCCCCCATAGTCTATCCTCTCTGATGACAAACTTACATTCGGAGCACCCAAATCTTTGTCAAGAGAAGACTTTGGGCTATCACTACAGTGTTCCTTCACTTTTTTCGGTGAACACTTAGGGCAATCAGCCTGTGGTGCTTCCTCTTGGGATGGAGCCTTTTCCCCACTATCACCTTTCATGGTAGATGCCTCCATGAGGTGTCCGCTAACATTTTTAGAATCTGAATTCTTTTGTTTCTTGATTCCTTCTTTGGAATCCTCATGAGAGTTTGGCATTCACGATGCATTTTGGAGATTTTCTTGGCTGCCCTTTGGTTTGCGATCAACTTCTTCATAGGGCCCCTTCCCATGCCGTTTTCCCATCAACTCCATAAGGTCTAAAAAAGAGATTTCTTTTCGAATCTTTGCTGGAAAGGTTTTGTACAAATCGAAACCAACCACAATGTCACTATGCAGTGACTCCATGGCATGAAGACAACTTTGAAAACAACTCTATCCTGTAGCTAGCCAAGAAATGGCTTTGATACCACTGTAATATCCCTAATCTCAATATTATACAAGAATTTGGATTCCTTGAAATTCTGTTTAAGATAAATATAGATTTCATACTTCAAATAATAATTTACATAATAAAATTAAATTACATTCAGAGTTTTCATATCTCAAATAATATAATGTGAATCTTTAAGGGGGTTTGTCTTTGAGTTATTGTGATGACAAGGGTTTTCGTCCTTGAAATCAGGTTACAAAATTAAGGGGTTTCGTCCTTAAAAGTAATGTAAAGCTGCTGCTTTTACATGGTTATATATTTGAATACATGATTGAACCCTTCCTTCCATACCAATGGCTGATTATTTATAGCTTCAAAGCCTTCCATCAAAATATGTTACTCCTCCAAGGGTGGCGACCTTCCATTTAATTAATGTTGTTTATTAACCAATGAATGTTAATAATTAATTAATGCCTATTTCCTTATGGCGCTCCACCTTGCTGGTTATTGGTGATTTGCTGGTTTTTGGTTGCTGGTTATTGGCGATTTAGTTCAAGGAAATTACAGACCTCCTTTGGTGATCCTCCCTTGGTGATTTCCTTTGGCGAGTTCTTGAGTTGTGTTTGAGGATATGTAAGAACTGCTTATTCTACCCTGATATTTTAGTTTAGGCTGTTTGACATTTTGTCAAACACTTGGCATGCAACTGAAGAGTTCTGATTTTCTGATTGTTTGTTTGAAGTTTTGATGAAATATTTGATTGTTTTCAGTTTAATATTTGTAAAACAATTGCATATAATGATAGAAAATAAACATAGATTGCAAAACAAATGAAATAACACACATCAACCTCTTATTTCTCAATAGAAATGAAATTACAATAAAAATCAAATCTGATTAGTTTTGATTTTATTGCCACAACAAGGTATATCTTCCTACATTCAGCTTGTTATTGATTCCCAATGGAAATAAAAACATGCCTGGATCATAGGCTACAATATTGAACATTTTGATCAATGGAAATGATGGAATGTAAGCTGAAAACGTGTAAGAACCCTTCACAGGTTCTACTGCTGAACTTCACTTTTTTTGGTTTTGTTTTGAAGGTTTTATGAGTTTTTGTGTGTTTTCAGGGGGTTTGAACAAAAAAACACATATTGAAAGTAAAACTAGTCTATTGAGAATAAATTTTGAACAATATTGAGACTTCTTTTATTGCCATGTATTATTCCATTCACTGAATAAGAGTCCACGATCTTATTGATAATAAATACAATATGAAAAACCAAATTCCGATAATTGAATGAACCTGATATGATTGTGATTTGCAGATAACATCATATGTTTACCTCCAAAAGACGCTGCGAATACTTTGTCTTATATGACCAACAATTCCTCTCTATTCACATGTATTGTAGCACGTCACTATTCATGGTACTGTAGTGCATCATTATTCATGGGTACTATAGCACATCACTATTCATGGGTACTGTAGCAGCAAATAAAACCTCTGAAACTAATCCCTTTCAATCAAAAAATAATCTGCAACTCCAGTTTTTTAAATCTGATCCAAACTTCACCAAATTCATCCAATTGAAATCCCAAATAGAGCCTCTGATTGAGACCCCCCAAAATCACCAAGTTCACTAGGTATTTCACCAGTTCAGATGGTTGCTCACAGAAGAACTACGTTCTTCAATGGCTCTGCAGGTAGAAACCCTTGTTCTCAAGCAAGTTCAAAACTCCTCAAAAATGTTCTCCAAAATGCCATAATCTAAATTTCTTCAAAAGAAACCCTTATATCTCCTCAAGCAAGTTGATTTCCTTCAAAAACATCCTTTAAAACTTTGAATTTCACTTTTAATTTTCCAATAGTTTGGGCGCCCATTTAATTATAATAATTAATTGCAATATGGCCCTTTCTTCATGATGGTCGACCCCTTCATTAAGTCACTTAAGTTATAACATAAATTTAAATTATAACTTTATAATATAAGCTTCAATTTAATAAATATTTATTTTTGCAAATAAATATTAATTTCTCCTTCAATATAAGTCCAAATGACAAGTCCTCTGAAGCCGGATGATAAGTGACTGAATCTGCATATGACCAAACCATACTGCTAAAAATCGCAGGGGTGCTCCACTGAGTGTCTCCACTTACTAAAAATAGTAAGTCAAGCAAATGGTGTCCAAAGACCCCAAACGAAAGCCAAACTGAAAAATTCTGACAATTGAAGCCAAGCCATGCCTCAACAAGACCCTCTATCCTCCATATTAGCCTACGAGGGCCACATAATAGGCTAATCTCAAGTATTGAGAGATGTCAACTGGAAGGGGACATTACAAAATGTACTACTATAGGTGATGTCTTTAGATCAGCCAACACCTTGTGGAAAAGTGCTGAAAATTCTTCAAATAAATCTGCAATAATAATAATACCTTCAAACTCTAAAGGCACTTGAGCTGAAATAATGATTTCTCTTTCAAATTTCACCAAACCCTAGCATCCATGTGCAAGAATAAATATATAAAATATTTTTCAACTATTACAAATCTAAAACCCTCATCAAAAGCTTCCAAAATTTCTCTAAACAAGTCATCTTTATGCAAAAATTATTTATAAAATATTTGGTACTCAAAATATGCAAAAATGTCTCCAAAATAGGGCCATAAACTCTAGCGGCCAGCTCTATAGATTTGCTCTAGCACTATAAACCCTAGCCATCCAATATATCATGCAGATATGACTATTAGATATCCAGATCTGAAACAATGTCGTCAAACTACAAATAAACTTCAAACCATAGTTGATTAAAGCTACAAAATGATGAATAACTTGCAACTATGCTCAATGATGAACCCTGGATGAATTCACTTCACAAAGTAGAGTTGGGTTTTCGTCCAATCTACTGATTTTTAAAGGTTTTCATCCTCAAAAATGGCTGCACCTATAGTGATTAGCTAAAAATAGAGAAATATCAAATATGCCAAATCAAGAATATGAACATGGAAAGAGATGGAGGGCCTTTTATAAATTTTTTCTAAACCTCTTTTGGACCCCAAAACTTCATAAATGATTTTTAATAAATTTTTCCCTTCGAGCCCTAGGCGTCCACTTTTGGGGAATAATTATTTAATTTTAATTTCTTTTTCAAATTTTTCCCCCATAAAGTCACCTTATAATTTTTTTAAATTTATTTTTCTCAAGTGAAATAATATTATTTTATAAAGGCTCAAATAAAATAATATTTTAATTTCTCCATGGCCAAATAATATTATTATTTTTTTTCTTTTATTTTTCTATGGCCAAAATATTAACATGTACAACAACTCATTCCCTTTCCAATTGGATTAGCCTACGGGAATGGCTAATAGGTTAATCAACCCCCCCCGAATGGTGATCACCCCAAAAATAGGGACATGACAAGATATTAAAATAAATGGCTAGGAGGGATTGTGAGCAAGAGTCAATTGTGGATACACAAGTTATGTATGTTAAAGATTGGTGAAATTTAACATTGTCAAGTGTCTAATACCAAATTTACGTGTCTGCAAATGCCCCCTTTTTAGTGTAGTATTGAAAATGCTAGATTAAAAGGCTAAAGTAATAAATTTGGTACCTGAAAGTAATCGCATTTGGTGTCTTTAGGTATGTCTTGAGTACTGAGCTTGCTCTATGCAAACCCTACAATAAAACATGTATAAATTAGAGTCCACTTATGATAGAAAATATATGGTAATAATTAAAAATATTTGAAATTGAAAAAACTAGGAATGAATACATTTATAGGTATGCAAACCAAGCTGCCCTTTGAAGTCATTGGAGAATGGGGTGATTATGCCCCAAGGAGATGCCAACATTAGAAGTTAAAAGCATGGGTTGGGAAGAATATGCCTCAACCCTTATTGGAGATGGAGCAATGTGTAGAAAGTTGTGCTACATAGAACCTCAACTGCATTACTCATCATAATTTTTTGAGAATGGAACCCAAAGCAGGTTTCAATAAACTTGGGTAATACCTGATAAGATAAGATAAGATAAATATATTAATGTCCAACAAAGTGACCACAAAAGTAGGTCAATGTGACTGCAAACCCTACAGAAGGTAGGTACAAAGTGCAGAAGCCAAAACACTTCTGAGAAGAACAAAAAGTAAAGAAAAGAAAGACGAACACTAGAAGAGAGAATAGAACCAGTACAACCAGTGAATGCCAACCAGAGGAAAAAAGAGGAGAGGAACATCATGGGATGGACCCAATACTTTTAGCACTCAAGGCCGAAAAGATAGAACTCTGAATGAGAAGCTGCCTAGAAGAAGTGGAAGGAAGCGGGTGTCGCCTACTATGATGCCATCTAGAAACAAAAGAAGAATCCCTGAACTTGGAAACCCTGGTTTTTCTTCCAGTAAAGTCTAGATTGTATCTGACGCTGGGAACTGTGTGTGATGTCTCGAGCCTGAACAGATCTGAGGGTCGGGCCCTGGATGTCCTCGCCCGGCCTCTTGGTGCCCCTCGTAGAAGGTAGCTCTGTAAAGAAAGAAGTGATCAGACAGGTGGGGTTAGGTTTGGTAGGTGGCTGCCTCCTGTGCTCTTGAAACCTCATGGCCTCTTGTATATACAACACCAGGGAATGTTGGTCCTCATATCTAAAAAAGTCAGCAAGAGACTATGATCCCCTGAAAAGGCAATAAAATCTACCTCTGATTTCGTAGTAAGTTGGACACTTGAAGATAAAGTGAAATTCCATCTCGGGCTCCTGTGTGTGGCACTGCTGATAGATCCTAATATCCCGATCTAGGTGATGATCAGTCTCACATTGGAGCCTGTGTGAGCCAACTCTGAACTACCCTAAAGGGATGTGGAGGGAATGCATCCAATGCTTGTGGGTATACTGGGGATGAACAATAAGATCATCTCGCAAATCTAGAAAATGCTCCGCATAAAAGGCCATCTTAAGTGTCAACCCCCCAAGTGGGTTCACCAAGGTGGTCAAGATGTGTTGTCTGTAGATATCGTCCCTAATGGACATATTCAGTACCTCTTTGGAAGGAAGGAGACGACTTGGAGCATCCATGGAGTATTGGTATGGAGGGAGACGGTCAATCTGGATGTCAACCTTCCCCAAGAGATCCGAAACCTCGGCATACCACCCACGACCCCGGTGGGGTGTGCCAGATTGAGCAATGGCCATAGAAGAACAATAGGCTAGGTATGGATACCGACTCCAACCCTCAATGGAATCAACATAACACCGAATGCGGTGAAGGTAGGAGACCAAATCAAACATGCACTCAAGTCTGAGCGAGCGGGCCTCGAACTCTGCCAAAATGATATGTAAGGGGACACTTGGTTTGCACCTGATGATCCTGCGAAGGAGTGTCTGAATCCTCTCTGTCAAAACTCAGTCAGTCTCCAGCAAGGAGGGGCCCCAAGCAACTGGTCCATAGAGTACAGTGGGTTTGATAAGAGAGTCCATGAGTGACATCTTGGAGGAGATATCCTGAAATTGATGACGAAAGCATTGTCTTTCAAGGAGGGTGAGAGAACCTTAACCTTTGCAGACATGAGGTTGGAGACTCTGTTGCAAACTAAAACGCGAACCAGAAAACTGAACGCCCAAATAAGTGTAAGAGTTAGAGATCTTGATCTCCTTCCCTTTGAAAAGGGATTTGACGTGCGAGGTTTTCAAGTAGTTGAAGACCATAACCTTGGTTTTACCCAAATTGACCGTGAGCTGTCGAAGGTCGCAAAACAGAGCCAAAGCATCCAACTGTCTTTGCAGTCCATTGGGGGACGAGGCTAGAAGAACCACATCATCCACGAACAAAAGAATGGAAATCAAAACCTGGTGGAGAAGACACCCATTCCCATCCGGAATGTGGTCATGGAGGAAGGACTCGAACTCATCTATGTAAATCCCAAAGAGAGTTGGGGACAGGGGGCAACTCTGTTTGACCCCAATGGTACTCTTGATAAAGTTAGAAAGTCCCTAAGCAGTACAGAGGCGACCCAACATGGATTCATACAAACGCATGATAGCAGTAAGAAGGGTCTCAGAGATACCAATGTCCCGAAGTCTTTGAAAAAGTGCATCTCTCGAGACGGAGTCAAAAGCTTTCTGAAAATTTACGAAACAACAGTAGACTTTCGATGAGCGGTGACGAGCCTCCTCGATGATAGATTGAAGGGTGATGATACGGTCAATGGTTTGATGATCTGGCTGAAACCCTGCTTGCCCCTTAGCTTTGAGGTGTCTGCGCTCCAACTCCTTTGATAAGTGAATGTGGAGGATCGTGGCGTACAACTTGGAGAAAGTTTGTTCCACCATGATAGTTCTGTAATTCCTGGGATTCGAGCTACTACGCGATTTGTGGATTGGGTGGATGATATGATGAGACCAAGGAGGAAAACCAAAGCACATGACGTGATTGAATAAATTGGATAGGTAACTACCAAGCATGCTCGAACCATACTTAAAGAATTCTGCCTGAAACCCCTCATTAGCTGCCCTACTGCAGTTCATGACTCAGACCGCCTCTCTGATTCTGTTCGGTGTGAAAAACCCGCAATAAGGTGGAGGGTTGTGGACCTGAATGTTGGGCTGCCTAGGAATATCATAAAGGTTGAGCGTGTGGGAGAACATAGAATCGGAGCTAAGGTCAGTCAGAAGGGGGGAATGGCGAGGGAAAATGGACCACCAAAACTACTTGGGAGAGCTACGGAGGGAAGCGCGAAGTATACGCCTATCCAGGGAAATATGAAGGCGTTTTTTGCGGCGAAGCAGACAATGGTAGGAGGCTTTGAGGAGAGGATAGGAAGGATGGGCGTAGTTAAAGGCTTGCTTGAGTTGACGATGGAGGCATTTGCATTCTTCATCATACCATTTGTTCATGGGGCAGTTCTTGTGGTGGGGGGCATGAGGGGGATGGGTGGAAGAAGGGAAGGAATTGAGGGCAGCCTCCCAAATATTGGTGGAGAGAGATGTGAACTTGGCTACAGCGTCGGGGAGAGGAAAAATATGGGAGGGTGAAATTTGTCGGAGATGGTCAGCAAAGGAGTCAGGGTCTCCCTCGAAACAAAAGGAAGTACGGTGCTAGGGGGTGTGGAGTAAAGTGGGGAGGTACCAGGAGGGAGTATCGATGCAAAGGAAGGAGAGGAGAGCATGGTCAGCCAGAGAAATGTGGGACACGGAAAGATGGGTGATCGTCTCAAGGAGGAAATGGCCAAAAATAACATAGTCCACGACACTCGCGCCCCCACCATGAGGGTGACAAGTAAAGAAATGAGGGTTTGGGAAGTAGGTCAGACCATTGAGAAGCAGCAGATTGTGTGACTCGGTTAGTTGTAGGTGTTTTCCGTACATAGGTAGGGGTCCTGATTGATCTTCTGAGGTCCTATGAAGACCAATTGTCTCGGGGTCAGTCGTCTGACTGCAGTGCTCGTCCTCAGTCCGATCATGAAGGGGGTCTGATTGTTCTTGGTACGTGCATTAAAGTCCCCTAAAAGAATAACTTCTCTTATAGCAGAATACTGTGTGATATTGTCGTACAAATCCGCAAAGGGGTCCCCATCTTGACCATTATGAATCGCATACGGAGAAGCAGAAGGTGGGAAGTAGCAAACAACAATGTATATATCTCTGGAACCACGGTTACAGATCCACAAAAACCTAGCAAACTCATCGGTGGTGAGTACTGACAGCTTGTGGTGAAGAGAATCTCTGTAAAGGCATGCAATCCCACCTGAGCCCTCGACCCCACCTGAACTCCTAGTTTCCTGCCTACACGCCGAAAACCACTGATAGCTTGTGAAGTCGGGGAGAGGCCTCATAGGACTCTTGTGGGTCTTTGTGATAAAGAGAATGTCCGCAGAACCCATAGCATCATACCTAAGGCTAGGCGAAGACCAAAATGAGCCATTTCCATTCCAGCATCTAATGGACAGTCTCGAACTCTACTTATTATTCTGTCCATTCTTATGTCCCCACCCGCGACAAACCTGTCATTTGGAGGTCCCCTGGCGGGACTCCCAACTCGGTGGGAAAGTTTCTTTGATGACAGCTCGAAGATTTCTGATGACTACCCACTTCCCCTCTTTTCTTGTTGTAACTAGTTCTCTTGACCTTTTGAGCTCGGCTACTTGTAGCCTGGTGAGGTCTTCATCAAGGAAGACCTTAGTCAGGAGAGAAAAAAGTTGTTTTTTAGCTCCGAGTGCTCGAAGTCTATCTGCCGCTGATCTAAAACGGAGAAAGAGGGTGGAGTCGTATCCGACCCAAGCATGATCCAGATTGATATCCTGTAAATGTAATGGGTTTTTGAGGAAAGAATGCCTTGTAGCAAGGGGATATGAAATTGGTTGGGAAAGACCTCTAACTTTGAGGTTCTGTTCACGATCTCGCCTGGTATGTTCTTCAACCATTTGTGTTTGTACCATCTTTTCAACGGCTGCTAAGGAGTGTTATTCTTGTCTTTTCCACTAACTACTTGGGCCCAAGACTGAATATGGGATTCGGTCTTCTGCTTGAATGATGATTGTTGAAGAATCAATTCCTCTTGTTTGTGTTTGAGATCCAAGATTTCAGCCTGGATTATATCATTGTGGTTGTTCATATCTATGCCACAGTGTATTTTTCCTTCAAGATTGCATTTTCTTTCTCCACCGCTGCAACTCTGTTGATGAGGATGCTGATTTCTGTGTAACTTCTGGTTTACCAACTCCAACCTCTGCATCCTATCCAGTAACTTCTGGTTTACCAACTCCAACCTCTGCATCCTATCCAGTAACTTTTGTATAAGATCTGCATCACCATGTGGGTCAGGTGATCCCTTACCAAGAATCAGGGTGTCCGCTGTCCCAGGAGACTCCATATCTATTTGTGAAGGCCCGTGATCGTGGAGGACGACGTGTAGTGGTGAGACCGAAAGAGGACTGTGTTTGGAATTGCCCGAAGGCATTATGGAGTTCCCACAACATAGAGGATCCACTTAGATCTGACGTGATTCTTGCTCGCGATTCCTGGTCATAATAGTGGTCGTGATTGTTCTTGTGCGTAGAAGACAGCTAGCGGAAGAGAAACCCTGGAAGAGAGAGAATGCCGATTCCTCTTTCTCTCGACTAACCTCTGCACGATACCCTCAAAGGTCACCTGCAATGACAATGCCCTCGACGATCACCAACAACCTCGACGATCACAATCACGATGCCCTCGACGATGCAAACCCAGTCACGATCATAATGGTTCACTAAAGACCTTATAAAAAACCTTCGTCACTAAAGACATCTTACAAAGGTTCACTTCTTTATGGGACTCCACAACTCACCACACTTAAGTTGCTATTTAGTTATCGTGTGAGTTGATAAGTCACTGCTTTTGAGTCATTGTGTGGAATAGAAATAGCAGTCTGCAAAAGAAAAACATCAATAAACGAGTGATTCATGTGAGTAAATATGAAGCAACTGTTGTAGGCGGATTTAGATTCAATTTGTGTATGCATGAGTATATCTAAGTATGGCGGAGTATATTTGATTAAATCTAAGGAATGATATAATCTGTCACTCAATTTGATAATGTGTTCATTTTGAGTCATATAGTCTGTGTCAAATGTCATAATATATGAACTGTCATTCATAAACCTATAGAATGTCCACATATGCCTTGCATATGACCCCAAGTTTGTGTCAACCTTGTTTCAGTTTGCATCAATCTATATCAATCTTTGTCAATTTGTGCCCATCCAAATCAATTTTTGCCAATTTGTGCAAATTTGTGCATGAAATGACATAATCTGTCACTCAATTTGATAAACTATGCATTCTGAGTCAAACAACTTGATCTAATATCTGAATGATTTGTTTATGAAGGACTAAGTCTCTAAGACAAGCCCATTGTTTATGGCCCCCTTTTGAGGTGAGGGATGTAGCCTGTGAATCACTCATTTCAAAGAAAAAAGTTATATGCATCATGTTATATAGAAAAGATGTAAGCATGTAAAGCATGTGCTAACATGGTTAGATTATGTCTTCATAGAAAATTAGATCGTCAAAGCATAAATGAAACATGTATCCTAAGACATACAAGTGTCATGTCAAGTAGATTAGCAATGAGGCACACGGTAATAGGTATCATGATAATGATCATAGAAGCACCGAGTAATAACCACACAAAAGATGCATGGTATATATCATGGCGTCACACATAAATAGAAGAACACGTGATATGAATCATGTTGTCACAAGCTTAACAGAAAATCCTATATTTATCCCCACACAACACACAATGTAATGGCCATGATGCACACAATCCTTCTTAGAAAAAAAAAAAAACATGATAACATTCAATGTCATGCAGAGCAGGAGTCGCACAATGAACACTCAATGCCACACATAGTAAGAGTCATGCATAAAAGGAGTCACATAATGAACACCCAATGTCATGCAGAGTAAGAGTCAAACATAAAAGGAGTCACACTATGAATACCCAATGTCACACAAAGTTAGAGTCACACATAAAAGGAGTTACACAATGAACACCAAATGTTACGCAGGGTAAGAGTCACACAATGTAATACACAATCAAGGATCAGTTATGTAACACGCAACAACATCAGTCATGCATAAAACAAACAAGGCTAGTCTACACAATCAATCCATGTCATCATTGCACATGGTAAAGTATATTATCCATAGAATATGCATTGTAAATAGTATACATAAGAGCAAGTCATGTAACCAATGTAAGTAGCACAATATGATCAATGGAATGGTTATAGAAAGATGTAACCTGCCTAATTGTACCAAGATGTTCTCAGTGCAAGTGTGTTCCCAATTTACGAAGGGTAGCCTTTGGGTATAGGAATGGCCCGCATCTGTATGCCCATGTCATATATATTATATATATTCTGCATCTCACTCATGTATATCGTGAAACACATGTGCATAGAGAAACTTGATATGTAATCTACCATCTATATGATAAATCATAAATGAATTATGTAAACTAGCAACTCATGTCATGTATGGGTTTTGGTTTTTGATTTTTTTGACATATTTTGATTTTTTTGTATTTTATAATTTGAATTATGTTCATGCTAATCAATGATTTTATCACAATCGGAAACACCTATTAGGATGGAATCTCTTGATCAATCACTGGGATACAAGAATTTTGCATTCTATTGATCTTCATGAGTAATTGAATCCTATTGATGTACATGTGGTGTTAAACTCTTAGGAACACTTGCTCTTGAATGATATACTTGTGTCAACCCTGCTACAAACGATGTGCGTATTAATATTTGACACATGCGGCTTTTTGGATGCTTTGTAGGGTATAAAGTGTAACCATCAAGTATATTGCCATTGTCATCTTGTAATTTAGACATGTCATTCTAATCATCTTCTGTATTTGTAGATATGTAAAACCAATTGCCCCATATATTGACATTTGTTTACCAACTACTCTTTGCTTTTCATCATATGCATTGTGATTAATATTTTGCACCTTTTTGTGGTCATAGAAGGATTAGGTATCACTCTTCAAGCTGAAGTCATAGGAATATTTTCCACTTTATTTTCTTGCCTTGTTTGTGATGCACTCTTTATTTTCTCAATTCCTTGATTTATACTTTGTTTACTTTGCTTTGGTATCCATATTTTTGTGCTGTAAGATGTAATTGTACTCTTAATAGGAGTTTTCTTTTCAAATGTTTTATCTCTGATATGTGACCAAACCACCTTGGAAGTTGAATAAAATAGTCATATTAATGTTATCCAATTTTGCTTCCATTTGCCTTAACCATGATTTTCCAAGTATCACATTTAATTGTGCAAGAGTAGGCTTCACATAGAATTATGTCTCCACTGTCTTAGGCCCAACAAAATCCAGTATAGTAATATGCCCTATTGCATCCTAATTAATATTCGTATGCTCATCGTATCCTAACTCTTAATAAACCCAATTATAAATGCCTTCAATTGTATCTTATCATCAATGCCAATAATTGTTCTATGTTCACCTACTATAAGAGCTCAAACGACCATTGTTTTCTTTTTAGGAACTTCTTAGGATACATCGATCTTCATAGATTGTGAATTAGACGGAGATGGAGTAGCCAACCTTGTAGGTGTACTGGTAAATTTATTAGATGTAATAATACCTCTAGCTACAAGTTGTTCAATTTTATTTTGCAATGTATAGCAATTGTTATCTCGATGGCCATTGATACAATGATAGTTACAAAATGATCTTGCCCCCACTTGTGATAGACGATGTGTAGGGTGATGATGATTAGAAGGCAATCTGATCTACTTCTTATCAAGGAGTGTTGGTAGAATAGCACTTGGTTGAGCTTTGAAGTTATTAAAATGTATAAGTCAATTCACTTTTGAAGGAGTCTTATGAATTATCTTCTTTGGAGCTTTTGTTTTATCAATTATCTTGCTTGTAGCTTCCTTCTTATGGACTTCTTAGTTGGGGAGGATTCACTTTTAGGATCTAAAGTTGTTGACTTATGGGAGGTTGTATGATTATAGGCGCAAGCACGCGCCCACACATCGTTATCGAATTTAGCCTCATATGACTTAAATACTAAAGTTAAAGTAACAACTTGCTTTTGGAGCTTATTCATTTTGTGTATTATAGACATCATATGACTAGTAGGTATGATGATGGTTTGGAAAGTTTCATTCATAGATTTCATCTCACCATCTATCTTAGATGTAGGTATATTAGGCTCATCAAAAATATTTCTGTCTTGCATGGCTTAGAATCATTATCACATTCCATAGAGTCATCATTGCCTAGTTTAGAACTATCATCACATTTCTTTTATAGAGAAGAAGTTGTATCACATTCTATGTCACTAGAAATATCATTGCATTTAGAAGCATCATTGCAAGGTATAGTATCATGAAAATCAACATGTATATCATCTATCCAATGCTTTATTGTATCCTCTTTCATTATTGGAAGCCTAGTCACATCAAGAAGTGTATTATTTAATTCATTTTTGCTTTCTTCTTGTTCTAGTGTATGACGAGTGAAAGAATGTAAAGAAGGAGAATTGATTTCTTGCATTTTAGCTTTACTATTATTCTTCTTCTTCAAAATAATTGTACAAAGATATATCTTTAACATACCAATCTACCACATCATCATGATCGTAATCATCATTGTCATTTCCTTCAGTCATACAAGCATATTCCTCGTTGACATAAACATTGTCATTAGGCACACAAGCATGAGCATCCACATACACATTTCTCTATTCATTAGTATAGCTATAAAGGCACAACATGGGTAGATAGTAAGGAATCCATAGGATGAGACCTATTAGGGGTTTTAGGATGCACACTCATATAGAACTTACCAACCCTAAGATGACAAGAATACAAGCACAAGGCCTACTCTTAGGATAAGGGTGAATATAGAACTGACCATGGCAAAAAAACTGTAAAGAATTTTTGGAAACAAAAATAGGTTTTTGATAAATATCATTAGATAAACAAAACTCAAAATTTGTTTCAAAAATAGGTATGTCCTTCGCTAGATAGACAAAATTTACTAAAAATAGAAAGATTCTAATTTCGAAAACTGCTCACATAATTTTAGGGAACATACATAGGTTTTTGATCCAATCAATACAACTAACAAAATCTCTGAGCATTTTGAAAATAGAGTTGTTTTGGATAGATATGAGCTGAAGATGTATGAAGATAAGCCACAACCCCCATAGAAAAAACCCTAATAGGAGAATAAGTATGAAACCCTAGGGAAAAAGTGAAAAACCTCAGATTCTTACACATGACAAGGGGATATCAGAAATCAGGTTTGAAACCTTAATGTAGAAATTTGAAACTCTGAGAAGGTAGGATGAAACCCTAAGGGAAACCTAGGGTTTGTTGTGTTTGAAGAATGAAGGGCTCACCAATATGTTTTAACTTATTTTGGATTTGGTTATCTAAACAAGATAAAACTTTTGAATATTTCAGATTGTATAAACTTATAAAGTATGCCTCAATTACATAGATCTGACTGTAAAAGACAAAATAAGATTGATTTTTTGTACTTGCTATTTGTAAAAATGACCAAGAGGATAGGGTACTTCGCTTGTTTTTGTTATGTTCTAGTTTGTGACAATCCACAATCGTTAGAAATGCCCTGGAATAGATATTTGGTCGCTTGTATCAGGAAGTTGAGTGTCAGGGTCTACTTGAATGGATCCGGTAATGCATAGATGCTTGTGGTAACCAGATATGTTTGCACTCTGCTAGATTTGTCCTTGTGAAAAGAGTAAGACTGTTATTTCACAGATCGCTGCTCTCGCTTGTAGATAGGTATTTTGTGCAATTTCAGAGGCTTGCCCCTGTGCCCAGATTCAGATCGTCCTTCCTTCACCTTGAAACCCTAGCTCCACTTTTGACACTTGCTTTGCGTGTAAAAGGGGTTAGATAGGATGGATTGGACAACCTCAACCACACTCTGTTGAGTAGTTGAGTGTTGCCTACATTCCAGTACTTCAAAGAGGGCTCAAACTACGCGTAGTTCTCCCACTTGATTGTGTGTGCGCTCAATAGTGATATACTAATATGCAATGCAATTCGTGTGGCTTTTGACACTTGACAACTTGTGATTTTGGCAATGCAATAATATTCGGTCTTGGCTTGGTGGCTGTTCCTTTGAGAGGTTTTTAATCTTGGATGCTTTAGGGCAGTGCCCCAAGGATGTGCAGATGTATTCCTCAGTGTGCAAATAGATTTCCTGGTGAGTGATAGATGCTTGCTAGATAGGAATAGGCTTAGGCTTGATGTGTATATATATGAGACTATTTGGATAATTTCCCTCTGTAACCAACATGCAAAACATGTGGGCCGACCCAAAGGAAGGATTTGATTTTGAAAGATTGCTTTTACAAAGCGTGCGGATAGGTTCGACCAAGGCAGATGGCTCCAATATCGGATTTGTCTGACTGAGGCCAGAGCTATTTAGGATACAAGAAATGGTGATCTAAGATCAAGTGACAGTCTACTTATGATAACGAACTATTTAGGCACAAACTAGGAAGGTCCTGTGTGTGAATGACAACAAATTGGGAAGACCAAGCTCATAGATGGATAAATGCTAGGAGGGAATGTGAATAAGAGTCAATCTTGTACGCACAGGTCATGTATGTTAAGGATTGTTCAAATCTAACATTTTCAAGTGCCTAATACCAAATTTGTGTGTCTACAATTACCCAACACTAACCTATAGGGGGCCTAACACTAATCGATCTAGCAAACGAGTGGCTATATCTATTAGGGGCGTGTAACCAACATAGTAGAGTAACTGAGTGCCTATATAGGTAATAGGCCTATCTTGATGCATAGTTGAGAAACTAGGGGCCGATATCAATCATCAATCTCTATAATAGGCATATTGGGTAACTGGGAGTATACAAGGAACTGAGTGCCTACATATAATAATAAAAAGAATAATATACCTCTTTAGAGAACCAAACACTCCTTGGGTGTTGGGTACCATATAAATAGCTGGGGCCAACACTAGATGGGGTAACACGGGGCGATGCTATTTGGGTTTAACTCTGCGCAAACCCATTAGGTAACCTAACACAAACCAATGAAACCCATTGTGAGAAAACCAACTTAATTAGGCATATACAAGTATTGGAATGGACTTATCCACCCTTGGTGGTGAACTGCATTATATACATAATACAAAACATGTATAGAATATAGTCCACCACCTTACCTTTGACATTGCCTTGCCTTGTATACATAATATGAGAAAACATAAAGGTAATTCCCCACCTTGGGTGTAAACTACATGCATGAAAGCGTGGTCTTCGCTTTTGGTGGTGAACATGTAATTAGAGATAGGTGAGCTACCTACATTTCAATTGCCATCTATAGTCCCGTGCATTAGGTGGTTAACTGCTTGAATGTAGTTCTCTGCTGAGTGGGGTGGGTGAACTGCGTTATATATGTGGTACATTGAATATAGCTTTCGGCCTTGGACAAAAACTGCATAATATAGTTTCAAGCCTTAGGCAGAAAATTGCATAAGGATACTTGTTCCTGTGCCTTAGGTGATGAACTGCATAATAATAGAGTTAGTTTCAATAGTTTCTTTGGGGTCATGCTATATAGACTATAGAGAGTGAAGAGCGGAATGAATCCCACAAAAAATAAAGCTTGAGGAACTCAAATGGAGTGAAGAGCAGCTATATATAGATAGTTGGGCCTTTAGGCACTCAATCGACGGGCTATATATAGATAGTGGGAGACTATATATAGTTGCACTCCCACATCCCTATCTATATATTCTTGATTGGTCAACTATTGTAACAAACTATTTTGTTCTATTCTATTAAAGTAGTTATGCTAATGCTATGCGCTCGATCGCTTGCTTTCATCTATATAAATGGGGTTGAGGGGGTTGGGTTGAGGACGGGGAGGAGGTTGAAGAACTATTGATCGTTGATCGAAGTTTAGTTTAGATAGATGACTATTGTATGTGTAATAAAAGAAAGGTGTAGGCGCCATTAGGTCAAGGGTGACTATCTATGGTCTGCACGCTATATATATGGCGATGAACTACTATATCTAGTTGCCTTTCATTTATGTTTGTCAACTAATGTAAGGGCACTACCCAAACAAAATTATAGGTTATAGGTGGAAATTGTTAGTTGTTCCCATCTAGGTCAGAGAAGCCAAGACCATAAATAAGTTGTTAGCATCGAAGCTGAAACATAACCTCGACCTCACTCTAATAGGCACTTGTCCATCTCTTTAGGCTCTTTGAATTGAGCTAGCCATTGAAGTTAAATACGAAAGAAAATATTTTCGTTCTGAAAGTTGTCTTATTGTAGTGCTCTACCAAGTAAGATAGTGATGTCGTACGTTACCATAGTTGTCATAACATAGCTCTTCCATCTAGTTCCATAGCCTTTCCATTCGGTTCCATAGCTTTTCCATCCGATTGAGTGCACAGAAACCAATAGGCTCATTTGTCGGGAAAGGGTGAACCATTATAAGTTTCAATCAACTGCCTTCTCAGTGCAAGGGGTGATGATCATTTGACCATCTATATGTTATATGCCGCTCTTATCCTTTTGGTCACTCCTTCCATTTGGGGTTTGGTCACGACGAACAAGCATTCCCACTTTTTTTTCGATAATTCATTTGAGCATTTAGATCATTGCCACATCACTAATATAGATATGGTGGATATGGATCCCATTACCACATTTATATCACATCACTAATATGGATCTTGATCATATAGATTTGATAGTCGATTCGTCACTATTCAGTAGTCATCGTCACTATTAGGGATCAAGGTTGGTTGCCTCTACTCATTACATATTACATATAGATGTTAATATAGATTTGATAGTCTCGAGTGCCGACTATCCACATAGCTGCACTCTTCTTAACAGTCAAGTTATTAGATTAGTTTAGTTAACTAAATCAATCTTGTTATAAGCTTGTTATGTTATTGTATGTTGTTAGCCATAATTCTACCATTTAGCTAAGATTAGCTTATGGTTGAATTAGCTATTTTGGCTCTCCTTTGTTGTAGCGGTTTCTTGAGCTATTTATATGGTTCATATTATGTAATAATACAATACTTCTTTGGTTCACTTATTATCTTTTATGGTATCAGAGCAACAAGATCCTGAGCTTGGGAGAAAGGAGTTGAGGTTTTGCTGGTTAAATTCATTCTTGGTCAAGCTTGGAGCTGAAAGAGTGGATGAGAGCAAAAAGAGGCATTCTCAGAAGCATTTAGATCTGAGAGGAGGACGTGTTGTATACACCAGCTGAGGCGTTATGAGCCAAGAGAAAGATACCATCAAAGCTTGTATAAGGACGTTCCAATACAAGCCTATAGAAGCATGTTCGAAGACGGACGTTCCAATACAAACTTGTAGAAGCATGTTCCAAGAAGGACGTTGTTTCTATTGAAGCTTTTGATAGTTTGGAAGGGACTATTGCTGTTCTAAAGCATATTAAATACATTGTGAGGTGTTTTCATTACTGTTGTCAACCTGGAGTCGCACCCTGAATCGAAGATGTGCATGAAATGGCCAATCCTCTATCCGGTTGAAACAATGGGATCTTCTCACGAGGGTGGGTGCCTCAATGGTGAGAAGAACCTTCAGAGAGCACTGGTTCCTGTAAGATGTATCAATGGATCTCTACTCTGTGTTGCAAATCTACCATGGAAAAGGGAGAAAGAAACTTGAAAGGGAAATCCTACCTAATAACGGTGATACACCAAAATGTTGATCCACTCTACTTGGAACCCTGAACACTGAATCAATCAAGGGAAAAAACAGACATTTGATTTCATTTGATCACTATGCATAAATATTTCATGAGAAAGTTCGATCCAATGACCAAAACATGAGGGAAAACGATGGAGAGAGGTTTGATACAAGACACTTTGTAGCCACCTAACATCCATTTACAGCTTCAACAAAAGACATAAAGAACACTGAACGTGACCTGCATAATATGATAAGCTAGCAACTAAGTACGAATCAGAATTTGGGAAGGGAGAGAAATCTACCACATGCAAATTGCTGAATGAATATACACTATGCCAACACTTGAAATTTGAAAGTACAATCCTTCTATTGATTGAAGAGGTTACACAACTCACCAATGGCAGAGTTTGGTCTTGCTAAGAGAGGGATCATAATATCGTAAGGACATAGTATTATGGTGATACAACAAATCCTTGCTATGAAGATAATTAAATTGCTTACCTTTATATGCTGGCCTAAAAATTCCAGCAAGTGGAAGATCATCATATGAAGCTTGTGAGGCCTCTCCCTCATATGCATACCTCCCAACAAGACCTTCCTCGGATTCCTCTTCATCAAGCTTGGGCAAATCTGATTTTTCTTCAACTCGATCCATCCTTGGCAGCCCCACGATTTCCCGTTCTTCCTTCACTACTATGGAAGGACTCATAACACGACTCTCAACACGTGTTGGCTCAAACTTTGCAATGTTTGCATGAGGGTTCATTAATTCTAGGGCTGGAACAACTTTGATCTTGGGTGCTTGACATCCCTCATGTAATGCTTGTTCTTCCTTATCCTTGGGAAGTTCTGATTTTTATGATTCTTCTCCATTAGTGCCTACCATTTGCAACTCCATTATCTACCCAAGAACTTGCTGTAAAACCTCTCCTTGCTGCCCCCGAATTTTTGATTTTCGGTACTCAAAAAATGTATTATTTGACAACGCTTTATTTTGCTGAAACAACCCCTTTAGCTGCCCCAAAATTTATGATTTGTGAAACTCAAAAAATTCAACACTTGTTTGCCCCAAAGTGTTGCCCTTTTGCTTCTAAAAGGCTTCAGGGTACCAATTTTCTGCTGTTCACTAACCCCTTTTAATTCTGACTTTGTGCCCTCCTTTGGTGATGAATCCTTGGGACAATTAGCTGGGACAATTAGCTAGTGGCTTTTTATCACAAGGGCAAATTTCTTTTCCTCTTCCACATGCCAAGCATGCCTCGAATCATCTTGTGTAGCTCTTGGGGTTGAGCTTGTCCCAATCCGAACTCGTTTTTCCTTCAATCTCTTTGGAAGGGAGGTACGCTGGAATGGCCTAGGTAAAGAATCACTTGTGACCTTTAGTGGCTGGAAACTAATGTTTGCTGTTGGAAGGCTCCCTTCACCATTTAGATTTTTCATGGTGTGGATCATTTTTGCCATCACGTCATTCAATTTTTTTTTGCACTTGGGCAAGCTTCTCCAATTTAGCACCATCGAAAAATCTGAAAGCCATTTATCTTCCCATTTGTCACTGTTTGACCTTATAAACTCTCAAACCCCATAGCTGGCCAAGAAATTCGATTTGATACCACTAAAATGTCCCTTTTGGGGATGAAATTAGATCAAAGGGGTTTCCCAACAAAATTCTAACATGATGTGTAAATTCTGATTTATATATTAAACCCTAACCATTAATTATAGTTTTCTGATTTTTCCAGCAACCTTAGACATTCAAACTCTCACCAAAGCCGCAATAAATTATCCCATACCCTAGCATCAAATTAATAATTTTTTAAAAGAATTTTAGGGCGTCAAATCAACATATCAAATTAGTTCCCAAAGCGCCAATACACAGAAAATATACAGCACCTTATGGAGGTCCTTTCAACCCCAAATTCACAATATTCTATGATCAAATAATTATAGATATTTAGCAATAAATATGGCCAAACACAGGCTCAAAACTGAATTTTCCAAATGTGTATAGCTGGAAATAAATCTTAAAAATCACCAAAAATACCAGGTTGTTGTCCAGCCCTCAAAAAGACCAATTTAGGCCTTGGAGGTCATTCGCCCACCCTAGGAGAGTGGTCGCTAGGCACCCCAAGGGTTGCGCTGCTAACCCTTGCCTTTGATCCTCACTCGCCAGCTGTCCTTGCTGCTCGCTACCGCCTCAACATGTTGTTCTCTTACTGCTGCAATCAGAATTGGTGTTCAAAACAGCTTTGTTAGTCCAATATGCTCAATGCAATTTCCTTATGAAGCTGCCCTAGCTGAAAGTAAGGGTTTTTGTCTTTAGTTTCAGTCCACCTTGAAGGGTTTCGTCCTTAAGGAGAAAGCCAAGCGTTTTCGTGCTTAGACTCAAAGAATTCAATTATCAAATCATGCATAATCCCAAATGACCTCCTCCATCTCCTTTTATATCCTTCCCATTTAAACCCCACTTACTTTATTTTTTAATAATAAAACATAAGTTGCCCACATTTTTGGCCACTTAGTAATATTATTAATTCTACTTTTTAAGTATTTGAAAATACTTTTTATCTTAATTAGAATATTATTTTAATTTAGAAAAGGGGACATTATAGATCACGTTTGTTTTGCCTTTATTGCCTAGGTTTTGCTCTATCTATCCCACGTTTTGTTCTATTCTTGTTTCTTTGTGTTTCTGCTATGACATCCTTGTTTATTCATGATTTGGTCTTCATGACTTTCTTTGTTCCTTCGACCTATATTCTTGATGTTTATTCACAATTTGGTGTTCACTTTTTGCAGTTCTTTTCCTTTGTGTTTCATGTTTGGTCTATTTGCCGTGCCATACTACTCTTTCCCGCATCCTTATGAATGGTTTTGTGAGTAGTTTTTACCCTTTGGGTTTTCTCAAACCCTCAGCTTGCTATTCGTATCCTTCTCTGAGGGTTTCCTCAAAGAACGTGCTTCACTGATCTCTGAGTAAGGCTTCCTCAAGTGATTGTCTTTGATACCAATGTTAGAAAATGAATGCCGAGAGAATGAAGAGAAATGGAAGGTATGTTGCACACTTACACTTGTGTGTACGTCTTTTTATTAATCACAAAGTGGTTATGTCAGTTGGGAAGGTTTCATAACCCCCTATTACTTATATTTTAACTAGTAGCTAATTATAACTTTAACAGCTCCCAGATAACTGGTCTACTCCCCATCAATGAAAAATTAAAAAATTGCTATCATCTAGCAAAACTGGAAGAACACCAAAACCAAAATTTGGATAAAAGTAACATCAAACTCCTATCATCTATCCAAAACCACCACTACAACAAAACTCCATCTCAAAGCTAGTAGCGAACCCAAGATGGGTAGGTCTTCTAGCTTTGTCAACTTGGTTGATCGTGATGGCCTTGTATTTCACAAGATATTGCACTTCGATCTCCAATGGTACCAACATCATGAAAGTATAGTGTTACAATGAAAACCATTATGTTCAAATAGGAACTGCCTATTTCAAGTTCAACATAAGAACAAGGTGTTGAGTACTATCAAAATTGCACCCTTTATACATTAAAAACCCAGGATTTCTCCGTTTTTCAATACATTTTTCTGAAAACTTTACAAGAACAATTCCAAAACAACAACTAACTTATTCAATGGACTCAGCATGTGTCAAAACCTTCGAAATGGGTTGTCACATGCCTATCTTCGTGCAAGATATCAATGAGACTCAAAACTTCATAATCTTTAGACAATATGCACTAAAAATGACGGGATTTAAAAAAAATAACTTTGCACCTAGCAAGACTGGTCCTATTGACCTCCAACACAATATCATTGAAAGACTCTTTGACCAACTCCGCTTGGCAACCACTTGAATATAATGCCTCCGACTTGCTTATATCTTTATATTTGCATGCTAACTCTTTAAAAATTTGCATTACATGCAAAATAAGAAATATACTGACTTGCACCTGTGACCTTTTGTCTTAAAGTTCTTTCACCCAATACTACAGCGGACTCTTCTATACATGCATTTTAACCATTGCCAACAACTTTTACCTTACCAAAGTTTTGTTTAGCCTTCAAAAACAAAATAAAAATAAATATTGCATGGCAGTAAACAAATTATCAGGCAATTGTTTTGTGCACAACGGCAATTTATATTTTTGTAGGCGATGCTGTTAGGTATAATACAGAAGAGAGCAATTAATTAACCCACCTTTTTAACACGTTCTCACGTCATTCCAGCCTGTTCCAACATTATGTCAGCAGGATTGAATGCTGTACCTTTACAATTTGCTGTTCCAATGTTTTTCAGACTGTTCACACTCCATGGATGAATTTTTAATGGCATTTGCAGACATCTTGCTGTTCCAACGCTTTTTCTAGCATACATAGGTGCCACAGATGAAATTTTTGTCAGTTTCAATGCTTTAGAAGGTGAAAAAACGCTATTATCAGGTTTCGAATGCCGTTTGTGGTTTCATACGTGCTATTCAGCAATAAAGAATGCATTACTTCAGCCTCTCATGTCTTTTTTACAGCAGTCCAATGCATTTCTCAGGCAAAAATGGTGCTTCAGGCACTTGATCAACACTTTCAGGTAGACATTTTGAAGTTTTGGGTACTTTGGGAAAGTTTTCCAAACTCTTCAAATAGATTTGTAGCCTTACAGAGATAAAAAATGACTCGGGAAAACTAAAATGAAAATTTTGGAGCCTTATAGGGATATTGCTTCGTAAATCCAAGCAATATAAAAAACAATTCTTGTCAAGAAAAATATTATCGAAAACCTTTGAATACTCTCTTCAGGAAAATCTTCAAGCTGTCAGATGTGCATTCTCTTCTAATTTAAAACAACCGCATAAAGCAAAAAACAAACATTTTATTTTATGGACACATGAGATTTCAAAGCATCTACATTCTGCAGAGTTTCTTCATCTTCATCATCATGGTTTAGTCATGGCTTCCTCTTCACAGGTAAAGTGGGTATCTTTAGCTCTAATACCTCTATTCAGAAATGGCACAATGCCATATATTTGATTAATATTCAAAAAGAGATTACATGATGGCAAATGCATACACTTGGACTATTCTAAATCTAACACCTGCAAGCATGGCAGCCTGCTGTATGGCCCAAGGTAAGCTTCTTTATGTGGTTGGTTTTAAGGAGGAGAGTCTTAACTGGAGATAGACTCATGAGACGTGGCTTTTATGGCCCCTTTAGATGTGCTTTGTGTTTGGATAATGAGGAAACCATAACTCATCTGTTTTTCCAATGCCCATTGGTGGTCTACTTATGGCAGCTTTTATCCCAATTGTTTAACCTTCCATGGGTTAGCATTCAGTCATTTGAGCAGCTGATTAGAGAATGACATAGCCACCTGTCCAAGGGTCAAAACCTTCTTCCGGATTTGTGGTCTGGCATCACCCTTCTACTTTGGAACACTTGGAAGGAACTAAACAGTAGAATTTTCCAGCAGGACAACAGGGATACTACTTATGTTTTGGAGAAGATTAAAATTAATGTTGCATAATCTATCAAGCATAAGATTTGTTTACCTCAAATTCTTATGCCGGAATGGGAGCATTTGTGCAAACAACTCTCTTTGCAACCCAGGACTTCAACAATGACTGCCTATCGACCAAAAAAAAAAAACTCAGATGGATAGAAATTGCACAGTTCCTCCAATTGGGTATGGTAAGTTGAATACTGATGGTGCTTCAAGGGGTAACCCAGGTCAGACTAGTATTGGAGGCATTGGTAGATCTTTTGATAGGTTTGTAGCCTTCTTTGTTGAAAAGCTGGTTATTAGTGAAAATCAAAGCAATTTACAAAGGGATGCAAGAGGCTTTGAAAATTGGGTGGAAAAAACTGTAAATTGAATTTGACTCGATGGTAATTGTTAGCTTGTTATTTGATTCTAAGGGAGTTCATAGCAAAAATTCTACAAATAGCAAAAGAGTTGGGGAAAATTCACAGAGTGTAGGACAAGTTCCAGGAGGTCCAATTCAGCCATATTCCTAGAGAAAGCAATAAAGTAGCGGATAGGTTGGCCAATAGGGCTCTTAACAACCACAACCTTATTGTTATAGTTTGCCTCTTGTGTGGTTGTCGACCAAGCTGCAAGGGGATTTGAGAAAGCTTCTAGATTCTGATTTGTATTAGTGAATGCTAATATGTATCCTTTTCTATATACTGCACAGGGTTGGACTAATAGCTTTTAGGCCTGGCATACTAGATATGTACACTTTGATTTCTTTATAATATAAATGGGTTTTCAAAAAAAAAATAAAAATAAAAATTTAACCCCTGCAAACCTAAGAAACAAGGCTTACATACATGTATGGGACCTATGCAACCAACCACCTAATTGACCTACTGACTCACTAACTTATTAATTAACATAATTAACTCTAAAGGGGGTGTCTCATAAATGAGGTGCATGCCTCGTACAAATTACCACTAACAACTAACATAACTTTGGATCATAAAACCCAACATTTGATGACTATGATCGAATGAATGAGAACTAGGATGTTGGAGCTTCAACTTCGCATTCTGTAGCCTCAGTGTTTTATTTTGTACTTTAAGTTGTAAGTTGTACCTGGCTAAGACTCATTGAGAGTCTAGGCTCAAGACAATGTTTACAATTTTTTTTGATTTGCAACATTGAACAAATTCATCTTGTATATATTATGTTTGTTTTTATCTATAGGTACTATATTTAGCATGAAATAACATGAGAAACTTTTTTCCCCCTATTCTTACAAATATTTCATTGTTGTTTAGTTTGCGGAGTTTTTCCCGTTTTAAACCCAAGTAATTGAATTCCATTTACATTTTAGTTTTCCATGCCAATGCCTTGTAAATGGAATGCCTCTATTTCTCAAAGAGATTGAAGATTTTAAATGGCAATTTTTAAATGAGAATTAGGAGCTATTTAAGATGGTTTGACACTTGGAAATGGAGAACCAAGAGCTACAAGATAGATTGGCTAGCCATTGAAGTTTCCTCATTGGTGTCATGGAGGAATTGCTGTGAAAATTGGTTGCAAAATAAGAAATCTTGTCCATGCCCCAAGAAGGTTGTGAAGAAGTGAAGAGGAAGAAAGAGTCTACCCAACAAAGCGGGCTAGCCTCTACACAAGATGCCCAAATCATGACGGAGATAAGCATTGTAAGCACAACACCACATGCTCTTTCTTCCAACGAAGCATTGATTGAGGTCTTTTGTTAATTTTGAAAAGCATGCTAAAAGAATTGGCACAAAATCAATGAAGTGGATGGGTTATAGTGGTAAATATCGTGGTGAGAATGACCAATGGATGAAGAATTCTCTATAGGTTGAGGCTAGGCCACAATATGAAGGTTTGGGATATTTTGGTAGGAAAGAGAAACAAATGTTTTTTCCCAAAGAGAAGGATTTCAAGCCACTATGCACAACAAATATGTCCCAAGGAGGTGCCCACCGCCCAATTCATTTTATAAAAACTCAAGAAGAATGTAAATCATTTTCAAAGAGAGGGAAACATTCCAATGGAGGACATAGCATCTCCCCACTCCATATGTCCAAAGTGGCATTGCTCAACAATTTTAAAGCAAGGCAACCTACAAGCAATAAAAAAGAAGGTTATGCATCACCGCTCCATCAACCTTGTGAAAGAAGCATAAGAGCAGGCTAAGAAGGTATGGAAGGAAATTACCCATTACTTGTTTCCATTGTAAAAGAAGGGGCCATGTAAAATGCCATTGCTAGAATCTCTATCCATTCCTTTTTCAAAATGAGTAACCATTGTTTGACCATGTGTTGGAGGAAACAATGTATCACCAAAGATCCCAATTATTCAAGTATAAGCAAGTTGTGAAGAATACTTTTCAAACCATCATGAAGAGCAAGGAAAGAAAATGGAAGAAATACTTTCCAAGAGCACGGGCAATAATTATTGCAATCATTGCAACATTAGTTGCAGATGCAAAGTGTTGGGAATTACTTCCTCAACTTCATCGATACCATATTTATATGGAAGGTATTCCTAGACATCTTCATTGTTAGAATTTAAGGTGTTTTGGGTTTTTTGCTACTAATTTCATTTGTTGTTGTAATAAAGAACAAGCTATGATGCAAATCTTGGAAAAGTACAAGCAAGGGTGGAATTCCACTCGAGAAAGAACAAGGAAGGTTGCAACAAGTCCAATAAGGCGAGGTAAGGAGGTTGAATTTTCAGCCATAGGCATTCTCATGTACCATGAAGTAATCACACGAGTAAGATGTTTTTGAAGACAAAACATGCATGAAATCACCAAAAACATCATGGGAACAAGATCAAAGACATTGATAAAGTGCATGGATAAATCCATGCTGTAGAGAAGAGTATTGACATCACTTTCGCAGAGGGACTTCAAGGACAAACATGTTGTGCACAAGCACTCATCACTTCCAAAGAGAAGCATGACATCAAACTCCATTGATTATCACTTTTGGGCACCTTCAAGAGGAGTAGTTGTAGCCAAATAGGATTGAGTAAAATCGGATCCACTTCCTTGGAGTAGGGAAAAATGAAATCTCATAGGAAAAATAGAAGGTACTATCTCATCTTTTTAATAAATGAGTTTTTGGGGACCCAAAGCCTCCTACATGGGGTGGTGTGTGTAATGTCCCAAAATGAAACGATTTCATGCAAAAGGGATTTTCCTTTAAATCCCAAAATTTTGAAAATGAAATCAACAAACCCTAGTTTGCAAAATAAGCTCAAAAACCCTTGTCAAGTCCTAGAAACCCTAGATGCCACAATAATAGGGTTTTGTTGATTTTCAGCCAATAACTTGTCTCAAAATTAATTGAATACTTGCAGAAATAATCAGAAAATTAAATGCATGAAACAAGTATATTTTTGCCAAATTATTGAAGCTCAAATGCCACTTCATGATGATTGAAAACGTTGATTTAATTTCAAAAATACAGCTACTGTTATGAATATTTTTCTGCTTCAAACCCTCGCAAAAAATCTGCCCTCAACAAATATTATTTCCTATGAACAATTGAAAATTTAGAAAATTCAGAACTCCCTCAATATTTGGAATTATGATGCAAACAAGAGCTCAAACTAATCATAAAAATAATGACTATCAAATAAAAATAATTTCAAAATTTTCCTTACATAGGAAAGTCATCAAAAGTTGCTCCAAAATTTTGAAAACCCTAGTTTCCTGTTAAAAATAATTAAATAATAATTTGAAAATTATTATTTAATTTCTTATCAATTTAGGGCTTCAAACCTTCCACAAAACTCTTCCAAAACCTCATGCCAACATGTAAAACATTAGCAAATAAAATCAAAATATTTAATCTGCATAAAATAGACCAAAAGAGGCCTCCAAACCCTCAATCCAAGCTTTCAATGTAGTTTGCTCCACTTGCATAAATAGGACAAATATTAAGCAAGTTCAATCATGCAAAATATAAGCCTCAAACCCTCATAAAAAATTCACAAGAGCTCTTCAAAGTAAATCGCCACACTTCTAGGGCATGAACAAGATCTCTTTAGCAAATGTGGTGTCAAAAGACACTTTTTTTAGATTGATCAATCACCAAAACAACGAACTTCTATTGGGCATGCATCTCAATAGTTTCTTCAAGCATAAAGAACAATTATCAAAATTCAGTATGTCCTCCATTGTAGCCTCCACCATGTATTTATATCTTCCAAAGGGGGGCGAACCACTTTGGGAAGATAAAACACCTTTTCTTTTCCTTGCTTTAGCTCCCATGCCGACATCTCTTTTTCAAATAATATATTAATTAGTTGCTTTAATTAAAATAATAATTAAAATTATTTTAAGGCAAATAAATTAATAATTAATTCATTTAAGCATCTTAGTGGTAAAAACCACTTTTTAAATATTCTATTAAGTAATGATTGCCTTATGATAAAAATCACTATTTCGACAATTAATAAATAACTAATAAAATATAATTCCCCAAAAAAGGCTCCTTTAGTCTATATGAGAAAATACACTAAAGCTCTTCAATACATGTTTATTCATGATGTGGAAATGGGGACATTACATTGTGATATGAAATAGATCAGTTGTAATATGTAAACACTTTACAATATGTTGTAACACTTAGAAAACAAAATAAATTGACAACATGTATGCAAAATCTACACTCAATATTAAAAATCAACACCTTGACGTTGAAAAAATTATGAAGGGGGAAGTGTTGCAAATTGGTGGAAGGCACATAAACTGATGTGGAGTGATGGGAAAAGGTAAATGGACTCCACAAGATGTTTGTTGGGGCTTTGTAGGTCGACAGGATTCAAATGACACATTCGGCCATGGTTGAATTTGTCATTTTACACATTTGTCCATTGCCGAACCTGTACCAATGCTCAATGTTAGGCTTGCACCTATGTCCATGATTGAGTCTGTCAATCATACACATGGAATAATCCATTACTCTAATATGAAAAGGAATAAAAATCAACTCTAAGGAGACAAATTTGTCCATTGGCTTTCCATTTACCCAGAACTTTGTGTTGACACTAATAGACACATAAATACATGTGATTGCATGCTTTGGGACCATGTAGAGTTGAGTTTAGTGATTGCATCAAAATTTAGGAAGTGATAATTTGGAGAGTATAGTGAATTGATTGCAGAACAAGCTGATAGGTTGTCATGATATCAACCACAATGGCCTTGCGAGGCTCCATAGTTGAGCAAAAGCATGTAACCTTGCAATTTTGGTGATTTGGGAAGGAGGCATATCTATGTTTTGTTGGAGTTTTACCACATTGTGTTTCTCCAGGGTATATCTTGCGTCTCTCTTGTTGTGTGATGCTTTATGCTCCATGCTTGCCCAAAATTTTAATTTGTTTTTGCTGACTTCATTTTCAAAATTTAAACAAACATCCAAAATCTTTGATAAGCAGATTTTAAGCACAGTTCTTAAATGACAGCAACAAACACAAATGAATTCAATATGTCAACACTTAGTTGTGTAGAAGGAATTCACACAACTATATGATGACTGATTTATAGTAGTGTAGGCATGTGTTTGAGCATGTACACTTTGAAATTATGAATAAAGAATGTACATGGAAACCCATATCTGTAAGACATCAATTTTCAGTCTAATGTATAATGGTTCTAGGTGCAATTTGGATTGGATCAACCCATAGGAAAGTTTCAAATTTTTGTTGAAAGGTTGTAGATTGGAATATCCAAGTCAATCATGGATCATAAATGGAGTAAGAAAGAAAGAATTGAGGAGCAAGAAGAAGAAAGACGGAAAATATATATGGTGTTAGACTTGCGAAAAATAAAGTTACTATAGAGATGAGTTTTAGTATAGTATATACTTGTTTATATTATGTACTTGTCCTACTCTAGTGATATTATGTTTTGTATACTTAAGGGGATAAATAATGATTAGCATGTGTTCCAACCATAGATGGAATAATCGGTAAGTAACCGTCGATTGGTTGGTTACTCCCTTGAAATTCTATAGGCGAGTAGTCGCTGCTCGAAACCATCGTAAAAGTTAAAAAAAATCGCAAAAAATCAACCAGTGAGTAACCGGTGGTTATTTTTCGGTTCTTATGCACATAGTTTACATGCGGAAAACCCAACGGAACCACAGAAAAACCGCGAGAATTACCTCAAACGCTGAAAATACGTGAAATTTTGTTTTATAAATCGCAACACACCTCTCATTTCATTCACACAAGATTTGGATCATTCAAGAGCGGATTGGAAGGAGAATTGAGTAAAGAGATTTCTAGGTTAGCGCATTTTTTAAAAAAAATTTCTAAACATGTAAAGGAATTGTAATTTAATTAAAAAAATGTTTGATAAATATTTTAAATTCTAGTATCCAATTTTGATGTGTACCATTTTAATTTCATGCATTCCGTTAAATTTAAGTGATTAGTATTTACAATTTATGATTAAATTTTTTTAAATTTTGATTAAAAATGTTTTTTAACCATTGGCATTATGGTGAGTTTTCGTTTATTATTACAATTTGTTTATTGTTATTTTTAACCGTTATAGATTATAGTTTTTAATTTATTTGTTAAAATTTTAAATCATAAATATATTTTAGTTTTTATTTAATAGTTTATCATTATAATTTATTTATTGTATTTTAATTAATATTTTGTATTAAATGTTTTAATTTTTTAATGTTGTTTTCAACATGTTTGCGTTTTGTAGGTTATCCATTAGCAAACAATGGCGTCTTCTAGTGCATCGGGTTCAGATTCAATCAAAGGTAGCCAATCGGCTCTCTCTAATGCTCACATCGGTGCTTGGAAGTATGCAATGCGGGTTGAAACGTTTCAGAAGATTTCAATTTGCAACCTTTGATCGAAGAGAATGTTAGGAGACATTAATAGCATGAAGTACCATCTTTCATGCATTCCTTGCTATGACGCTACGTCTTGTCCCAATGTCACTAAAGAGGCAAAACGAGAGATGATGGTGGAGCTTGCATCACTGAACGAAAAAAAATTAGAGAGGGCAAGGATGCAAGCAGCCCTAACAATGACCATTGGTCCCACATCGACAGAGGAAGAAGTGGCAATGATGACATAAATTGTGGGTTCTAGTTGTGGTCCACACAAGTGTCATGACACATATTCATCGGCTTCAACTCAGTTACAGTCATTTTTTGTGCGTATAAACACACCTCGGGCAAAACCTTCATGCAAGCTACAATATGGAACAAACAGGCACATGCTGAAGTAGATAAACCTTGCACAATTTTTTGGTGCTTCAACAACCTTCCTTTTAACATGGCAAGGAGCTTGTACTGGGAATATTTGGTTATAACATTGACAGTTGCAGGGAAAGGGTACAAGGCACCCTCTCCAAAAGACTTGAGTGGAAAATTGTTCAAGAATGCAGTTGAAGATGCAAAGTTAATTGTTGAAGATCAGAAGAGGTTGTGACATGAGTTTGGATGCACCATTCTTTCTAATGGATGGACAAATGGAAAGAACCGCACCCTCATCAACTTTTTGGCATCTTTAAATAGCGATCTAGTTTTTTTGAAGTCTATTGATGCATCTAGTAAAATAAAAAATGCAGAAACTTTGAGCTTGATGCTAGAGGAGGTTGTTTTAGAAGTGGGCATCGAGAATGTTATCCAAATTATCATAGACAATGCAACAACATATTTGGTGGCTGAGAGACTTCTCAGGGAGACATCCATATCTCTTTTAGATATCTTGTACGGCCTATTGCCTTGACCTTTTGAAGGATATAAACAAACTTGATTGGGTGCAACTGGTTGTAGAAGAAGCTAGAGAAATAACAAAATATATCTACAATCATCTTTGAGTTCTCAGCGTGATGAGAGAGCATACCAAAGGAAAAAAACTTGTTCGAGCAGGGGTCTCTAAATTTGCATTAAACTTTCTTATATTGCAAAGTATTTGCAGTTTGTTGATTCTTTTGAAGCAGATGTTTGTCTCAAGCATGGATGGACTCATGATATTCCAAAAAAGTTGATAGAGTGAAGGTTGGGAAGACAATTTTCAATGAGACCTTCAAAACAAGAGCTACAGAGATCGTCAATGTAACTTGAAATTGCAATCTAAATTTCAAGTTGTTTTTCTTGTTTTCAATTTTTTAAAACTTAAAATATTTATTTTATAATTTATCTATAAGTTTGTAACACTAACTTTAATTGTTTGTAATTTTGTAGCTGTCTGACCTTTTGGTGAGGGTTTTGAGATTGGTCGATGAGAAAAAATCCAATGGGTTATATTTACATGGCCATGGATAGGGCCAAAAAGGCTGTTCAAAACTATTATAGAGGAGATCGTGCCAGATTTGATCCCATTTGAGAGTTGATTGATCGGAGGTGGAATAATCAACTCCACCAATCCATCCATGCAGCAGGGTACTATCTTAACCCCAAGTTTTTCTACTCTGATTGCTTCGTAGATGCTAGTGGAAAAGTTATGAAGGGGCTCTCAACATGCATTGAGAGTATGACACCTGATGTTGAAGTGAGAGACCTCATTATTGCAAAGTTACAGAACTACAAGTAGGTAAGGGGAAAGCTCTTTTCTTCAACACTAGCTATCGGAGGGAGAGGCATGCAATCACCAGGTAATACAAAATGAAATATTTACTTGTACCTTACTAGTTACATATTTATAATTATAAATTTCTTAAATTTTTTTGAATATCTTGTTTGCAGGGTCGTGGTGAGAAGATTGGGGTGGAAATACCCCAAATCTTCAAAGGCTAGCCCTCCGGATTTTATCTCAACCTTGTAACGCTTCTGGATGTGAGCGCAATTGAAGTTTGTTTGACTCCATTCACATGAAGAAACACAACAAGTTGAGCCAACAATGCCTCGATGACTTGGTTTTTATGCAATACAGTGTTCGACTTCGCACAAAGAAGTTGGAGAATGCATCAGAGGAGCTTATCGATCTAGATGAGATCGATTCCTACAGCGATTGAATTGCATAGGAGGCCCCCATGTTCACAGAGGAGGAGATTGTTGATTTCGAGAGGCAAGCTATGGAGGGTGCAGCTGAAGCAGAAGGAGAAATTGGACTGGAGGACATCCTTGAAGATGAGGCAGAGGTGGAGTCACAAGGGCAAGTGTAACCTTCTAGACAGAGCGAGGCAGAGCAGTCGAGTGGGAGGACTAGAGTTTCTCAGTCTCCCTTAGTTTTTTAAAGAGCAGGCAAGAGAAAATTATAGATTATTGTAATTTGTACTTGTAGATTCTTGTATAAGACTATAAGTATCACTATAGTTTGTGACTCTATTGTATTTGCATGATTATGCGATTTTGTACTTTATTTGCATTCAAATCTAATAGAAAAGACTCTCCCAACGTTTTACAGACTCATTTCATCTATTTTGTTTTTGTAATTTCTAATTTTTTTTTTTTTTGATAAATTCAAGTATTGTTTGCCTTTGTTGCTTATTGTCGGTTTTTCAACTGAGCGGGTCGAATAACTGCCAGTTACCCATTTTGGCCCCTTGGCGAGTACTCGCCCCAACCGGTTATGTGAACTATGGTTCCAACTATGTATTTGTACAACCATATTAATGTCTGGGTAGTTAGTTAGATTATTTCTTGTATTTGGTACAAGAGGTACTCATTGGTGGTGGTCAACCTGACATAACTTCTCAGAATCCATCTTTCTTACGTTGCTTTTGGGCACACATTGAGGGAGCTCTCTTGTATATTCTCCTTGGTTGTATTGTCTTCTATTCTAGAAAAGCATTGTATATGCTATGTTATATATATTATATATAAAGTGCCAAGTGTTTATTCCAATGGCTAGGTCTTTTGAATATTTCTTTTATGGATTGGTTGTGAATACTCATTTTCTATAGGAAAAAAAATCAACATCTCCAGGTCAACAATTTTGATCTTGCCATTGTGCCACTACCAAAATGAGTTAGCTGATGTTGCCAATGTTTTTCTTTGTCAAGGATAACTTGCCGCCATTCTGGCAATGACTTCACACCTCCCCCAAGTTTTGCCAACACAACTGTTCTGTTTTTGCCAAATCTTGCTTCTTTTGACTGTGCCAACAGTTTGAATTTTCTGAAGCCTTCAAAAATGAAATTTGACCAAAATGTTGAGTATTTAAGTAAAATTTACAATGGCCTTATTAGTCCTCTAGATTATCTCCAATAACAGTCATCACACAACCTTGTGTTTCCTCTTGATCAATTGAGAATTCGGTCAGAGCAGAATTGTATTGTGATTGACTACCATATTACTTGTGAAGACAGGATTTCCAAGATATGCAATGCTTAAAAGGCGGAGACTAAAGAGAACCTCAAAATTCGAACATTGATGCTTGACTGTGTTTCTTGGAGGCTGTGAACTTCAGGCTTCAAATACTTCGAGGATCTTCAAAGCGTACTAGATCATTACTCACTCTTCTGCCCAATCTAAGCTATAGTAGGATACAAGTGCTCTGCAACTTTCCCAACATCAACATAGAAAGCGAACTGTTGGTCAGGCAGTTTACCTCCTGAACAATTCAAAGATTGGTCCACATTGTTGAAAAATGTAGCGAGTACATGGTGAGAACCGATCTTTCTCATAGACAATCTAGATCTCATAGCCATGTGTGTGTCACTAGTTATATGACCTCTTCTAAGAGATTTTGGACATTGGATGTTAGAAAGATGTAGAGTACCTTGTTACCTTTGATGACGATGCCATCAGATCTTATCAGGCTGAGCCACTCTCCTGATGGAATATCAGACTTTTTATTGAGGACCATACAGCGGGGATAATTTCACTGGCCCTCTTTTGACTTCAGACCATCTTTTGATTTTTGATGCTGACTGGAGATATCACTTATGTAACTTTGGGGTTTCTTTTTTATGAAGGAAAAGGTAGTTTTCTAGGTCATCTCCAAGCAAGAATTTTGTCAGAGCAGATTTGTATTGAGATTGACTACCATATTCCTTGTGAAGACAGGATTTCCATAATTTGCAATGCTTAAAAGGCAGAGACTAAAGAGAATCTCAATCTCAGGTACCTGATATATTATGATGTTTGAAGTAAGTTCTATTGCTTGCTTATTTAGAGACTCAACAGAAGCCTCTCGGTACTTTGAACATTGATGCTTGACTATGTTTCTTGGAGGCTGTGAACTCCAGATTTCAAATCCTTAGAGGATCTTCAAAGCGTACTAGATCATTTACTCATTCTTCTGCCCAATCTAAGCTATTGTAGGACACAAGTGCTCTGCAACTTTCCCAACATCAACATAGAAAGCGAACTGTTGGTCAGGCAGTTTACCTCCTGAACAATTCAAAGATTGGTCCACATTGTTGAAACATGTAGCGAGTACATGGTGACAACCGATC
The DNA here is from genome assembly GCA_037957365.1 of Torreya grandis. Classification (NCBI taxonomy): domain Eukaryota; kingdom Viridiplantae; phylum Streptophyta; class Pinopsida; order Cupressales; family Taxaceae; genus Torreya; species Torreya grandis. Next base: position 1,912,261 of record JARHVA010000814.1, read on the forward strand.
CTTCTCATAGACAATCTAGATCTCATAGCCAGGTGTGTATCACTAGTTTTATGACCTCTTCTAAGAGATTTTGGACATTGGATGTTAGGAAGATGTAGAGTACCTTGTTACCTTTCATGATGATTCCATCAGATCTTATCAGGCTGAGCTACTCTCCTGATGGATTATCAGACTTTTTATTGAGGACTATACAGCGGGGAATAATTTCACTGGCCCTGACTTCAGACCATCGTTTTTGATTTTTGATGATGACTAGAGCTATCACTTATGTAACTTTAGGACTTTTTTTTTAATGAAGGAAAAGGTAGTTTTTTAGGTCACCTCCAAGCAAGACACCAATATGGTGTATGAGACCCTCCTTGTGGAAGCCCACAAGGGGATTGTTTTCCATTTACCTTACATATTATTGAAATTTTGCTCTTCTGGGTTTTGACCTCATGACAAGATTGGTAGTAACTCAAACTTGCCAATCCACCTATGTATTTTTTTATTTTGTAGGATTTATGGGTTTAGATTTTTGTGGTAAACCCTACTTTTATTTTTATTTTACTCTGCTACTTTTCTGTTGTGGGTGGTGCTTTAGGCATCTCTTCCTTTTGCTGCACTTTGAGTTCCATTGTCTTATTTTGGTCGGTTGTAGACATTAATATAATATCATTTGATATAATTTCTATTTTAATGATGAATTATATCTTGCATTTAAGTAATTCCAGTGGTGCTGCTGGCATTTGTATGGCACTTATCAATAGCATTTTCTGTAGAAAACGTTTTTTGCAGATGAAAACTTTTGCTATGATAATTTTTTCCGTTAAAACTTCTTTTAAATTTCTATTTTATTTTAAGTTTCTGATTATCAATGTCTACCCATTTTGGTGTTTATTTGCATGCAGCCCATCACCCACGAATCAATTCTGCAGTTGATCTTCTAAAAGAAGGCAAGTTTCTTGTTTTCAAGCATTTTTATTCTACTAGGAATTGGATATTGTCTTATAAATGGTAACTTTTGTAATATATATATTCGACAGATTGATTACTTGCAGGGCAATTGACAATCTATTAACAATACTTCTCAGTTATCATGTGTGTTACTGGGAATTTTGATAAAAAGGTTTGTCTATTCTTTGAAATGTTAATAATCTTGTTTAAATGACTTCTTCTGTACAAATTATTTGCAGCCATTAGGAAATTAGATGTCCAGCCATATGATGAAATTGCAGGGACAGGTGACTTGCGGTATGTGCAGGTAAGCACATAGAAACAATTTCTATGTAGTTTTTTGTTGCTTGCATCTGATAAGAATTATTAGCTTAAATAATCTGACTGTGTTGGTGTTTGGAGAAGTAAATCCAAGCTGACATCTGTAATACCGTATGGACTTCAAGTGAGTTACTGATCTGCATCTGCTATATTAATCATGGCTTGGCATGCCGAATTTTCCATTAGGAATCAATTCTATCTTTGCTCTAAAACTTATCTTTCAGAAAAGTACTAGACAGTTTTTTGGGTCATGTTTCTAACTCGTGTTTTTACAGGGTAGCAGCAATTATTTTGTTTATGTTACTAGGTGACTGAATTTTGAATACTCTGCAGGTCAATGCAGTTAATGAAATCTGATTTTTTCCTCTCTTTTTTTTGTTTGTTGAAGACATATATCACATATTGCACTGGAAAACAAGAGGATGGATCAACTTAGCAACACGGTGGCAAGGAAAATCTGAACTTGTCCATTGTGAAACATATTTCATTTTTTTTTTGATGAACTCAGAGTTTGAACTTTGAACTGTAACAGCTTTTGTCTATCCAACTCTGATATTTACCTATGTCTGACAGAAACCAAAGTAGTAAAGTGTTATTTGTTTCTATTGCTTTTTCTGTGTAATTATATTTTGATACCCTACGCTATATTTGTTGTGTTATTACAAATATTACTAAAGCATTTACACAAATTTGGTTTGTGTTTGCTCTAAATGGGAAGTTAGAGGAAACAATATTAATGTCCTCAGATGACCAAAAGTACGTGAATAGGACTCAAAATGTACATTCAATTACACTAGAGAAGTACTAGGTTAAACAAGACCCTAGTACATGAAAGCTATGTAAACACTAAGCACTTAAGAAATGTAAATAAACAAGAGGGGTAACCCTAGGGAGTCGCTACTCTCTGGAGATGATTTTGTTGAAATGATGCTAGGGGGCGAAGATCATGATAAGCCTAGTCCTGACCGTGTGTAGGCCTGTTTCTAATATTTGCCTCCATGAAGGAAATGCTTCCTAAGGAATATGGCTGCATACATTTGATTGAATATGATTTAAGGTCCGAGTTGTGAGAGATAAATTTAGGTGTCTAAATTGGTGGTAGTAAAGATCTTTAATCTGTATTGTTTGAATGATAAAATGCTTCTTAGTTTATATGAGCGATTAGCATAGATAACATATGAGGTGATCAAGTGTAATATGATGCTGATTCTGCAGGAGAAAATGACAAGAACATACCCCATGTTGTCTGATTTTAATGATGCAACAAATGAAGGTGCAAGTATGCAGGGTGTTGAATAATGTTGTTAGAGACGCATAGAAAGTTATGGCCTGTGGGCTTTTCACCACTGTCATGTATGTTAGTTGGATTATCTTGACATCTTTGAGCAATGTAATGTGGAGTCACAACATAGAGGAGGTTTGGTCCTTGAAGACTTATAGATTTGGTCAAAGGTTATACATTGTCTATTATGGGACACATCCATTGTGAATTTCAAAGGATAGTTCCCAGATCTTCCCCTTTTTCTATTATCTGCACCAAGTACCATAGGGTTCCAAGGGAGCATCGCCATATTTAAGCATATTTGTTGTTGCATTTCATTTGGGCTTTGTTGACTAGTCAATCGATTTTGTTGTGCATGCTCAGTAAAGTTTGGTTACTAAGAATCATATGCAAAGCAAGATGATCTTTTAATTAAGTTTTGGTTTGTAAGCAGTGTGCAGGCCTTCCAAGCCTTGTAAAATGTCTGGAGTCATTTGATCCATGTTGACGAGACTGTTTTTTAAATCTTGGAGGAGAAGTCATTTATGCTTATTGTTCATTGTTTTCAGAAATGAGGTGTAAGCTTCATGGTAGTAACTAAAAATTGCTTGATTGACTGAGAATTCACAATGTAGATATTTTGCATCAAATTTGGTGACGTAAAAAACACGAGAGGGAATATTTACATTTTTTCTTATCGGAAACTAATAAAAAACAGATAAGTGGTCTAGGAACTATTCAACTTCTTGGCATTTCCCATGTTTTCAGGGGATACATCCCAACTTGAAGATGATTTCTTAGGGAGCTATGAATTTTTTATGATTATTTGAGCTAGTTGAACCAAGTTGAAGCTTATTAACTCTAATCAAGATACTGCTTTTTTTGGGTCTCCAATCGCGGCTGTAAATATGTTTAGAATCATGACTTTTCTAGCAGTGGTATATTTGCTTTAGACGACTAATGGCAGTTCCTATGCCCTGTCAAAATAATTTGCATGATAATTTTCTTCTGCGACATGCAACAAGGTGAAGTAAGGAATTTGTGTGGTAACACATATTTTGGTTTTTAAACTGGAATGTACTTGCCATAGATTTTCTTGCTAGAAATTTATTTTCTTGGCTGTATGCTTTTGTATGCCTTTGACGATACATACTATCTTAAAGTGCATTTCCTAGAAATGTATGTGTTTTCTCCAATTCTCTTTGTGAGCCAGTCCACTCAAATTTTGGTTGTTTGTTCACCAATTTAGTTGCCATTATTATCTGTTTTATATTGATAATAAAGTTTACGCATAAGCCCAATTGCAGGGCAAACAATGCTAGTACAAATGTTTTGTATCCACTTCTACTTAAAATACAAATTAAACTTAAAAATAAACTCTAATGTTCATCCTACTACAAGTCTTTAACAACATCAAATTCCTACTAATCAAGTCTGAAAATCTAAAAGGAAAGAAGATATCAAGATCATCTTTAACATCATCTCCACGATTCCAACAAAAAGGAGCAACCTTCTTCATGCCATGCAATGGGCACATGGAAACATTTGGAGCATCACTTCCATCAACAGCCATCAGCAGAACGTCTAGCAATAGGAGGGACATCCCCAGATTGTCCGGCAAAAGAAGCATCATCACCATCAAAATCACCAACAGGAGAGGGATCACCAAGAGCAACAGGTAAGAATTTTAGCTGCAGCAGTATTGTGGGTAATCTCTGAGTGCAATGGGTAACTTCCGCCTTCAACACCCAACTACCTCTTCACTTCCAGTTGAGAATCATAATTACTGACAACCAAATTAGACTTTAGCTTATGTAATTGACAAAGGGCCTTTAAATGCTTGGTGCTTCTGAATTCAGCACTTTCCCCCAAGGCTTTAAAAGGCCTTATTTCCAAATTGGCTTCCAAGCCCCACAACATTCTTAGGATCCTTGATGCAGGGGCATTAAAGGTGTACATACAATCTTGCATCACCAAAAGAAAAAAAATACAATAGTTGTGTTCTTGTGGTTTCATACAGTGCCAATGTCCTACAATCGCCAAAGTCCCATATAAAAGTGGTGCCAAAGTGCCCTAGCTTTGGAGCATTCACGCACAGTAAACTTTGAACTATGCATATAGGGAGCTTCGGAGAAGATTGCAGATTTATTTTTGGAACAACTTTGTAGAGCCACATATACATGGTATTTCCAAAAATAGCTATGAATATCTTGGACATAGCTGTCAAGGACATCAAGAGGAAAAGAAGGAAATTGAAACTATTGAATCTTGGACACAATTGTCAACGACATCAAGAGGAAAAGAAAGTAACGGCTTTGAATGATAAACTGTCAAATCTTGTGCGTTTCTAAGAGGTCAGGGACGCTGAAGAGGCACTCAAAGCAGATAGAGAAGTCAGAGAATGTCAGAGAAGATTGGAAACAACAAGGGAAAGGACCAAGGAGAGTCATAGAGAGAGGAAAAAAGTGAAGCTCCAAAAAAGAAGTTGGAAGGAGAGAGAGTGAGCTTTACAAGAACAAAATAGAGGGATGTCTCAAATCCAAGAGGGACTATATTAATATTTGTACCTCCTTTATGGTATTGGAATAACCTGGAGAGGCAAATGTGTGTGAGAGTGTGCATTCAATTCTTTGTAACGTGTTGTTGAGTTTAATAAAGATGATGTGTTGAAATATGTGAAGTTAAGTAGTGTGCTCAAGTGTGTCCATGGGAGAGTGTTAAATCGAGCCACACCGAGTTAAAGGCTGACCTTAATTGGTCCCCCTTGTTTGTGCTTGCTCCAATTGGCATCAGGGCAAGGTCTTTTCATGTTGGGTTGAGTGTGTGAGGCTCTTGTATGAGTTAGTTGTAGGCTGTGAAAGAGAAGTCTGCTTTAGTTGATTGCAAGTTGTGAAAAAGAAACTTGCATAGGAGAGAAGATAAGTTTGTTGCAGGTGTGAGTCAAGTCCTGCAAGCGTAGAGGAAGAGAGAGAGGCTATTGTTTGAGTCTATTGCAGGTTGTGAAAGAGAAAACTGTTTGTTGAGGAGATATGGTACACAAAGGAGAAAAAGCACTAGAGGTAGAAGACTTGAGAAAGATGTAGAGGTTGTTCTTTGATTCGAGGAAAGAATTGACATAAAAAGGAGGCTGAGATATTTTCAAGAGTATATTTTCCACGAGAAAGTGTGGGTAAAAAACAAAGTGAAGGGTTGGGTAGTAGGTGTCAGTGTATTGGAGTGTCCTCCACAAAAAAGAAAAGTGGGTGGAGGGCAGAGAGATAAATTGCAGCGATAGAGTTGCAAAAGTGAGTTATTTTTTCTCTAGGTGGGTAGAGAACAAGAAAGAATGTCATGTCCCCCTTTTTGGCCTAAGCACGAACATGACCTTTAGCCTGGTTCTTTTGGTGTTTTTTCTAAGCTAAGGGAAAAAAGATAAAAAATGAAACATTGGTTCTAATTTTAAGTTATAAAAGATACTTTTTTATATTATAACTTAAAATATAACTTGTGAGAAAGGGTTTGCTTAACCCTTAATCAAGAAAAGGGAAAAGATATTTTAAATCCACTTTAACTCTCCCTCCAAGTGGAGTGCCCCTTTTAGGGAGGACTTGTGGGAAGATTTGGTATAAAAGGTGGTGTGATGATCTTTTGAAAAGTTACCATGAATTTATGATATTTGATTTTGAGGCTAAAGCATGAAACAGTTGGCTAAGTGACTTGAAGATGAACACCTTCAAGGACACAAGGGTTTGGGGACGAAAGCCTCCACTCCTATTCAGGTCAGCACTACTTTTAGGTATTGTAATTGCATTTTAGATTCAGTGATTCATTGATTTGATCCTCTTCTAAGGCAGCAACTTGCATTGGCAAGTGTGACTATCTGTTGTGGTGCCTTGGCTTCTTGTTGGGAGCCGTTCACAAGGGTTTTAGGGCTATTTATGGGCAGCAAACAGGTTTGTGTAACGAAGACCCCTTTTATTAGAGGTGCGTTGGAATTATCTAGTTGAAAAAGGCAGGAATTATATTTGTAAGGTAGCGCCCCAATTTTTGTTTTGGAGCTCACTTTTGGGCCACTTTTGTTTAATAGAAAATTTTGAATTTGGTCTCATAAATTTGCAAATATTTTAATCTCCATTTTGGGTTGTCAAATGTATTCATATGTGGAATATATTGGGAGATATTGAATTTTCTTGTTTCTATTGTATTTTTTGAAAATAAAATTTGAAAATTAATATTTTCTGAATTTGTTTGGATAAGTGTGTTTGAAAAATCAGTATTTATTTGCAAATAAAATTTCATAATTTTAAAAAGAGTTTCAAGGCATAAATCGCCAATTTACCTTAGTCACTAGGGTTTAACAAGTCTAGTCTAATTGCTGATTTTAACTTGCTTATTTTGTTCAAGGGTTTCCATTGGAGTTTGTTGGAAAGACCTTTGTTGCTTATTTTATACCGAAAGGGGACATTGCAGTGGTATCAGAGCTAATGTCTTGCCTAGCTGTGGGGTTTGAGGGTTTCATGTCAAAAAGTGACAGGAGATTTGGATAGGACAAGGTTTGAAAAATCCTCTCAAACTCATGAAAGGAAGGAGCATACTTCCATTTGGATGGATTTGATTGAGATTTATGAGGAGTATATGACATACCCACCCCTTTTCAGGAAAGAGATGGACCTCAAGGATTTTGTATCATGGAATAGAGGCTGGGGTAGTACTCGGGTTAGACGGGAGTTACATGATGCTTTGAGGAAGATTGTTCTTCCCACATTTGATGGTTCTACAAATATTTCAGCTAGGGCATGGATTGATAAATTAGGTACATACTTTGCACTTTGTCCCATGGAGGTAGAGGAGGCCTTAAGATTCATCACAACACATTTAGAAGGGGCTGCCCATGATTGGTGGCATCGGGGATTGATAACGCAAGGGCATTCATAGACCACTATGAGGAATTTAGCAGGAGGCTCATTGGGAGGTTGATTGGGCTGATCCAGAACCTTACTTTGAGAAAAAATTAAGCACTTTGGGGCAACCAAGTGTTGAAAATTCTGAGTTACAAAAATCAGAACTTTTAGGGCAGCAAGATGAGGGTAAGGGAAAATTCAACTAAAATGTCCCATTCTCAGGATTAGTGTCATATGAAGACCCTTAGCCTATTCTGTGGTCTTCCATAGGCTAAGGGGACGAGGATAAGGGAAATGTGGTTTTGGTGAGCTAAGTTAACAAAAAAGTAACTTATCGTTGGCAACTTATGTTTAAATTTAAAATAAAGGGGATTTTTTTAATTGACGTCAACACTTAACTAGAAATTAAAAAGTCACTTTATGAATTATAGTAAATAACCCCCACACTTGTAGTGCCCCATTTGGAAGATTGAGTTGGGGAAAAGGTATAAAAGATGGAGGGGTTCATTTGTGGGATCTATGTAACAACCCAATTGAGTTAGACATAGAAATATGTGATTTTTTTTTTAATTAAACACATATACCAAATATAGATTACATCACAAGAATCTACAGAGACCACAAGAAATACACAAGGTGATAACGGTAACAAGCGTAATACATCACATAATATTGATCTCTAATATCATGAGAGTACATGTCATAACACGAACATAGAAAGTAAACATAACAACTCAATCACAACTGATACAAATGTACAGTCACCACTGTCAATGTGCAATAACCAATAATTACAACTTCTCATGACAATTTTCAATAATAAGTACAATATACTACAATGTACCAATAAGATACATGGCTTCTCTAGAGCACAGTTCTCGAACTTCAAGTATTTGTGGCAATCTCAAGTGTTGTCTCGATAAGTAGTACTGTTGTGGGGAGGGAGAGCATCATCCGAGTGCACCAACCACGGACCAACGATTCCCCACACCAATCCAATCAGGAAATGACCCTCCCTTCACAAATGAGTAGATAGTGATGGCATGGGAATCCAGAGAGACAAACAAGTACCCGTGTGCTGTATGATTCTAAACTAGACATGCAGTGTATCATAGAAATCCGTTCTATTGCAAGATATCGCATAAACATGTGAATCACACTCATGAAATGATAATGTCTCCCAAAACATATTTTGGCCCAAAGTTTTACAAATAATAAATAATAATGATCCAGATCAATTAAATTCATACACACCACTCGATCGGATTGCCTTTATTTGTCATTGTGATACCAGTAAGCCAGTGCAGTCCATCTCACTCCTTACTCCGTATCAGCAATGCAGATTGGTCAAATACAATTCAACCACAAGATTTATCTAATTTACCTCCTACTAGCAAACACATCATATAATATGCTAATTATAGGAGTAACCAAGACATACATTTATTCCGTCAAATATATGATGAATTTTACGTTAATTTCTATCTCATACGAAAAATAATGACTACAGTCTATACCACCTGGAGAAAATATACATAACTGTAAATTTCAACTATCACAATTTGTTTCCAAACATACTACACCTATGATAATCTATATTACCATAGACTAGTATTCTAAGGCATACCACTAGTTTTCCAAAAACAATCATATAAAGTAGTCTTAAAATCATGGAAACATAAGCAGTTACACAAGTAATTAGACATAACGAAGCAAGTCATAGTTCCCACAGAATACAATAACATACCAACACAACATTTGCTAAACTTTGCTAAACTCTCAAAGATGGCATGCACATATATACAAAGTCTTACCAACTGTTATACAACACACTATTCACAGTAATAATGAACATGTATACAACAAATCAATCAGATGTAGATGTAAGTCTAGGCATAACATTTACAGTATATACCATCCAAGTACAATATACATTTATAATGTAGTTTTCTATGATATTCCATACTATCATAGGTTCTCAACTACATAATATCACATATACAAACTTATGATTTCAAAAATCAAGTGACACACCTACATAATAGCAGTTAAACAAGTATAGAGCTATACCACCTAGGTATGTCCTAAGTCTAAATTGCATACTAGCATTCAAAGAAATATAACATATAAGCATACATCATGATGCACTATTACATGTTAATTATGACAAACCATTAAAACATATTAATATCTATTTAATATGTGCCGCATACAAGTATTCAATACGGAATACATATAAACTCATAGTCAATCAATCATTTATAGAGAAATAGAGAATTTATAAATTCGTTATAGCATTTATTTAAACATCTCGTTCTATTTTCTAAAAGATTGTTTTAATATGGTTAAAGTTTCAGTCCCACGGACACCTAATGTCTGGACACAATCATTCTTCTAGCTACAAGCTTAGCCCCATTATCCAACACAACCATTTCCATTATGTAATTGTGTGACATACATAAATCCATGTATGGATAAAACAAAACAAGATTCAACATATAGGGAACATAAGATAATCCAATCTAGCATATGCTATAGGTTTAGGGGTTTTGAATGCACACATTCGTTAGGCTTCATTTTATCATAATTATTTAATATAGTCTTTATGAAATATTCCGAACCAATTTTTTTTTTTAGATATTGGATTTGAATATTACAAGTAAATACCGCTAAGGTTAGAAGATAAACCCAATTGTACTGAAACAACTCTGCTACTTTAATTGCAAGAAATGGAACTCAACGTCCAGTATGTGCTACCCAATCCAAGGTGGAATAGGGGCGACCATAAGACGGAGTAAATTACTAACAAAGGAACTCTACGTCAAGTATGTGCTACTCAATCCAAGGAGGAGTAAGGGGCTACCATATGACGGAGTGAAATTAATAACAATGCTTTAATTGAAATACTGAAGAATGAAGCTACTCCACACCCAGCATGTGCTTGCTAACCCCAGAAGGGAAAGTAGCTACCATAGGGCGGAGCTCTACACCCAGAATGTGCTTGCTAACCCCAATAGGGAAAGTAGCTACCATAAGGCGGAGCTATAAACTAATACAATAACTTAATTGAAACTGAACTTTTGAAATCAGCTTTAAACAAATAAAGAATGGCTGCCAGTACTACTGTCAGCTTACAAAAATAAGAAGAATTTGCTCTTAGAAAGAAGAAAAACCAGCCACCTGTTAAATTCTTCAGATGTTCATAACTCTCACAAAACTTGTTCAATCTTCCTGATTTTTGTTGCAAAGTCTCTTCCTAAAGATGGCGCCCAAGTTAGTATCAAAAGTCGGACCCAATCTGCATCCAGAACTTGTTACACAAATTTCAATGCAAACCCCAAGGGCGTCCCAGCTGAATGGGGCGATTTGCTCTAGAAATAAATTGCAACCCTTAAAAATTCTGTAAATTAGAGCAAAGGGGCGCCTAAGTCTACCCAAGAGAATGAGATGATACCCAAAACTTGTTTTTTTGTATTTTCTGATTTATGAATAAAAACCTAGATCTGTCTTATACAGAATACAATAACTAAAACACTAATAATACCAAAGGAACTAACAATGAAATAACTGAAATCAATACATAAGTAAATACAAAAATCAATGACTAAATCACCACTAGATGCTGTCTTGCAAGCATGAAGCGATGCCCTAGCTAGGAGGCCTTCATTCCTCGAAGCTGTTCCAGAGCCAAAGTGGCAGCATAACAATGTATTAAACCAAGATGAAAAAATGATAACCCAATGCCTTCTTTTATAGCCTTCAGTTGGCCTCCCTTGAAGCCTTATCTCCAAAAGTGGCGCCCCTTTCCATGCAATGATGGCGCCCCCCCTTCAAGTCCCCCTTTTAAAATAACATTAAGTTATTTCGACTAGGCCAAGGTCAACGTTAAAATATAATGTTATTATATATATATTTTTTTAAAGTGAAATAAACTTATTTCACCAAGACCGTATTCTGAAGCCCACAACTTAATGAGTCAACTGAAAAGGAAAGTTAACTCCTTGCGACAATCCTGCTAGCTGCCAAAAATAGAATTTACTAAAAATAGTAAATTCCTGGAAATGCTCAAAAAACCGAAACAAACATACCTCCGCGAAGCTCTCGAAAAACTCAGAAAGAATTCGCCACCAAAACTTCGAGCAAGAACATCCTAAAAAATAAGAAACCCTCATTTGCACCTTCCGATTAGCCTACGGATTTCTAGAAATAGGCCAACGGTCACTTGTGAGATCAGATTTGAGAAGGGGTCATTACACTTTAATCCACCCAAAGAGCTAAAGCCATAAAAGTACACCTCTATGCTCATATACACACTACTAGGTACATTAATACCTACATATTCGCTATGTTTTATTATTCCCAATTTCTTAACACAGTTTTAACCAAAAGTACATATCCCATTGTACAAATATTCCCAATAGGTACGGTTGCATCCATTCTCTCAATATGCACACCATAACCAAACCATATATACGTAACTCATTATAATATTATATTTCATGCGACAGGTTTGTTCCGCAAGTTTCATATAACTAGTTATCACACTTCAAAGCTTATCTCACGACAAGGAACGCCATGTTTTACCCATTTAAAACTCACATGATTGACTTGATTCATGCTCCAATATCAAAAGTTATACTACACTCATAAGAAATACAACCATTTATGATTTAGGAGTTAAGATGTCGGGTGATCTTGTATAACCATCCACCGGCTCACAAATACATGTCCTATGCTCATCTGAGCATTCTATGGGTTGGTCCTGTGTTATCTATAAGTGGGAATTTTACAAGGTTTGTGGAATGAAAAGATATATTAAAACCAAATTTAGGATTTATGACCACCATAAATTCTTTTGTCAAATTCCGTTCAATTTCTGATTCTACAAGAAATAGGAGAATAAATTATAAAATCTCCAATTTATATTTTTATAGCTTTTCTAGAAGTACTCAGTACCTCCATAAAGATATGCTTCCGTTATGTTAATAGTTTATAATTCTTATAAACATTTCAATACACATTTAAATCTCCAGTGACTCAATAAAAGATCAATAATATTAATGATGGATTAACATTCGGAATTATTATTATAAGGAACTTAGATGCATAGCAAAGTTATCTTGCTGGATGAAGAACATAGGGCGACGCCCTTTTTAAGCTATGCACAGAATTACAAAGAACTAGACACATAATCCAGTTTACAAATTATAAAATACTTATAAATTGTTTTGACGCCTATGGGATGCTAAACAATTCCAATCGCTAGTCTACGTAGACCTAGTGACAATGGAACTCTAAGACTTATTCCCTTCCCAACAATCCTTTGATATTAAATTTGCTTCACTTATTCCTGTATAGATGTTCATAAAATCGTTTCTTTAATAAAATCTTGACAGAAAATAATCTATTGTATAGCGAATAGTTGTTCATGTATCGTAATTCCAAATCCACATAAACATAAGGAAAATAATCTATTGTATAGATTATTAAAGGTCCTCTATTGTATAGAATTGTTATATTAATTTCTTAAAATCTTGCTCTATACTATGTCAGTGTTAACGGACACTTTATTCTTGATAATATTTTCTTAGTATATTAGGCAGTTCGAGCCACAGCTGTATACTTGGTCAATTAAAACTTAGTATATGTATGAATATATTCAATAAAAGGTTTATACACTATATAGTTCGCAGACCTATAATAAGTAACTACTTGGCAATTTAATTCCATATGCACTGTACATATCGCCCCCTTCAGTATATGTCATTGCCATTTTAATATTCCACTTATGTATTCGTTGTATAATAGTTCGCTGCTCTTTTTTATCCATACAGCTGTTGAATTAAAACACAAGTTTGCTGCATGTGGTCTCTAATTCACCATAAAGGAATATAAGTAAACTATGTTTAATTGTCCATAGAGGCAATGACTTAGAGGACTAGGCGCTTTTAGAATACATAATGCTGTAGTTTTAAACCTTTTGTGTGGTTGGAAAATTAAGACATAAGTCGACGCTACTATGCAAAGACAAATTACAGCGACTTCAACATATATTAATAGCAGCGACTTCCATAGACGGACTTATACAAATTATTAAATTCAGCGGTTTTCTCATACAAATACAGTGATTTCAAATTTAATATGAATTAGTATTTGCATTTAAACATATATAAGTATACGGTGATTCAATGGTTTTCAGCAGGCTGAGGGATATAATATTAGCAATTCAATAATGGGCATTAAATAAATATATTGACTCCATACAACAGGCTGAAAATAAATTATATGCATGCAACAACCTTTACATAAAGTAGGCCAAAGATTAATATCAATCACTCATGCATAGCTGGTAGGAGAAACACGCAATGATCCCATTATAGCTGGAATTAATTTTAATACATTCAACATAATTATGATGAATTTAAAACAACACCTACCTGTAGTTCAGAACTTCCTTTGATTTTGTCCGACTTGACCTCTCGCCAACGTCTTCCCTCTTTCCTCTGTGCTACGCCCAATTAAGCTTTCTCCATCTTTTTTTTTTCTACTCCCAAAAGCTCATATATGACCGATTCCTTTTAGAAAATTCATTCCTTAATAAAGTGGCATGGCCCTTTTTTCCAGCTTTGGATTTTTGTTTTAATATATTAAACTCTTTTTTTTTCCTTATTAAATATTTTCCCCTTTTTAATTCTTTTTATTTGCTTTATTCTCTTCCTCATGAATTTTAATTAAATCTCGTCTTTTCTCATATTTTCTTTTTCCGGGGACATTTTTATTTTTTTAATATTTAACACTAAATGTCAATTTCATAATTTCCAATAATCGGGATTTTAAATTTACTTTTGCCAATAATATTCCTGCCAGCATTAGTGACAAAACATGCCAAACATGCAAAGAATTCATCACGACATTTTTCTATACTGGCAAACCATAGAATGTAACTCCAAAGCAAGTAATAAGCTCACTATAAACAAACTATTTTTAATGCATTTTTACCATGAGCTAACTATTGTGGTGTGTGCAGGGTTTTCACCAGCTCTCTGTCGACCTTCGACGTCTCCATCTACATCACCCTCTCTGATAATGCTTTCCCTTTGGCACGCTCTGAGGGATGAGTTTTCATGCGTCCACCTCACAACTGTTAAGCACGGGATATACTAAGAGGGGGGGTGAATCAGTATATCATAAACTTTCACTTAATCAAATTCCACTGAACCATACATTCAAAATATGCAATAAAACTGAAATAATAAACACCACACAAGATAGAGAGAGACACTAGATTTAATGTGGAAACCCAATGTGAGAAAAACCACGGAGAACAATTTCAAGTATATGAATGAGCACCAACTCAAACTACAATATTCGCAAGCACCAACTTGTAGGAGTACCAACCCCTTTGCTAAGCACCAACACAACTATTCGTGAGCACCAACCCATAGGAGCACTGACCCCTTTTGTGTATACCACACAACTATCTCTCAATGTTGTTTTCTCAACAAATGATAGCACATTACAATATCTCTTTCGTTTCTCTCCTTTGCTCTTCTAAGCTAGATATAACAATTACAAATCATGGTTTCTTCTTTCTTTTTACAAATGGCTTCTCAAGCCTTTATTTATAGCTTTCCAAATGACCTTTGGCATTCACCCTTTGTGACCTTTTGATCCCCATGGAAAATGGCGTCAAACTTGCATGACCCTTCGTATCCTTGCATTTGAAAAGTCACATGGTGACTCTTCATAAGCAAATGCGTCCCTTCCTCTTTTGTCTTTATCTTGGTGACTTTTCATATTCCTCAAAGTGTCATTTCATGAAAAATTGCGCCCTTCCTCTTTTGTCTTCACTTGGTGACTCTTGGAATTCCTCAAGATGACTCTTCATTGGAAAATGTGTCCCATTCTTCTTTTGTCTTTACCTCGTGACTCTTTGACTTCTCCATGGGGCCTTCTTTTGACTTTATGCAATCAAAAATATATTCGTTAATATTAAATAAATATTAACACATTAGCCAAGATATGAATATTAAAAACACCATTAAATGCAATGCGGCCTTTATCACCAATAATGCTAGACCTTTGACATCAATGACAATATTTTCAACAACAATACGCATGTAATTATATCATATCACATGATAAGCATATAACAATAAATATAACTTAAATAATACATTAATATGCTCGAAATGTATACATATACATTAACCAACTCACAGTAAGCAATCATGTATCATCATGTGTGTAAGCAATATTCTACTATCCCATAACATATATCTCAAGCTTAGTTATAAATATAATCGAATTAGATGCGTCAGCTATGAATATCGACGGATAGTTAGATAGTTTGCTTTGCGAGGAAACGGGATGCAATAATCTATGATACATCTATAATTTGATTTTGTGCGCCGAGCAATTTTGTTTCTACTTTCAGATATTGAGGACAAAATCCCTCTTCGACAATCAGATCTTGGGGACGAAAACCCTCAACTTCTAATGTGGCTTCATTCAGGGGTCATAATTGAGTAAAAATTCATCAGGCTAGAGCATCAATTTTTGGTTGGAGCATCAGGTAGAGGGCTGTTTGGGATTGATGACTTTTTGGAGAGCTATTTAGCATGCTGATGTCATTCTTTGGATGGTTGACGTCACCCTAGGGAGCTGGTTTTGAGGGTTGTTTAGCATGTGGTTTCATCTTGGGGTTGCCCAAGGCT
Source organism: Torreya grandis (assembly GCA_037957365.1). Classification (NCBI taxonomy): domain Eukaryota; kingdom Viridiplantae; phylum Streptophyta; class Pinopsida; order Cupressales; family Taxaceae; genus Torreya; species Torreya grandis. The sequence goes on from JARHVA010000814.1 coordinate 1,928,376, forward strand.
GTTTTGTGCTTGATACTACATCAATTTCTTAGCTGGTTGGTCAGTTATGGTTGAAATTGCATTTGTATGATCTGCTGTAAATTAATTAATTTACACCTTTGGAAATACTTTATAAAAAAATCAAATTTGAAGTTGTAAGGATTCTACTCTTGAAATAAATTGAGTTTCTTAATTGTCTAAGTGTTTTTATGTGACTTGTATTTTTTCCTATTATGTTTTATGGATTATTTTTAGAATTCTGTATTTTCGCATCAGGGTTTCAGTAAAATCCTAGAATTTCATTAATCTGCTCTAAAAGGGATATTTTAGTACTTTTTTTGTTTTTATTTTATTTTATGTATTCTAGGCATGTGTGTTGTTTAGTAATGGTTATATAGTTGGGGATGCTTTGGGAAGGCATTTTTTTGATAATTCACATCTTGATGTGTATTACTCATCATAAATGCCGTTTTCAATTTTTCTTGGTGTCACATATTTTTCTTATTGTTGTTTATCTACTTTTGATGTTTTCAATATTTATGACGAATATTTACATTTCAAATTGATACTAACCTTTTCATGCTTTCTATTTTTTTGTGTAATGTGTAAATTGTGTTACTTAGATGGCAGTCACCACATATAATACGTCCTTGTCACTTGCGGACCGCTACAGAAATGGTAGGTTGATTGAGGTTATAAAGATGTATACAATTGTAACAAATAAGTTTGTTATATGAGTGAATAACGTCATACATGATGTGCTGAATTGCAATTATTTCTGCATTTTTATTTAATTTTTCCTCCAAAATTAATCCATATATACTGTGACTTTCTGAAATGCTTGGGAATTGCAAGAACACTCATTTAGGTTTTGCAGGTAAGGTACAAGTGGCTCTGGTCTGGAACTCTAGAAGTGAAAAATCTCATAATGCAGAGAAGTTGACATTTCTATCTACAGTAAGTTTCAAATCATTTTTATTGTCTGTTGTCTCATGAAAGCCTTTTTAGGAAGGACATATATGTACACATATACATGTTGTCTATGGATGTCTGTATAGATCCAGATATGTATGCTTTTTGGGGTATGCACACCCACATTGAGATGTGCATACATGTAGATACATATTACATGTATACGATCAAATTTCATGAATGCATATACGTGTGTATATATACTCACATGCATATGTGCATACATATATGTATTGCATAAATATATATGCGCACGATTTTTTTTATAATTGGACACGTGCATATATATATGTGCTTACAAGCCTATACAAATACATAGATATAGATATATGCGTATGTAGTAGATATATGTGAATAATTATTCCAATGCTATTAATTTTGTTATTGATATTTTTTTATACTTTATGTATCTATTTTCTGTTTCTTTTTTCCTGATTTGAAAGTCCAAATTTTAGCTTAGACAAAGGTTAAAATACATTCTATTTTAAGATAAATTATAATTTGAGAAATAATACTTGATCTCTTATGGGCATGCAGTTCTTATGGAATAGAGGTGGACCAAATAGTGATAACCACATCATCCATTCTGTATGGTCTAACTTCCAGACTTCCAGCAATAATGTAAGTTAGGTGCATGACATACATGTAATATGAAATACATTCTCAATAATGTTTACTTCTACTTGTAAGTTCTTAATAACAATGATTTGCCTATCTGCATTCTCCATTGACTCATTTTAACCTATATCATTTGATGTGCTATATCAGCTACCTTTTTAAGTAACGATACATTTATACATGTAGCAAAGAATTTCAAGTGTGATGGTATTTGAATCTTATTATGCATGGCCATATAATCTAGTGAGAAGTTTGTTTATGGGTTGAGGAGAAAGAAGGAAAAGAACATGCCTCATTTTTATCATGTACATGTAACATGCATAATATGCTTATGGACGGTTAATAATGGATTTTCATATTTGATACCTTTTCAAGAATTGTACAAGCCCTAAACATTATTGGTGAATCAAATAGCTGAAAGGGACATAAGAAAATTTGATATGAACTAATGGATCTAAAGGTTTTTTGGTTGTGATTCCAGTGAGTATGTCATTTATAGTTTGTAAGATCTATGCTTATCTTAGAAAGTTAACTACTCCAACAGAAATCATGGCAGTGCCTTTAAGGACTCCTCCTTAGACTTTTCTCAGCTTGTTCCACCCTCTAGATGATGTGCTTCGACTCATTATTGACAATAGCACGGTTACTGACAATGCTAAAGAATCTCTTTTTGATGTTGATGAGAGTTGGGGGCTTTTAACCACCTCGTCTACATCCTTTAGTTTCTATAATCAGAAGCAGCTCTTCTTGCTATATTATATCTTTTAATGGCCATATACATGTTAGTGATTTATTCTTCCCTCAAACTTCACTTTTTCTTAGGGTTAATATATATATTTTTAAATTCTTGTTACTTTTGTTTGGTTTGAGAATGTTTAAGCACGTTTCTTTGCTATTTCTATTGCTGGTAACATTGCTTCACATTTGCGTTGTTTGAGAATGTTTAAGCACCTTTTCTTTGCTATTTCTATTGGTGGTAACATTGCTTCACATTTGTGTTTGTGGGTCATTATACCTTGCTTCCCCCTAGGATTACCAACCTGTCCCGTTAGCCCTAGATATTCTCCAATGGACATTATACGATCGTTCATTGGCCCTTTGGTGGTGGTGGATGAGGATGTTGTTGGTTCTTTTGGTCCAAACCTTGCTATAGATGTGTGACTACATTGCTTTCTTGTATTGGCATCAAACTTTGATCTTCATTAGTTCCATGTTGTATTATGTACTTTAAATTCTGCAATAGTCTTTCCTTGATAGTGTATCTTTTATAGCAAAACATGCTGGTGACATTGCCATTGCAAGTGTAAGAACCCTACCTTGTTTTGCACTTAATTTTTCTGATTTGTGGGTGTAGACATTTTGTCAAACATTTGGCATGCACATTCTCTGTGGTAGTTTATAAGCTATTTCGAATGTGGTTGAATTGTTTTGATGACTAGATTACCAAACATTCATTTTTATACTCAAATTCTTATGAAATTGGTAGACATTAAAACAAACATTTGGCTGATTTCCCTTATCAATGAAATGCAAAGATAAATATATATATTTGAGTATAACTGGTACAACAACAAAGTCAATACATAGACAAAATATTAATATATTCTCGACCTTTTATGTGACCCACAACTGAGTAGAGATTAAGCAAACATTGAAGAGCTGATGCACAAAAGTTTTGATTGCTGTAGAATGCCTTTGACAACAACAAATAACTTTACAGATTGCAGCCCCAAACTCTTCCCAAAGTGGTATCCAGCATTAAAGATGTTGAATATACTCCATAGACTTCTCAATATTGGCACCCCCTTCTTGCTTGCAAAAATCTTCAATAATTTGTCTTCCTTGCAAGACTTCACAAATTATAAATCTTCAATCGTACTTGCAAATCCTTTCTGTGCAAATTGAAATCCTGGATGGATTTCACAGTATTGACTAGGGAGGATCTTTCACCACCGAACTCGATCTTCGCCGTAGGGCTTTCATCCTACGTTGTGCTTGAACATTCTCATTCAGTGTCCACAATTGTGGTTTTCAAAAAATATCAAATAACAAGAACAAATCAAATGAGACCCTTCAACGCTTATTATAATCTTCTTAGAACTTTTCAAAAGTTATAAATTAATCACTTTATAATTAAATAAACCTTTTTGCTCCTTTTTAATATTTTCGGCACTTTAGTCACTTTTACAACCACGTTAAAAATAATTAATTTAAGTTGTCTCTTAATTTATACTTTTTCAACAACTTACAATTAATTATCTATTTATTTTCCGCACAATCAGTTGAAAATACGGAAGATGCTGAAATAGTCCGAAAGTGACATCTGAAGGTGCCAATATACTCAAGAGCTCACCGGAGATCCGACTTACTAAAAATAGACACTTTCCAAAAATAACATTTTCCTCCAAAATGTTTGGAAATCACCCGACATGTTGAAATGTAATATCCCCATTTTTGAAATTAAAGTAATACTATTGTTAAAATAAAAGTATTTTTAAATACTCTAATATAAAGTATCATATTAATCTAATTTGAGTTCCACTTAAGTTGGGGCCCTTTTGAGGGTCATGGGCACTTTAGGGTCAAGTGGGGAATTATAAAGAATGTCCTTTTAAAGTTTTGAGAGGGAGAGTTATCTTCTAAAAGGGATATAAAAAGAAAGTAAGTTGTCATTTGGAAGGTATGTTGAAAATTGAATTGGAAACTATGATTATGTCAAGCTTGATTACCATCTCTTAAGGACGAAAACCTTCAAGAAGTGTCAAAGGTTTGAGGATGCAAATTTCCATTCCTATTACTTGGACAACTCTATTCAAGGGCTGTAGTTGAGCTTCAAAATTACAAGTTTACATGCAAGTGGATCTACAAGGGTGTTTTTCAACACCATCTACATTGAAGAATTTTGCAAACTCTATCAAAAGTTGGTTTTTGGTGAAATTGTAAGACTTGGAGAATGGCGATTTGCATTGGGAGCTTGTTTGTGGAGTTTATAGCCATTTCTTTGGGTGGCAATTTGTTTGGTTGGAGTAGAAGCCTCCTCTTGAGAGAGATGCGCTAAATGGAGGCCCTTGAGGGTTTGAAGGATCAATTGGCGAATTTATTCTACCTGGACAACTTGCCTAGGGCATCACAAAAGACTATTTTGGTGGTCAATTGGTGGATAAAATATTCACAAATATTTTATATTTATTTTTGAAGTGGGGAAACTAGTTTGAGGAGATAGTGAACTTTTTGGAGGGCTTTTAGACTTTTTATTCGGTAAAGTAAATTTATATTATTATTTCCGATTTATTTGATAATAAATCACAGGGATTTGAAGGATTTTTGGAGGGTTAAAGCAAGAGTTTAATTCTAAAATTTTCGCTATTAATTTATGAGTTGGATGATTCACTTGGAGGAAATGTGGCAAGGGTTTTGGGGCCTTGATTAGCTCTAAACAATTGGGCAATTATTGTTGCAAATATTGGTAGAATTTATAACCTATTTTAAACAAGTTTGACAGGTTTACAAGTTTGATTTTCTGAATTATTTAATATTAATTATTCTTGATTTTGGTGACTTGGTTTGGAGAGGGTTTGATCATATTTGTGGTCTTGACTTGGGCTAATTTTTATAAGACATACATGCTGGAATTTATTTGAATTTTATCTTTAGTTGTGGAGGAATTTTGAGTAGGATTTGGTGATGGAAAGAGGGCTTAAAAATTCAGCTTGGTGGTGTTGAGGGTTTGGGAGTGCAAAATATACCAATTCAGCTCTTTTCTTCATATAGTGTGAGCCACGGATTGGATAAATTTTACAAGGTACATTTTTATTTATTTGTTGAGTGATTAGAGGTTTAATAATTTTAGTTTGGTGGTGCAAATACAACCCTAGGGTTGGCTGGTTTTATATTCAGAATTCAGATTTGTTTAGGGGTTTGTTGGAAAACCCTCTTTTGCATTATTGTCTCAATTTGGGAACATTACACGAAACTACTCTCGGAAAGCATAAAAGGACTCAACAAAATCCCGAGAGCTCAACGCCAATAACTGAAATCCATTTTGAAAAGGCTAGCGCCCACCGAGAAAGCAGCTAACTACGATGCTGGAGTGACCAAACATGGGGACATTACAGCAAGTCGGGTTAGGCTAAAGTCGGGTAAAATTGAGAATCTGTCGACAACACTTATCGAAGACGATACATCACATTATGGGAATGTAAGGGAGTGAATGGGTCAACCAATTCAAGAAGCAGTTGAAACTAACAAAGCGAAAAACTCACTAGAGATTTCAAGTACCTATGGGATCTCTCTATATGTGATGCAGAGAAGAGTTCGTACAAACAACTTAAACACAAGCTTTCCTTCTTTAGTTAATCTCTACTAGCCCTCTTGAGGCATTGCTTTGGATGTTTAGACAAATGTAGAAGGTTCTAGATCAAACAATTTGAGATTCAAGTACCCACTATCAACACACAAAATTTGAGATTCCAATTCAAAAGGAAAAGTTCTCTGTTTTCATGATCTTTGTTATTTTAGGCCTCTTTCTTGTAGCCCTCTAGAGCTCTTTTCTTGGGGTCTTTTTGAACACACAGGGATTCAGATCAAACAAAAGGACTTTTTAGATAACCATTAGAGGTTTACAACACCATACCAATTTTTAGAAACCAACTTACTAAGCAAGTACAACTCAAGCCCTTTCTCTGTCAATTAGGTCTCCTATTAGGTGTCTTAGGTCTACGACTGTGTTTTGGCTATAAATAGCTTCACATGTGCCAAAATAAAAATTTAGTGTTTGATTCACCTTTAGGATGGAAAACCCATCATCCATGCTAAATTTGAGGGTTTGAAACTGTCTCTACATACCAAAACAAAGAAATGGCCAAACCTCTTCACTAGGTTCTTAACACACGCTGAGAGAGAGGACAAGTTGATTTTCACGAGTAAAAAGAGGTTTTAAGGTCTAATTCCCTCTTTTAAGGTCTAATTCCAATTGGACAAGGTTTGTGCAATATTTAGAAAGACTCAGGGATAGCAAACATCATTCTTGAATCGACACAAGATTCCAAAAAGTACCAAAACTCACTTGGCAAGGTCTCCAAATGGCAAGGTACAAGACTGTGTGAACAAACTGTAAGATTTTATTTAGATTGAGTCTTTCTTGAAGCTTTAAACCGTCCAAACAAGTTACTCTTCTTAGATATCTTGCTCACTACCTATTCCAATGCAAAATCAAACCAAATGAAGGCAAATAATTCTCTCTTAAACTCAAATTTGCTGGAAATACACAGACTATGTGTAAACTACTCTTTATTTCTTGTTCTAATCAAATATGATGGAATTTGCTTTATATACTTTCAAAGATTCAATAAAACAGTATTCTCACATTCATTAAGATTCCTTTGAGAATGCAATCACTTTCAAACCCAGGTCTTTTAGCATTGAAAAGGCATCATTCTTATGTGTATGCACATAATTTCTTGTGATTGTCTTCTTGTTTTGTAATTGAGAACTCTCTCTCCGTTCTTGGAGCCTCCAAACTTCTTCCCTACATCTATTATGAATGACTTCAATCTTTTACAAAGCATTATATATTCCTAATAAGTCTCAACTGTCCAAGATCATCCAAACATAGATCTTGAATAGACTTGGGATGCAATTCTTTTATAAAACTATTGATCAACATAACAAATGATGAGATCCAAGGTACTTTAAACATTAAAAGTCTCATGAAGACTTTCTAAACACTTAACACACCTAAAAACATCATTAACAAACATTGAAACTTTGTAAAAGTCTCTAAAACTGAAGATAACCATTCAAAAATTTGAATTTGAATTTTGTCGGGAAAGTGCTAAATTTAAATTCTAGCTAACCTAACCTATTCTAAACACTTGGAAAAGATTCACAAGTGAATGTTATGACCTCTAAGACTCCTAAAACAACCTAAGCAATCCAAAATGAACAACAAACCAAAATTGCAAACTTGGAGTGATGCTTTGTAATGTCCCCAAATTGGAACAAAGGCTAAAAATAGTAATGTTCTTCAAACCCCAATCCAAATGACACAAATTGAATTCTGAAATATAAATCAACAACTCCACAATTCATAATTTATTTGCTATTTTCCACCCTTCACACACAATTTGCCCAAAACCTAGGCGACTAGGGTTTTGTGGTGATTTCAGCTCTTAAAACACCTCCAAAAATTATGAAAATTTGTAGGAACAAAGGGAAAAATACAATTAATTTATTTTTCCAATCAGATTTGGCAAAAAATTGAATTTCTAAATTTATATGACGAAAATCCAACTGAAACTTGTAAATTCTATAACTTGCAGATACTTGAAATTTTTGAGCAAATAATAGTTTGAACTAAAGATAAAAATATACTTCTTTAATTGAAATAAAAATCATAATTTTTCAACCACTGAAAGACCCTCAAATGATGCCCCGAAGTTCTGAAAACCCTAGTCTTTCCCTCAAAATTAAGAAAATAATTAGTGGATATTTTCTAGGCATATATTAGCTCCAAAACATGCAAACATACCTCAAAACAAAATGCTCCACCAAGGAAAAATTGCACAAAAATATTCAAAACCCTATGAGAGGGTTTCCACCTTAAATAAGCCTTCCGAAGATGATTTCTCACACCACCAAGCAAGTCACCAAAGTGGAAGTCAACAACCTTCCTTCCAAAGCAATTCGTTACACCTGCAAACCCTCCAACAAGTTCACCCAAGTCTTTCAATCCAAATCACCACAAGCTGAAATATTAGATGCAAATTCAAAATAATTTTGAAAGGCATTGAACACAATTTTCGAATCAATAGGTGGTGTTGATATGCACCGTTTGTAGAACATTCAGTAGAATTTAAAGGGTAACATTTTTCAAGTGTCTACTTCCAATAACCACGCTTGACATACTTGATCACCAAAGCCAATAATCATATACACATCCCTCTTCAAATGAATATTCCTCTTTAAATCCATCCACCAAGTGTAGTGCTCCAAAATAGAGAGGGTTAACTTAAAAATCAATTTAAATTTTATAAACCAGGACCCAAAACTCCCCCACTTAAGTGAAATATACATAAAGTACTTTTTCTCAAAACATATGTCAAAATTAGAAATATAAATTACCTTTTTCATTAGTAACTCTTCACAAGTGGTCCACCATGTTCCAAAATTTTCTTCTACCCTTAGCCATTGAAAACAAGAATGGGCCAAGAGTCCCACAAGGATCTTAATAAAAAATGGAGATATTACAATCCTCCCCGCCCAAAATTGCTTGTTCTCAAGCAATTACAATATCTAGAGAGGTGTCTCAACATACCTTATGATGCAATGTCCACTTGAAATTTTTTTCCACGGAAAAGAACCCTCAATTGGCCTCTTGATACTGCTGTCCCTGTACTTTGGAGGTTGCCCCCAAGTGCTGGAAGTGTCATCATAGCCTTCCAGAGGCTCCACATGTTCCCAATCAAACACCCCTTTTAATACCAAGTGGTGGATGAGGAAGCTCCTTTCTCTTATATCCTCCAAGGAAGTGATATGTGGCCAAAAGTCGGAATAAAAAGCATAACAGAATTTGATTACCTTGCCGCCACGAGGGTAATGACCTCCCAAATGCCATGGTACAACCTTCCAATCATGCAAAAAGAAATCAGCAAGGTACCTATAATGATGTGAAGCCTCAAAGACATACCACTCTCCATATACAATCATCTTTGTGCAACCCATGTATCTTCCAAAAGGTTGCCCCTTGTCAATCATCCCATGCATGTATGAGACACTCCAAAAATTTCTCAATAGCTCCCAAACACTCATCAAATATAGCTGTTCATGCATGTATATCCCTGATTTTTCATGTTGACTAAATCTGAAAATGATATATGCACACTTTTCTTCAGACTGAAATCTAAACTCAATGATTAGAAGATTGTAATTAGACCTTTTAGCCTTGCAAGTGCCCCAAACACTCACCCAAGTTTGGAGAAAATAAATAACAACGAACTTCTCTTGAATCAAATCTTGGATGGGAGTGTCATATAGATGCAATTCTCCTTTTATGAACCTTTTTATGTGTGCCATGTATCCTCTCATTGGTTTGCCTTTATTGATATCTTTGTGCATATAAAGAATACATTGTAAGTCAAACAAAACATTCCCTTCAACCATGAGACGGTGCTGCACCTTTCTTATGCTCTCCCATCTTTTGTCATGCATGAGGAGTTCCCAACTATGAGCATTTTCAGAACATGCTAGGGGTTGGAATATATCAAAAAAATCAAAGTTCTCACCTTTATGATGCTGCTGTATGTACATGCTTATTTTCGAATTTTCTTGATGACAAGGTCCAAAATTAACCTATGCAATCTTTCCCCTATCCACAAGCTGTAACATGCCACAAAATTCAGAATTCCTTACTTCAAAACACAAACTGTAGATGGCCCTCTAATTCTGATTTTTTTGGACACCAAACTCAAAATTCGTACTTGCATTTGTCCATCCTTCTATGTGCTGGAAAATGTCAAAAAATTTCATATTCCTCCCCTCCAAGGGCTGCTGTATATGCACACTTAAATATGATTTTTTAGAATGGTAAAAATCAGAATTTTCATCTATACTTCTCTTGCCATTTTCTGATTGTTCTAAGCTCCAACAAACCTTATGAATTTCTTCATGCCAATATGAAGCTTCTTGAGTATGCAAATAATACAAGTGAAATACTTCCAACATACCTTGAACATGCCCTACCATGTGAAACTCTTTTTAAAAAGTCTTCAATATATGCAAAATGAAATCCAACCATGACTATCCTTCCTCATGACTTATATGCAAGTAGACTATCAAATAGACATCAAAAGAGTGCTCCCAATGTAATGGAATATATTGTTGTTTCATACTTACATACTTCACCGTCTTGTGTAAGTCATGATCCAAAAAGACATCAATTTCAAAACTTAGGAGCAGATGGAAGTATATCATAAAATCAGTCATATAGCTCCATTGAAGGGAGTATATAAGATTGCTCAACTCAGAATTTTTGGTGGCAACAATTTCATACTTTGCACCAATAATTTCAGAATTTGCCCATTGCTGTAATGTGTCAAGATTTCTGATTTTTGCGAAGAGTTTGGACAATGAATATGATAAATCAAACTCATGATTTTTTGTGTGCCAATGAGATCAAACCTTTTTCACAATCTCCTCTTTCTCTACCTCATAGCTTTCCAAATTCATCAAGCTCTTCGCCCACGAAGATGGGTGGCATCTAACATGCCCAAATGGTTGCTCATATTTGAAAATCATAAAATGCCTTGCACCATTTATGCTATTGCAACCGGTACCCTTATTGGCCCTACACATGAGGCAATCGTGTAAGAAAAAACTTTAGTGCTTAGCAAATGATGTTACTATGCCTCATGAGCATGATATGGATCTCGTTTTTATATCCTGTCTTTTTCTTGTTATAGCTGTAGTGTGTCTTTTTTCCCTCCCCATTTCTCCTTGTGGTGAGAAATCCACTACTACATACTTGAAGCACTCCTATGGTGTTGAGGTGCGAAAAACACATCTACTTAGGGCCCATGCTCTCCATGGTGATAAGGAACTTCAAGGAATGCAAACTAAAAATATTAAAAACAGCAGTTACCTTGATTCAAGGATCATGATGATTCTTGCTTACCTCCTTTCTTATGTTGACCCAAAACATGCTAGCTCTACTAATCTTGTAGAGCTCACCTAGATCCCATATCCATGATGGATATTTGTCATGTTCCTTCCTTAAATTTGCTTTGAAGACTTCTTTTCCCCATTGAGTGCCCGTCACCTCCACCTTAATGGTAGTACAAGGTACATCACCAAGATAATGAAAGAACCAATTATGATGAGAAGACAATGAACACTTACCAACATGATCACTCGCTTACTCATACATAAATCTGATTTTCTTACTTCCGTATCTATTTTGATTGTATACAAGCCCATCGTAGTGTTCTTTCCCCTCAAGCATTTCCTCATCTTATTGTGCATTGATCTATCATGAAGCTCCTTTGTGCCAACCAACCTTGTCAAAGCTTGTACTTCCTTTTCACTTGTGACTTACAATTGTTCTTTCAAAACTCTTTCATCAATTCTAGAGTCATACAACGAAGATAAAAAATCATTAGAACAAAAACCAATAGTACTATCCACAAGATACCTCTTCATGGGATCATTCATGAATATCTTGGTTTCTTTGACTTCTTGAAAATCTTCTTTTTGAATTTCAAAATTTGGGGTACTTGGCTGCCCCAATGTACCAAGTATTTCTCTATGTTGACCTATTACTTGCAGCCCTCTTTGCTGCTCCAAAAACTCAGATTTTTGGCATTCCACCTTCATCTTTTCAAACTGTTCGATGAGCCTTTCACCAAGTTCCTCACGAGTCTTGATGAGGTCATGTCCTTGTGTCCTCAGCTCAAGTTGCCACCAATCAAGGGCAGTCCCTTCCAAGTTTTGTGTGATGAATTTTAGATCTTGCTTCTCACCTCTTAGCCTCAATTCAAGGTATTCATTAACCTTGTTTACCCATGCTGTAACTGAAATACCTGAATCTCCATCAAAGGTTGGGAGAACAATCCTCCTTAAGTCATCATCCATAACTATGTGCCCATGGTGTCCTTGGCCATACCTCAAACCTAGCCAATACTCAAAACTTCTTTCCTTCCTGTACTGTGGTGCAAGTGTTAAATATTCGTCATAATCCTCCATCAATTCCCAATTGATAAAGGGTTCTTCCTCCCTTTCAAGGGGCTAGTCCCCTTTAATGCCCTTCATTGTTTGAAGGAGTGTGTCTAAATTTCTGTCAACCGCTGTTGGGTTTGAGCAAACCTCTCAAACCTAGCATTGTCCATGTCTCTGAATAACCCTTCCATCCTACAAATGGCCAAGAAATTGGCTCTAATACCATTGTAATGTCCCCAAATTGGAACAAAGACTAAAAACAATATATTTCAAACCTCCATCCAAATGACACATAAACCGAATTTTGAAATATAAATTAACAATTCCATGGTTCAAAATTGATTTGCAATTTTCCATCCTTAACACACAAATCGCCCAAACCCTAGGCGACTAGGGTTTTGTGGTGATTTCAGCCCCCAAAACACCTCCAAAAATTATGAAAATTTGTAGGAACATAGGGAAAAATACATTTGATTTATTTTTCCAATTAGATTTGGCAAAAAACTGAATTTCTAAATTTATATGGTGAAAATACAGTTGAAACTTGTAAATTCTATAACTTGCAAAATATTTGGAATTTTTGAGCAAATAATAGTTTGAACTGAAGATAAAAATATGCTCCTTTAATTGAAATAAAAATTAGAATTTTTCAACCATTGAAAGCTTGCAAATGATGCCTCGAAATTCTGAAAACCCTAGTCTTTCCCTCAAAATTAAGCAAATAATTATTGGATATTTTCTAGGCATAGATTAGCTCCAAAACATGCAAACATATGTCAAAACAATTTTCTCCACCAAGGAAAAATTGCACAAAAATATTCAAAACCCTATGAGAGGGTTTTCACCATAAACAAGCCTTTCGAAGATGATTTCTCAGACCACCAAGCAAGTCGCCAAAGTGGATGTCAACAACCTTCTTTCCCAAGCAATTCGTCACACTTGCAAACCCTCCAACAATTTCGCCCAAGTCTCTCAATCCAAATCGCCACAAGTTGAAATATTAGATGCAAATTCAAAATAATCTTCAAAGGGATTGAACACAATTTCCGAATCAATAGGTGGTGTTGATATGCACCGTTTGTAGAACATTCAATAGAACTTGAAGGGTAACATTCTTCAAGTGTCTACCTCCAATAATCAAGCTTGACATACTTGATCACCAAAGCCAATAATCATATGCGCATACCTTTTCAAATGAATCCTCCTCCTTAAATACCCTTCTCAAGTGTAGCACTCCAAAATAGAAAGATAGGGTTAACTTAAAAATTAACTTAAATCTTATAACCCAAGACCCAAAACTCCCCCACTTAAGTGAAATATATATAAAGTTCTTTTTATCAAAACATAACTCAAAATTAGAAATATAAATTACCTTTTTCATTAGTAACTCTTCACAAGTGGTCCACCATGTCCCAAAACCTTCTTCTACCCTTAGTCATTGGAAACAAGAATGGGCTAAGGGTCCCACAAGGATCTTAATAAAAAATGGGGATATTATATGCTCCTGTATCAGTATGTGAGCATGCCAAAGAAGAATTCAAGAGGACCATAGGGATTGCTGTTTCTATTTGAGCAACTTAGTGGTGGCAAAAGGCATGGATCGACTACTTGATAGTCTACCTTGACTCCTAGCCAAGCATTATATTATTCTACAAGATTCTCTGCTGAACGTGATCATGAAGTACATTGACAATTTTTTACAATGGTATGAGGAGAGGTCACTGTGAAGAGGAAGAAAGATTTGACGACCAATGCCAAACGAGATGAAATTAATGCCATTGAGCCCAAACAAAGGTGGTAGAAGGTGACAACATGGTAGGGGAGTGGACCAAGTAATCTGACTATCTACTAGACTCTTGGAGAAACAAGAATGAAGACAAAGGCCATGAGAGGCAACCACCTCTAGAAACCCCTTGACACAAACACAGAGCATCGGTGACAACCGAAGTGGAAGCATGTGCTGAAGTCGAAACTAAGGAAGGTTTTTGTTTATATTGAAGCACCGCACACCACTCACAAGTGAGCAGTTGGTGGAGATTGCAAGACATTTGCTTCTTCCAAAGGAAGAAAGTCCTCGCTGACCATGAAGAGTCCACGAAATCCAGTGAGGATTCGTCAGATCCCATTCGTTTTGAGGAAATCTTTTATTCCAAGACATATTTTAATGATGACTTCTTCATGGAAGAAGAAAGAGCCTCGTATGAGACAAATATTAGCAGAATTGAAGTTTTGTTTATTGAAGACGCAAAGCCAAAAACACCAGGGAAAACCAATTGACAAGTTGAAGTGAGCAACATAGGAGGGGAGCCAGCTAGTGAGCAAAACAATGATAGATCATTTAGGTTGAAGGGTTGAGTATGGTGATGTGTCCAAGAGTTTTGAGAGAATAGATCCATGTCTAGCACAAATCGTCATGAGGAGGATCGTAGTTGAAGAGCCACATCAGAATCACCTTATATCCACATGCATGGGCACCCTACCAACTCCATCTCCAAAAAAACAAAAGTTGCCAAAGTTTATTGGTGATGGCTATGAAGATCTAGTGTGGTATTGTAGGACTTGCATCACAATTTGGACTGCCAGTGGCTAGGTAGATGAGCATCACTACTTGCGGTCTTTACCAGTCACACTTTGAGGAGTGGCTATTGATTGGTATACATACACACCGATAACTGATAGGTCATCATAGGATAAATTGCGAAAGGCATTTGAGAAGGAATTTAAGCTCCTTAGGGATGACATTGAAATTTTTGCAAAAATATATAATGCTCTGCAAGGTAAACACAAAACTGTACGAGCCTACAAAAGAAGGCTCAAGGAATTGCTGGAAAAAATTGAGAAAGAACCAACCAATGACTTCAAGAAATTGTGGTTCATTGTCCCGGCTATCTTATGATATTTTGAGAATACTTCATGAAAGTCATTTATAGCTCTCATTTTAATCAAGAAATAGAAAAAGCCATAAAAAGTTTGTGGGCTTATGATATCCGACAGGAAATGTCACTAGTCAAAATCTAATGTTATTAGTCTTATGATCCTTTCATTTATAGCTATTACCCTCATTGCAAAGGAAGAAAGTGGTTCCACCTTTGTCTTACTAAGACACATATGATAGATAGATATTGAAAACAAGAATAAGACATCCCCATGCTCGAGGAGGAACAAAGATGATAACTTAGACTCCAATAACATAAAACTATGATTGGTGTAGGCTCTTTGGAGGGACATGTGAATGACGAAGGAATTAAATTAGGATTCCAAGAAAGAAGGGAAGGACCTTTGGTATACAAATTCCAAAACAAGTCATACCAAGTTCAATTGTCTAAAGATGTTCTGTGAAATCTGCCAAGTTTGGGCCATGGAGTCAAAGATTTTCCGTTCAACTTAAAGAAGAAAGGTGTCCATATACTCTTCGTGCAAGGGGAGCCATCGATACCACCGGTTACCTCGACCAAGCCTCAAAAGAATAAGGGCGTGTCTCTTGGTGCATCTTGTAGCCGGTATTGTTAGCAAATAAATAATTATAGCTGCTAAAATAATATAGGTGGAAGTGGTAATTGGATCCATTATGATTCCCAAGGTCGGCCTATTGTGTAGTGTTAGAAGTGTAACAAGTGGGGACATTTTGAAAGAGATTGCCTTACAAATCAAAATACTTCTCTATACATGGTGTGGGCTTGGGGTTTGTAATGACGCCAAATATCCAAAGCAAGTGAATGTCAACATGATTGATGTAGTCTAGGATGAGGAGGTAATGGCAATCAACAGAGCATAGTTAAAGAAAGCTATCTATGTCAACTCAAGAACAAAGAAGGAAGACTTGTTGAAGCAAGGGCAGAAGTTGATAGGACTAGGGTTGACGAAAGACGACAATTGCATGGACACACAAGTACAATGTCCAATAGACTTGAGTCTAACAAAGCAATTACAAGATTAGTCTTGCAAACCACTATACTTTTCAAGGTGGTTGATCTATTGCAAAGCATTCCTGAACTCAAGAATGACATAACTATTACTATACAAGACATTGGATCTGACATGGAGTATGCAACCACCCACCTTGTGTTAGATGGTGTAGCTTTGGGCAATGGGAGAACAAGAAGAATGATTCCATGGTCAATACCTCATGGTCAGGCAATCAAGTGATCGACCCCATGCTTTTGACAATGAATCTAGCTCAATGGTCGATAGTCATGCACATGGAAATCTTTGGGAGAAATTTGACAAACACTATTATCATTGGTAGTTTTGTGTGAATGTTCTTCTAGAGGAGGCTTAGAAGAGTCTTTGGAAGCCAACTATTTGGCCGCTGACGTTCCAATTGGTGGGAATCGATCAATATGATATTAAGGCATTGGGAGCACATATGGCTCAAAATGTATTTATTGGCATCCAACCGTTTGTAATGATTTTTGTAGTCATCTCATAGTGAAACAAGACCTATGATACATGATTAGGTTGAGGCTGGTTGATAGCAGCCAAAGCTGACCAAAAATGAAGGAAAAATCTGCTCTCCATTGAAAATAAAGGCCAGAAATATATAATAGACTTGAAGAATCAGGCAGTGAGTGAAGAAATGACCTCATCAGTCTCATTGGACTTCAAATCAGATGAAGAATGCTCAGTAGATGGAAACTGAGCTACGATGGAGTCTAATTATGAAGGGTTCTTGGAGTTGCAATCATGCTTCGAGGATGAGATAAATTCCCTCAATGGTTTCTTCCATTGGCAGGTGGAAGACTACGAGGTCTTTCAGCCTGATTGTAATTTTGACGAGATTATGGAGATTGAGGAAGCTGAAAGCCTGCAATGGGGTGACTGCAAATTTAAGTCATGAATGGCTAGTTATTCTGAACCAACATCCTTGCAGTGAGATTATCAGAAATTGAAGTCAGTGATGTCAAGTCCTGCTGAACTGTCATCCTCACACTTGGGTTACCCCTTCCAAATTCACTGAATATACAAGGAAAGAAAGAAAGGTGTTTTTCCTGTGGTTATAAATATTTTCTGTTTTCCATTCTTTCAAAGTACACAAGGCTCGGATGTCCTATTGATCCAGCTTTTCCTTGATCAAACGGCACATCTTTGTTAACATTGATTATTCAAAGAACTGATATATTGCTTCAAAAGAACATCACACAGCTACTTTGGAGGGGATTGTACTTAATGCGTGATCGCTGATTGCTTTATAGAAAGAGGACAAAAATGTCAGGTTCTTTATGGCTGTATTTTTTTTGAGCTGTCTGCACGGGAATGCTGAATTTGGATTTCCTTTTTTCGTTGATGCTTACATGAGGGGAGACGTTCCCTATTTACTTACAAAATCATTTGCCTTTCAGAGCTTTTATGTTATACAGATCTTGTACTTGATACCACTCGTTCAACATTAATTCTCTTGCTGATGCCATTTTACTGAGTTTTTCTGTCTGGATAGCCATCTATATCGAGAAAAACTTGAACTTTTAATTTGATTTTAATAATTACCATTCATTTTAAACTTTTCTTGTAGTCATAATTTATAAATATGTATTTACCATAATCAGTTCATTTTTGGTAAAAGTATAAAGCCAATAACTAGAAGCGGTAGCTTAGGTCACACGTGGGTTGGGAAAGAGGTTCATTATGTTTACAGCAATCCAAGATAGGGGTAGTTTGTGCTGTGAGTCATCCACAAAGCTTATTTATCAAAATGTAAATTTATAGCATGATTAGGTGGCTTGAGTGTACCCGATGAATCGAGGCTAGAGAGACCTTTCTTTTGACACACTCATAGAGCATCCAGACCAAATCAGATTAATAGGAAATATGTCTCTATATCTCATGGCTTTCTAGATAGTGACCAAAATCTAAGAAAATTCTGAATTTGTTCAAATTTGAACTCTCGAACAACACTGCCAGCTGAGTCATTTTCTTCTCACGAGGTGTGCTTCCTTCATTCATGTTTTTTGAAAGTACTGTTCATATATTGTTCGAGGGATCTCTATGAAAGAACCATTTTCATTTTAATCCATATACCACATTGTTAACGCAATTCCTGGTGCAGGTGGCTGTTTTAGTCTGACATTGTTTTGGATCAATTATTGGTTCATCTCATGTATTGCTTACGCTTTATTATATGCAATCTGATCTTGATATGCAGATAATATTTGGAGGTAGATGGCGCCACCTTGTGGGAGAGCAGGATTTTTGGGAGCGTCTTGGAGGTGTTGACATTTGCATGGCACCTTCTTCCTTTGGACAAGCCAATACTCAGGTTTATCCCAATTAGACAAATTCTCTGTTTCAATGTGTTTGCAGTTCAATATTCTACGTAAATGAATCTTTGCTTTTTTTATTTGAAGCATAAATAAGTATTTTTTATTTCACAAACCTTGGTTCGGTGTGCCCTAATGTAATAACATGCACTAGTGGCTAGCAAAGATATACTTTTATTTTGAAAAAATAGACATTGATATGTGGATAAAATTTATTTTAGAAACTGTATTGACATTTCACTTTTAGATTATGTGAAGGCATAACCTGTTTGCTAAAAATAAAACTTTGGGTTCAAATTGTTCAGATATCTCCAGGTTGTCACGGGGCAAGTGGGTGTGGTCACTAGTAGAATTTTAAATATGTTTTCAGGTTCGCCCATGGTGTAGGATGGAGGATGCTCCTTTCCCTTGCCAGTCAGCTGGTGCGAGGACAAAACACTTTGAAGAAGATGAACGGTAATAACTTGCAAAAAATAAACACGATAGATATACACTAATAAGGGTCATAAAGTTCTCTTTACATCGAGATGTATAGATAATATTGTATAAGTGACTTAACTTTCCAACCCTGTGAGTTTTTTGTTTTTATTTACACTATTAATCATTACGAGCTTCTCAAGGGCTTGTTTAGGGCATTGTTTTGCCCGACCACACCTTCCAGCTCATCAATGGGCACTTTGCAGATGACACCTTTCTCACGCTTGAAGAACAAGAGGCCACCTTTAATGAAGCTATCCAATGCCATGACGCTTTCTGTCTAGATTTTGGCTCCAGCGTACAATGGAGGAAAACTCGGTGTTTTCGACAAAGCATGATGCCTATACCTGAGTGGCTTCATAAGTATAATTGGCAATGGATTGCTCGGGGGGAACAATTTAAGTTATTGGGTTTCCCTTTTGCTTTTAATAGTTCTCCGGCTGAGCTTTGGCAGTATGTCCTCAACAAGATTGAATGCTGGATCACTAAGTCCTTATCTCTAGCAGGCAAGTTTCAGATTTGCACCAAAATCTTGGCCGCTACTCATGTCTACTATTCCTCCTGTTGGGCTCCCTCCAAGGCCTCTTATGATGTTCTAGGCAAAATCCTTAGAAACTTCCTTTGGGCCAATTCTAATTGTGCCAGGGGTTTTCATCGGGTGGACTGGGATATTTGTTGCCTCCCTCGTGATAAAGGTGGCATGGGCATCATTGACACCTATCAGCGAAGTATGGCCTTGTGTGCTAAGTGGGTTGTTTGGGCTATTGAGGGCAATGAATCTTAGATAATTTTGCTAAGACATTGTATCTCTACGGGCTCTCCCTATGCTCAAACCAATTGGCAAAATATTGGCTTCCAATTCCTCCTCATCACTATGGTTCATGTCAAGATTTCTGGCTCATTTGTGGTCCAAAGCATTTGGAAGGCATTTGAAGCCATCAAATCCCACTTGAAGTGGGTGGGGTATGGTTTTCACACAGGGTTGTCTTTTAATGACCATAGCTTATGGTGGTCCCCTAGTCGTACTACTTCCTTTGTTCCCCTAGCTGAATTAGCTAGTATTAAAGCTCTGCGATTTTTACAAAAAGGGATTCACACTATCCGAAGTTTGGTTACCTCCAGGGATTGGATTCTTTGGCCTGAACTAAAAATCAAGTTTCAGTTAAACAATGTGGACTTACCTTTTATTCTTTGCATTCGAGAGCTACTGCTTGATGTTATGTTGCATAAATTTGGTTTGTAGCCTCCTAGGGCCTAGTGGAAACACTGGAGGTGGAACTGCAATACACATTTCAAGAGCTACTCTCCTGGGCTACTTTATCATGTGATGAGTCCTTTCTCTCCGGCTTTAGGCAAGCTCAACAGGCACTGGGGTCTCCTGTCCTCTCCCAAGACTTGGCTTGCTCGTCTGGATTGTGTGGGGCAACCTGGCTTGGAGCCCAAGTTGGCTTATTTTTTATGGTGTTTGATTTATCAAGGACTTCCCCTCGATGAGAGACTACTCCACCTCTGCATTTCCCAACCCTTCTATCTGGCTTGCAAACGTCCATAATCCTTTAAACATCTATACTGGTTTTGTTCGAAAGCCTAGTCTGCGTGACGTTGGATTCATGCATTATTTCATCTTTATCACCCTGAGCCTTTCTCTTGGCAATAGGCGGTCTTTGGGGATTATTCTAATTGGCCAGTCTCTGTTGCCTTTCTTTGGCAATTCTTCCGTGCTATAATTCTCTTTCAGCTATGGAAAGCGATGAACAATGCTATTTTTAATCATGAGACCTGTGAAATTTCTTTTTTTGTTAATGAAAAGGTTGCTGTTATTTCTTCAGTCTATTTGCAGATTCAAGCTCAAGTGAAAAATATAGCTCTGGACCTCCGCAACCTATAGGAGCTCCTCGACCACTGGGGGTGTGCCCCTTGCACCATGAGTAAGGTTTTCCCTGATGGCTTGCCCTGTGGTCTGCCACCTCCTCCCAGAATGCGTTGAAGTAGAAGTCGGTCTAGAAGCAGGGGCCACTTTTCTCCTCACCCTCCCCTAAGGGGTGGTTGGAGTTCTCATGGCAAGTCTGATGCTGGTCCATAACGGTCTTTGGCAAGCATTATTGTTCTTGCATAGCTGACTGATGGTTGGCTTATCACTATTCATGACGACCCCTTGGATGGCTGGAATGCTCTAGAGATTCTTGACGTGGAGCTGCTCGCTTGGTCGGTGCTTCCCAAGGATGATCCTCTGCCTCCGCCTCTTGGGGCGGCGGCCTGTGCGTAAATTTTTGCTCTGATTATTTGTAGTTTTTCGCGCTGTGCCTTGACCGTTGATTTTTTGTTTCGGAGTTGGGTTGTTCCTCCGGTAGGGAGCTTGAGCCGTGATGCTACTTTACTTTGCAACTTTTTGTAAATATATTTTTTTGTTAATATAATGTGAAGCATTCCAATAGCAAAGTACACAAGACTAGTGATACATTAACCATACAAAATATCTACATCTTTAGATAATCATTGTTTGCAACCATACAAAATATGTGTGAAATATTCACTTCCCTTTTAGGTGGGCTTAAGATGTTTAATACATTTGTATTTGAGCTCCATTTTGTTGGTCCCCAAAAATGTCACTCGTTTTTGGAACAACATATGAGCTATCTTGGACCTACAAGACCAAAATTTCTCTCTTCCCTTCTCAAAATTTGTTTTGAGCTTTCAAATTCCTCTTTTTTCAAGCTTTTTCAGTAAAGGGATTTGCAGGTTCAACAAGTTCAGAGGCTTCTGCAGGTGAGTTCAATCAAAATAACCAGTTTCCAATACTTGGCCATCTTCAGGATTGGGTGGGTGCCTTGGTTCAATCAAAAATGTCCATCGGCAACAATCTAAGCAAGGATTGAACCATTGAACCATTGAACCTTGAACCATTTTGGTTCGACGGGTTCAGTGGGTTCAGAGGTTCAAAGTTCAACTGTTTCAAAGGTTTCACGGCTCCGAGCACTTAACTAGTTACAAAGGCTTGAACCGTTGAACTTTGAACCATTTTGGTTCATCGGTTCAACGGGTTCAACGACCAATTGGTTCAACGTGCTTGGTTCAAAGGTATCAAAGAGACTCAGTGAAATCAAAAGGATGAACCAATGAACCGATTGAACCTTGAACCAAAAGAGTTCAAAGTTCAATGGTTCATGGGTTCAAAGGTTCAAAGGCAACCTCTGTCAAAGAGAGAAGCAACAAACAGGTGGTTCAACGGATGGTTCAACCAAGGAGCGGGAAAGTGATTGAACTAGGAAGCGATAGAACAAAAGAGATAGAATGAACCGATGAACCAATGAACCAATGTACTTTCAGCGGGTTCAAAGGTTTAAGGTTCAACATGGTTCAAGCGGCTAGCGACCATTGACAGCCCCGCGGACGTCAAATTTAAAGTAAAGGAATATCCGTTGAAATTCAAATAAAGCGTAGAACTCAAAGGAAGAACCAAGTGACTGACTGAAAAGATAGAATTCCTTCGGGTTTGTTCAAAGGCCGACAGAGAACATTTCCTTCGGACTTTTTGTCCGAAGGAAATTATTAAGAGAAAGAGCCGTTAGAATTCTTTCAGAAGTATTTTCTGTGGGAAAATGACTAAGGTAGAGCCTGAAGGAATTCCTTCGGACTTTTGTCTGAAGGAAAAGCCCGATTGAAGAGAAAAGCCCGCGAAAATATGCCTGATGGAAAAAGACAAAGTGCAGCGGAAGCCGCCACGTGTCCATTATAAAGCAGAGCGAAAGCCGCCACATGTCATCTTTTGCAGGACCCTCAAAGGTTTCTAAAGCTTCTATAAGTTAAGCGGAATATGTCACGTGTCCTGTTATGACTCAGCGGAACGTGACAAGTGTTTGCATCCGTGTTCCCCTTTTGGAGTTGCTTGGGCAAAACGTGTCGTAGACCCCATTTTCCATGAGTTTCTAATGAGTTTCATAACAGCGGAACTTGCCACTTGTCAAAGACACAGAAAGGACCCCCCAAAGACTTAGGCAAGAAGGGCTATAAAGAGCAAAGAAGCGCTTAAGCAGTGAAGAGAGGAGCGAGACCAAAGGATCAAAAATATCTTCGAAAGAGTTATTTCCAGTAGGTGAAACAGTGGATCGAGTAGACTTCTGAGCGCACTAAACCAAAGATGCGGCCTATTTTCTTCCATGAAGTAAAGACAAATATGCAAAGGACAAGACGGTCCATATTAAGGAGGAGACATATCAGATGAAGGGACAAGCCATAGTTATGGCAGCGCACTGTTCTCAGCATGGTCTTTTCAGACAAAACTGGATACGCATTGAAGACGCTGACTGCAGCATGGGCCGTCCCATGGAAAAAGGCGCCAATCCTTGGGTAGTTACTATAAGTTTGTATTTTCTTTCATTTGTAAAGGAGATCTTCCCCTTATTAGAAGCGAAACTCTGCCCGAATTGAAAGGCATTACTGAGACTTTGAGCTCAGATTGTAATTCATATTTCTTTGATTGAATGAGAAAGCAAGTTACTTGCAGACTTTGTGCTGTTATAGCTTGTGCTACTTTAGGAGATTGTTCTTATGTCTGTCTTCTGAAAGCATTCTTATTTATTTGATTTAACAAGCAGGACTAGTGGAGGTGATAAGGAAGGTGTCCTGAAGCCAGCTACTTTTAGACTTTGCGTTTCATAGTTGTCTTCAGTGTGTGTTTATTTTCTGTTTCTGTGTAAAGGACCTTGGCACGACTTTGTGCCCCCTTTGTTCTTCGTATCTCACTCTTGGGCAGTTGAGGTGAAAACTTTGTGTTCTGTTTCATACTGCTGGTTACTGTGCCCTTTCGTCCCCTGTTACCAGAAAGATTCCTGTTGCGTGCAAGAACAAGCACTTCTGAAAGAAGAGAAGTACCTTCACCAATCACCTAGGATTTCTTCTCTGTCTGTGAGCATCATCTCTGAAAGAAGAGAGATGGATGATGTATTCTGCCACTGTGTCTTACTTTCTGCTTATTTATATAGTATATAGCCTCCACATATTTAATAGGAAACCTCCCCTTGATGAGAGAGATTTGTCCCCTGTTGATGTAGTAAACCTGCACACCAGGACGACCCATCTCCCTATGCTGTGGTGATAGGAACTATTTTGGTCACCAGTTAGCTAGCCGACAAAATATTCATCCAACAGTTTTTGGCGACTCCGCTGGGGACAGTAATTTTGTGCAATTTGGAACCTCAAGTTTCAGATTGAAACATCCCCTGTGTGTTACCCATTATCATTATAACCTTATCCATGCATTTCGCTGTGGAATAACGAACTGCTCCAGTGCTTTTCCATTGTTAATTTTTTCTCCCCAGCGTTGTGCAACAGTTTTGGTGACTCCACTGGGGACAGTAATTTTGTGCAATTTGAAACCTCAAGTTTCAGATTGAAACATCACCTGTGTCTTACCCATTATCATTATAACCCTTATCCATTACAGACTCTGGCGACTTTGTTCTGTGTCTTACCCATTATCATTATAGCCTTACCATCTTCCTCCATCTCCGTTATATTATCTGGTCTGCAAAACCAGAGCTGCTGGGAAAGAAAGCACTGTTTGAAGCCTCAAGCTTTAAGCTGAAGCAGGGCCAATTTCTTTTCCATTTTTGTCCTATAATCTGGCAACTCCACTCAGATGTGTTATCCCTATTTTTCATAATCCAATCATGGCAGTTCGAGGCCCTTGGGGTAACTCATTTGGCCCACTTAATCTAACTCCACCCCTGCATGAGCTACCACTCAGTTCAAGGAAGAATTTCCCCAAATTCTTTGCTGATGGAAGAGTCCACCTTGATGAACACATTGCAGCCTTCACCATAGCTTGTGGTGTGATAGGGGTGGAATTTGAAGACGTGGCAGTTAGGGTTTTCGTGGAGACACTACAAGGTGCCGCTGCAGACTGGTTTTACCGTCTGCAGACTGGATCAGTGACTGGCTGGGACACTATCAAAGCCAAGTTTGAAGCAAGGTTCAAACCTGCAGAAGATGCTCATGCTTTGCTAGCCCAACTTATGCAGATGAAGAAGGAACCTTATGAGCCCATGAGGGATTTTATTGCAAAATTCGACAAGCTGAGAAACAGGGTTCCCGTAGTTGCTCAACCCACACCCGAGAACCTCAAATGCTTTTTCATAAACTCACAGCGGCCTAAAGTGAGTTTTTTGCTAAGACGTGCTGGGAAGCTGCTCAAGACTTAGCCACTGAGTTAGAGGATGACCTTAGAAGATGACCTTATCTGGGCTGAAAAGATAAGGGATTCAAACAGAAGCGCATCTTCTTCATTTTCTGATAACTCACCTATAGCCACCACTGATTTAATGGTGTAGAAGCTAGCAAATGAAGTGTTGGCCCTCAGAAGACAAATGGCACAAGGGATGTCATCTGCTCTATATAGAGATGTACCAAGGAGGACATTCCCTAATCAGGCACATCAAGGGCAACCCAATCGTCTTCCTCCCCACAGAGGAACCTTGCCATTGAAGCACCTCCAGCAGTTGGGTATTTGGAAACAGAGCATGATTTCTCTTTCCAACCTGAGTTTAATCAAGAAAATGATGCTGGTCTCTTCACGGAGGATCAAGAAGAGTTAGCGGGCGACTCCCACATCGGTTTCCTGGATTACTAGGATGAACCCATAAGTAAAGGTGAAGCATCCGAGGGATCATATGTTGTGATCACCCAGTCCCAAAATCAGTTAGCTCAACAAGCTGATAAAGAAGAAACATAGGAGCGGCCTCAACCTGCAATTTCGATTGCTAAGCGTGGGGCCACTCTGCCTATCCAGCCAAAGGACCCAGTGGTTGCTAAGAAAGTAAGTATCCCAAACATTTTTGCACCTTCTACTTCAAATTCGCAGGCCAGTCCTCCCACCCTTCCCATAAACCAAAAGGAAGAACTCCCATCCGAAGAACTCCCATCCCCTGTGCCTAGTCCAACCCAGCCATTTGACATAATTGATCATGTCAAATGTGTCAAGACCCAAACGGCGGCCCCTGCAGCGCAAATTTTGTTTGAGTTTTCAGGCAGGGATGAAATAGTAGAAGAATTGGTGGAGTGCGGCATAAGTGCAGAAGAACCCTCCCCTCCAAACGAAGAAGAATCTGAGATATTTGAGGGGGACAATCAAGACATGTGCTGGGTTGAGCTATCAGAATCGCAAATTATGGTACTAGGCCGTGCTGTTGCCCATCAAAATCAGGAAAATGAACTCTTTGCCAGGGAAGCAAAGATTCGTGGTTTTTGGACCAAAAGTCAAGTCTTGCTTTGGGGCAAGAAGAGAAGAAAAACAAGGGGAAGACACAGAAAAGTGGTTTCCTGGTGGAGAGTTCCATTCGCTCGTCACCGTTACTGGGGACAAAATGGTTTCCTGCTGGGTTATCAAGATGGCACACCATTTTCACTGTCTCACAATGGGCGGCATCTGAAGCGCTTCAAATCATGAGGCATCAGATAAGATCATCTGTACATATGTATATTTGTATAGTCTTTAGTTCTGTTTTGTGCTATTCGTTTTCGTTTTTTTTTTTGGAGCCTTTCTTTTTGGGTAGCATGACTCCGTGGCCCAATGGCACACTTCAAGGCATCGAACATTCTGGTTTCTACTCCCCTCAGCGGTTCCAAGTTTTCATCTGAAGGAAGTTTCCCAACTGGAGCCAGCTGTTGGTTCCCAAAAATGTCACTCATTTTTGGAACAACATATGAACTATCTTGGTCCTACAGGACCAAAATTTCTCTCTTCCCTTCTCAAAATTTGTTCTGAGCTTTCAAATTCCTCTTTTTTCAAGCTTTTTCAGTAAAGGGATTAGCAGGTTCAACAGGTTCAGAGGCTTCTGCAGGCGGATTCAATCAAAATAA
Organism: Torreya grandis; assembly: GCA_037957365.1. NCBI lineage: Eukaryota > Viridiplantae > Streptophyta > Pinopsida > Cupressales > Taxaceae > Torreya > Torreya grandis. Next base: position 1,955,243 of record JARHVA010000814.1, read on the forward strand.
CCAGTTTCCAATACTTGGCCATCTTCAGGATTGGGTGGGTGCCTTGGTTCAATAAAAAATGTCCATCAGCAAGCATCTAAGCAAGGATTGAACCATTGAACCATTGAATCGTTGAACCTTGAGCCATTTTGGTTTGATGGGTTCAGTGGGTTTAGAGGTTCAAAGTTCAACCGTTTCAAAGGTTCCACGGCTCCGAGCACTTAACTAGTTTCAAAGGCTTGAACCGTTGAACTTTGAACCATTTTGCTTCATCGGTTCAACAGGTTCAACAACCAATTGGTTCAACGTGCTTGGTTCAAAGGTATCAAAGAGACTCAGTGAAAACAAAAGGATGAACCAATGAACCGATTGAACCTTGAACCGAAAGAGTTCAAAGTTCAATGGTTCATGGGTTCAAAAGTTCAAAGGCAACCTCTATCAAAGAGAGAAGCAACAAACAGGTGGTTCAATGGATGGTTCAACCAAGGAGCGAGAAAGTGATTGAACCAGGAAGCGATGGAACAAAAGAGACAGAATGAACCGATGAACCAATGAACCAATGTACTTTCAGCGGGTTCAAAGGTTTAAGGTTCAACATGGTTCAAGCGGCTAGCGACCATTGACAGCCCCGCGGACGTCAAATTTAAAGTAAAGGAATATCCGTTGAAATTCAAATAAAGCGTAGAACTCAAAGGAAGAACCAAGTGACTGACCGAAAAGATAGAATTCCTTCGGGTTTGTTCAAAGGCCTAACAGAGAACATTTCCTTCGGACTTTTTGTCCGAAGGAAATTATTAAGAGAAAGAGCCGTTAGAATTCTTTCAGAAGTATTTTCTGTGGGAAAATGACTAAGGCAGAGCCCGAAGGAATTCCTTCGGACTTTTGTTCGAAGGAAAAGCCTAACTGAAGAGAAAAGCCCGTGAAAAAATGCCCGATGGAAAAAGACAGTGCAGCAGAAGCCGCCACGTGTCCATTATAAAGCAGAGCGGAAGCCGCCATGTGTCATCTTCTGTACGACCCCCAAAGGTTTCTAAAGCTTCTATAAGTTAAACGGAATACGTCACGTGCCCTGTTATGACTCAGCGGAACGTGACAGGTGTTTGCATCTGTGTTCCCCTTTTGGAGTTGCTCGGGCAAAACGTGTTGTGGACCCCATTTTCTGTAAGTTTCTAATGAGTTTCATAACAACGGAACTTGCCACTTGTCAAAGACACAAAAAGGACCCCCCAAAGACTTAGGCAAGAAGGGCTATAAAGAGCAAAGAAGCGCTTAAGCAGTGAAGAGAGGAGCGAGACCAAAAGATCAGAAATATCTTCGAAAGAGTTATTTCCAGTAGGTGAAACAGTGGATCGAGTAGACTTCTGAGCGCACCAAACCAAAGACGCGGCCTGTTTTCTTCCATGAAGTAAAGACAAATATGCAAAGGACAAGACGGTCCATATTAAGGAGACATATCAGATGAAGGGACACGCCATAGTTATGGCAGCGCACTGTTCTCAGCATGGTTTCTCCAGACAAAACTGGAGACGCATTGAAGACGCTGACTGCAGCATGGGCCGTCCCATGGAAAAAGGTGCCAATCCTTGAGTAGTTGCTATAAGTTTGTATTTTCTTTCATTTGTAAAGGAGATCTTCCCCTTACTAGAAGCGAAACTCTGCCCGAATTGAAAGGCATTACTGAGACTTTGAGCTCAGATTGTAATTCATATTTCTTTGATTGAATGAGAAAGCAAGTTACTTGCAGACTTTGTGCTGTTATAGCTTGTGCTACTTTAGGAGATTGTTCTTATGTCTGTCTTCTAAAAGCATTCTTATTTATTTGATTTAACAAGCAGGACTAGTGGAGGTGATAAAGAAGGTGTCCTGAAGCCGGCTACTTTCAGACTTTGCGTTGTCATAGTTGTCCTCAGTGTGTGTTTATTTTTTGTTTCTGTGTAAAGGACCTTGGGACGACTTTGTGCCCCCCTTGTTCTTCGTATCTCACTCTTGGGCAGTTGAGGTGGAAACTTTGTGTTCTATTTCATACTGCTGGTTACTGTGCCCTTTTGTCACCTGTTACCAGAAAGATTCCTGTTGCGTGCAAGAACAAGCACTTCTGAAAGAAGAGAAGTGCCTTTTGTCACTTCACCAGGATTTCTACTATCTAGGAAGGGATCTGCCTCTTGGCTGAATGTTATTTCTGAAAGAAAAGAAGTACCTTCACCAATCACCCAGGATTTCTTCTCTGTCTGTGAGCATCATCTCTGAAAAAAGAGAGATGGATGATGTATTCTGCGACTGTGTCTTACTTTCTGCTTATTTATATAGTATATAGCCTCCGCATAATAGGAAACCTCCCCTTGATGAGAGGAGAGATTTGTCCCCTGTTGATGTAGTAAACCTGCACACCAGGACGACCCATCTCCCTATGCTGTGGTGATAGGAACTATTTTGGTCACCAGTTAGCTGGCCGACAAAATATTCACCCAACACATTCTAGTTTACAAAGTTTGTTTCTTTTATTTTTGATTGAACATAAACTGATGAACTTCATAGTAAATTAAAAACAATGGAAAATTCCAAACCCCAATTGAGCATAAATAAAGTCTCTAGGGCATCATTTTGTCGTTTGTGGAGCTAAATGCACATCCTAAAAATATCTGCAAATTTCAGCAGGTTTTCTGAGATCTAGCTGAGCTCTCGTGGTTTTGTGTAGCAGATATCTTGAGGACAACAGCCCCAGAGGAAAGGAGGATTTGTGCAGCAGAAAACTTGAGGATGTAATTTGTAGAGGAAAGACATTTGTTTTCATCCATTTACAGGATTTGTAGAGCTAGGTTCTATTTTCTTCTTTCTTTTGATTTTCATTTATTCTTTCTTTTGATTTTTTTTCATTCTATTCTTCCTGTTTCTTTTTAAACTCCATTTTTAACTATTGTCTAACCCTAATTAATGTTTTTTCTTATGAATCTTAGATTCTTACAATGATTTTATTTTTTCTAATGTTTTAGATTCTAACCCTAATTATTATTTTTTAATTCTTCTAAATGGCATATTCACATAGAAAGATGTGTGGAAGCATAATGATCTGGGTGAATAGAGATGTGAGGTTAGATGCAAGTATTGTTGTATGCTAGTACATGGAAGCATCGAGTGCCTCAAATACTGACTTGTACACATACTACACCATGATGCTTGTCCATGGAAAGGTGCTAGACTAGAGGTTTAGAGGGAGATGATTGTTCTTCTAGAAACCTTTGAGGAAAAGGAACGTGTTGAGGCAAAATAAAGAGGTGATAATGTTCTTTTTGTAAGTCTCCAAATTAGAATAAACAATAATAACGAACAATAGTTGTACCATAAACAAACAATGCAAAGAACCACAAGATATATGGACAATGATTACTTTTAGAAATAGGTTAAGTACATCACACAATAGTTAAAAGTCTAGTAGAATGCACGAGTGCTCCACGAGAATGTCCAAGACATGACCATAAGTATTGTGTTGGCCAATAGGTGTGGTAGTTGAGACAACCATTGCCAACAACAAGACTAACTCAAAATTAAAAATGGTCCGGACATTGCTAATGCAACCATACTCAACGACAACTTATTTTTTGCCTAACTTAGCAACTTAACATTGCTTTATTCAAACATTATTGACATCTATTTTAGTGCCAACATCTAACCCCACTATAGACTTGCCAGTCTCCTTGTTGACACTTAGTGCCTCGTTGGAAGGTGATTGGCACAAGACTTCCAAACACGGTTGCTCCTCTATCACATTTGGTAACCAATAATGGTCAATTCAAAAATTTTCAACTGTGAACTAATTTCAATCACTTCTTTTGGTTGAATATCTTGTCAAAATAAACATTAAAATGTATTCTTTTGAAAAAAATCAAAAATTTGAGAGACATCCATACAATATTTTAGTATGGCCGAATTTCCATTGTTGACCAAGTTCCCATTGTCAATCAACCTCTTTGCCATATAGACACCTTGTGCATTTTCCCTTTATCGATCAACTTTGTCGTTGTATAGACCCCTTGAGTAAATTTCCTTTATCGACCAACCCTTCAACTATACAAACCTCATATGGCGAATTTTTGCCATTTGGAGGTGCCCAAGTGTCTTGGAATGTTTGGGTTTGTGGTGGTGTCCAACTCTTTGGTGATTCCCAACTCAATGGCAATGCCCAACTCTATGGCAATGCCCAACTCTTTGGCGATGCCTAAGTCTCTTGTGATGCCCAACTCCTGCAAGCATATTAGGAGCTGATTGTTTGCAACCCTTCTTCTAGCGATGACAACTATCCCTACATCCTTTAGCCATGATTCACTTAATAGAACAAGAGAAACACTGGAATCAAGCAATTGTTTTTTCCTTTTATATCTATTTTTTAAATGTTTTTGATGTCTTGAGACTGTCAAGGGATGTCATAATGTCCTTGGGATGACATGATTTCCCCTATGTAGTCTCGGAGACAGGGAAGCTCCTATTGAGTTTTGAAATTCAAGGGATGTCCTTGTGATGTCCCCCTTTTTTGCTCTGTTGAGGGGAATAAGGGGTTATTTCCTTCCCATACCCACATCTCCAAACATTCATTATAGTTGGGACAAGGGAAAACAGGGGTGGACGTGTCTCAAGGTAATGTTATGATTCATTGTCATGAATGGATGTGTAGCTTGACACACATATTTTTTGTCATCTATATCTCATGCCCTCTAATTTTTTTGTAACCGTCAATCATCTATACATTACATCATAGACCAATACAATACTATATATATCATAATTTCCTTTGTATCAAGTATTATTAGAGTTGAGCATCAAATAGGGGATTTTTTTTGGTGCTAAGGAAAGACTTTGCAAGAAATTGTAGAAGTTCTGAGAATTCGATGGATTGAGGGGCATAAATGAATACTATAGTAGACAATGGAAAAAACAATTTGATCATCTCTTTCACTCCTTTGTTTACTCCTATCATGTTGTTGCCCTTGTAAAAATTATGGTTGACATGGATTTTTGGTGTTGCATGTTGGGTGCTATCGTCAGCCAAGAAGCCACATCTAAAGCTTTGTTTTTGTTTTTAGGAGAAAGCTGCCTAGGATTGTGTACATGGAGTATTAAATAGCTTGATATTGTCCAGAATCACTGTAGCTAACATTAGACAAACACCCACAATACATGCAATATATAAATATAATGAAAGGTTAAAGAAAGTCAATACACAAACTTATTGTAGTTAGTATTACTACCTCTTTAAATTAAAAGCTTTGGCTTAAATTCGCCGTTATAGCAATAGTAACTCCCTTCCATGATATACCTCACCCACTAGTCCTCTTTGCATTTATAAAGGAGACTAGGGTTAGGTTTAAGGTTTTAGAGAGTAGTTGCTTGTAGAAGAAGTCTTAGAGATAAGACTTCCCTAATAATAAAAGAATTCGATTAAGTAAATACTCAATCGATAATATACTCTAATAATCGGTTATGGATAAGTATGCACCAATTAGTGCTTATCCATGAATTATATTATAAATGAATATTACAAGTGCATCTTACACCATACAAAAATGTATGCATTATTAAATACACTAACATCCCCCCTTAAGATGTACTTTGATAAAGAAGATGAGGACAAACTTATGGCCTTTGATGAATATGAGAGGAAGGCTGATATGAAGGCAGCCTATAACGCCTTGGGAGAATTTTTAGAGGTGTACACAGGTAGTAAAAGCAGAAGAGCAAAGAAGGAACAGCCTCTAGCGAATTGCCTTGGGGATCCATCACCAAAAGAGGGTACAAATTCAGAAGTGAAAAGAGATTAGTGAGTAGCCAACTATTAGAAATTTCAAATTGTAAAAATCAGAATGTTTAGGGCAGCAAGATGAAGGTTTCCAATGAATTTATGAGCAGGAAAAAGGGTTGCAACTAGAGGACAAAGGTGAGGAGGAACCCAATGGAGTGATTTCAGGGGGTATGGAGGAAGAAGAGCAAATTGAGGCAACCACTTTTGGGAAAGAACAAAATTTACATGAGGGGTGTCCAGCATCCAAGGTTGAAGTTGTTCCAACCCTAGAAGTAATGAACCCTCATGCAAACATTGCAAAGTTTGAACCAACACCTATTAAGAGTAGTGTTATGAGTCCTTCCATAGTGATGAAGGAAGAAGAGGAAATCGTGGAGCATGAGCTAAAAGAAGAAGAATCCATTCTGCATATGGATGGAGAGAAAGTGATGGCCAAAGTCAAGGTCCCAATTATTATTGCTCATTTTCAGCTTGCTGTAATTTTCACATCAACCACTAAAGGTAAGAATTTTGACAATTTTCACATCAAGGTTTTTTTGCATCAACACCTTTGTCTATACAATATTTTGAACATTATAAAGATCATGCTAACAATGAAGTCAAGATGAAAGGCACTAAATGGATGAAGGAATTTCCTAAAGAGAATCTAAGGATGTGGAGTTGCAAATTCCAAATACGGATGTGAGACCCAGGTGAGATTTACAAGCTTAGCATTGCTGTCATACAAATTCCAAGTTCTTTGGCATCCACACAAGGAGGTTGGCAAGGCCTTTGGATCATGAAAAAGAACAATAAGGTGAAGAGCATGCAAACCACTCCAAATCATGATTTACTTGCTAGATTGCAAATACTACATTAGGTGGTTTTCACCAAGGGAAGCATGCAAGGCAAGGATGTACAACCTTTGGCCAAAATTGAGATATGTACAGCTGTTTTTGATTCATTTCCAGCTCTTCTAAATCAGAATCCATGCGGGAAAACACATTTTAACAGCCAAAGGAGAACACCTTGATTAGTGGTGTATGTAAGGGTTGGCTATGTGGGGTCACAAAGTACAATTTGTGCAATGTACATATCATTGTTTTCAAGGGAAAATCAAGCAATTAATGACTGTTACAGCCAATATGCAGCCCACTTTCACTCTATTTTATGTTGTTGGACAAGGGATAGAGTTTGGATAATCATGGAGATTGTGGTAAGCAATTGATATCATGATTGTAGGATCAATGGGAGGGTTGTTTGTAACTTGATGACTGCTGTTTTTCACGTTTCCAGCTTGCTTCCTCTAAGGTTTACTATCACTATGGTGAATATTGGCCCTAGGAAGATGTTGCGGAGGTGATCCGAGCATTTGTAAGTGAATTTCCAGTCACTATAAGGATGATCTTGAAGAAGAAAATCACATGCTACAACCATGATAAGGATGACATAAGCAAATCTTTTGGAATCCGGGTGAGGAGTTGTAAAGGAAAAACAAGACATCGACGAGTAGTTCATATCATGATCATAAGGCTTGATAAGGTGATAAAAAAGGTGTTGCTAAACACTATTGTTTTCACTAAAATGTTTGCTCTGTGTAGGATCAAAACTTGGGTCGGTTGCAATGACAACAAGGAAGGCAAAGATGGCTGCAATTTCTAAATTGGGGCAACCACTATAGTGGATGGGGATCCACCCCATTTCATGTTCAGTAAGTGAGTCAAATTCTAAAAATGAAGATTTTGGGAGCTCTCTCAATGGGCAAAAATTCAGCTTGGAGGCAGTATAAGGAAATATGAAAATTTCATAAGGCATAGGCTCTTGTCATACTCGGAAAATTCTGAGTTGTTTGCAAATTCCGTTACTTGCACCAAAGGTTCTGAAATTTGTGTGGTAACAAACTCTGAAAGATTGATGGAAACTCAGCCCAAAGAAGGCACAGAAAATTCTGAAAAAATTGGTATAATACAGCCCCTAATGAATTCTGAAAATGATGAAGAATTTCAACCCTTCCCTAGTCACAAGAAGTTGGGGTTTCCAAAGAACAACCCCTCCAAGGTATAGAATTTTGGCTTTTTTCAGGTTTGATATGTGCCTCAAATATCATGAACTTTGTGTTAGGACAGCAAGGATTGAATTTGAATATTCAATTAATTTTGGTAGAGCATGCAATGAAAAAGAAAATTCAGAAATGTGAAATGAAGAGTAGGATGATTGCAAATGGTCCTCAATTCATAGGAGAAGGAAGACTTGATAGGGGCAACACCCTAGAAGGTGAAAGCCTTCAAATTTTATGCACTCATGATGCATGTTGGAAGCATATTTGGAAGGAACAGCGTGAGGATAGACATTGGGCTTTCATGTAGGCATCATGGCAAGGTTGTTCACTTCACCATGTTATCTACACGAGGTATGTTCTCAAGGTTGTTCAAAGTTGTTTATTTCATGAAAATTGGTCAACCCTACCTTTGGTTTGATGTAAGAACCATTGTTAAAACTGATCCATCTTTCTGAGTCTTCTGATTTTGTTTCTTGTTTGTTTTCAATAGTGTTTATGAGTTTCCAATGTGGGAATGCATTTGCCATGTTATGATGCCAATATAAAACTATTTGATACATGAAACAATAACAAATAGACGAATTGAAAACCCTATTAGATGTCTGATATGGATTGGAACAGTAGGGTATTTTATTTCAAATTAAAGATTTGAAAAGTATTTCATTACAACAACATACCTGATTGATATTAGGACGCTATGATGCCAATCATACAATGATATGAGCTGAAATACACTTCTGATGTAGAACAAATCTGATTACAATTTTTGATCTAATAATGACTAAAAATGAGCTCTTCAAAGGCCATGAATCTCCCACAATGGTGAAGCAATCAACTCCAAGGGTAGCCGCCAATATTTGGATGATGATCAGTGACAAAAGATGATGTACATACTATCAAACACCTGATCCACCAATCTAAAAATAATTGCAGAGGTTTGCTATAAAATCAGATTGCAAAAATGTTGGCAACAAACCCTCCAATGGTAGCGCTAGCTCCTCCAACCAATCCAAACCCTAGGCCATGAAGAAAAGTGACATTATTTCTTCAAAAACTCCACGATCTGTCAAAGAAAGTGCCCAGATATGCAAGTTGTCTTCAATGATATCAATGGCTTAAAAAAACCCTAGCGGCCAGCAATGGTATGATTCATATCTGCCTTCAAAACCCTATTGATTCCACCATAAAATCATGTAATATCAATGCCAAATCCTTAAAAAACGACCTGCAATCCATTGTCCTTCAATCTCCATCATATCAAATTGTCAGTTTGGTAAAAATCAAGGCAATTTGTCCTTCAATAAATTGGAATTCGTCTTGGCACAAGACTTCATGAATTCTTCAGGTAATCGTTCCTCCGCAGACAAGAAATTTGTTGATTCCTTCAGCAACTAGCTAGGTTAGAATATTGCACTACCAAAACTAGGATTCCCTTAGGTTTTTGTCCAAGGGTTTGTAGCTCAAAGCTCTTCGAAATCTCAATGAGAAAATATAAAATAAGAATGAATAGAATGAACCCTAAATTGCTCTTTTATAATCAACCCCAGGTAACCTTTTGAATTCCCGTACTTTTTAATTTAAATTAAACCTCCAGAAATTAAATGACTTAACTTAATTGAACATTGCACCAAAAAGTCACTTTTAAATACTTTATTAATTTAATTAAATAACATTATCCTTATAATGTGTTGGGATGGATAATATTAAATAACTAAATTAAATTATTCCCTTTTACTTCGTAATTAGCCCACGGAAATAATTAGGCTAATTAACCTCCTCTTGGCTCATGCCTTGGAAGGGGACATTATAGTTCTCCCTTCCCGAAATTGCTTGCCCACAAGCAATTGTAGATCAGGACGCTGAAGTATCTGCTGTCCTTCCCAGGTGGCGTCCTCAGCTGGCAAATCCCTCCATTTGACTAGATGTTCTTTGATCACCTTGTTCCTCAGTCTCCTCTCTTTGTTGCCTACTATCTCCTCGGGAACCAAGACCAATCTGCCCTCCTCGTCCAAGGGTGGAAGCTCTAGTGAAGATGTAAGATGCTGCCCAAGTGCCTTCTTGAGGCACAAAACATGAAAAACATTGTGTATCGTGCTGCTTTCTGGCAACTCTAACTCATAAGCTACCTCTCCCACTTTGCGAACAATTTTGTAAGGGCCATAGAAGCGGGGCTTAAGTTTCTCTATGCCACTCTTCTTCAAAGAAGACTGCCTATAGGGCTATAGGCGCAAGAAAAGCAAGTCTCCCACCTCAAAACTGCTCTCTACTCAGTGCCAATCTGCATATAACTTCTGCTGGTTCTGGGCACTTTGGAGGTTATCTTTAAGTGACTTAAGGATATCCTGACTCTTTTGAATCCAATCCTTGGCTTTGGGATCCTTGCTGTCACTGAATGCTAGATCCAAAAATGATGGAGCATCATAACCTTAGAGAGATCGAAAGGGTGTCATCCCAATAGAGATATGGTAGGTGGTGTTATAACAGTGCTCCCCCAAGGTTAACCCCCTGATCCATGCTCGTTGCTGTCCTAACACATAGTTGTGCAGGTAACCCTCAATCCATTTGTTCACTATCTTAGTTTGGCCATTAGTCTGAGGGTGATAACTTGTGCTGGGAGTCAACTTTGTGCTAGCCAACCTGAATAGCTCCTGCCAAAAAGCGCTAAGGAACCTGCTATCCCTGTCACTGACAATGGTCTTCGGCAACCCATGAAGCCTAAACACCTCTCTGAAGAAAAGCTCTGCAATCTGTGGTGCCTTATACTCCGTGGTGATGGCGAAGCAGTGAGCAAATTTGGTCAATCGATCAACTACAAAAATGCAATCTCTCCCTTGTACCTTCAGTAAACCAGTGATAAAATCCATAGACACACTCCCATTTCTGCTCTGGAATGGGTAAGCGCTGTAGTAGCCCAGTAGGATGTGTGCGCTCAGACTTGTTCTGTTGACAAGTTGTGCATTCCCTCACATGCCGCAAAACATCCTCCTTGAGGCCCTTCCAAGAGAACTCTCCATGACATGCCTATAAGTCTTAAAATATCCGGGATGTCCTGGCAATGGGGTATTATGTATGGCTCTGAGAATCTTGTCCTTCAACTTAGATTCGGGAACCAAAAAAATTCTACCCTTGTAGTAGATGACATCATCCACCACCCTGTATCGATCATCCTGTGTCTTCCCATCCATAATCTCACAAGCCATAGTATTTTTGGAATACTCCAAGAGGTGAGCCTTCCAATCAGATGAGATCTCTGCTAGAGAGCATATAGCAGGTCTCCTAGAAAGAGCATCGACAACTACATTTCTCTTGCCCTTGACATACTCGATGTTAAGTCATATGCTTGCAGCTTGTTGACCCATTTTTGTTGCCATTCATTAAGGTCCTTTTGCTCTAAGAATTACCTCAAACTGTTGTGCTCTGTCCTCACCACAAATCTGCCAACTACTAGATATTGCCGGAATTTTGCCAAAGCGTGCATTATTGAAAGCATCTCCTTGTCATAGATGGAGTACAACCTCTCACTACCCCTTAGCTTCTTGCTCTCAAAAGCTATAGGGTGCTTGTTCTGCATTAAAATTGCCCCAATGCCTTCCCCTGAGGCATCACTTTCAAGGACAAAAGGCTGTGTGAAATTTGGCAGTGCTAACACTGGACAGGGGCTCATCACCTCCTTCAGCCTATCAATACTTGCTGTGCCTCTGCTAACCAACTGAATGCTTCCTTAGTGAGGTCGGTCAAGCTCCCAACTGTGAAAACCCTTCACAAACCTTCTGTAATAACTACATAAACCAAAGAAACCCGGCAACTCTGTTAATGATCTAGGTGGTGGCCAATGTAAAATTACCTACATCTTTTCCTGATGAACTTGAACACCCTGAGCACTAATCACGTGTCCCAAATAGAGTATTTATGTCATTCCGAACTCACACTTGGATGCCTTAGCATACAAAGACTGTGTCTCCATTATGCCCAGTGCCTCATTAAGATGTCTCAAATGTTCCTCCCAAGTCTTGATGTATATAAGTATGTCATCGAAGATCACCAAGAGAAACTTCCTCAACTGCTTATTAAAGATATGGTTCATACAGAATTGAAAGGTGGTGGGTGCGTTAGTCAACCGGAAGGGCATAACCAGAAACTCATAATGCCCATAATGACATTTGAAAGCAGTCTTATGAATGTCCTACTCCCTCACCCTGATCTGATGATACCCTGATCGAAGATCAATTTTCGAGAAGTACACCCCATGCAATTCATGCAATAACTCATCGATCCTAGGAATAGGGTATCTGTTTTTTATAGTCTTCTTATTGAGGGCACGGTAATCTATACACATCCACATGGTCCCGTCCTTCACCAATACAACCGAAGAAGCAGAGGGACTCGAATTGGGTCTGATGTGCCACATACCCAGCAACTCCCTGATAGCTTTTTGTATCTCCTCCTTGAACTTCTTAGGGTGCCTATAAGGAGTAGTGATGATGGGTTTGGAACCCTCCTTCGACTCAATGATGTGTTCAAATCCTCTATTGGGAGGTCTCCTGGAAGAATCTCACCAAAAACCAAACTGCTTGTCCAACACTGGGTGAATATCAGTATGATATGGAGCACTATCATCAGTAAAGGCCTTAAACAAAATCAAACACTATGCTGCCCATGCCACATCATCATGTCTAAAAATACTTTCCATTCTTTTTGCAGATTCGATCCTAGGAGCACCATTAGACATACCCTTCAATACAACCTTCCTGCCATCTGCTTTGATCTTCAGTTCCATAGTCTGGGAGTTTTGAGGATACTTCCCTAAGGAGTGGAGCCATTGGATGCCCAAAATAGCACTCCATATTCCTAGCCCTCTTGATGGCATCTACTAAGGTGTTAGGATCAAATGCTTTGATCCAACCATGAAGTGGCTCTGCTAATCCCTCCACAAACAACGCTATCAACCTTTGTTTTGATATATCGGTAACCATCACAAACAACTTCTGAAACTCTGAAATATAAGCTTCAACTGAACCCATCTATTTTCGCTGTGCCAACTCCCTGAAATGCAACTCAGGATCCCCCTTGTCAAACCAATCTATCAACCTCTGAGTGAAGTCTGCATAGGAGGTTATACTGTCATGACCCAATGTCACTAGCCCATGGTACCACCACTCATGAGCTTCTCCATCTAAATGAAGGGTGGCATATTTGATTGCCTCCAACTCTGTCATAGGGTTAAGCTGAAAGTAGGTGTCTAATATTTGCACCCAAGCATGAGCAGGTCACTTACTCGATCCATCATAGCTGGGAATGGTTAGCTTACCCACTTTGCGCTGCTGCACATCTTTGTTATTTCCTTGTCCTCCTTCCCCTCTAGGCCTGTTTTTGTATTTTATACCACAAAATTTTGCCAAGGATATAGATGCATGGAACTCATCACCCAAAGATTGGCATTCTCTCAAATAATCGCTCCATCCTTCACCTCCTTGCTGTCTTGCTTGTTCTCTAGGCTGATCAACCAAAAACTGAGGCATTAGAGGTCTAGGAGTGACTCTACTTGCTGTCCTGGAGGTGTTTATAGGAGCATTAGTGTTACTACCTTCACCTCGGTAGCCATTGTGTTCATTATTGCCATTATTATTATCATTGTTTTCATGATCTTCCTGATTATTTTTGTTGTTTGCATTCATGCTTTGCATCATTTGAGTTAATGTTTGGACCAAATGTTGCTGCCCCGTAGCTAAATCATTCAATATAGCCAAAACACTAGGGTACAGTTGTTCCTATCTATCATCCATGTTCCTTACAACTCTCTCATTGAACAATTCTGTAGTAGCAACTTCTTCAATCTCTGGTTTTGGTGGATCGTTTGGCCTCCTAAAATAGTATTTGTGGGACCCTTCCGGCTGCATAGATGAATTTTGCTATCATAAACTTGCACAACTCCCACTGGCTGACAAGATACATTGTTCTGATACCACTGTAAGAACCCTTGCTAAAATCGATTCAACTTTCTGAGTTTTCTGATTTTGTTTCTTGTTCGTTTTCAATGGTTTTTACGAGTTTTTAATGTGGGAATGCATTTGTCATGTTATGATGCCAATATAAAACTAATCGATACATGAAATAATAACAAATAGATGAACTGAAAACACCATCAAATGTCTGATATAGATTGGAACAACATGGTATTTTATTTCAAATTAAAGATTTGAAAAGTATTTCATTACAACATACCCGATTGATATTAGGATGCTATGATGCCAAGCATACAATGATATGAGCTGAAATACACTTCTGATGTAGGGCAAATCTGATTACAATTTTTGATCTGATAATCACTGAAAATAAGCTCTTTAAAGGCCACAAATCTCCCACAATGGTGAAGCGATCAACTCCAAGGGTAGCCGCCAATATTTGGATGATAATCAGTGACAAAAGATGATGTAAATGCTATCAAAATCGTGATCCGCCAATTTAAAAAAGACTATAGAGGTTTGCTATAAAATCAGATTGCAAAAATGTTGACAAACCCTCCAATGATAGCGCTAGCTCCTCCAACCAATCCAAACCCTAGGCGATGAGAAAAAGTGACATTATTCCTTTAAAAACTCCACGACCTACCAAAGAAAGTGCCTAGATTTGCAAGTTGTCTTCAATGATATCAATGGCTTAAAATTACCCTAGCGGCCAGCAATGGTATTGTTGTAGTGTAGAATTGCACCCTTGTGAGAGTTTTTCAGGGTCTTTCACTCTCAGCTACAATATTGGAGCAACCTCAAACTGTGGGTATCCTATAGTGAGGTTGAACCTCCAGAGAACATTGGCTTCCTTTTGGTAGATCACCTAAAACTAATGTTTCTACTTGGAAAAGAGGTAGAGAGGGGGATAAGGGATCCTAAGAAAGCTAACCAGGGGATGCACCAAGATAAAATGGAAAACTCCCATAAGCTTGAACTCACTCTAGTTTTGCAGAGGACAACACTGCCCTACACAATCTCAAAATCAAGCTGGTTGCATTAATATTTCATGGAGGAGGTTCAGGGAGCAATGAATGCAAACAAAGAGGAGTTCTAAGACTCACTGAAAGTTCACATCAATGGCGGAAAGAGCACTCAACTAGACCTGCAAACAGCATTGAAAAACTCCCTAAACAAGGTCAGAAAGGACCATGGACGAGGAAGATTATCCTTCACACAATGCCATAGTGTGCAACTCAATAGACACAAATCCAAGGCAAGAGATAGGCAAAGAAAATCTTTTATTGCATCAAGAAGTAGTTCTTACAAATGCTTGACAAGGTCGAGCTTAATCCAACTAAGCATATTTTGCAATATTTCTAAGAGTGTCCTGTTTCCCAGAGAGATAGAAAAGTCTAAAAACTGGGAACCCCTTAAATGAAAAAAACATTGAGATATATATAGAGAGGAAAGAGAGAAAGAAAGGGCTTGTGTGAGAAAACGGAGAGAGGGGTCATAAATGGCTGCAACCACCACTATGTCCTTGCAATTGCCTTGATCATGAGATAAGCCGTCCAAAATGACCGCAAATATCCTCGAGCCCCTCGTGCATTCAAGTCTCCCTTGATTGGAGCTGAGAGAGCCATGTTGTGGGTAGCTGCATGTTCCTGTCTGACGTGAATGAGTCGATCCTTGCATTTAAAACTTGGCGTGCCCCTTTTGCCTTTACATGTCCTCCCTGAAAAAGGATGAAATCTCCATTCTTTGAATCAAGACTTAGCCATGTTGCCTCTGATCTAGCAGCCGCTTGTTGGAGGTGATAGCCATATCGAAGGACAAAGACTTATCCATTAATCCGCACCTACCAGCTCTTGCCAGTCGCATGGGCTTTCCTTTGTTTTGATTGCTTGTTAGAAATTGACTTGGATCCTTGATTCGCACCATCGATCTGCCTGACATGGATGCCTGCAAGTCGTCGATCTCTTGCCAGTTGAATGCGTCCTTGACACTTGTCATGTACACTTTCGCCCTTGAGATTTGCTGACTCCCTTTGACCTCTTTTGAATGCAAACGGCTACTTTTCGAGACTCATCTTTGACATTTGCGGGAACGTCTCAGGATTTCAAATTCAAATGGCTACGTTTTTGGACTTTTTGCTTTGAACAATTCCTTCGAACATTTTGTCTGAAGGAATTAGGTCTTCGAGTTTTTTGCAATGGACAATTCCTGTGGACAATTTGTTCGAAGGAATTTAAAGAATCGACCCTCCGGCGTTGTTGAAAAGGACTTTCCAAAGGGAAAGATTACCCTTCGGACTTTTGAAAAGTGCCCTTCCCGAAAGGAAAAATACCTTCGGGAATTTTGAAATGGTCCTTTGAAGCTTTGAAATGAGCCTTCGGCAAAATCGCAACGGTCCATTTCCCTTTGAAAAATACCTTCGGAAAAGTTGCAATAGTCCACTTTGAAAAGAAAGTGACCCTTCGGCAAAGTTGAAGTGCACCTATTAGCCTATTTTCACACTCAGTTTTGCATCTTTCATTTTGGCTAACTGTAGCGTTTCTTATTTGTTTGTCCCCACAACAAAGTGCTCAAGTGTTATTTCGGTCCTTTTGCTCAAGTGTTATTTCTTTCGGCAAGGTTTTACTTTGGGGTTGTTCAAGACTCAAGGGAATTGTTTCGGACTTTTTGTCCAAAACAATCTTTTCGAAGGAATTGGTCCATTTCAATATTTCCAAAAGGTCCTTTGGTTTTCCCTGAAGGATCACTTTCAAAAGTCCGAAGGTTCTTTTTCTCATGGAAGTGTCCTTTGCAAAAAGTCTGAAGGTGACATTTTCAATATCTTCGAAGGGTCTTTTCCTAGGAAAGTGGTCCGTTGCAATATTCCTGAAGGGGTCCATTTTGAGGTTGCCGAAGGGCACTTTCATTCTTCCGAAGGGTCTTTTTCTATGCAAAGTGTCTAGTTTCAAGCTTCTGAAGGGAACAGTTCTTTCCTCCGAAAGGTGCAAGCAAAAGGTTTGAAGGAATTGTCCCAAAAGAAGTGTCTTTTGCCAAATGTCTGAAAGAATTGTTTCAGACATTTTCTCCGAAACAATCTTTCCGAAGGGACATTTCAAGAATGCCGAAGGGCATTTTTAGGCTTTCGGAGAGGTGAAATGAAAATGCCGAAAAGTTATTCTCGGCAAAAGTGCCCTTCAAAATTTTTTGAAGGGACACTTGTAGAAAGTCCAAAAGAAAGATTGTTTCAAAGAAAAGAGAAGGGCCCTGAGAGGTTAATTCTTTCGGAGAAAAGGGTTTGCGGGAAAATTGTTTCGGAATTTTTGTCTAAAACAAAAAGTCCGAAGGAATGGTCTTAGTAGAGTGACGGCTATATGGACGTCAATTTCAAGGTGATGAGCTAGCCATTGGCGTTTAAACAAGTGGGTCCCAGGCAGATCGATGGTCCTCATTCAAATGCTCAAAGATCCAAGGGTTCGCGTTCTTCATCTGTCAAAGCAGATCAGAGGGTTAATTTCACCATTGATCAAATCATGATCCAAGTCATTTTTCAACAACCAATCAAAGGAGGACAAGGCCAACAAAATAAAAATGACTCTCCCCTGCACCATTACACACATCTCAGCAAGCCGGTGGAAAGCTGTTTAGCATCAGGACAAATCTGCAATAGGTGGACTCTATTGTGATAACCGCATTGATGCCATTACTCAAAATATCTTGATTCTGTTGGGCAACTATTGGAGAAGCATCTTTGAGAGATCAGGGCAAGAGTGATCAAGGGAGGTGATATGGATCAATCAAATGATCTGAATGAGCATCATTGGCAAAGTCAGTTGCAGCTGAAGATGGAGACTTCTAACAAATTGACTCCTCTTTGGTGCCTAAGGCCTCCCCCCTCTCACTTCCTTTCAGCTATAAATACAACCCTTGTGCTAATGCAAAAACAATCACGTAGTGTATGGTGAAGCCCTGCTGAATTGATGCCATGTTTTGTCTTTAAGCTTTGGTACAAGTCTTTTTTCATTTAAGTGTTGAGCAATTGTCTGAGTGTGTAAGTGACATATAGTGACAACAAGTGATGGTTTTCATCCTTCTGTCCTTTGTCCTTCATGGCTAAGCAAGAGTTTTATGTCTAACAGGTCATTTAGAGAGTGTCCAAGTGTGTTGAATTTTTGCATGTGTATAACTGTTCTTGAAATGTACAAGTCGTCTTTCAGTTCATTTCCTTGTGTCATTTCATATATCTTGGCTCTATACTGAAATACTTGTGTTAGAATCTTTAGAGCTTGAAAATAGTCTGTGTATTTTGCTCTATCGTGCACTAGGGTATGATATTCATGTGGAAGATAATCTTGGTGTATCACCACTCTTAGAGCAGGTTTTCTTTTTCTGTAATCTCTAACTCTTTTTCTTTCAAGAAAGCTGGTTTAGACAAAAGTTTTTTTGTAGTTATAAGCATACCCACATGCCTTAAAATGTTCCAACGTTGCCCAAATTTGGAAGAGGATTGAACACTCTCTTCTAGGGTGCAAGATTTGGAGACAACAGTTCTGGGATGCTTGGTGGGACAAACTATTGACATGTCAAGCTGACTGCTGGTCTTGACAAGCCTAAAGTTGCATAAATATTTTTAATCCAGCATTTGGCGACTCCAAAAGGTGAGAATCTCTAGTTGTAGATCAAGATTCCCATATTATATTTCATGATCCTCACTAGGGCATCTAAGACTTCCGATCAAGCCCCTCTAGTTGAAGCTCTTCTTGAAGAACGCCCTGAACCATTCGTAGCGCTTAGAGATCCTTGGCAAGGAGGTTTTGGAGAAGAAGTTGGAGAAACAAGAGATCAAGAGGATAGAAGAGAAATGGATAGGCATCAACCTTTCTTGGCCTTTAACACCCAAAATCCAATTGACCTTCTTGCATACGACCCTATTCCTCCCAATGCTACCAAGAGTCTCCCTGGTTTCAATGGAGAGGGTCCTATTACCCCATTTGAGCATATTAGGGACATCTTAAATTTTTGTAACTTCCATAATGTCCGCTGAGCCAACATAGCCATTAGATTGCTTGCTATGTTTCTAAAAGGCAAGGCACTTGATTGGTATAGGACTTTGGAAGGTGGTTGCATTACAAGTTGGGATGGCTTTGGGGAATTGTTGACGACTAGATTTGAGAATAAGAGTGACCATACTTCGCTGATCCATTAGCTGAACGTGATAAAGAGAGGTCCTAACAAATCCATGGGAGATTTTAATGAAAGATTTCAAAGGACATGGCATAGGTTGCCACTTGTCATGAGACCTCCGAGCTTTGTGCTCCCCACTTATCTCAAGGGTATTGGTATTGATGTGGCAATTATGTTACAGTCAATAGGAGGATTCACTCTGCCAGACACATATGAGATAGCTATTGAAGCTGAGAATAGCTTGATACAAGCTGGAAAGCTACCTCCAAGAGTTTCCATGCCTTTGCTATCTCATAGTTTGGTTGAAGCTCCAAGCGTAGCACGAGTTCCTAACGCCAATGTCAAGCCGAGATCCTTTCCCAAGAAGGTGGATAATGCTATGGACAAAGACGAGGAGACCCAGTCATTACGAGCTCAGCTCAAGCAAGCTCAATTCCATGCAAGTGCTCCACCTAACCTTCAATACTATCCTCAACAAGGCTATAGAGCTCCACCCCAATACAACTACCAAGGAAGAGGACAAGGTCAACAAGGTTTCAACAGGCAGCGCAATGCCTATAATCCTAATTCCAATCCTTCCATGAACGTTGTTGTTCCAGTGCATGCTAACTTGGTCCATGAAGATCATTTGGACCAATGGGGACAACCTCAAGGTTAGTTTATACATGATGGTGGAGAAGACAGCCAAGCTTTGGTGGCACAAGAAGAAACTACTCCTTACATGACATCAGAAGAAGCGAATCCCATCCAAAGGAATATTCATGGAGAAGGTAGCAGCCAGAGTGTAGATATGATGAACTTTCAAGCGAAGGATGATTATCTGTTAAATCAAAGCACGTCAATTGCAGCCAATACAAGAGCCAAAAAGAGAGCTCTGGGAGGTGTTCCAGGAGTACATGTGACTCCAAGTGATGCCTCTTCAAGGCCACAAAGTGTGAATCCTAGTGCAATACCTACTACCAGTCATGCTCTTCAACAAAGTCAGAATGTAAGTAGGGTTGTCAAGCCTACAATGCAACAGGTTCAGACTCCCTCACTACCTTCAAGAATGCAAGAAAAGGTGACTACTTCCCCTCTAAACATTGTTGATTCTTTGAAGAATACCAAGACAAGCATATCTCTTTGGGAAGTTTTGCATATGCCTGGTCAAAAGGAGCTCTTACAAGAACAGCTTGCAAACATTCATTTAGCCCCTCAAACTTCAAAACACAATAGTGTGGCCCTTACAAATTCTCCAAATCATGTTTTAGAGCCCTCCACCAAATCTGAAAAGCCTCCACCCTTCTACCTCACACTCATTGTGGTAGAAAAGTTAGTTCACAATTGTATTGTAGATAGTGGAGCTAGTACCACTGTTATGCCTAAGGTGATCGCTGATAAGTTGGGATTGAAGTATGAACCACATAGTAAAAGTGTGTTGCAGCTTGATGGGACTCTGACCAATCCCACTTCTTTCTACATGATTGCCCAAGTTTCCCCATTTTACAAGACGTGGTGGTGGTAGACCTTCCAGCTCATTTTGCTATCTGCTTGTCAAGGGACTTCACGGCTAAGATAGGAGGGTACCTTTCTATTGATTGGTCTTTTCTAGCTTTTAAAACAAAATATGGAACCAAGGTGACTATAAGGACTCAACCCTTAGCAAGGTTTCATATTGAGCCATACATGGAGACAAGTTCAAATCATAATTGTCTAATTAACAAAGAAGGTGTCATGGATGGTGAAGCATCCTATCCCCTTGAAGGTATTTCTGATCTTTTCTTTGATAAGTACATAACTGAAACGCATGGACTTGATCCATATACTTTCATAGAAGAAACTGATTTGGGAGTTTATTGTATACACGAAAAAAATGTCTCAATCCCTTCACTCAATGAAGACCACGAACTTGAGGGAATATGGGAAATGTTTTTTGATGGCTCAAGAAGCAAAGTAGGTGCAGGAGTTGGCATTATGTTAGTTTCTCCATCAAAGAATCATTACTACTCATATAGATTCCACTTCAACTGCACCTGCAATGTGGCAAAATATGAAGGCCTAGTTCACAGCCTCCAATGGGCAAAGAAGAGAGGGATCAAAAATTTGAAGGTTTATGGGGATAGTGAATTGGTCATCCATCAAGTGAGAAATCAAGCTACAGCGAAGAATCCTTTGCTTAAATCCTACAAGCATAGGGAATGGGACCTACTTGAAGACTTTGATGCTTTCAACATGCAACCCACACCGAGGGATTCAAATAAACATGTTGATAGATTGGCTGCCATAAGAGCATAGTTTGATGCAGTTGCTGATGTAGGAAAGGAGAAGGATCAGTCTCATATCAAGGTCATTGTGAGGCCTTCTATTCCATATAATGAAGTGTCATGGCAAGTGTTTGAAAGTGATGAACAGATTGCACACTTCTTACAAAATGAGGTTGGATTCTCCTCAAGGAACCAAAAGAGACTGCATGATCAATATGAAGACCAAGTTACTCTGCTGAAGACAAACAAGATACCTAAGGGGCTGAATACTTTGGAGTGTTTTCAATGAAGATCAAAAGAAGAAAGAAAGAGTGAGCATGTCAACAAAAGAAGAGAACTATGAGAGAGTCATGATTTACAATGACAAGCCCCTGAAAAATGGTAAGGTATGTTCTCTGACCGAGAGGTAGGCCTTTATTGAATTATGCAAAGAGCTCCATGACATCTTTGCTTGGGAATACAAAGATTTGAAAGGGTTTGATCCACGTTTAGATCATCACACCATTGAGTTAGAACCTGGAGCTAAACCAGTCAGGCAAAAACAAAGACCTATCAATCCCAAGATAGAGGAACTCATGAAGAAAAAGCTGACCAAGTTGATTGAGTCTAGGATTATCTTTCCTATCAAACACTCAACTTGGGTGGCTAATCTTGTACTTGTCCGAAAGAAGAATGGAGAGATTAGACTTTGTGTGAATTTTCGAGATCTTAATAGAGTGTCTCTCAAGGATCATTATCCACTACCTTCCATGGAACAAATTCTGCAAGTTGTTTCAGGTTTTCAACACTTCTCACTTCTTGATGGTTATTTGGGTTACAATCAAATACTGGTGAATAAAGAGGATCAGTTCAAGACAACATTCACTACAAAATGGGGGACCTTTGCTTATAGGAAGATGTCTTTTGGTTTATTCAATGCTGGGGCTATATTTCAAAAGGCAGTGGACATGGCTTTTAAAGGTTTGATTAATAAGTTTTTACTTATGTACCCTGATGATATAACTTTTTTTTCAAAGGGTGCTACTGATCATATGGAACATCTAAGGCAGGGGTTTGAGAAGTGTAGGGAGTATGAAATATCTCTTAATCCAAAAAAGTGCATCTATGCTGCCCATGAAGGTAAGCTATTGGGTCATATTGTTTCAAAAGAAGGTTTGTCTATTGACCCTGAGAAGATTGAGGCTATTCTAGGCTTGTCTTTACCTCAACACAAGAAAGGACTTTAAAGCTTTTTGGGGAAAATAAACTTTGTAAGAAGGTTTATTCCAGGCTTTGCAACTGTGGTAAAGCCTATCACAACCATGCTCAAGAAGAACCAAGATTTTGTTTGGACAAAGGAAGGTAAGAGTAGTTTTGAGGCAATCAAGCAAGCAATTGCAAAATCTCCTACTCTCTTGAACCCAAACTTTGCCAAATATTTCATACTCTATACCTTTGCTAACCTTGATACAATCTTAGCTATGCTTATGCAAAAGAATGATGAAGAGTTAGAGCAACCAATTGAATTCTTCAGCGAAGGATTGGAAGATTATGAGGTCAAGTATATATTTGTTGAGAAGCAAGCTCTAACAGTGATAAGAGGATTGAAAAAATTCAGACACATGGTTTCAAACAACAAGATACATGTCATGTTTTCTCATCCTAGCACCAAGGAGTTTCTCCTAAGCAAAGACCTTAATGAAAAGAGAGCTGGGTGGATTACAAAAGTGATGGAGTATGATGTGGATATTAAGGTTAAAAACTTGGCAAGAGAAAAATGATTATGTGAGCATTTAGCTTCAGATTTCCAAGAGCCAAAAGAGGAAGTCTTGATTAACTAGGTTCAACTCCAACCAGCGGATCACATAAAAGTTCAAGGTTGGACACAAGACATCATTAGTTTTTTTCAAAATAGTGAGTGCCCCAATGGCTTGAACAAGTCTCAAAGGAGGTATTTTAGATTACAGACCATTCCCTACTGTCTTGTAGATGGTGTTCTCTTTAGGAAAGACATTAATGGTGTGTTGTTGAGGTGTGTTAACAATGATCAGTTTGATATGCTGCTGGAAAAGTTTCACAATGGTACAGATGGAGGCTATTTCTCTCCTAGGACAACGACTGCAAAGATAATGAGGGCTGGTTACTATTGGCCTAGTCTTTTTAAAGACTGTTACCACTGGGCTAAAAAGTGTCCTCTATGTGCCTTCTTCGTAGGCAAACAGAAACTTGCAGCCCTTCCATTGAATCCTATCCAAGTAGACCAGCCTTTCATGCAATGGGGCCTTGATTTCATAGGTATGATCAACCCTCCATCAAGTGCTGGACACAAATGGATATTGATTGCTACTGACTACTTCACAAGGTGGGTAGAGGCTATTGCATTGAAGTAGGCAAGTGAAAGTGCTATTTTGGAGCTCTATGAGAGTATTATAACAAGGTTTGGAGTTCCCTATGTTATCATTTATGATAATGCACTTGCTTTCATAAGTGTTAAAACTTTTGATTGGGCAAATATGTTTACTTGAGTACCTCATCCAATTATTACACTCAAGATAATGGATTGGCTGAGTCTACTAACAAGAATCTCATTAAGATCACGAAGAGGACATTGGAGAACAATCAAAGGGCATGGCACAACAAGTTGAAGACAGCCTTATGGGCTGACATGATTACTCCTAAGAGATCAATTGGTAACTCTCCCTTTGTGCTTGTTTATGGGAGAGAGGTTAGGTTATCCATATCTCAAGAACTCCCTGCTTTAGAACTTGCACAACAGCTGAAACTACTTGAAAATACTCCAATGGAAGTTAGATTGACAGAACTAATGCAGTTGCAAGAAGCAAGAGACAATGCACACAAGGCCATGGAACACCACCAAGTACTCATGAAGAAGTCCTTTGACAAGAGAGCAAGTGCAAGAGTGTTCAAGGAAGGTGACTTGGACCTGAAATGGAATGAGGACAGAGCAAAACTAGGCAGACATACAAAGTTTGACACTTTGTGAAGTGGCCCTTACATCATTAGCAAGTGCAAACAAAGCAACTCTTTCTATCTAACCAAGATGAATGGAGAAGAATTGCCTATCCCTGTGAATGGGATAAATTTGAAGTTTTGCTATTAGTCCTTGCAACTGTTGTGAATAGTAGTTTAGGTGTGTTTCCTTTAGTTTGTTGTTGTGTTCCTTAAGTGCTTTGTAGCACAAGTGTGTTTCCTTCTTTTTGTTTGGTGTGCGTCTCTGCCTTTGTGCCTATGAATCAATCCAGCTTGTGTTTTTGGGCTAAAAGTCTGTTCAAATCATTTTTGGGTGCCTATATGCGTGACTGCATGCCGAATTGAAGGATTTAGGAAACTGGTCTTAGGCATAGCAGGCATGCCTCCCCTTGTAATCGCGAAGAATGTTAGCCAATTTTCACACCCAATTTTGCATCTTTCATTTTGGCTAAGTGCAGCGTTCCTTATTTGTTTGTCCCCACAACAAAGTGCTCAAGTGTTATTTCGGTCATTTTGCTCAACTATTATTTCTTTTGGCAAGGTTTTACTTCGGGTTTTATGTTCAAGACTCAAAAGAATTGTTTCGGACTTTTTGTCTGAAACAATCTTTTCGAAGGAATTGGTCCATTTCAATATTTCTAAAAGGTCCTTTGCTTTTGCTTGAAGGGTCACTTTCAAAAGTCCAAAGGGTCTTTTTCTCATGGAAGTGTCATTTGCAAAAAGTCTGAAGGGGACATTTTCAAGATTTTCGAAGGGTCTTTTTTCGGGAATTGGTTTGTTCTTTCAAAGGATTGGTCCAGTTTAACTTTTTCGAAGGGCACTTTTATACTTTCCGAAGGGTCTTTTTCTCGAAAAAGGAGTCACTTGCAAAAAGTCCAAAGGAAAGTGTCCCTTGCAATTTCTCCGAAGGAATTCGTCCTTTCAACTTTTTCGAAGGAATCGGGCATATTTATCTTTTTGAAAGGACATTTTCATTCTTCCGAAGGGTCTTTTTCTCGAAAAAGTGGTCCTTTGCAATATTTTCGAAGGGGTCCATTTCAAGATTGCCGAAGGGCACTTTCATTCATCAGAAGGGTCTTTTTCTATGCAAAGTGTCCAGTTTCAAGCTTCCGAAGGGAACAGTTCATTCCTCTGAAAGGCGCAAGCAAAAGGTTTGAAGGAATTGTTTTGAACATTTTGTTCGCAACAATTCTTTCGAAGGAATTGTCCCGAAAAAAGTGTCTTTTGCCAAAAGAATTGTTTCAGGGATTTTGTCCCAAACAATCTTTTCGAAGGGACATTTCAAGAATGCCGAAGGGCATGTTTAGGCTTTTGGAGAGGTGAAATGAAAATGTTGAAGGGTTATTCTCGACAAAAGTGCCCTTCGGAAAAAGTCCGAAGGGACACTTGTAGAAAGTTCGAAAGAAAGATTGTTTCAAAGAAAAGAGGAGTCCGAGAGGTTAATTCTTTTGGAAAAAAGGGTCCGCGAGAAAATTGTTTCCAACTTTTTGTCTGAAGCAAAAAGTCTAAAGGAATGGTCCCAGTAGAGTGATGGCTATATGGACGTCAACTTCAAGGTGATGAGCTAGCCGTTGGCGTTTAAACAAGTGGGTCCTAGGTAGATTGATGGTCCTCTTTCAAATACTCAAAGATCCAAGGGGTCGCATTCTTCATCTGCCAAAGCGGATCAGAGGGTTCATTTCACTATTGATCAAATCATGATCCGAGTCATTTTTCAACAACCAATCAAAGGAGGACAAGGCCAACAGAATGAAAACGACTCTCCCCTACACCGTTACACACCTCAGCAAACTGGTGGAAAGCTGCTAGCATCATGACAAATATGCAATAGGTGGAATCTCATGTAATAACCGCATTGATGCCATTACTCAAAATACCTTGATTTTGTTGGGCAACTGTTGGAGAAGCATCTTTGAGAGGTCAGGCCAAGAGTGATCAAGGGAGGTGACATGGATCAATCAAATGGTCCGAATGAGGATCATTGGCAAAGTCGGTTGCAGCTGAAGATGGAGACTTCTAACAAATTGATTCCTCTCTTTGGTGCCTAAGGCCTCCCCCCTCTCACTTCCGTTTAGCTATAAATAAAATCCTTGTGCTAATGTAAAAACCACACAGTGTATGGTGAAGCCCTGCTGAATTGATGTCATGTTTTGCCTTTAAGCATTGGTACAAGTCTTTTTTCTTTGAAGTTCTGAGCAATTATCTAAGTGTGTAAGTGACATATAGCGACAAGTGATGGTTTTCATTGTTCTATTCTTTGTCCTTCATGCCTGAGCAAGAGTTCTGGGTCTAACAAGTCATATAGAGTGAGTCCAAGTGTGTTGAATTTTTGCATGTGTATAGCTGTTCTTGGAGTGTACAGGTTGTCTTTTAGTTCATTTGCCTTGTGTCATTTCATACATCTCGCCTCTATATTGAAATACTTGTGTTAGAATCTTTAGAGCTTGAAAATAATCTGTGTATTTTGTTGTATCGTACACTAGGGTATGATATTCATGTGGAAGATAATCTTGGTGTATCACCACTCTTAGAGTAGGTTTTTCTTTTCTGTAATCTCTAACTCTTTTTCTTTCAAGAAAGCTGGTTTAGATAGAAGTTGTTTTGCAGAGATCCATTCAGGGAGCTAGCCCTTTAAATCTCGAGGTTCATTTCCTCTATAAGCATACGCACATGCCTGGAAATGTTCCAACGTTGCCCAAATTTGGAAGAGGATTGAACACTCTCTTTTAGGGTGCAAGATTTGGAGACAACAGGACCATTTCTTCAAAAGAAAGATATCCTTCGGAATTTTTGTTTTGGTCCACTTCTCCAAAGAAAGTGCCATTCGAAAATTTTGAAGTGGACCACTTTGCCGAGAAAAGTGCCCTTCAGCTTTCCTGAAATGGTCCATTCGGAGAAAAAAATGATTGTTCGGAATAGTTGCAATGGACCATATCTTGCGGACAATTCTTCCGAAAGAATTCACTTGGACAATTTTCTCGAAAGAATTCATTCTTTGACCTTTGACTTGAATGGACCTTCGGATTTTTTTGAAAAGTGCCCCTTTCTCCGAGAAGTGTCATTTGAAAAAAACGAAATGGATCTTTTGGAAAAAATAAAAAAGTCCTTTTCCCTTTGAAAAATACCTTCGGAAAGTTGCAATGGTCCACTTTGAAAAGAAAGTGACCCTTCGGCTTTTTTTTGTATAGGACCAATTTCCCCGAGAAAATATCTTTTGGAGAAATTGTTTGGGGCACTTTGCTTGGAAAAATAATTTCTTCGGAACTTTTCTTTCAGACAAATTGTTCGAAAGAATTCCAACACTTAGTCGGAAACAAAAATCCCGAAGAGAGAACACTTAGCCGAAAGAAAACATTCCTTTAGGAAAATTGTGCGGACAATTTTCCCGAAAGAAACCATGAAACTTAGCTCAATAAAAAGGCCTGAGAGAAAAGAAACACTTAGTCCCCACAAAGTCCAAAAGAATGAACAAGGACTTAGCTGAATAAAAGATTTTGCACTTAGCCCTTTGGCTTGTAGTGTTATCCTTGAACACCGCTGCTGATCCTTGAAAAACTTTGCTTGGATCCTCTTTATTTGCAAATGTTGGATTTATTTCTACGCCTTTGATCCACTGCTTCATCAAACCATGCAAGAGCTTTATATGTGGGCCAAAATTGGCCAATAGGTATGATTCAGATCTGCCTTCAAAACCCTATCGATTCCACCATAAAATTATGTAATATCAATGCCAAATCCTTCAAAAATGACCTCCATTCCATTCTCCTTAAATCTCCATCATATCAAAATGTCAATTTGGTACAAATCATGTCAATTTGCCCTTCAATAAACTGGAATTCGTCTTGGCATAAAACTTCACAAATTCTTTAGGGAATCGTTCCTCCGCAGGTAAGAAATCTGTTGATTCTTTCAACAAGTAGTTAGGGTAGAATATTGCACTGCCGAAACTAGGATTCCCTTAGGTTTCCGTCTAAGGGTTTGTAACTCAAAGCTCTCCAAAATCTCAATGACAAAATTTAAAATAGGCATGAATAGAATGAACCCCGAAGTGGTCTTTTATAATCAACCCCAAGGAACCTTTCAAATTCCCGCACTTTTAAATTAAATTAAACCTCCAGAAATTGACTTTATTAACTTAATTGAACATTGCACCAAAAAGTCACTTTTAAATACTTTACTAATTTAATTAAATAACATTATCCTTATAATGTGCTGGGACAGATAATATTAAATAATGAAATGAAATTATTCCCTTTTACTTCGTAATTAGCCCATGAGAATAATTAGGCTAATTAACCTCCTCCTAGCTCATGCCTCGAATGGGGACATTACATTTGATGTTATAACTTTGAGGCACATTGGGGGCCCTAAAAGGCATTGGGATGCATTCCAAGGAAGTACACATTTCAAGATCCACACATTGGGGAAGATTGCCATAATGAGCAGCCATGATACATTCTCTGATAATGTTGTTCGTGGCTATTCCAGTCCCTCTAAGGAGAGTTGTAGGCTCATAATATGTTCTTTGAGGGTGAGATGTATGAGGTAACTCCCAAGGGATGAGTTGGGAGTGAGTAACTTCAAGTTTTTTGACAAATACAAGGTTGTAATATTCAATTACAGTCTTATAAATGTCAAGTACATAAATACTTTTGGAGTATTCTTCTTCAAGATAAGAGACCACATGAGTATGAGGATGAAGGGGTGGTTGCCGTGTTGAGGAAGCTCCCCACCCATGGGATGTATGGAGTTGTGAGCTAGGAAGGCAGTTTTGAGGGTACTAGTGTGATGTCCCCAAATGGGATAAATAAGCAAAATAGGGGTTCTCCAACAAACCTTACTAAATTCAAAACCCCTTCCTTCAAAGAATTTAAAAATGCAAATTCAGCTAATAACACACTTTAAAAAAATGAAGCGATATTCAACAATTACCTTTACCAAAACCCTTAGATGATTAGGGTAGAATTCAGATTTGATACTTCTAACCCTCCAAAAAATATGAAATGAGTTTTATATTGCAGCCACTAATTTTAAAAGTTAAAATATTCACTCAAAAGTCGAAAATCAGAATTACAGTGGAACTTCAAAAATTCACAACTTCCACAATACTTGGAATTTCAATGCAATTGATAGTTTGAAATGATATAAAAATTGCTGCTATCAATCAAAACCAAATTCAGAATTTTTCCATCATTCAAAGCCCACCAAAAGTTGTCCTAAAATTCTCAAAATCCTAGTCCACTGCCAAAATAATATAATAAATTCATAATATTATCCAGGGCACAAAATCACCATAATCATGTGCAAATCAACCCTCAAAACAATTCGCCAAGTTGGAATAAATTGCTAAAAATATCTCTAAATCCTAGAAGAGGGTTTTGAAGCCAAATAGTCCTTTAGAGAGGGGTCGCCAATCCTGCAACCAATTCACCACCCTAGGGTTGGCTTCCAAAATCAACCAGTGGCTATCCAAACAATTCACTCACCTCTATTATTTGCAAAAATACAATCACCAACTTCCCAAGGTGCTCACCAATATTCCGTACAAGGTGGTGTTCCAAAACACCTTTGTAAGACCAACTGCATGCAACCATGCAAATTTGAAGCACAATTACAATCTTTGAATGGAGTTGTCCTTAATGAAGGAATGGATGTTTTCGTCTCCAAACCCTTTGCACACTTGAAGGTTTTCATCTTCAAGTTACGATGAGCAAGATTGACATACTTGATCCACAATTCAATATTCATAACCTTCAAATGAAATACAAATCCCCTTTATATATCCACCTTTTAGTTATGAAAGAAGAGTTAGTGAATTATAAGCATAATTTGTTTTTAAAATCACTTAAGGGTTAAATAAGCCTATGACCTTCAAAAGGTCCTAACTTAAGTGAAAAATAAATTAGACTATTGTTACTTTATTTTAAGTATCTATAAATACTTTTTATTTTAGTAATAATATTATTTTAATTTCAAAATGGGGACATTACAATCCTTCTTGCCCAAAATTGCTTGTCCTAAAGCAATTGCAATATCCACAGAGGTCTCCCAACATACCCTATTATGCAATGTCTAATTGTAACTTCTGTCCATGGAAAAGAAGCTCCAAACTGAACTCGTACCTTATTGTACCTGTGTTTTAGAGGCTGCCCCCAAGAATTAAGGGTGTCACACAACTCAAAACAACAGTTATCATGCCTCATTTCATGCCTCAAACTCTTCAATATGGTCCCTTCATGAGTTGAAATCTTCCATAATGTAACCATGGACACTTGTTTCTTCCCCCAAGAAGAAATCACCTAACCAATCTGGTTGAACATGCTAATATGTAGGCTGTAATAGTAAAATACAGCTATGCTATTATTCCAAAATATGAACTTATTCACTACCAAGTTGACTTTCAAAGGGCTCTTCCATGCTTACCAAATAAGCCCTTTAAGGCTCACACATTGTGCAAAAAGGGCTAGGGATGCAAAATTGAATCAAAGTGATATATATGACAACACTGCCCTTAATAAAAATTCCCCTTTTGAAGTGCATTAGAATAGGTGTGCTCCCATTGTATGCATTCCAAAGCTTTTCAGAGTCTTCTCTATGCCATACCACAACCATCCAACCATGCAAAGAGTAATCAGCTAGGTACCACCTTGAAAACATACCATGATGTAAGGCCTTCAAGTAATGCAATACACCATTTATGGTCCTCCTTGTGCAAACCATGTGCCCTTTCAAAAGGCTGCCCCTTGTCAATCATTCCATGCATGCACAAGACACCCCAAAAGCTCATCAATAGCTCCCAAACACTCACAAAATATAGTTGTACCTTCTTCGTGTATATGTTTCCTCTATCATCCACCAAAGGTTCCAACATATGCATGTTTTCAAGATCTTGCGAGAGCTGGACCGTATCAACAAAATCGGCTTTTCCTCCTATGTAACATAGTTGTACATGCATACATATCTTTGATTTTTCATGTTGACAAAATCTGGAAGTGATATATGCATACTTCCCTTCTAAACAAGGCTGTGTTTGCCTTTCAAAATCTGATTTTTCTAAGAAATAAATGTTAGAACTCATATATACTTTCATCTCTCCTTCCACATGCTGGAAAGTGCCAAAAAAATTCATATTTCTACACTCCAAAGGTTGATGCATATGCATGTGTAAATTTGATTTTTTGGAAAGATAAAAATCAGCATATTTTTGTGTGTACTTACTCCGTTCTTGGTTGGAACATGACCAAATTTTTGATTTTGTAAGGGGTCAAAGGACATGTCTATTGTAAAAGATACTCAAAAATTTCTGAGTGCCTTTGTGGCCACTTTCCTTTCATCCTTTCCTTTCTTTCTTTACTGCCCTCAACTGGGGCCCTTGCCCAACTTTCTAGGTGGGCCAACCCTCCATTGAAGCTTCCAAAATTATGCATTGAACTTATACTAAGTGGCTGCGAAAAACAAAAGAAGGGCTGCTCTCGCCACTCACTTATTCCACTATCAATTCTATCCCATGAAACACAGAATTCAGAAATGGGCTTACTAAGGATGACACAATTTGAACTTCCCATGATGACATGGGCTGTCCATGATCCAAAAGTGCAACTCTTTGCTCATCCCTTTTTTCCTCTTCATGCAAACACATATGAAGACTACTAACCATGTTATTTGATGAAATGGGAGGTGGTCCTTAGTCACTTCATATGAAGACTACTAACCATCCTGTACTCTTTTATCTACGCCAGTCCATCCTATGATCGCCTCTTCCTCTCTTCAATATCACAAACTCAATGAGATTTAGGGCCTTTTGGATAGAGGGTAGAGTGGTCATGTATTCTTCATAGGTTTTCATGAGATCAATCTGAATAGAAGGCTGCCCCTTCATATCTTCCATGTCATGTAGCCCTTCAATTTGCACAGTTAGCCAAGATGTTGGCTCTGATACCACTATAATGTCCTCAAATGGGACAAATAAGCAAAATAAGGGTTCTCCAATAAACCCTACCAAATCCAAAACTCCTTCCTTCAAAGAATTTGAAAATGCAAATTCAGCTAATAACATACTTAAAAAAAATGAAGCAATATTCAACAATTTCCTCTACCAAAACCCTTAGGTGATTAGGCAAAATTCAGATTTGATGTTTCTAACCCTCAAAAAAATATGAAATGAGTTTTATATTGCAGCTTCTAATTTTAGAAGTAAAAATATTCACTTAAAAGTCGAAAATCAAAATTCTAAAATTTATTATTGCAAAATTACAGCAGAACTTCAAAAATTCATAATTTCCACAATACTTGGAATCTCAATGTAATTGATGGTTCAAAATGATAATAAAAATGGCAGCTATCAATCAAAACCAAATTCAGAATTTTGTCATCACGGAAAACCCACCAAACGCTGTCCCGAAATTTTGAAAACCCTAGTCGACTATCGAAATAATATAATAAATTCAGAATATTATCTAGTGCACAAAATCACTCTAAATCATGTGCAAATCAATTCTCAAACAATTTGCCGAGTTGGAATAAATTACTAAAAATACCTCTAAACCCTAGAAGAGGGGTTCAAAGTCAAATAGCCGTCTAGAGGGGTCGCCAATCCTCCAACCAATTCGCCACTCTATGGTTGGCTTCCAAAATCAACCAACAACTTTACAAGCAATTCACTCATTTTTTTTACTTGCAAAAATACAATCCCAATTTTCAAAGATGCTCGTCAATCTTCCATACAAGGTGGTGTTCTAAAACACCTTTGTAAGACCAATTGGATGTAACCATGTAAATCTAAAGCACAATTACAGCCCTTGAGTAGAGGTACCTTTAATTAAGGAATAGAAGTTTTCATCCTCAAACCCTTGACACACTTGAAGGTTTTCGTCTTCAAGTTACAGTGAACAAGCTTGACATAATCCACAATTCAATATTCATAACATGTATAACTTTCAAATGAAATACAAATCCCCTTATATATCCACCTTTTAGCTATGAAGGAAGAGTTAGTGCATTATAAGGATAATTTGCTTTTAAAATCATGTAAGGGTTAAATAATCCCATGACCCTCAAAAGGTCCCAACTTAAGTGAAAAACAAATTAGACTATTATTACTTTATTTGAAGTATTTATAAATGCTTTTTATTTTAGTAATATTATTATTCTAATTTCAAAATGGGGACATTACAACTAGCAGTTGTTTCATGTTTAGTAATAAATGGTACAGTGGGGGCAGCTATTTGTTTGAGGAAAAAAGACTACACTATGTTGTCATTTTATTTCCAGTGTATATTGGCATACATTATTTGGCAGGTTCAATAGCAAAAGGGTACAAAATAAGTGTTTTTTTCTATGGGAAACATTTACATGTGGACTTTGCATGAAGAAAAGTGTGAAGACATCTCCATGGATGTTGCTATTGCTTGAGGACCAACAATTTTGGATGAGGAGGATCGACATGTCCCCTTTTTTGGTCCAAGCACGCACATGACCTTTAGCCTAGTTTTTTTAATGCTTTCCCTAGGCTAAGGGAAGAAAGGAAAAAAAAAAAAGGAAACATTGGTTCTAATTTTAAGTTATAAAAGATACCTTTT
The DNA here is from genome assembly GCA_037957365.1 of Torreya grandis. Taxonomy (NCBI): domain Eukaryota; kingdom Viridiplantae; phylum Streptophyta; class Pinopsida; order Cupressales; family Taxaceae; genus Torreya; species Torreya grandis. The sequence goes on from JARHVA010000814.1 coordinate 1,988,965, forward strand.
TGATATATCTTTTTATTTTATAACTTAAAAAGGTAACTTGTGAGTAAGGGTTAGCTTAACCCTTAGTGGAAAGAAGAGAAAAAATATTTTAAAACCACTTTAACCCTCCCTTCAAGTGGAGCACTCTTTTAGGGTAGTTTTTTTGAAAAATATAGTATAAAAGGTGGTATGATGATTAGTTGAAAGGTTACTATGAATTTATGATATTTGATTTTGAGGCTAAAGTACAAAACACTTGGTTAAGTGACTTGAAGTCAAAAACTTTGAAGGACATATAAGGGTTTGGAAATGAAAACCTCCACTCGTATTCAGGGCAACACTACTTTCAAGTGTTGTAATTGCATTTCAGATTTAGTGATTTAGTTATTTGACCCTCTTCTAGGGAAGCGATTTGCATTGGCAAGTGTGACTATCGGTTGTGGTGCTTTGGCTTGTTGTTGAGAGCCATTCACAAGGGTTTGAGTAGGTTACAAGGGTAGTGCATGCTTGGGAAGTGTGACGACTTCCATTTAGATGGCAGTGACAAGGGTTGGAGGCAGAAAATAGGGCAGCGATTGGCGTGAAGGGCTGATGAAGACTTGTGAGGGTTGTGCTATTTTTTAGTGGCAATGTTCTGCGTGTTTAGAGTTGGATGATCCTCATGTTGGGTCTAATTTAGCATTTGGGGGACTAATTCATGCCTAATTTGCTGTGTCAGGGTTTGAATAATATTCTACTATTTTATTTAAAAAATTTCAGCCTAGATTTGCATGTTAAAAATCCGATTTGAAGAGGTATTGGTGGTTGTAATTATTTTGGATTTTTGGGCAATTATTTAATGGTAAAAATTGAAATTTGTACCCTAGTTTCATATTTTCAGAATTCTGAATTTTTGTTAGAGTTTGATAAAAAAATTAAAAAATTCTTTTGTTGTGTTAGGGTTTGTTGAAAAACTCATTTGTTTATTTTTAAGTCCTAAAAGGGATATTTCAGAATAACAAAAGGTGTTAAAAATATGTGCCCATACCTTGCCTTAACCAACATGTCTGTAGCTTTGCATTTTTTTGCATTATCCGTTATAACTTGGACAACGTTTTGAGGCCCCACTACCTCAATGGACTCTATCGGGGTGTCGACAATGAATCATACATCCTTCAATTACCCCTCACAATCCACAACCCTAAAAAACATTGCCCTTTTAGGGAAAACTGTGATCACAATAATCAATGGCCTATTTTCCATATCTTTCCATCCATTGAAAATGATGGACTCATGTTTCGATCCACGAATCCTTGATAGGCTTCTATGCATTTTCAACATGTTTTCTTTCGTTTGCCAATAAAGGGTGTGTACCTTTTCATACCTTAGGCTACTGAACCCTTTAAGGGCTTTGTTGATATATCTCACCATATCTCGCCAATATGGTGATCTAATGTAATGTTCCTATTTTTACATCATTTATGAGTAAGTATTGAAGACCTTTAGTCTACTCCCCTATATACTAAATGATTCCTTTTGGGGTTTTATTTTATTAATTAATTATAATTGTCCAAATAGTGATTTTAATTATTTGCTCATATAAAACAATTATTAGTTGATTAATATCATACTTTATAAAAGTGATTTTTATCACTAAGGTATTTAATTGAAATAATTATTGAATTATTTCCTGAAAATAATTTTAATTACTATTTATTGTTTAATATTATTTTTGTTAAAAAAGAATGTCAACTTGTAAGTGATCAAAGGCAAGTAAGAGATATGCTAAAAGTCGACAAAGAGAGTTAAAAAAAATATTTGGCCTTCCTAAGGTGGTTCGCCCCCCTTTGAAGGGTACAAGTACATGGTGGAGCTCTCTTTTTAAGGATATGTTGAAAATTGATATTGACTCTTCATGCTTGAAGAAAATATTGAGATGTATGCCCAATAAGTGTTTACAAAATTTTAGCTGATAATTTGACAAAATGGTGTCTTTTGACACCACCTTTGCAAAGCTGGAATTTGATTATTACTTTAGAGTGGGGCGATTTGTTTGGTGACTTGTTTGTGTGGGTTTCAAGTCTAATTTGAGGTCAAATTGACCTAGTTTTATTGTTAGAATTTATTGATAATTATTGTTGAAGTGTAGTGTTGACTTTCTGTGTGATTAGGTAAGGTTTGCAAGGTCTTTTCAAGTGGATAAATAAATAATAAATTCTGATTTATTTATTTATATTTTTAGACAAATTTCATAAGGGTTTTGACTTCATAAATTGTGGATTTACGGCGAATATTTATTGAAGAATTTTTCCAAGTGTGGCGACTTGAATTGAAATGAGGGTTTGTTGTTTGAAGGGGTTTTAAATCTTAGTTGAAGGGCAAATAATATTTTTGATTTTTATATGCAGAGTTTGACTTAGGGTGATTAGGTTGGAAGAGGGTTTTGATCACTTTGAAGGCCCAAAAAGGTCATTGAATTTGTGTGGCTATTTTTGGTAAATTATTCATGGTTTTTAGCAAGGGTTTGACAAATATTCAACTATTGTTTTGTGTAAAATCATATATTTTATAGCACGACTAGGTTGGAAGAGGGTTTTGATCACTTTGAAGGCCCAAAAAGGGCGTTGAATTTGTGTAACTATTTTTGGTAAATTATTCATGATTTTTGGCAAGGGTTTGACAAATATTCAACTATTGTTTTATGTATAAAATTAGATATTTTACAGCAAGGTTAAATCTAATTTTCATCCACATACACAGGGTAAAAAAATATAAAATCTCTATTTTCAGTTCATGGCTTATTTTGGATAATTTTGAAGTGTTATTTGCTCAAAGTAATTGTTGGAAATTACTTATATATTATTTGTACATTGACGTCTAGGGTTTGGAAGTGTATTGCATGTTTTTGAGACATATCTTTGAGCTAAGGTTTGCTTATTTGACTAATTTCAGAATTAAGAATTTTGTGGATTTTACGAAAAACCTCTTTTTGGTTGAGACAAACCTCTTTTTGGTTGAATTGTCTCATTTGGAGACATTACACCCATTTTCTAGATTAAAATAATTAATCATATTATTTAAGCTGGGCCTAGTCATTTCTAATCTTTTAGACAACTTAATAATATTATTATTATTAAAATAAAAAGTATTTTTAAATACTTAAAATTAAATTAATAGTATGACTAAGTGGCCAAAAAGTAATGTTGACAATTGATGTTTTATTATTAAAATAAATTAACTTGGAGTTTGAGTGAGGAAAATGTATAAAAGAAGATGGAGGGGTTCATTTGGAGCATCTATCATTCATCTATTATTTGATATTTTCAAAGTTTGAGCAACTTGCTTATGATTTTAGCTCTAGAGGACAAAAACTCTCTTTGGTATTTGGATATTGAGGATGAAACCCTTCAATGTTAGCGGGTGACTTCATTCAGAGGTCATATTTGAGCAGGAATTGACAAATTTCAGGTCTAGGGCATCTTTTCAAATGGAGCACATTAGTTGGGCAACTTGTGGATGTGGTATGCAGCTGTAATCAACCCTTTTAAGGGCAGCAATCCAGTTGGGAGCCCTCTTCTAGGACAAGGACCCCCTTTGAGGGTTTGAAATTGCAGTTTTTGAGGTAATTTGAGGGTAATTTTGTTGTTTGATTATACACTCCAACTAGTATTTTTATAATATTTTGTAGCTATATATTTGGTTCAAAAATCCAGATTATGAAGTATTTTGTATGGATATACTTCTCTTAATTTTTGTAAGGGTTTGTGGCAATTAAATGTGGAATTTTGATCTATAATAAGTGTTTTCAAAATTATGAATTTTTGTGTGGTTAGGATTTGATAAAAAAATCAGAATTTGCATTTTATTTTAAAAGTTTATCACAAATTCTAGAATTGTATAAATTTGCCCTAAAAGGGACATTACATTAGTATCAGAGCCATTTCTTGGCTAGATGTGGGATTTGAGTTGTCTACTATGGATTGACGTCCTAAGTTCTTACCAAAGGAAGAATACATAGATCCTATCCAAGAGGTGTGGATGTGAATACAAAAAGAGCATCAAATAGCTAAGGATCGTCTTGAAGAAATCAATAGAAAAACAAGACAAGAGTAGAGAAAAAAAGACAAGAAATCAAAAATCAACTTATGAAGCAGTTTTCTATTAGTTATAAAGCCCTAGATTCATTTAGAAGAATGCAAAAGAATGATCCTATTCAGAAGACATGGTTGGCAGAGCAGTGTGATAGATGAGGTCAAACTTTTCACTTTTGATTAATGTGATAAGAAGGCTGATATATACACATTTTATAATACTTTTGAAGAATTCTTTAAGGTGTATATAAAAAATAAAAATAGAAATCTGAAGAAGGAAAGCCAAAACTTCAAAAGGATTCCAAGGAAAAAATTAGGAAGCAAGAGAATTCAAATATAAAAGAAGTTAGTGAGCAGCCCATAAAGGAATCCACCATGCAAGTGGAAAGTGAAGGTTCTTCAATAGAAACAACCCTCGAAGTTCCTATCAATCTTCCAAGCATTGCAAGGATGATCAGTCAAGGCAAACCACTCAAAGGCTCCTATTGATAAATTAGAAAAAAGAAAATCAAGTTTCAGATTTGTTGTCATCATGGTAAGCACTCTTATAATGTTAACTCACACTACGAGAACGTTAGCACAACTCGATTTCAGTTTTGCCATCATTCTAAGCAGGGCGAAAGAATAAAGGTAGAGCCTTTGGCTCTAAATGCATTTTGCATGAATGTATGGAATATGGGTGACTTTTTGAGGTACACGTTTGTGGCTTCCAAATTTAGATTTGTTGATCTCAAATTTGCAGTCCTCATATGGTGGCTATCAGCTTCTACATTGCTCATAGTTTTGTCTTTTTCAATAAAATTTTAGTTTGATAGCTATTATACCATTATCATGTTGCTAAGTTTAAAAAAAATATAGGCTTACGATTGTTGTTAACAGTCATGAACAATTGTGGATTTGTGCATTTTGAGAGAGTTTCCTTGCATGGTGATGTTAGTAGAAAATGTCCACTATTAGGGACAATCAACCCAACCATCCTAATGCTGATTGGGGTGAGATTTACGAGGTTTGTGGCTGTTCTGACTTTTTTCTAGCCTCTAAATCCCAGGAAAGGCATTATTTTTTTTGTCTATCATTGTAAGCTGAAAGTCCATGCAAAAATAAAGAATCGTATTGTAATCTCTTTGAAAATTTTAATAAACATATGATTCTCAATTATATGCATTGAAATAAGTAATGTATCTTTGGGTTAATTTAAGGTTGCATATTAGTCACTTAATATTTTAAGAAATCTAAAAGGGGTTCTCGGGAAATTCTGTAATTGTTTTAATTGGTCCGGAAAGGGACATTTCACCTTTCATGGCTTTCCATTTATGTTTGGCCTATCACAAGCTTTGATTCTAAACCCAGGAATTGCACACAAATGAGCTTTCACTCAACCATACAAGATCTTATATTTAGAGTTACACTCTAAGCAAAACCAAATGCAACACCCTCTATTTGGAAGTTGTTCTAACATTGTCACATACTTCCAAAGGGTGCCCACGGATCAGTTTTGAAGGTTGTCCCTTGGCTCACCGAACTGCCACTTGCAAAGCGAGACATTAAGCCTTTACTAGAGCATAGATACAAAGGTGTTTTACTAGCCTAGTTAGAAAAACGTAGAGGATAATGTGCAAAAAACAATTAGCAATTTTTAGGCAATTATCGCACACGTTGATGCATATATGAAGAGGGGGGTTGCTACAAAGCAAGCTGAAGATACCCTTTAAAGCAATGCTAAGGGACAGAGGGGGCATGTGGTTGAAAGTATGATAGACAAGGGACCTGTTTCTGGTTGTGTTGGAGAGCCTTCAAAAGGATTTGTTTCTGATTGTGTTAGCAAGTCTTCAAACGGACCTGATTTCATTGATATGGGACCTGAGTGCATTGATAAAGGAACTGGTTGTAGTGCGAAGGGACCTGTTGATCAGAGGGTAACACTTGTTGAAAGGTGGTTATAGTGACAAAAATGAATCAATGGATTGTGATATTGTCATGTCCCTCTTTTGATAGGGACATCATGGAAAGACCCTTAGCTTTAACTTATTCATGGGGGCTAAGGGACAAGTAAGAAGGGAAAGAGTATTAAGTGTGTTTGGTTGAATATATGTAAAAGTACCTTTTTGAAGTTACTTTATGTTTCTTATTTCACTTAAAGAAGGGACCTTTAAGGGTCATGGAGGTTTAAGTGATTTAAAAAAGATCATAAGAAAAAGGTCTTCAATTATTTGAGTTACCCTCCCTCTTTTGGGCGCCACACTTGGAGGGATATAAAGGCAAAAGAGAAATTATGTGGAGAGATTCATGCTATGTTTGATATTTAATCTTGGTCTTTTAGTACAAAAAAGCTAAGCCATTTGCTATGAAGATGAAACCCTTCAAGCAAGGAGTTAGAGCATGCAAACCCTCTTTCTTCAGTGAGGTAGCTTCACTTAGAGGTTACCATTGGAGTCAATTCCTACAAGGGTGTTTAAACACCATTTTTGCTATTTTCAAGTGGGCGACTTGCTTTTGGGAGCGGCGACTTGCTTGGTGGTTGAATTTCTCATGCTTTTGGGTGGTTTTATGCCATAAAGACAATTCTGGAATTTATTCTAATTTTTTGCATAGTGGCGACTTGCATTGGAGGAGGTTTGGACCTTGTTTGAGGGTCAAATTTGTCTTGGATTAATTCTATAATTTTTCTATAATATTCTAGCATGGATGTTGGGTTTTGGGGGCTTTTGGCCTCAAATACACTCAAAAAAAATTTCAAAATTTTTGCCTTTCATTGCAATAATATCTGTGCAATTTATTGAGGGTTTTATGAAGTTTGTTGCATGGTAGATAAGTTGCAATTTTTCATTTATTAATTTAGTTTGGGGCGCAAAGGGTTTGGTGGATTAACTCCACTTTTGAAGGGCCACCATTGCTTGTTTGGATCAACTAATGGTTGTTTAGGGTTTGATATATTTGAGCTATTTTTGGAGGTATTTTGGCAGCTAGGGTTTGCTTCTACAAAAATCATATTTTTTCTTATTTGACTAGGGTTTTCAAATAATTCCAATATTGAAATTTTTTTCTATTTGGGGACATTACATATAAGGACTCAGTGGCCTAGTTTACTTGATGTTTTTCATTGCATCTGTTATAGACTTTAGATTGCAGTATACTTTGGTTCTATAATGAGGTTTGGTTCTATTGAATTGAGGTGGTTATGCATGTTATAAATAGTAAATCGTGGATCAAGTATATCAAGCTTGTTCACCGTGATTTGAAGATGAAAACCTTCAAGTGTGCTAAGGGTTTGGGGATGAAAACCTACATTCCTTCATTAATGACAGCTCTATTTAAGGGCTGTAATTGTGTTTTAGATTTGCATGGTTGCATGCAATTGGTCTTACAAAGGTGTTTTTGAACCCCACCTTGTACGGAATATTGATGAGTACCTTTGGAAGCATGGTGATTGTATTTTTGCAAGTAAAAAAGGCGAACAAATTGCTTGAAGAGTTGCTGGTTGGTTTTGGAAGCCAACCCTAGGGTGGCAAATTGGTTGGAGGATTGACGACCCCTCTTTAGAGGGCTATTTGGCTTCGAAACCCTCTTCTAGGGTTTAGAGGTATTTTAGCAATATATTCCAACTTGGTGAATTGTTTGAGGGTTGATTTGCACATGATTGAGGGTGATTTTGTGCCCTAGATAATATTCTGAATTTATTATATTATTTCGGCAATGGATTAGGGTTTTGAGAATTTTGGGACAGCTTTTGGTGGGCTTCCCGTGATGGAAAAATTATGAATTTGGTTTTGATTGATAGCTGTCACTTTTAGTATTATTTTGAGTTATCATTTTCACTGAAATTCCAAGTATTGTGAAAGTTGTGAATTTATGAAGTTCCTTTGTAATTTTGCAATAATAAATTCCAAAATTTTGAGTTTTGACTTTTGAGTTAATATTTTGACTTCTGAAATTAGTGGATGCAATATAAAGCTCATTTCATATTTTTTGGAGGGTTAGAAGTATCAAATCTGATTTTTGCCCTAATTGCCTAGGGGTTTAGTAGAGGAAATTGCTAATTATTGCTTCATTTTTAAAAGTGTGTTATTAGTTGAATTTGCATTTTCAGATTCTTTCAAGGGGTTTTAGATTTGGTGGGGTTTGTTGGATAACCTCTATTTTGCTTATTTGTCTCATTTGGGGACATTACAGTGGTATCAGAGCCAACATCTTGGCTAACTGTGGGAATTGACGGGTTACATGACATGGAAGATATGAAGGGGCGCCTTCTATTTAGATTGATCTCATGGAAACCTATGAAGAATACACGACCTTTCCACCCTTTATTCGAAAGGCCTTAAATCTCATTGAGTTTGTGATATGGAAGAGAGGAAGAGGCGGTCATAGGATGGACCGGCGTAGACAAAAGGGAGTGCATGATGCTTTTGGAGAATTTGATATTCCCATATTTGATGGTTCTACAGGGATTTCAACTAGTGCATGGGTTGATAAGGTAGACACATACCTTTCACTTTGTCCCATGGAGGAAGGTGTGGCTATGAAATTCGCCATATCACATTTGGAGAGGGTTGCCTATGATTGGTGGCACCATGGGTTGGTAACCCAAGAGCACCACCTCATAGATACCTATGACAAATTCAACAGGTGGCTCATTGGGAGATTTGATTAGGGTGATCCTGAACTTTATTTTGAGGAGTTGGCACGCTTGCATCAAACGGAAGAAAATCAGAGATTTTGGAGCAACAAAAATAGTTGTTTCATCTTAGTAAAGGGCAGCCAATGATTGAATTTTCTGAACCAAAGAACTGGAAATTCAAGGGCAGCTTAGTGAAGGTTTTCGATGAGCTATGAAGCAACCAATGGGGTTGCTAATGGTAGACATTAAGCTGGAAGTAACAAAAAAATCAGAACTTCCAAAGATTAAGCAAGAAGAAGTTGTTCAACAACTTCATGAGCAATCAAAGGATCAAGAATTAAGCTTGGAAAGTGATAAGGAAATCACAAGGGAAAGGTATGTTAGAAAAGAAGGTTTTTGCATTGTTTCTAATCACAATTCACCTTCTTTGCATAAATTTAGATTTCAAGAGGAAGCTTGGAAGAAACACTTAACACTTGGGAAGGAAGCACAAGTCCTAATAGGAAGGGACATAACAAAGAGGTCCATTGAAGGAGTGATGCCAAGAAGCAAAGAAGAAAGATGCACCTTGCATATAAAGTAAGGAGAATCATATTTCTTGATGGGAAAACAATTGAGTTGTCAACTTGGTAAGCATTCATTGTTTTTTCTTCGTGATTGGTTCTCTCATTACCTTGGTTGCAAAGTTTGTGTTAATTTTGAGGTGGAGGTAAGGGCCACTCAAGGAGAAGAAGTCTTCCAAGTAAGTTCAAGGAAGGGACATGACAAATACCCCTCATGGCTATGAGATCCAGGTGAGCTCTATCAACATGGTGTTGCCATCATGTATCGGCCAACATGAGGAAGGAAGTAAACAAGGAATATCATGAAACATGGATCAAGGTAGCTGCTGTTTTTGATATTTTTAGTTTGTATTCCTTGAAGTTATTAGTCACATTGGTAAGCATGGGCACCAAGAAAGTGAGCTTGTCACTTTCCGACACTGTGGGGATGGTCCAAACATATAGTAGTGGTTTTCCCACCACAAGGAGAGATTGGGAGAGAGAAATGGCACACTACCACTAGGTTAAGATAAAGATTGAACATAAAAAGAAAGCCCATATCATGCTTATAAAGCACGATGACATAATTGTAAAAGTGTTGTTCAACACTAATGTTTTTTCTAACATGTTTGCTTCATGTGAAGGTTCATTAGTGAGCTCACTTACCAAGAGTAAGAGCAATACCAGGAATGAGCTGATATCCATACATGGACAGCCAATGGGAACAAGCAAAAGTCTCAGTATGCTAAGGCACCCTATTCTTTGTTGCAAGGGTGTTGTTGAGTGCATGGATGAGGGCATGAGACCCCTCTTGGATGGAGCAAAGGCCCAAGTTGTGAGCAGCTGGTTACAAGGTATGATTTTGAAAGATTTTTGGTCCTATCACTTCCCGGAAAGTCCTGAAATTCATTTGCAACATTCATGGCCATTGTCTTGCACAAAAGGGAAAATTGAGTGCACATTACAGCCAAGAGGTCTGAAAATTTTGTCATAAAAATTTCTGAGTTAAGTAATATGCTACAGCTGCCTATCATGTGCAAAAAAATTAAATTTTGGAGCATTGTAAGCCTAGGCCAGGAAGAAGTATTGCTCTAATCAAATCTGATTTTTTGCAAGCATAACAATCAGATTATGACTCACTATTACAGCGCTATCACCAGAACAATATGTCCAATTTTGTTGTGCACTTTCAGCTGCTCATAAATTTTGGAAATGTCAATGATTGAAGTCACAATTTACATAAGAAAAAGGTAAAATATGAGGGCACGAAACAACATTTCCTTTTGATCCATGTTGAGCATCCCTTTGACCATTATTCGACCTTCTATTTGCACATAATCTATGAGAAGGGGCAGCCAATGGTAGAACACATAATGCACATGATAAGGATTCCTCAAGAAGGATTACCTGTTGAAAGGAGGTACTTTCAAGCATAGTCACAAGATTCGCTGAATTTTGGGGATAAAATTCAACGTTTGCCGTTTTTTATTTTGTTACCAGAAAATAGATAAAATTCGTTGAATTTTTTTGGTTTGATGTTTTCATGACATCTTTGTATTTCCGGACGTATCAGCCTATGGGCGAAGGGATTGTGTATCTTGCGATTGTGTTTTGAGCTAGGCATGGCACGTGGGTTTGACTGTGTTCTGAGTTGGAGATGGTCGTGGCACATCGGTTCAAATGCGTGTTTTGAGCTAAAACGTGCAAAGGTTGTTTACCAAAACGCAAATGAGACAGATTGTTTACCAATGTGGGTAGGAAGACTGTAGCGACATGGGGAAGGGGTAGTTGGATGATCTCCATGGACGGCACGAGCAAGTAAGTCATTTTAGTTTAGCATTTTTACCTTAACTATCATTAATATTATTATTTTCATTTCTTTTTTTTTGTGTAATTTTTTTTGTTATTAACTTTTTTTTATTTTGAACTTTACAAATTGTTTATTTTTATTTTTATTTTTAAAATAAATAAATAAAATATATTAGATAAGAATCAAATTACATAGTCTACCATGCCAAGCTTGGAAACTAATAGTCCAAGCTTGGGCCATATCAAACAAAATAACAAGAATCACTATCATAATGAAGAGTCGAGGTTCAAAATACAACTAATAGCTCTCTGAATCTTATTAGGCCACCATAAAGGAGGCAAACGATAGCAAAGAATATCATGGTTATCCAAAGCCCAATTCGCTAAAGCATCAACAACTTTATTCCACTCCCTCAGAATATGGGAAAATTGCACACCTGAAAATTATTTTGCATATTTCTGATTTTTCGGACTTATTTGGCAATTCGCCAGTTGGGAGAATGCCCTGTATTAATATTAGATAGCACCTTGATAGTAATCTGGGAGTCTGACTCAATCTGAAGTTTTTGCCACCCAGCTTTAAATGCCTCTTGCATTCCTCTATAAACAATTTTCATTTCAACAAGATTATTAGTAGTAATTCCCAGATTCTCAGCAAAAAGAAACTAGGTCATGACGTCAACATTCCTTCCAAGCCCCCTTATAGCTGCTTTCCCTAGATTTCCCATGGAAGCACCATCCGTATTCAATTTACCAAAGCCTAATGGAGGAGCTATCCATTGACCTTTCTTGGTTGCTTTCTTTTTACTATGAAACTGGGGCATGGTAGATTCACCAAGTTAAATATGCAATTGGTTACATATATGCTCCCATTGAACAGAAGGATTAGAAGGTATAGATATTTTATGTATCCAAGTTTCCGCAATGTTGACTTTCATTTGTTCCCGTATATACAATATTCCTTTGCTCTCTCGCTGAAATATTCAAATATTCAAATATATATATATATATGTATGTATAAATTGTTTATTTTTTAATTATTTATCAAATTATATTTTTATAGGAGTTGCTTTAAAGACTTTTAAGTTTTACTTATAGTTTATAATTTTAATTTATGTTTTAAATTATTATGATTTTATTTTAATTTTGTATATAATTTTATACTTTTTCATTTTAATTTATATTTAGGTTTTTGATTTTAATTTCATTTATAAATTATTATTTTGTTTTAAATAGTTTTATTTATTTTTTTTATTTTTTAATATTTTTTATGTTTCGAATTTAATGACAATTTTTTTTTCGATTTTATCCGAATTCGAACTCGAACCGAATTTCATCCTCGTCAAACTTGAACTCGAACTCGAACCTTGTGACCATACTTCCAAGGTATGTGCTTCATAGCAATTGTTTGTGTTGATCATTTGTAAGCTTGGGGAGTTTCGACATGGCATGAAGGAATTTGAAGGGGCTTTGGGGCCTTAACTTTACTTGCATACACTCCTTGAGGATTGTTCAAGAAAACTACTTCATACAAGGCAGCGGCATGACACTTTCGGTATGCGATTGTTGGTTTGATTGGCAAGGGAAGTCCCTAATTTGCTTTGGGCAGGCCCCTACGCCAAGATATGTGTGTGATTTTTGAGGCATTGATGAAGGCTTGACACACCTTTTGGATTGGGCAAGGGCTCAAGTTGCGGACAGCAGGGAAAGAGGTAAGTTAGCAAAGGAGATTGGCCACAAATATACTCAGAAAATTCTGAATATCATTCTCTACATGTACCCTCTTTCACCCTCTTCAAAATTAATTTTGTTGACATGCTATAGCAAGGGAATAAATCTGAATATATACATGCCAAATCTGAATTTGGTTACTCAGAAATTTCTAAATCGAGTGAGTAATTTTCAGCCACCAAGTGTGGTCACAAAATTGCAAAATTGGGGCATGCTTCAGCTCATGGGAGGATGGACGAATGCATATATTAATTATGAACTTTGTCATCCAGAAAAATCAGAATTAAGGGTGCACATACAGCAGTATCATGAAGGGGAAGAATCTGATCTTTTTGGTACATTCCAGCTCTTGGAGAATTCAAGAAACATTCATGTTTGGGTACATTTTTTGTGTGGTAGGAGGCGTGCAAACACAAGAAAGCCATTGGGAGGCCATTGGGAGGACACATGGCATGCATAAGGAGGTCCTTATATAATGATTTGCATCTCTATGACACCTCTCAACAAGGTATGTTTACAAGGATGTACATTGCTTATTCCTTTTTGCGTGATTAGGTGGCTTGGGTAAGGCACTTGGGAGATCTTTGCCCATGGGGCAGCGGGGGTGACAATATTCCATCATATTTTATTTGGCAACTCTTGGCCACATATTACCTTCTTTTAGGGCATAAGGGAGAGAAGCTTCCTCATCCACAACTCGATATTGAATGAGTTGATGACATGGGGACATGGAAGGTCATTGGATGGCTTTTGTATCACTTTTGACATTTGGGGGCAGCCCCCAAAACATAGGATTAGATTTCAGTTCAGAGCTTCTCTTCCATGGGAAGAGATTATAGATGGACATTGCATCATAAGGTATGTTGGGACCCCTCCATGGATTTTGCATTTGTTTGAGGACAAACAATTTTGGGTGGGTAGGACTATAATGCCCCCCTTTTTGGCGTAGGCATGCATGGGCCCTTAGCCTTAAGTGGTTCCCAAGGGCTAAGGAAAAAAATGAATGGAAAAGGAGAACATTTTAAAAGCCTTAGGAGCATTGAATGAAAAAGCACTTTATTGTTTATATTTTCACTTAAGTTGGGGCTTTTTTGAGGGTCATGGCACTTAAGGTTTAAGAGGGAAATTATAAGGAATATTCTTTTAAATATTTTGAAGGGAGAGGTATCTTCTAATTTGGCTATAAGAAGGAAGAAAAATGTTCATTTGAGGGGTTATGCATGTTATTAATATTAAATCATAGATCAAGTATGTCAAGCTTGTTCACCGTGACTTGAAGACAAGCTTTCAAGTGTGTCAAGGGTTTGAGGATGAAAACCTCTATTCTTTCATTAAGGGCAGCTCTATTCAAGGGCTGTAATTGTGCTTCAGATTTGCATGGTTGCATGCAATTGGTCTTACAAAGGTGTTTTGAAACACCACCTTGTACGAAAGATTGATGAGCACCTTTGGAAGTGTGGTGATTGTATTTTTGCAGGTAAAAGAGTTGAGCAAATTGCTTGAAGAGTTGTTGGTTGGTTTTGGAAGCCAACCATAGAGTGGTGAATTGGTTGGAGGATTGGCGACCCCTTTCTAGAGGGTTATTTGGCTTCGAAACCCTCTTCTAGAGTTTAGAGGTATTTTTAGCAATATATTCTAGCTTGGTGAATTGTTTGAGGGTTGATTTGCAGATGATATAGGGTGATTTTGTGCCCTAGATAATATTCTGAATTTATCATATCATTTCGATAGTGAACTAGGGTTTTGAAAATTTTAGGATAATTTTTGGTGTGCTTTCTGCGATGGGAACATTTTGAATTTGGTTTTGATTGATAGTTGCCATTTTTAGTATTATTTCAAGCTATCATTTGCATTGAAATTCCAAGTATTGTGGAAGTTGTGAATTTATGAAGTTCTGTTGTAATTTTGCAATAATAAATTTCAGAATTCTGAGTTTTGACTTTTGAGTGAATATTTTGACTTCTCAATTAGTGGCTGCAATAAAAATCCCATTTCATATTTTTTGGAGGGTTAGAAGTATCAAATTTGATTTTTGCCCTAATCGCCTAAGGGTTTGGTAGAGGAAATTGCTGATTATTGCTTCATTTTTAGAAGTGTGTTATTAGCTGAATTTGCATTTTCAAATTCTTTGAAGGGAGGGGTTTTGGATTTGGTAGGGTTTGTTGGAGAACCCCTATTTTGCTTATTTGTCCTATTTGGGAACATTATAGATAAAGAATGTTAGAAGTGGGCGTTGCCTTGGTATGGGTAGCCACCTTATTGATCTTCGTTGTAGATAGTTCTTCCATATGTTTTATTCTTCGGTTGTAAGCATCTAAGTTGGGTCTATATTAAACATTAGGACTTTGAAGCTCACTATGAAAACTCTTCGTGATTTTAGGGTGCAGGTTGTCACCAGTCATAGTCATATCATTAGATATGTGAATGGGATGAGGTGGTGGATTATTAGGTTGAGGATTTGAGGTAGAACCTATCTCCATGATATGGGGCCCAATATTTTTTGTAATAAAGACAATAAATGTAGGACTAATGACATTGGTATGTCTAAGGATATGCTAATACTGCTCTACATTGGACGTGGAATTGATCTAGTCATCAAGGCAAGGAGGGTCTTGTGGCTAACCATGGATGGGAAAAGTGGTATAAGTAGAAGAGGAATGACTATTAAAACCAGACATGTTTGTGAGGCCAGAATAGACAAGAAACAAGGCAAAAAAGGAGAAAAGAAAATAAATAAAAATCAGAAAGATGAACTTTCACGTTGGGTTCACCAGAAGTGTATGCAAGAAAAACTATACATCTTACCTCACACAATTAACTTCCCAAGGTTGGGATGGATCCAACATTTTTAAAAAGGGCCGGAAGGGTTTTTGTTGGTTGGGGTGAGGGGCTTAGTTGGCTTGATTATATTATTATTGTTATTGGAGTTGTCATTGCTCACAGGGTCTTTATTCCAGAGTTGCTCAAATTTGTTGTATTGTGCTTTGAGAACCTGAAGTTCAGGAACTAGGAGACGAGGAAATGGTGTAGATTGGAGAACAAGTTGACGAAGCTGTTGGTCAATGTTGTTTTGATTTGAAACAGCAAGGCCAAGATGCGTAACGTGAAGCATCCTCTTGTCTCTGAGGGGCTGATATGACCATGGATAGCCATCAAATGACCAGGAAGAGATAAGAGGGAGAGTAGAAGAAGAAGACACTCTCCAATCCTACTAAAGAACATGCTAGAAAGGATAGACTAGAAGGAGCAGGGAAGGGGAAGAGTAGCTTGTGCTTACAGTAGCACATGCCTCTTCAAATCTAATCTAAATGCCTGAAAGTAAAATCTAAGCTAACACAAGCAAACCAAAAAAACACCTCTCAAACTATTCAAGCAAATGTACATGAAAGTAAATGTAAACTATGAACAAGATCTTTAAGCTCTAAAGCAAGCAAACTAAATGCAAATAGGCAAGGCGCATGATTAAATTATCCTATGTTCATTCAAGAAACACACGAGATTTAAGTCTAGTTGCAAAATTGACAAAGAGGAGGAAAGAAATGCACTTGATCTTTTTATTTTCATTTTTTGTGGAATGTCCAAGCAAGTGCGAAGGTGCTGCAAGTTAGCTCAAGACTAATTTATACTTCCAAAGCAATTTACACTGACACCTACATACTGTAACAGCCAATTGAATCAGCGATAATCAAAAAATATTGTGGGCCACGGTTTACACAATATTTTGGGTAACACTGAATCTGAATTTTTGTCCGTTGTATTCAACATGGCTTCTTTTTCCTCTCTCTTCTCTCTCTCTCTCTTTCTCTCTTTTTTCTATATTCAAAATAAAGTTTTTGAAGTATGATGCTAGAGATACTATTATTGAAAGCAGAGAGTGAGTAGGCTACAAGAGCTCGAGAAATGAGCGTGCAAGCTAGAAATTATGCTATATATAAAGTAGTAGCAATGCTGTGTGTTAGAAATGAGCTAATGTGATATAAGACAATTATGAAATGCAAGGACAGCAAAAGGACAAGACCTGAACGATTTACAAGATGTGAAAATTCATAAAACAAAGTGACAAGACCAGCAGAAAGAGTGACGTAAATACTTCCAAACGACACCCAAATCAATGCCAAATGCAAGGACAAGTTGTTAAGAGATGCCAGAACACTTGATGAGGCTGCAAGAATGCTGGAATGATCATGAAATGTGCTGAGAACAGTTGGAAGTGTGGGAATACACTGAGATTTTAAGAACTGTAAAATCTGTCAATGTTTTGAAAGTAATAAAGATTGCCAAAATATATAAGTATGGATACCAAATGATCAAAATACACTAGCGGATGATTATAATGTACTGAAGAGGGACCAATGCACACAAAATGGCCTGATGGAACAGCAGAGAACAAGAATGAACATCAAATAATAGGATCTTGCAAAAACTGTCAAAGACACCAATGCTGTCACATTGTTTCCAGAATGCTGCAAATGTTGTGAAGTTGTCAAAACAGCAAGTACAAGAGGAGGAGATGGGATATGGTTGAAAACAGTAAGCTGTTGGCTGAAAGGATTAGGAATGATGAAAAGAAAGAGAGAATAGGTCAGAAAAATGAGAAAGTAGACCTGAAGGGATGGCCTTATAGGAAAAACAACAATATTTGAGTAAGTAGACAAGCAAGCACCATGGAATACGGAAAGGGAATTGAATGACGTATATGAATCAAATAACAACCCAACAAACATGCAAACACTTGAATGCACTAAGAACAAGTTAAGAGAGAAAACCAGTGAGGAATTTGGTCAATCACTTTGCATGCAACTAAGTGGGATGCAAAAGAGCACTATCCAACAATGGAAACACACTTTGCAATTGCAAGAGACACTAGATATCAGGATTTAAGGGACTTCGAAATAGTTGCTACGCAAAAGCATTGTCTGAAACTTCTTTGACTTAAGAGGTTGGCAAGAAAAGCAAGAGAAACATACAGAAAATGACGTGAAACAATCCAAATGCAATCTAAATGAAGGTATAAGGATTATGGACAGGTGTGGGGCCGAAGGTATGGATTAGCAACACCCAAACCTTGCAAATATGAATCCAACCAGTGAAATGCAGCTAAACCAGATAGCTGGATTGAAAAATGAACAAAGTAAACTAATTATACTGTGTTAACCTAATGAAAATCTAAACTAAACTATGCTATAAACCAGAGTAACAAAGAAAGCCTGACCTGTCAAGCACAATATAAAAAACCAAGGCTGATAGAGAAGGTGATGAAGCACAGTGTCCTTAGAACTATGACATCCAGGAGGGCATCTTGCTGATCCGTTGCAGGAAAGACACAAGACTAATGCACCACACTCGAAGCAACTTTCCTATCTAATCTAGATTCTAAACCTACGGGCTAAAGCTCTGAAAGTCCAGAAACAATGCTATGGGGCTGTGTATTGTAAAAAATACAGTGAATGGGCTGCTTCTTGCAATTTTCATATCCCTCATGATCTCTAAAAATTGCATATAAATACGCCAAGGATGGCACTTGAGCTTGTTGGGAACATTGGGAAAGATTTTGAAGGGAAAATAAAGTGCCAAGGGTGCCTATGACCCTTCATCATCCAATTTTGACACTTGGTTTTCCTCTTACGGCAAAGGTGACAAAACTGCCAGAAGCAATAGGGAAAAAATGACATACCACAAACATAACTGCCATGGATTTCACTCAACCACCTTGGTGGTTTTGTCATCTTCTAAAGGAAAAAGAAGGGAGAAAAGATGACCAACAATGAGAACAAGGGAATGCCATATACACTGAGCGATGGCCAAAACAAGCTCAAGGAGATAGATGAAGCTGAATTGTAAGCAAGAACTAGAGGACAAGTAGCTGAACAAGTTTGAACATGGTGATGGTATGCGTTTTATAATAGGGAGGTCTATAAGCCATCAATGAAAGTGAATGTGGCATTGCAAAAACATTCGGGTGCATGCAACAACAACAGAAAATAAAGAAAGAAAAGAAATTATATTAATGTCTACAAATGACCAAAAGTAGGTCAATGGGACTAAAGGAAACAACCAATAGCAATAGAGAGTTCTAGGAAGAGAGAATCCTAGAGGTGAACCAAAGAAATAAAGTACAAATACAAAATAGAACAGCGTGCCACTAACACAAGTGGCAAAGAAACCAAAACAAATAGCAATGAAATGAAGAATTGTTTGTCACAACAAGCACCTTCAAAATAATAGCATCCATTATAGTGCAATGGTTTTATATTATGGTGACATGTTGAGTCTCAAATTAGAGAAATAAATGCTACAATATGTTGGCCCCTTTGAAACTTATTAGTGGTGCATGATAGTGGGACAATGTTGTTGGCCAAGTTGGATGGCTTGCTATTTCAAGGCACCATAAATGGTTCACAATTGAAAATTTTAAACGAAGGCGCAACGGTTGCATAGAATCATAGAAGTGAGCAGATCAACAAGAGGACAAGAAAAAAAATTCACTAGACTTATTGAAATGGAGATAGAGGGAATTTATGACCCCTTCCGAAGTAAGCCTAAACTCCCTTTATGGAAACTTGCCAAATGTGATTTGATTTCTAGTTGTGCATAAGTCATTTGTATAAGATAAGAAGAAAGAAATAGGATTTGAAGAATAGTTTGCATCCTTTTGTGATTATTTTTAATGCCCCGTGATCAATTATAGCATGCCATCTATAAGGAGGGGGTTTTCTTCACATTTATATCTTACGACAATTGGGGGATTAAGGGAAATTCTCTCTTTACATTTTTATTTTCAAATTAATATATGGTATTTTGAAATTTCTGCTTTCTATGATATTTGTTTTGTGCACTCACATGCATATCCATGCAATATCCCAGCTGTGTAATAGCCAAGGTTTTCTAGAACTCTGTTGTATCCATACTGGATACTGTACTCATATCATTGTCTGTGTAGCTTAGGTTCTTGTACAATTTTTAATTAAATCTCAAATCATCTTTTGCCAGATATTAATTTCTATGCCTAGATTTTCTTCAATTCTTGTATAAATTGTAATACAATGTGAAATAATGTTCTGGCAGGCATTTATTTCTATGCTTTATAAGTTATGCAAATATGTAAAACGTGGAAGCGCAGTCGTTGAGCTATATGCAGGAGTTGGGATCATTGGTCTCTGTTTAGCTGCTAACAGGAAGTGTAGGTAAGTGTGAAATACACTCATTTATACATCTTGGGAGCTATGACACAATCAATTGACAAAAGCAGGGATATACGTTTTCATCATAAATTTGATTTATATTGGCTTGAAGCATGCACATGTGAATATACTTTCACTTGATTTATTATGTGACAGGTCGGTGAAGTGCATAGAGATAAACAAGGAATCAAAGTTCCCATTTGAGGAGTCACTTACTCGCCTTCCAAAGTCATTAGACTCCAGCATTAGTTGGCATTGTGCTGACGTTTCAAAAGTGAGATGGGAAGCCAATCTGCAGAATTACATGCATTGCAACCATTTTTGACTATCGAGAAAACATTCTGAATTGCAACTGGCTAGATCGTTTTTGCTATTTGAAACTGTTTTCTCCTTTCAGGCCCCAATCCATTGGCTAGAGGGTTCAGATGTGGTGGTGGTTGATCCTCCAAGGAAAGGTCTTGATGGCTCTATAATTGATGCTCTGCAGATAGCATCCTTACGAGGGAAAGGAGAAATTGGGATGCCTAGTAGGTAAAATAAATTAATAATGCTTGTACATAGGATTTAACATGCTAATCGTGATTATGATCGTAAGTTTTAGAGTCAATGACAGCTGATTCAGAGGTATTCTTCTTTACTATGCTTGCTATTTTTTTCTTTTTCTTTTCATGTTCCTCTGCTTGAATTGCAGAGTAGAGAAAAGGCCATGGGTTATACGAGCCAATCAAGCTCGTAAGACAGAAAGTAAAACTGCTTTCGATGAAATCGCATCTTGGCCTGATACATTAATTTATGTTAGTTGCGGATGGACAAGTTTTAAGCAGGTAAATAGTTATTATAGTTAGTATGTTTCTATAGTCTATGAAGTTTTTGATTTTTAAAAAGAAGTATTATTCATCTGCAATGTTGAAGATTATATTCTTGTTTATAGATGTTTTGTGGAATAGTTCTACTCAAGTTGCATCTTGAAAGTGGCAAAGGATTATCAGAGTTAACATGAAAGACTAATGCCTTATTCATTCATGCACAGGACTGTCGTGCATTATTGTCTACCAAGGCTTGGCATTTAGAAAGTGCACATGCATTCAATTTTTTCCCTGGCACAAACAGGTTTTCCCTTTGTCTTATTTGCTATATTTCATTCTCTTGTTCAGGACAATTAGCTTTCATATATAGCTTAACCGATGCACAGTTTATAACAGAAAATTTAAGGTTTTTCTTACTAGCTATAGTGTCCAGAATATAAAAGTGTAGTTTTAGTTTCTCTGCTTGATATTGAGCATTGGAAGTTGTGTGCATATTTATGGGAAAAATGTGTAGTGGCACCTCATGAGACTTGAATTGATGCATGAAAATAGTAAATATCAATTTAACAGAGATGCAGGTTTAGCATGCACAAGACTTATTCTTTAACATGCAATCATTAGAATTGAGATATTTGAAATGCAGCCAGAAACATGCAAACATTTCTATGGCTTAAGGGTTCTAGGTATAGCCTGTTCAGGTTAAGAATGTTTTCTTCAGTGGTAACAACTGTTCTATTTTCTAAATGTCCTACATTTTTGAAACTTTACTAGCATTCCCTGCCAATTTGAGGATTATATTATGGTTAATCTTTATTATTAAAGCCCCATTCCCAATTACTATTTAATTGGAGAAACTTTAAAGTTTTTATCATTTTTTTTTTTGGTACCTGTTGTCTGGTCCAAGATCCTGCTCCAAGAAACACCTATGAGATTAAGTGCTCATAGAGGGTTTTGGGACAATAAGGGACTTTTGTCCTCCTGTTTTAGGGCCGATACTAGACCAGCCCAGGGCATGGGCTGCATGTATCGATTGGGTTCCATGATATACCCTGCGTGAAACAGATCTCTGCGAGATGTAGCGCTACCACTGGAGATCCAATACTTATCTTGACAGAGAGGTTCTAATTCGCACCTAGTTTAGCCAATTTCAATCTTAAGCACTAATGGGCTTGACTTCCCAATTTATAAGTAAAAGGGAAAGACTGTTTGGTTCCAAAACAAACATAAAAAGAGAGGGTAAGGTAAGGAAGAAAAGAAATTCCTAGTTCCTAAAAGATGCCAGTGTTTCAAGGGCGAGCATGTGCTCAGCCACAATTATACCATTGTGCATCAAGTTTCACGAGGAGCTCGGATTTATCATCACACAGGGAAGGGGTCTAAGGATGAAATGGGAATGCTAAATCTACGAACTCTCCACTGAATATAGACACATAAGAGGACCCTGTAGTAAATCACACAGAGGGCCTTCACAGTTATTCTGAAGCGTCAAGCACATAGACTAACAAGTGTTTCCAAGAAAACAAAGAAAGTTCCTGAATAATTAGAATAACAAGGCACATTCTGATTACTACATTCATCATATGCAGCAGAGCACATTATCGATTCTTTAACACTAGCATGCATTTACAAAACACAAGAATTAGTGGACAAGATCTATATAGACAAAAACACTATTGAGAAAAGCATGAAAACTCGCATTAATTTCAATAGAGTTTTGGCTACATGCAAAAATTGCCGACCCTTTCAAAATATAATAATGCAGCTTATATAGGAGAGATGGGGCCCATCTTCAAGTAACACGGGTTCCCATTCTGGGCCATCATGCCTTGAAATGGTTACAATTTAATTTTACCAAAAAAGATCTTGTATCCCAAAATAAGCGAAACAGAATCCCTAGGGCCCACCAGAAAATAATCAGGAGGCAGTTTGAGGGGGACCACTTCCCAATTGCTTGGGACATGCCTCCTTAGCTGCCAATGCGGCTACCACTAAGTTGAATTCTCGGACCAGCTTGGCAAGATTCATGAGAGGCTCTTGAAAGATCACCTCATCTTGGGCCAGCAACCGCCAGTGCACTTGGAGTGGGGTGTCAAGGGAGACCTTTGCTTCAAACACTTGGCTGATTCTTGTCATTGACAGGGTTGATAGATCTAGAACCACCTTGGCCCCAACCCTATTTGCCTTTGCCACTTTTCTTCTCATGACCTGGTTGAATTGAGCCAGGTGGGATTCAAACTCCCCTCTGTCCAGCAAGGTGCCATTTGGATGGAATAGCACAATGATGTTGACCTCCCTGAAATATGTCAGCGTCCGCTCCCTGCCCTTTTCCAGCGGTTTGATAACTGTTTGTGCTAAGGCAAGCCATTCTTCAATTGAGGCTCTCATGTTCCACGCATAAGTCTGATATAGGTTTAAGTCTGCCAGAGGCATGAGCTTGAGCTCGGGGAACATATCCTTGTGAGGAACCATAACGAGCCTTTTGCATTTGCCGTCCATACGAGTAACTCTCTCCAAGTATGCCTGCGTGTGCTGGAGGTGATCTTTGCTCGTGGTTAGTGCTCCGATCACTTCTCCAAGGCCTATGAAGAGTTGCACAAGGGCCTTCCTGACTTTGCTAGCCAGTTTTGCCAGGAAAGTGCTCCTAACCTACAATCCGAGTAGCTGTATTTTCTCCTGCATATCCTCCATTAGCTTCTCCATGATCTCATGGGTAGCTTGGAGAACTAACATCAAGTCCTCGACCACTTTCTCTTCACCACTAGGCGTCCTCATTTTAGTGAGGGAGAAGAGATCCTGCTTGTTTCTCCAAACCACATGATTCCCCTCTTGATTGAAGTTATGCGTGAACATTCTCTTCATGCTCCCGAAAGTCTTGTCAAATTGCCACTGAACATCCGGATCCCCATGGTAGACCATCTTTGGTCTTTGTACTCTTGACGACTCGATGGGTCTAACCCAAATTGGTCTTACAAATGCCCCCAAGGTGCTAGATGGCAGAACAAGAAGGGTGAAAGCAATTGAAGTGGAAGGCGGAGGCTTGGGAAGAGGAGGGAGAGATGAGGTGGAAGGATGGAGGAATGGAGTGGAGGTGGAGGTGGCAAGGGAGTGAAAAGAGGGAGCACAAACAAGAAGCCCAGGGGAACAATTGGGCTCGCCATTGGTCATGGGTCATGTGAATGCGGGGATTAATGGTGCCTAGGAGAGGTGTTTTTAACAAGAACGAGGAAATCAGTTGGTTGAAGCCAAATCCTTGGGTCCCTAGGGTGATAGAAAATGAGGATTGGGGAGCTGTGGGAGGGGTAAGCTGAATAGAGAGCTGAGAGGGAGCAATCGGAAATTGAACAGGGGACTGCAAGGGAGTCACCTTTGGCTTCTTCTTGGGCCAGTTGCTCGGATTAGTTAGCGCTGAGGTTGTAGTGGGATCAACCAAGGAAGCAATTGGAGCTTGTGTGGTGGGCACCATAGAGGCTCCCCTTTTCAAACGTTTGGAAGTTGCGCTCGGGCGAACTTGAACCATGATGGTAGAAGGGGCCGAAGTGGCGATTGTTGTTGGAGTAGATTGGGGAACCAAAAGAGTGGCTGCAGGAGGGGTGACCGATGGGGGTGTTGACTGGGCAACCACGACATATGCTGGTACTACAAAACTAGGTGCCACCGAGGTCTAAATATTTCCCAAAACTGCAAAAGCAACCTGAAGTGAGCTTGTGGAGACCAAAGAGGGGGTGTAGGGACTCCTTTGGGCCAAATGGGCTAAGCATGGGGGATTGGGAAGTGAGAACTTTGAAAATGTCCGAAGCCAAGGGGACCTGAATGAACTTGGGAGTGGGTGAGACAGGGATTGGAGGAAGCTCCATTGGGATAGGCCTGGTGGGAATACGGAAACTTGGGGGTGTCCCCATGGGTTGTTGATGAATGGTGCCCATAGGGGAAGGGATTACTAGTGGTGCATGTTGTTGATCCCATTCAGGGCTTGCTTCGAGATTGCTGTTGATGCTGAAGTGTAGCGCCTGCACTACCTGCGTGTAATGGGCCTTTTTTAAAAATAAATAAAGTGCAAAGGATGAAGTCGTCCCTCATGAATGGGGTGCCACAATGAAGGAACAACACCCAAAGCAAGTCGGCCCATGTGAAGTTTCAAGGGATGCCACTCCTTGGGAAGTCACACCATTTGGGAAAAGCCACTTCAAGGTTATTTATGATGGGTAGTTCATGGATAGTGTTGGTTGAATATTTTGTCGATCAACGTACTGATAAACAAAATAGGTCTGATCAGCCAAAGTAGGAAGATTAATCGTCCAAATGTGTAGGTTTACTACATCAGAAGGGGACTGATCTCTCCTCTCATCAAGGGGAGTTTTCCTATAGATAAGCTATATATATATACATATAAACAGAAAATAATACTCATGGGTAAGACAAACCATTCATCTCTCTTTTTTCAGAGATGATGCGTGTGGATCAAAGGAAAAATTCAAGGGAAATGACAGACAGTACTCCTTTTCTTTCAGAAGTACTATTCAGCAAACCACAAGAATACTCCTGGTAGTAACAGCAAAATGTAGCAAATGATGTAATAACCAGCAAATCGAGATGCAGCGCAAAGTCTCCACTTGAATTGCTCAAGAGTAAGATATGAAGGACAATGAAGGCACAAAGTCGTCCCAAAGTCCTTTACATTGAAATGAAAAGAAAACACACTAAAGGCAATTATGGGGGCACAAAGTCTCTCCACACTTGACTCTTCAGGACACCTTCCTGATTGCTGTCACTAATTCTGTTTGTTGAATTAAAGGAACAAAAGATATATTAAGGAAAAAGACATAAGCATAGTTTCCCCAACAACAGAGATATCACAGCACAAAGTCTGAAAAATCACTTGCTTTCTTATTCCAATAACAAAATATGATCAACAAACTGAGCTCAAAGTCTCAGAAAATGCCTTTCAATTTGGGCAGAGTTTCGTTCTGATTGTCAAAAAGAGATAAATTTACAATAAAAGAGAGTCCCTTATATAACCTCTTCAAGAAGGACTCGGGAATAGTAACACATCATATTGCGTTGGAATTTGTTAAGAAGACAGGCTGGAACTTAGGGGCGTTTACCCATTTGATTTTATCAATGCAGAGAAACAAGTCACGCTATTGAAAGTTTGCAACTTTCAATGTCAACCTGGCAATCTGATCTTACCTTCATCGTTCCTCCTTTTCTGGTTAATTGAATTGAGTCCTAGATTCAGTTTGCTGTTCTGTTCCTCCCTCGCTTTCTGCTAGTCTTGGCCTTGAAGTCTATGAATGTATTCTGGTCTGTAGGTTCAAAGGATCAACGGCTATTTTGTTGTCTTGAATTTGACATCTTCGGGCACGTCATCCCTTTGTCTTCTTTCAGCTTTTCTGTTTGGTGCTTTCCCAGATTGAACTTGCCCTTTCGGGCCTTAAAAAATGACCCGTTTTGAGTCGAGAAGAGCCTCCCGCAATGGTATCTACCCTTCGGGCAGTCTTTGAATGGCCTTCGGGCTTCTTCGAGCGAC
Source organism: Torreya grandis (assembly GCA_037957365.1). Lineage (NCBI taxonomy): Eukaryota > Viridiplantae > Streptophyta > Pinopsida > Cupressales > Taxaceae > Torreya > Torreya grandis. Next base: position 2,015,225 of record JARHVA010000814.1, read on the forward strand.
CCTTCGGCTTCAGGAAGTGTCTTCAAATTGGTAGCCGAGAGTCCCCCGCAAGGGCACCTGCCCTTCGGGGTCCTTCGACGGCCTTTTTCCTTAGAGTTTTCGCGGGCTTTCCTCGGGCTTTCTCCGCGGATAAATTCCCGTGGACAAAAAGTCCGGGGACAAATTCCCGCGGACAAAAAGTCCGCGGAAATTTCCCGCGGACAAATTCTTCGGGTTTTCCTGCACCCGCGGCCGGTTTCTGAATTCTTTCGGACTTTTTGTCCAAAGGAATTCCTTCGGACAAAAGTCCGAAAGAATTATGACTGCCTTTATTTGCCTTAGTCTTATTTGAATTCCGAAAGAATTACCTTTGCAAATGACCCTTCTGAAGGGTACTTTCGTTGACCAAGTGCCCTCCGCAAGGGCACTTGTCCTTCGAGAGGCCCTTTGAACTTTGGCGATGAACCAACTGTTGAACCGTTCCATTGAACCAAGGCTTTGAACCACTTGTTGAACCTAGGCTTTGAAACAAAATGGTTCAAGTCGATGAACCATTTGTTTGAACCAACTGTTGAACCACTTCGTCGAACCAATCGGTTGAACCAAGCTTTGAACCAAAATGGTTCAAGCCGATGGTTCAATTGAATGAACCAAGCCGATAAAACGCTCCTTTGAACCAAGACGTTGAACCTTTTCGTTGAACTAAGACGTTGAACCAACCGTTGAACCAAATTTTGGTTCAACAGTTCAAACAAAGCCTTGAACGGACTAACGAACCATTTGATTGAACCAAAGAATGAACCGAAGCGTTGAACTGCTTAGTTGAACCTGCCTTTGAACCATTTGATGTTGAACCAAAGGATGAACTGAACGTTGAACCTGCTGCTGATGCTTGCCGATGGAGATTTTTGTTTGAACCAAGGCAATGAACCAATCTTGCAGAGTCCGTAAAAACCAAGTCCGTAGTTTTCTCTAACCTTGAAAGAGTCTGTAGATTTCAAACTGTAAAGCCCATTGAACTTGATCTGCAAAGTCTATAGATTTCCTCTTCCTGTTGAGTCCGTAGATTTCCTCTTCCTGCTGAGTCCGTAGATTTATTCTTCCCGCAGAGTCCATAGATTTAAGCCTGCAGAGTCCGTAGATTTCTGAGAAGCTTGAAAAATGAGGAATTTGAATACCCAGGGCAAATTTTTAAAAAGGGAAGAGACAATTTTGGTCTGAAGGACCAAAATAGTTCAAATGTTGTCCCAAAAATGAGTGATATTTTTTGGGGGACAATAACTGGCTCTAGTTGGGGAACTTCTGTCAATTTGCAAAAAAAATTGAAAGGAGTAAAATCCAGAATCTCCAGTGTCTTCATGTGTACCATTGGGTTACGGAGTCATGCTACCCAGAAATGAAAGACATCCAAAACGGAAACAAATAAAATAAAACATAATTAAAAACTGTACAAATATACATATATACAGATGGAATGATCTGACACTTCTAGAGTTGAAATGTTTCAGATGCTGCCCATTGTGGGGTAGAGAAAAGAGTGTGCCATCTTGATATTTCAATAGAAAGCCGTTTTCATCAATACGCTGATGAATTATAAATAGGCCTCTCCAAAGGGAATCAAACTTTTCATGCATTCCCTTTGGTTCTCTCCTTTTGTCCCATAGCAGAACTTGATCCCCATCTAGAAATCACGATTTATAGCTTTCTGATCAAAGAGTTTCTTTACCAGACTTTGATGAGCAGCAATTCTGTCCACCACCATGGTTCTCTGTTCCTCCAGCTCAGTCAGGAACATGATTCTTTTGTCAAGAGAACTTTCATATGTCTGATCTTCAATTGCCTTTGCCAATTTCAACGCTGACAATTCTAAGGTGATTGGTATCTCAGCATTGATACCATAAAGAAGTTGAAAATGAGACATACCAATTGCCCTCTTTGATGTGATTCTGTCTGCCCACAGAGCATCAATCAATGCTTTATGCCATGTTCTTTGATTGTCGTCTGCTAGCTTCTTGATAATAGTTCCCAGATTCTTATTGCTGAATTCAGGTGTCCATCCCCTTGTGGAAAATAATCAGAAGAGTGAGAGAGTGTAATTCCATAATGGAAACAAAATTGCGTAATCTCTTGAGAGGTGAAACAAATTGCATTATCAGTAACAATTTTGATTGGAACTCCAAACTTAGAAATGATATTCTCTTTGAGGAAGTTGCATACAACTTCTGAAGTAGCATGCTTAGTTGGGATTGCTTCTACCCACTTGGTGAAATAATCAGTTGTTGTAAAGACATAATCATGTCCAGCACTTGAAGATGGGTTTATTGTCCCAATAAAATCAAGTCTCCATTGCTGGAAAAGTTCTTCTATGATCACTGGTTTGAGAGGCACAGCAATTAACTTGGGTCTTCCAACAAATTGCAGACAGAGTTCACATTTCTTTACCCACTTATGTGCATCTTGGAAAAGAGTTGGCCAGTAATACTTGGCTCGCAGAATCTTGTGAGCAGTCACAGGAGTAGAAAAATGTCCTCCACAGGCCAGATTGCGGAAAGATTTCAAAAGCTGGGTTTGTTGCTCTTTGTCTACACAGCGAAGGAATACACCATCTATGCTTCTCTTGTATAGGCCGTTATCCCAAAAGACAAAATTGGCAGCTTTCAACTTGATAGTCCTCTTTTTTTTGTAAGACAAATGAGCAGGGCATTCACCATAAGTAAGGAAATGAGCGATACCTGAGTACCACTCATTGGTAGTAGAGACAAAAAAAACTGTTGGAGTCTCTTCCACTTCAGTTTCTTCACGCTGTGTGTCTTCTGGCTTATTGTCAGCAATTAATTGGCATAGGCCTTTACCCCTGACCAGCTTTGTCGGCTTGATGTCTGGATCAAACTCTTGGATCTTTGCAATTCAATTACCTCTTTTTGTGCCAAACTCTTGCTGAGTTAATAGACTTGACTGTAGTGTCAGGCACTGGGCAGTAGTATGTGAATTCAGAATATAGAAGCAGAAATGCTTGACTGCTTTCACCAAGGCATAAGCATGCTTCTCTATATTTGAATATTTCATCTCATGGGTTTTGAGAGGGCAACTCATGAAAGAGATAGGAGATTCCATACCTTCCTTGTCCTGTTGAACATGAATTGTTGAAAGAGTGTGTTCAGACGCATAGCTGTATATGATGAAATCTTTGTTGTAATTTGGACAAACCAATGTAGGGGCATGAGCAATGGCGGTCTTGATATCTTGAAATGCTGATTTGCCTTCTTTAGTCCAGCTGAAGATGGTCTTCCCTTTCATCATGTTCACAATGTGTCTAGTCTTCTCAGCAAATTCAGAGATGAATCTCCGTAAGAAATTCACATTTTTGAAGAAAGAATGAACAACATTCTTACTTGTAGGCAAATTAAGCTCTTAAATAGACTTGACTCTGTCTGAGTCAATCTTTATGACTTCTTTGGACACAATGTGTCCAAAGAGTTTCCCTTCTGTTACTCCAAAAACAGACTTTTTAGGATTTAAGGAAATACCATTCTGGCGGCAGCGCTCCAGCACTTGTTGCAAATAGCGTACATGATCAGATCGACACTTTAAAAAAAAAGTCAAGTCATCAAGGTATACCACTATGAATTTACCAATCTCATCTTTGAAACCTAGATCCATAGCTCTCTGAAAGATAGCACCAGCATTTATTAAACCAAAAGGCATTCTCTTATATGAAAATGTACCCCAAAGCGTGGTGAATGCAGTCTTGTGTTGCTCTGCTTCACCAACTTCAACTTGATTATAACCTGAGAAACCATCCAGCATTGATAACATCTCTGCACCTGTCACTGTTTCAAGCACTTGATCCATAATTGACAAAGGATAATTATCTTTCAAAGATGCTTGTTTCAGATTTCTGAAATCTACACAAATGCGAATTTCGCCATTCTTCTTCCTTACAGGCACTATGTTTGCAATCCATGTGGAATGATAGATTGGGAAGATGATTTTAGCATTTAACATCTTTTGTATCTCAGATAGAATAGTCTTTGATATTTTCGGATTATACTGTTTGGATTTTTGCTTGTATGGCATTGAGTCGGCCTTGAGAGGAATGTTATAGCGGATTTCATTTGGTCTGAGAGACTTCAAGTCTTCATAAGAATATGCTAAGACATCCATGTATTGACAGAGTAAAGAGATGAACTTGAATCTTTCTTCAGGGGTGCAACACTTACCAATATTGATCATCTTGGGATTTTTTCAGTAGTCAGATTCACTTGATCGAATCCCTAAGAGAAATCGAGTTTGTTTGTTGTTGTTTGACGAATCTATCATGTTTGTCAAACAACTTTTCAAGAGAAACTAGGCTTTTGAGAATTTTGTTTCCTTTCAGCTATAAGAATTCTTCATTTATATCTGAGCTGGATTCAGACACAGATTCATTCTTCTGAGATTCACTGCCTTCAAAACATAGTTGTTCAAAATTATCTTTTCGTTCCAAGAAGGCAATGATTTAATGATCATCATTGAATGCTTGCCAATGATCAGCATTGTCAAGAACACTTGGTCTATAGACCAGTTCAATGGTATATCTGTCTTTGAAATTTGAATTAGGAACTAAGAGAGTTCCTAAAACAACAAGTGCATCAAATCTGTCATTAGATTCTCTGGGTATGGCAGAAATGTTGAAAGCATCAAAGCTTTCAATTTGGTCACAAACCAAGTTACGATAATGGCGTAATCTTTCATTCTTAGTTTGGTATAAGTTCTTCATTTGACAAACTACTAATTCAGCATCTCCTTTGGCATGAAAAAATTTGATGCCTTTTTCTTGAGCAACTTTCATGCCAAGCAACAGAGATTCGTATTCAGCTATATTGTTAGTGTTGCTAAACTGTAATTTGTAAGATGAAAGGAACATATCTCCTTGAGGAGATATCAAAACAATCCCAGCTCCTGAACCGGTAGAGGAACAACTACCATCAAATTTCAAAGTCCATATCTCATCTGATACTGATTTTTCTTTAGACTTTTTTTCATTAGAGATAGAGGATCCTTCTTGGTCTGTACTGCAGCCTACTAGTTTTTTTGCTGTTCTTGTTGAACTGATTTCTGAGTTGATACTTTTAGGGGTTTCATGCATTTCATCTGTAGACAAAAAATAGTTACCCATACCTGTGGATTCAAAAAGGATTTGAGCTTCAGGTGCTGATGTCTGGGTGACCACATATTTTGCTTCCTTTTCAGGGAGCAATCTTTTCATCACTCCTTGGACATGGATTCTTGCCTCAGATAGATTCATGCTGAGTTCTCCTCCCACATCCTTGCAGAAATTTCATTCGAGCAAAATGCCATAGGATGCTGGGACGTCAGCGACCAAGACAATCATCTTGATTCTCTTGTCTAGAAAGGCTGCAAATGCAAATTGGGTATCTTTGATTTGCGTCAGCAATGGTACTTGCTTGTTCTCTATGGAAAAACATCTTCCAAATGTCTTGGTCAGTGTGAGACCAAGAGACTCAGCTACTTTAGCTGGCATGACATTATCAGATGCGCCTGAGTTTATAATACAGTTACTCAGCTTGTGGCCATTAATTAACAAGAAACATAGAAAGATTCTATTTTTTCAGGAGCAGCTAGAGGAGTAATGACTAGATTATTTGGAATAGGCGTGTTCTTTGGAGAATCAGGAGTTACCTTTTTAGCCTTTTGTCCTGCAGGGACGGTTTGGTTCTTGACATATTGGACCAACTTATTCAATTGATCAGGATTAGACTGCAGATATTCGAACTCAAACATTTGTATTTTTGTCTTTTTGACATGATCGATTATGTCAAATGGTTGAATTGAACTAGGTACAGAGAAAGGTACTTCAACTTTCTGAGTTTTAGGAGGGATGGGAGATGGGCTGGTTTGCGAATTTGAAATACAAGTGGAAGGTGCAATTGATGTATTTGCCTTTTGGGTGATCACCGGATCCTTTGATTGAAAAGGCAGAATGGTTCCACGTTTAGCAATTGTGACTGTTGGTTGCGATTGTTCTTTTGTCTTCTCTTTATCAGCCTGCTGGACTGATTGATTCTTGGATTTGGTAAACACTGCATATGATCCATCAAAAGCTTCTCTTTTGCTTTTGGGTTCATCTTGGTAGTTCAGAAAACCAATATGGAAGTCGCCAGTTGATTCTTCTTGATTGTCTTCAAGGAGATCAACGTCATTTTCTTGATTCAATTCAGGCTGGAAAGAGAATTTTGATTCTGCTTCAAGATATCCCATTGCTGAATTGGTTGGAGGAGCTTTCAGGGCAAGTTTCCCTTGAGGGGGAGGAAGGCGATTCTGTTGCCCTTGATTCATGGCAGCATTGCCTTGATATGACTGATTTGGGAATGTCCTTCTGTATGAAGGAGTAGAAGACATTCCTTGAGCCATTTGCTTTTTGAGAGCAAGCAATTCATTTGCTAATTTCTGCACCATTGGATCTGTGGTGCTTGTAGATGCATATTCAGAAGATGATGAAGCTCTATTTCTATTTGGATCTCTTTTTATCTTTCTTGCTAAGATGAGATCATCTTCTACTTCAGTGGCCAAAAGTTGAGCTGCATCAAGATCTATTTGACCAGCACGTCTCAAGAGAAAACTTACTTCAGTTAGTTGAGAATTAATGAAAAAGTATCTGAATTCTCAGCTGTAGGTCTAGCAATTACAGGGATTCTGTTTCTCAGTTTTTCAAATTTGGCTATGAAGTCTCTTATAGGCTCATGAAGCTCTTTCTTCATCTGTGTAAGTTGAGCTAGAAGTGTATGTGCATCTTCTACAGATTTGAATCTGGCTTCAAACTTAGCTTTGAGAGTATTCCAATCAGTTACTGATCAAGCCTGTAGATGATAAAACCAATCTGCAACAGCACCTTGTAATGTCTCTACAAAAAGCCTGACTGTTACATCTTCAAATTCTACTCTGATTACTCCACAAGCTATGCTGAAAGCTGCAATGTGCTCATCAGGATGAACTTTTCCATCACCATAGAACTTGGAAAAGTTCTTCCTTGAACTGCGTGGAAGCTCATGTAGAGGTGGAGTAAGATTGAGAGGACCAAAAACATTACCTCAAGGGCCTTGAACTGCCATTGTAGGATTATGAAAAGGAGGGATAACAAATCTCAGAGGGGTAACTATTGGCAAAGCTTTGTCAACAACAGAAATAGATACTTCGTCTAGCAATGGAGATCTGACTTTAGTGGGAGGAAAACTATTGGTTCGTTGGAGATGAGATGGTGAAGGAAACAGATCAAAATCACTTTGCTGTACCAACTCAAATACAGGGTCAACGATACCTTTAGCCCTTTGGCTTCGTGTATACCTTAAATCTGCCAGATTGTGAAACAAAAATGGAAAAGAATTGACCTTGCTTCAGTTAAAGCTTGAGGCTTTAAACTGTGTTTTTTTTCCCAGTTAGTGTGGAGGTGAATGGATAGATTATAAATAGATAATGGATTTTATATCTCCAGCGAAGTCGCCAAAAACTGTTGGTTGAATATTTTGTCGATCAGCGTACTGATAAACAAAATAGGTTTGATCAGCCAAAGTAGGAAGATTAGTCGTCCAAATGTGTAGGTTTACCACATCAAAAGGGGACTAATCTCTCCTCTCATCAAGGGGAGGTTCCCTATAGATAAGCTCTCTCTCTCTCTCTCTCTATATATATATATATATATATATATAAACAAAAAATAATACTCATGGGTAGGGCAAACCATCCATCTCTCTTTTTTCAGAGATGATGCGTGCGGATCAAAGGAAAAACTCAAGGGAAATGACAGACAGTTTTCCTCTTCTTTCAGAAGTATTATTCAGCAAACCACAAGAATACTCCTGGTAGTAACAACAAAATGTAGCAAAGGATGTAATAACCAGCAAATCGAGATGCAGCACAAAGTCTCCACTTGAATTGTTCAAGAGTAAGATATGAAGGACAATGAAGGCACAAAGTCGTCCCAAAGCCCTTTACACAAAAATGAAAAGAAAACACACTAAAGGCAATTATGGGGGCACAAAGTCTCTCCACACTTGACTCTTCAGGACACCTTCCTGACTACTGTCACTAATTCTGCTTGTTGAATTAAAGGAACAAAAGATATATTAAGGAAAAAGACATAAGCACAGTTTCCCCAACAACAAAGATATCACAGCACAAAGTCTGAAAAATCACTTGCTTTCTTATTTCAATAACAAAATATGATCAACAAATTGAGCTCAAAGTCTCAGAAAATGCCTTTCAATTTGGGCAGAGTTTCGTTCTGATTGTCAAAAAGAGATAAATTTACAATAAAAGAGAGTCCCTTATATAACCTCTTCAAAAAGGACTCGGGAACAGTAACACATCATATTGCGTTGGAATTTGTTAAGAAGACAGGCTGGAACTTAGGGGCGTTTACCCATTTGATTTTATCAATGCAGAGAAACAAGTCATGCTATTGAAAGTTCGCAACTTTCAATGTCCACGTGGTGATCTGATCTTACCTTCATCGTTCCTCCTATTGTGGTTAATTGAATCGGGTCGTAGATTCAGTTTGCTGTTCTGTTCCTCCCTCGCTTTCTGCTGGTCTTGGCCTTGAAGTCTGTGAATGTATTCTGGTCTGTAGGTTCAAAGGATCAACGGCTATTTTGTTGTCTTGAATTTGACGTCTTCGGGCACGTCATCCCTTTGTCTTCTTTCGACTTTTCTGTTTGGCGCTTTCCCAGATTGAACTTGCCCTTTCGAGCCTTAAGAAATGACCCGTTTTGAGTCGGGAAGAGCCTCCCACAATGGTATCTACCCTTCGGGTAGTCTTTGAATGGCCTTCGGGCTTCTTCGGGCGACCCTTCGGCTTCAGGAAGTGTCTTCAAATTGGTAGCCGAGAGTCCCCCACAAGGGCACCTGCCCTTCGGGGTCCTTCGGCAGCCTTTTTCCTTAGAGTTTTCGCGGGCTTTCCTCGGGCTTTCTTCGCGGATAAATTCCTGTGGACAAAAAGTCCGAGGACAAATTCCCGTGGACAAAAAGTCCGCGGAAATTCTATCTCTGTCAAATTCTTCGGGTTTTCCTGCGCCCGCGGCCGGTTCTTGAAATCTTTCGGACTTTTTGTCTGAAGGAATTCCTTTGGACAAAAGTCCGAAAGAATTATGATTGCCTTTATTTCCCTTAGTCTTATTTGAATTCCAAAAGAATTACCTTTGCAAATGACCCTTCTGAAGGGTACTTTCGTTGACCAAGTGCCCTCTGCAAGGGCACTTGTCCTTCGAGAGGCCCTTTGAACTTTGGCGATGAACCAACTGTTGAACCGTTCCATTGAACCAAGGCTTTGAACCACTTGTTGAACCTAGGTTTTGAACCAAAATGGTTCAAGCCAATGAACCGTTTGTTTGAAGCAACCATTGAACCACTTCGTTGAACCAATCGGTTGAACCAAGCTTTGAATCAAAATGGTTCAATTGAATGAACCAAGCCGATGAAACGCTCCATTGAACCAAGACGTTGAACCAAGTTTTGGTTCAACAGTTCAAACAAAGCCTTGAACGGACTAACGAACCATTTGATTGAACCAAAGAGTGAACCGAAGCGTTGAATTGCTTAGTTGAACCCGCCTTTGAACCATTTGATGTTGAACCAAAGGATGAACCGAACGTTGAACCTCCTGCTGATGCTTGCCGATCGAGATTTTTGTTTGAACCAAGGCACTGAAGCAATCCTGCAGAGTCCGTAGAAACCAAGTCCATAGTTTTCTCTAACCTTGAAAGAGTCCGTAGATTTCAAACTGTAAAGCTCAATGAACTTGATCTGTAAAGTCTGTAGATTTCCTCTTCCTGCTGAGTCCGTAGATTTCCTCTTTTTGCTGAGTTCGTAGATTTCCTCTTCCTGCTGAGTCCGTAGATTTCCTCTTCCCGCAGAGTCTGTAGATTTAAGCCTGCAGAGTCCGTAGATTAAAGCCTGCAGAGTCTGTAGATTTTTGAGAAGCTTGAAAAATGAGGAATTTGAATACCCAGGACAAATTTTTAAAAAGGGAAGAGACAATTTTGGTTTGAAGGACCAAAATAGTTCAAATGTTGTCCCAAAAATGAGTGATATTTTTTGGGGGACAACAGATAGATAGATAAGATAAGATAAATATATTAATGTCCAACTAATGACCACAAAAGTAGGTCAAAGGGACTGCAGATTACATAATGTGTCAAGAAAAAGTGGGAAACCAAAAAAGTCTCCAGAAACAAGAAAAACAATGCTGAAATAAATAGTATCAAACATGGCCAAGAGTGACCACGCCCCAAACCATACCACCAAAGGACCCAACCATGCTTAGGGCCAAAGAAGGGAGCAAAAGAAGTGAACAATCTCCAAGAATCTGTAAACATTGGGAGCACGAGGACGATCCCTAAGAAAGAAGAACCAGGAGGGAACCCATCAAGAGTTCGATCCAACTCTCCTAGCATCCAAGGCCGATGAGAAGAAGCTCCGAATAGAAGTTTGACTCGAAGAAGGGGAGGTATGATGCCTGGTCTGTCCTCCAATCCTCTGCCTAGAAGAAAAAGTCCTATGTGAAGGTCTGGTGGATCTAGTTTGTCCCCTGATGTCATGTCTAAGGTGAATATGTTGATGAAAATGTGGGGAATTGTGAATAGTGTCTTTGGGCCTGATTGATCTGGGATGTGGGGTTGTACTGTGTAATATCCCAAAAGAGGATATTTGGATATAAAATTGTTTATGCCTTAAATCCACAATAAAATGAAATCTGAAATAAACAAATTCAGCCAACCCTAGCTCCCAAATATTTGCCCTTCAAACCCCAGGCGTCACACTTTAAGGGTGTTGTAAGCAATTTTCAGCAACTAATTGATTTACAATTCATCACAAATTATGCCAAAATAAGTACCAAGCTGAAATTATGAATATGTACCTTTTTTCCTTATTTTTGTGAAGCCCAACTGCAACTTGCAAATAACCTTTAAATTCTGAATTTTCTTCCACACATTTGTTTTTTGACTGATTTTTCACTTCAAACCCTTGTCATAAATAGGCACAATAATCAAAAAATTATGAGGAAAATTACAAGGAACTTATTGAGCCAAGAATGACCCTTGCAAACCCTCAAGATGAATCGCCCAACTTGCCAAGGTGAAGGAAAAATACCAGAAAATTATTAGAAGGTTTTGCATTAATTTGAAGTCTCAAACATCCGCAAATCACCTCAAAATGCCAATGCTAATAGGCAGGTAATTGGCAATAAATTTTAGAATGTTTATTTGGCCTTTTTGATCCCAAAATCACCTACAAATCACCTCTGATACAAGTCGCCACACCTGGGATAATTAGTAGAAAATTACTAAAGCATTTCACATTAAAAAATAAGCTCAAAACTTTACGCTAGACCGCCACAAGCAAATTACTAGTCTTCTAAGGCATCAACAAATAATTTCCTTTGCAAGGTGGCGTCAAAAGACACCGTTATAGATAGATCACAAGAGCAATTACTATTAGGCGTACATCCCAATAGTTCCCTTCATGCATGAAGAGCAATAACTTGAATTCCCACATGCGCAAGAAGAGTCCTCCAAATCGCCAATATACCCTTCCAAGTGGGACAAATCACTTGGGGAGGGTAAAGGTTTCATTAAACCCAACCTTTTGTTGACTTTCCTTTAATTCTTCTTTCTCTTTTGATCACTTGAAGCTGACTAATCAAATCTTCAACATATTCTATTAATTAAATAATTAATTGCCTTAAAACAACAAATGATAAAAATCACTATTTGGGCAAATAATTAAACAATTAATAAAATACAATCCCCCAAAAGGAACCCTCTAGTCTATGGGGAAATAGACTAAAGGTCTTCAAACCTCCTCATAAGTGATGTGAAAATGGGGACATTACATACTGATGTTAGTCTGTCTCTTAGTGTCTCTCCTCGAAGGTAGCACCGTGAAAAAAGAAGTAATCTGCTAAGTGGAGATTGGTCTAGTGGGTCTCCGAATAAAATGATCACGAAGCTTAAGAGCTTCTTGTATATATAAAGCCAAAGATCTCTGGTCTTCATATATGAAGAAGTCAGAAAGAATCTGTGTCCTAAATAGGTAGTAAAACCTCCCTTTGATCTCATAGTAGATGGGACAACGAAAGATGAAGTGCTCCTCGGACTCCATCTCTTGGACGCTGCATAACTGACAAATCCTGTCTGCTCAATCTATCTAGTAATCTGTCTCAATCCTAAGACTGTGAGACCCCACTCAAAATTGTCCCAATGGGATGAGAAGAGAGTGCATCCAGTGGCGGAATGTATAATGTGGACGAATGATAAGTCCGTCACTCAGCTTCAAGAAGTGCTCTGCATAAAATGCCATCTTAGGGCATAACCCCCTATGAGGGTTTACCCTAGTAGTATGGATAAACTATCTGTAAATATCATCCCTAATAATCTGGTTCAACTCCTATCTAGTGGGTAGAAGATGAGCTAGTGCATCCAAGGAGTACATAAATGGAGGAAGTCGGTCCATCTTGATTCCCACAGACTCCAATAGATCAGAAACCCCTATATACCAACAACGTCCATGGGTCGAAGGCGCTGAGAGAGCAAGATTCTTTGAAGAACAATATGCTAAGTATGGGTATCTGTCATGTCCACTCGCAGAATCAACAAACCTCCGTATGTGATGTATGAAAGTGATCCGATCAAATATAGTCTCCAATTGGAAGGGTCGGGCTCCAAACTCTGCGAGAAAGAGCATGATCAGATTTTATTCAATAAATATTCATATTTGGGCAGTAGCTCCGATAATGCATTTGAGGACAAAAACCCTCATTTGTAATTAGACTCAAGGATGAAAACCCTTGAAGTCTATTTTGGTTATCTTCATTCAAGAGTTACACTTGTGCTTCACTTTGATCATTTGATTATTCTTATTCGGAATATTGGTCTAAGACAGAAATCAAGAATTCAGTTTTTAAAATCAGAAATTTGTTATATTTGATTTATTTTTATAAGTCCATAAAAAATTGGTGAAAATATCAATGATATAGTTTCCAGTAAATAGGATTAAGGAAAAATCCAAATTTAAGTATTTCGATCCCAGTGGGGATATTACAGTGGTATCATAGCTATTTTCTTGCCAACCTGTGAACCATGGGGTCACTACACAAGAATATTGTGGCTAGTTTTGATCAATACAAAACTCTTTCAGCAGAGATTCAAAAAGAAATCTCTTTTTCAGACTTTATGGAGTTGAGTGAGTCACGGAATGGAGCAGGGCACTATGAGGAAGTGTGGTCAAGTAAAACGGAAAAATCAAGATTCGAACCTCAAACCCTGATGAGAAGTTAAAGAAACTCCGCATGCAAGTTGAAGGTAAGGATCCTTGGGTAGCAAAAGATGTTTCATTAACTTCTAATGATTGCATATGTCAACAAGATATTGATGAAGTCAAGGCAGAAAGGGCTTCACTTGTTAGATGCAAAGAGTTCAAGGTGAAGGAAGCTGTGCCAAATCTTGCACTATCCTTCAAACTTCCAAAAGGCGAACATTTTGATGACAGCCCAAGCATAGGACATATTGGTTATTTGATTCAAGTTCATATTTGTTTCAGCATGTGGGATCTGGGTGATCTTTTGAGACTGAAGAAGATCATGTCAATATAGCTGGATGACAATGGGAATGGTAACAAAGTAGAGGGTAATTCTCTCTTAGGGATGGAAAGATTTCCAAAACCATCCAGTTCAAGCAAGAATGTATTGGATTTTGCTGCAACACCTTTAACGGATAGAAGGCAGAAGAAAAAGAAGAGAACAAAGCTATAAAGGTTGTCATTTATTGATAAGGATGGAGAACCTTCAAAGAAAATCCTCTTACCTAGAACTGTAGAAGAAAGGGGTGGAAACATTACAAAATATTGTTGTCATAGATATCAACTTTTCTCAAAATTCTATGAATGTGGTATTGTTGACTAAGCATCAAAGGATGGACTTGTTAAGGACATGGACCAACTGCATAAGAACATTGTAAGAGGCATGGTAGGAGTTGGATTGACAATACTCTTAAAAAATTTCCACCATTTCTCCATCAAAGATTGGAAGGTAATAAGGAGGTTTCTTTCAGTGGGATCTCTTCTCATAAGAGTTTATGGATCCATTCACTTCAATTCTGAAACAGAGCCATCACTTGAGGGGTTGGAATTTGGCTCCTCCTACGTTGTTGTTCCACAAATTGAATTGGATAAATTTGAGAACTATCATGTTCTAGTAGCAACCGTTGCATGTGACCATTCTCTCTTATGGACCATCAAAGAATCAATTTACATGATTGAAATATCTTTGTAGCAGGTCTCTTGTCAAGTGATGGAAACTGGAAAAGGCTTCATTCTTCAGGGATTAAAAAGTATCACATCCCAAATAAGCTTTGCTGGGAAGGTGTTGTTCAGAAATTATCAAAGATGACTGACTCAAGTGTTTCAAAGGTTGTTCTTGCTAGGACTTAGATTGAAACGTGCCACAACAACTCTTACATATGGATGGGTTTCTTGTTTCCACTAATGTCATAGCTGGAACATATTCTGAAAGGAATACTATAATAGAGAATACACAAAAATGATCATGTTTCCTACAATGGCCCTTTTACAGCTTGGAAGATCGTTGTAGTTTTGAAATTATGAAAGAGGTTAAGAAATAAAAGCATCAAAGAATACTTGATCTGTTAGAAGATTTACCTATTGAGGATGCCACCTGGGAAGGAGCGACGATTTTAGAGCATCCCAACTTACAATTGCTTGAGGACAAGCAATTTTGGGAAGGGAAGACTATAATGTCCCTTTTTAAAAATAAAGTCCGTGCAAAGGATGAAGTCATCCCTCATGAATGGGGTACCACAATGAAGGAACAACACCCAAATCAAGTTAGCGCATGTGAGGTTTCAAGGGACGCCACTCCTTGGGAAGTCAAACCATTTGGAAAAAGCCACTTGAAGGGTATTTATGATGGGTAGTTTGTGGAGAAAGAGCATGACCATAATTTATTCAATAAATATTCATATTTGGGTAGCAGCTCCAACAATGCATTTGACGACGAAAACCCTCATTTGTAATTAGACTCAAGGACGAAAACCTTTGAAATCTATTGTGATAACTTCATTCAAGAGTTACAATTGTTCTTCACTTTGATTATTTGATTATTCTTATTCGGAATATTTGTCTAAGACAAAAATCAAGAATTTAGTATTTGAAATTAGAAACTTGTTATATTTGATTTATTTTTATAAGTCCATAAAAAAATGGTGAAAATATCAATGATTTAGTTTCTTATAAATAGGATTAAGGAAAAATCCAAATTTAAGTATTTCGATCCCATTGGGGATATTACACTGCAGTTGAGCAACCCATGGACGTGGAGGTGGAGCTAGGGCCAAAATTTGGGGAGGTGGAGCCGGGGCCAAAATTTGGGGAGGTGGAGCTTGTGGAGGTGAAGGTGGCGGGAGCCCTTCTATGATCCTTTGGGAGATGCGGGGCGCAGTTGCTTGGATGTCTTCTCCCAGCTGAGATGGTACAAGCCCCGGGGTTGGCTGTGGTAGAGGTGGTTGTGAAGGTGGCATTGGTCTTTCCTCGATACCTGCCTCGGCTTGGGCTTGCTTTCCCTTCTTTTTTGCCTCAATCCTGCTAATACTTCATTGTCGTTGGCCATGTTGAGGTGAGCCTCATCATCATTGTGGGGCTAATGATGGTAAGTGATTTTGAGCCGGGTCATGTGTTTCACCACATGGGCATGGATGACCCCACGAGGATCCCACTCTGTGTTCTACCCTACCCAAGGCGTAGGAATTTCTGTTGGCCACCATCTTCCTTAGTGAAGGCATATTCTTATACTCGTGTTGGTGGATGATGATTGAGAAGTCTAGGCATGCTTTCTATTGGCAGTTAGCTGAGATCCCCATGATGCCTTTGACCAACGAATGAGCACTTTCTTGCTCGAAAGACGATCTGGTTCTTTATAGGGTAAGAGGAGAGGGACCTATCAGATACCTTTCACCCGAATGACAGTGTGGTCTCGGTAATACTAGTAAGCCCCAATGGGAAAGACCATCCTCCTTATCTCCTCAAAAAGTCATGGCATCAGCTTCTCATTGATGGCCTGGTAGACCATAGGGTAGAAGTGCTCACAAATATCTAAGATGTGACTCCGGTAGTGGTTATAGTATAACTTGTAGAACATGACGTGAACTATAGAGCCCCTAGGTGTAGACACTCCTTTTCGACCACATTCGTGTCTAAAATGGACTTTAGACTGGTTTCTATCAGACTATGCAAATTAAGCTTAGAAACCATTGAGCATCTCAAATTCACCCCCACATTGGATGTAAGTGCCCAGAATTGTGTCAAAGAATCCTTATTTGGGATATTACCCTATACGCAATGACAACCTCTTGCGGATTCATCTCCAGTCAGGTTGCAGCCTAGCAAACTGACATTTTCGACTAATTAAGTAGAGCACTTGATCAAATTCTTGAAATGATCAAAAGCCTAAGCATAATTAATTAAACAAGCAAATCAAATTACATGCTTCGATAAATAATCTATGTTGAATTAATGAAAATACAATTTTCAAAAATCAAAATTCAACAAATATCAAAGAGAAACAGGTCATGATGATGTCATCATCCTCAAAGTCAAGAATTGCAAAATATCAACATAAATGCCTTATAGATCAGAAATTTTGAGTCATGCCTCCATAAATGCATAATTAAGGACATTATTTATTGCATTTGGACTTCCAAGTCTAACCAAAGGTTACCCTAAACCTAATCACACCTAGGTTGGGGTTAGTTTGAAACCTTTAAATACAAGGTCTCACACTCACTTCCAACAAGCTCTTTTGTCTAAAGTTATTATGTAGAATTTATCAGAGAGGCTCAATACATGCCAAGGCCAAAACCATAGTGGACAAAGGGGAGGTGCTGCCGGCAAAGCAAGAGTGCCGATAGAGACTTCATTTGGACACAAGCCGAGCAAGCCAACTATCGCTTCAACAAGCAATTAGGAGCTACAAGGAAGGTGAAAGGGATTTCTCTTTTGTCCTTCTAGTTGTGTTTTATTTTGTCTTCTTATTATCAAGCTCCCCGTAGTATGTAGGCTTGGGAATGCTTTGTCTTAATCTTGTCTTTGGATGTTTGATTCTACTAACAAGTAACTAATGCATTTTTCCCTTGGATTCTTATTGCATACATAATGGCATGCTCGGTGGGACTACGCACCCAACTTACATCATAGGAGCATTTTTGGACCTCTTAGGAGTTAAGAAAAACTCATTAATGATCTTGTTCTTACCTTTTTTGCTTAAATTTTTTGTGTTTTGTCTGTTTGCAGAACTGCGAATTTGTCTACTGTAAAACTGTGGATTCGAAGTGAAAACATCATAGGAAACTACAAAATCATCTCAGGAAATCACGATATTGCCTCTGTTTCAGACCAGACCTGCAAAACTACGAATTCGAAGCACTGTTTTGCGAATTCGTGAGGGGAACTTCAAATTTGCGAATTTGAGGGGAAGCATACTTTTTTTTTAACTATTTTTTTCTGACTTGTCTATGTATTTGCAAATTTGGAACAATTAATTGCGAAATCGTAGTTCAAATTGCGAAATAGTTTTTGTTAACTATGAAATCGTAGTTGAAACTGCGAAATCATTCTCTTGTGTTTTTATGTTTTATTTTGCAGGTTTCTGGGAATTCACGAATTTGAAGCATTTAATTGCAAAATCATTACAAACTCGCAATTGCGAATTTGTTAAGAAACTATGAAATTGACAAGGTTAACTGTGAAATCGCCAAAGGAAACTGTGAAGTTGGCCAAGGTAATTGTAAAATTGTCAGGTAACTGCAGAATTGTTTCTTCAAGTTTTTTGTGTTTTTTAGCACCTGCAATTTCACAATATACACTGACTGTGTAACTACAAAATTGTTCCAGAGAGAATTTTTTTCATAGTTATTGGAGCTAATTTGCTAATTTAAAGGTTGTTTTCATCAACTAATCAAACACACATTAATCCCACGTTTTTTTGCAGGGAATTAAGCAAAAGAGAAGAATTTTTGGCATTAACAAGACCATTTCACATTTGTTTTGGTACTTTAAAACTTTACAAACAATTTTCAAAGTTTCAACAAAGGCCAAACTTCAATCATAGTTCAATAGGTGCTTTAAAAAGAACAATCACATTAGACTTAGAGCTCCTAGGAACACTTTGCTTTTTTGTTCTTTTTCAAAACACTTCGTTTCATTTTAGTAAAACCTTGCACCTATGCTCTCCCCTTGTCTCCTTTAGGGAACTTGGGTAACCAAAAACGCATTGTTTTACTTGTTTTGCTTGTTTTGTTGAGTCAAATCCGAAGAAAAGTCACTCTCCCCTTGTTCCTAGGTACTTGGGTGACTCAAAAACAACTTAGTTCTTACATTTATTTTTATTTTTTATGTTTGTGAGTGGGAGTTCATTGTCTCTTCATGGGTTATTTAAGAGGACTTTGACTTAGGGTTTCATCTCTCAACATTGTTTCAACCCCTTTCCAATGGAGTATATAAGCTGGGCGTACCATTGGGTTGGATAGTGGCTGAGCAGTTAGCCTGACAAGTCCAACGGGTCCCCGAGCCATGTGATGGTCTAGACATCAGACTTCACTAAGCAGTACACAGTTGAAGTTGTGCAAAGGACAAGACATTTACATTACAAGCTAGACAGTTTGGATCCAATTGACGTGAATTTTGTCCCTGAGTGTTTCTAAGCACTTCCGAACCATCTAGGTGAGCCAAGTCAAAAATTTAGAGTAATTGACCCCACTTGTGGATTATCCTACCAAATGCCAAGTTGCTTCGGTACTCTAAGTTCCTCATCATGCATCATTTTTTGAGAGACAGAAGGGTCTTAAAAACTCTACCTACATGTGCTCTTTATTTTTGGATTAGCAATTAATTCCTTTCAAGATCGGTATATCGGTGGAAGCTTTGGCAGATACTATGCACACCTCATGTCAGTTTTAGTGTATGAGTGTGCACTTAGGTGCTACTTCTTCTTTTACTTGTATTTTTTGTGTCCAAAATTACTTTGCCAAATCAAAATATATCAGACAAACACATACCACTTTGCACAAAGAAGTGATACGTTGCCAAAATTGTTTCAAACTATTTGTTTTGTTCAAAACGAGATCAAAAACCATTTGTGCCTTTTGTTTGTAAGTAGCATTGTTATGTTGGTTTTTTTCACCTAGACAAGTTGGAGTTACTTTTGACCAAGTTTCAAGCATCCTAAAAGTGTGGAGTCAATTTCAAATCTAGCATGGTTATATCGTTCACATAGACCTTTGACATTTGTGCCAAGAGTTAAGTTGCCTTTTCAAACCAAGTCCGAAACCTACCTCCAAGTATAGGTCTAAGAACAACTAGTTTGCATTTGAGTCTAGCCTACAACTTGGGCTTGAATGTTTTACTTTTTGCACTTAGTTAGCGATACTGCAATTGGCTTTCTAATTGGTTTAGAGATGTTTGCTTGGAACAATTTCAGACCTTTATTTTTTGATTGCAAGATCCTTTTAAACTGAGATCACTTTTGACCTAGTTTCCAAAATTACCTCGACCAAGTGCACTCTTTGTTTCAGACCAATTGCCTTAGATTTTAAGTTCATTCCAAGTTTCATGCCTAAATTGAGTTCATTTCCAACTAGCTTTGTGACTTTTCGCAAAGACCTAGCACAGTTTCATTTCTAGACGTAGACCAAGTTTGTTTATCTTTAGATAGTTCAAGACCTTTGTCAAAGACCAGTTTCACATTTGCATTGCAAGTTTGCCTTAGACTTAGTATAGACCTTTGCCAAGACCATGTTCACATTTCACTTTTAGACTTCTTTCCAAGAGATAAGTATGTTTTTCATGATAGTTTTAGACTGTGACCAAGTTTTGTTTCAAATTTTCCTTTTAGGCCAAGTTTCAAACATTTGCAACAAATAGACCAGTCTTTTTAGGAGACGCTTACCATTGCTTCAACCATGCCTCGCTATACACGTAGCGGAACCATGTATAATTCGGAGAACAAAAACATTGTCACAAGTGACCCTTTTGCTCAAGACCCTTATGGAGATGACATAACGTATTTGATGGATCCCTATCCCACATATGATACCTGCTATGTAGAGCAGGGCCAAGACCCATTAGCACATTATCTTACCAATACACCTTATTCAAGGCAAGACCAAGACCAAATTACGCAATACCTTGCTAGCATACCACCTAACATGGAATAGGTCCAACAACAACAAGCTTACTATGTGACTGTTCCAACTCAAACCACTTACGATCCTTGTTTGATCGTCATCTCTTGGAGAATAGAGACAAAATCTTTGTTAGAGTAGCAAAGGTAGGTGCCAAATTCCTGGCTGACTTTCCACATGAAAGTTTACCTAGCTTGGTTAAAGCTCCTAGTAACGTGCCTTCCATTAGACCATTCGAATAGGCATCATCTAGCCATAACCAAGTCCTCGTACCAATGAATAATCAAGAGCTTGTTCTGCTTGCAAAAGGAAAGGGTCAAGTGGCAGATCAAATATCACAAATGCAACAAACATACCAAACATACCTTAACTTGGCTAAGAATCTCAATGTCATGACCATTGCCAATACGCCACTCATAGAGTTAACTCCATCAATTGAGGTAGAAACTGATTCATTGGGCTATACCAATAGGAACACAAACCCATTCGCGCAAAGTACCCAAGTTGGGGACATGTTTAACGTCCTAGTCACTGAAGAAATTGTGGCAACTACACAAGACCCTTCGCAAAATGTGGTGGATAACACGCAAGTGTATCCCAATCTACACCAAGTTGGGTCGCATGTACAACAAAGCAAGTCGCAACAAGTTTCCCCTACAAACACCTTAAGTGGTTCACAGCACTAGGGGGCAGGAACGTCGAGTTCCCAGATGCAACAAACGGCTACTCCTCCACTGGCTGCTTCTTCAACTACACCGCATGTAGCAAGTAACCAAACGTAGACCAACATTCCACGTCAACAAGGGGTGACCAATCCTCCACCTCAACAGGTGGTGAACACTATTCCACCCCAATAGGTGGCGACCAACATTCCGCAACAACAGATATAGACTAATGTGCCACCACAACAAGTGGTAAATCCTTTGCAAACATTGTCTAATCAACAACGTACTTCTGCTAGTCAACAACTGGCAGCTAGTCAATAACAAGTGCCAACCATTCAACAAGTACCAAATAGGCAACAAGTGTTCACCCACTCTTGTGTAATATTCCAAATCGAAATATTTTACATTAATTTGGTTTTCTCGAAATTCTTTTCTAAAATAATTATTTTATAAAGTAATAATTTAAATAATAATAAAGTCAAATTGAGTTAATTGTTTATTTCTGAATACGGATTTCGAATATTACAAAATTACACAAGGGGTTTTGTCCTTGGGTTCGATAACAAGGGTTTTCATCTTTGAGATCACATTTGCAATTAAGGGGTAATGTCTTTAAGAGCCTTGTTGATGCTTGTACAAAATTACATGTTTGATGAATATAATTGAATGCCTTTCCTTCTCACCAAATGCTAAATATAAATAACTTCATAGTGTTCCACCAAACGACATGTCTTCTCCAAAGATTGTGACTTTTTTTCAAATGACATGTCTTCTTCCAAAAATGGCAACTCTCCCAAATGTGATGACTTTTTCAATTGCTGTTATTAATTAATGAATATTATAACGAACTAAATACTTAATGATGATAATGATTAATTAATTATTTTAATGACAACCTGTCCTTAATTCTAGTGACAACGTTTCCTTAATTCCAACGCTCTCTTCATTTAAGGCCAACAATCTCTTTATCTTTATTGGGAATATGACATCTTGCCCAATAAATGCCTCATATTCAACAAGGGTCTAATACGTAGTACCTTCAGCAACATAGCTTTAGCTAGCAATGGGTGCCTTTCATACAACAACGTTTGACTAGTCAACATGTTCCTGTTCAAACCCAACCTACACAATACATTCCACAAAGCCAAATACGTCCATCCTAGCCATGGATGGCATAACCAATGAGTAATTGCTGATTGGTTGGTTACTCACCAGGAAAACCACCAGGGGAATAACCGCCTCTCAAAACTGCGAAAATTGAAAAACCACAGTTTTTTTTAACTAGTGAGTACTCGCCAGTTACATTTAGATAACCAAACAATATATGAATAAAATAAACATTTAAGTTTACATTTTAGTTAGGGGCATCTAATACTTTAAGTTATATTTTATTTATATACTTTTAGGATGTTTGAGAGTGGTTTCGGACCTCTAGGAGCTATAATGCAAATTCTAGATTTTGGAGGATCCTATCATATTTCAGACTTAGTCAGATTCCAGGGTTTCGGTGTTTCAAACTTAGCCATATTTAGGGTTTCAAAATTTCAAGGAGACATCATAGGAGGGATGAAGGCTACATGAAGGGATGTAGGTATGATAGAATAGTATGAGAACATCTCTCACAAAGTGCCACAAGTCGATCCCACCCCATT
Organism: Torreya grandis; assembly: GCA_037957365.1. NCBI lineage: Eukaryota > Viridiplantae > Streptophyta > Pinopsida > Cupressales > Taxaceae > Torreya > Torreya grandis. Next base: position 2,037,764 of record JARHVA010000814.1, read on the forward strand.
CCCTGTGCATGGATTCCTCGGCTTTCTTAGTCTCCCTTAGTTTTCCAAAAAGCAGGGAAGAGAAAAATATAGATTCTTGTACTTTGTACTTGTAGATTCTTGTATAAGTATCACTGTATCAGTTTTAATCTATGCAACAGGGAAGGGGGTGGGGTCGACTTGTGGCACTTTGCGAGAGATGTTCTCGTACTATTCTATCATACCTACATCCGTTCATGCATCCTTCATCCCTCCTATGATGTCTCCTTGAAATTTTGAAATCTTGAATTCTGGCTATCATGTCCCCCTTTTGGCTATGAGGCTTTTGAAGACCCTTAGCCTATGTGTTCTTTGTTTTTAAAGGCTAAGGAAAATTGAAAAAAGAGGAAATATGTTCTAATTATAAAATTCAAAAAGTTGCTTTATTGTCTAACTTTCACTTCAGTGGTGGTCTTTTAAGGGTCATGGGCACCCAAGACCTTAAGTGAGGTTTATAAATTAATTACTTTTTTCTTTAAAAGTGGAGTTTTTCTCTAAAAGTGCAAAACTCCTCTTGGAGGGAAGGATATAAAAGTAAAGGAGGGGATCATTGAAGAGGATGCTAATTTTGATATTCAAATCTTGGACTTTAAGCACAAAATGTTTGAGCCATTTTCTTGAAGAGGAAAACCTTCAAGCAAAGAGATTGAACACGCAAACCCTCATTTTTCTGTGGGGCAACTTCACCTTGGAGCTACCATAGATCATCAAATTCATAAAAAGACAAAAAGAAGGGTTTCCAAGTGGGGTGATTTGCTTGTGGAGGTTGGCGCTTAGATTTGTGAGTGATTTGCCAATGTTTGAGTGTCATTTCTTGTCCTAATAATATTCTGAATTTTATTATAATATTTTCCAGCTTGGGCGAATTGGTATTGGGAGTATTTGATAGGGTTTGAGGGCTTTTTCATGCCCAAACCCCAGTCCTAATTTTTTGTATGAATTTTCTAGCATTTGTTTAAGAATTTCTGAGGTATTTTGGAGGGTTATAGGGCCTCAAATATTTTGGATTAATTCCTATATTTTATTCTCTATTTTTTAAGAATTTTGTCAACATTTATTGCTTCATAAATTGTTGGAAAATAGAAATTAATTCCAAATTTATTTTGAGTAATTTTGGGCTGATTATTTGGTCATAAATTTGCATAAATTGAAGTGAAGGGGCAAGTTATTAATTCTGCAATTTTCTTCAACTTTGGCATCTAGGGTTTGAAGAGAAATTCTCCTTGCTCTTTTTATTCATTGGACATTGGTCAAAGTATTTTTAGGGTTTCAGTTGCATTTTTCCAGCCTTGTTGATCATTTGGGGCACTAGGGTTTGCTGGAATTAAAAGTTAGAATTGATATTTTTCCTAGGGTTTTAGAAATTTCAGAATTCAGAAAATATCCCATTTTTGAGACATTACAGTGGTATGAGAGTTAATATCTTAACCAGTTGTGGGATAAGCAAGGGTTTCATGTCAAACAGTGACATGGATGGAGCTAGGGTTGAGAGGTTTTTTCAAGCCCAAGAATAGATGATAAGATTGATGGGTGAATTCCTTCAAACATTGAAAAACATAAGGAGAAACACACCACAGGATTGGGAAGGCAATCTTCAAGTGTAAGGATTGGGTCTACACAAAGACCTAACCAGCCTACTTTCCTTCAAAGAGAGGAAATCAGTCTGAAAAGGGAGGAGCAGCCTTCTTTTTGAGATACTTTGATGGCTGATTATGAGGAATATATGACCTATCCACCTCCATTCTGAGATGAAATGAGCCTTAGTTTGTAGCATGGAAGGGAGGCATGAAGGGTTCTAGGGTTGGTCATAAACCAAAGGGCAGCCAAGGAAATCTCCAACATGCTTCAGAAAAGCCAAACTCCGACGAGTATCCCAAAGAAGGAATTGGGGAACAAAATAATTCAGATTTGAAAAAAACCAGTGAGCAGCTCATGGTGGCATCCACTATGCAAGAGGATAGTGGGAGAAATGTTTCAGCTCAAAAGGAAGTGTTATGGGTTGATTACCCTAAGAGTCCAGTGAAAAAGAAGGCCCAAAAATAACACACATGAGGAAGGTTTTCATATTTTTCCATCTACAACAAAAATGGACCTTAGGGTTGGGAGGAGCCCAACTATTTCATAGCCAACCACTATAAATTCTGAGTTGCAAAAATCAAAACTTTTAGGGAAGCAAGATGAAGGTTTCCAACAAGTTTACAGGGAGCAAAGAGGGCTGCAAATAGAAGACAAAGGTGAGGTAGAACCTAGAGAAGTGATTCCAGGGTGTGCGGAGGAAGAAGAACCAATTGGGGCAGCCATTCGTAAAAAAGATCAGCTCATTATTTATATAGAAAAGTCTGAATTTTTTGTGAAAACTTAGCTACATACATGTGCAAGAAAGTTTGAAATGTTGGTGGAAGACCAACTCCATTTACTCACAAAAAATTCATAGTTTTCTATAAAAACTCAGCTCACCCCAAGGGGAAAAGGTTATGAATTTTTTGTTGACTTCCAGCTCACTTCATGTGTAAGAAATTCTGAAAATTTTGAGTGGAATCAGGCCACTACAAGTGCAAGAAATTCTAAAAATTCCATAATAGGACAGCCGCTTGCAAGGAGGGGAACTCAACTCATCTTAAGCTTGGTAAGTACCCTAAATCTTGCAAATCTTGTGTTGGGGCAGCAGTACTAGAGAGCTATGTTCATTCCATTTTGAAGAGGTATGCTTTGAAGAAGAAATTTCTAAATTCTGAAGTAGAAGATGATGAAGAGGTCACAAAGCCTCTCCACTTTGTAAGGAAGGGTGGGCAAGTTGAGGACAACTCAACGTGTGGAAGTGTTCCAGATTTGTTATGCACTCATGGGCCATCTAGAAGATATGGTTGTAAGGGGTAGTATATGTATGAAAAGGAGCCATGGACAAGATTTGCAGTTTCTTGTACATCATGGCAAGGCTGCCTTCATTTTGGGCAACCACATGAAGGTGAAGATACAATGAAGATCACTTGGAGTGACAAAGTTGGTTGGGATTCTTGCATTCTGGGCCTTGATGGTGTTCACAAGGGAATTTGGAAGGTAGGCACTCTAGGGGAGCATGAGAAAGGTATGATTTCAATTATGTTCAAGGTTGCATCATCTAGAGAAATTTGGAACTTATGGCTTAGACTTGAAGGGACCTTCCATGAGAGACCTTTCATAGAGGCAACAAGAAAAGCAAGGAAGGCTGCATTTTCTGAGTTGGGACAGCCACCTCCATTTGTGAAAATTCATCACATGTTTGGTTTAGTAAATAGCTCAAAGGTTGGAAGGTGTTGTTCTTCACAAGTGGCCAATAAAGTAGCCAAAACTGAGTATGGGCGGCCACTAAGGTACGTAGAAGATTACTTGATTTCATGTTTCATGAACTTTGCAAATTCTGAAAATGAAAGTTCAAGGCAAGTTTATGAAAGAGTAGAAACTCAGCTTGTGGATGATAGAAGAAAGTCTGAAACTTTCAGGAGAAATGAGCTTGGTTATACTCAGAAAATTCTGAGTTTTCTATGAAAAATCAGAATATCTCATGCTCAAGAAATTTTGGAAAAGTTAGTTCATTTCAGCTTCTAGTGAATTCGGTGAAGGGAGGGGAAGATGGACCATTTGTATGCAAAATAAAAGGGAACTTGGAAACTCGGAATCAGCCCTTCCAAGGCAAGATACCTTGGCTTCTTGCAAACATGGTGAGTGCTCTACATTGTGTGCATTCTATTTTGGGACAGCCACCACTTATTGAGGAACGTGGCCACACACTTGGTTTTCTGAGTGAGACAAAGGTAGGGAAATATTGTCCTTCAAAAGGGATCAACCACATGACCAAAGGGCAGCCATCAAGGTATGCTAAAAATCAATTAATTCTCTTGTCCGTTAAGCTTAATGAATTTTGAAAATGAAATTACCCGGCAAGAGTGTGAAGGGGAAATTTTTCAGTTTGCAAGAAAAGGTAGTAGGTCTGAATTTTGCATGGAGAAAAGACCTAGGGTACACTTAGAAATATCAGAATTTTTTGGAAAAAATCAGACTTGTATACACAGAAAAATTTGCACTTGTGAAAAATCAGAGGAGTTGGTTCCTTGAAAAATCATAAGATTTTGTGAGTTGTTTGCACTTAGAAAAATCAGAACTTTGTGTAACAAATCGGAATTGTTCATACTCAGAGAATTTTGAGTTTTTTCCAGAAAAATCAGAGCTGTTCATGCTCGGTAAGTTTTGGGAAAGAGAATTCATTTCATCATGTTAATCTACACAAGAGGTATGTGCTCTATGTTGTTCAATTTGTTTTCATAATTCAAATGAGTAAGTCATACCTGTGGTTTGATGGAGGGTCAAGGCATATTGAGGGCCCTAAAGGGCATGAGAATGCATCCCAAGGGAACTCATGTTCCAAGGGACAAGTGCAAGAGAGAATGGTCATAAGGGGGAGCTTTAGTGTAATTTTCCATCAGGCTGGTTATGACAATCCCAGCTCTTCTGAGATGGTTCAAAGTTCCATTTTGATTCCTCTTGAGGTTGTTGAAGTGATGGGTTCATCAAGGAGCGAGTTGGTAATGAAAAATTTGAATTTTTGGGGCACATGCAAGGCTGTAAGGTACAAACACAGCTCTCAGAACATAAGGTACAGGTTTCCTTTTGAAGTGATCCCCTCTTAAGGTAAGGGAACATGTGAGTTTGAAGATTTTCAGAAGGTTGGGGAAGGCTGATTGCATGATGTTACCCTCTAAGGCTGAGTTGTGGAAGAATGTGTTCATATTTTGGAGTCATGAGAGGTCTGAAATTTGCACACTCAGCCCACTAATCAAGAAGGAAGCGGCTGGTTCTACCTTTCTTTTGGGATATGTGGACATGTGTTGGTGGTCTTTTGGTGAAGGGTGGATTTCAAGCATGGTGAGGAGACTTCCAGCTCCTCTAGTAAGAAGATTTTTGAGTTGTGAGCTCGCTTTGGAGGGTGGGGGCAACATAGACATCTTCCATATGCTATCAAGAACATCCCTGCACTTGCTTCCATCCATTTCACTTGTGGAAGGGAGGTGGAAAACCTTTTTTTGGGTTAATGTGTTTGTGTCTTGTGTAGGAGCGCTGATATAGGGGCAATCAAGGCCCAAATTGTTGAAGACTACCTTGGTAGATTATACTTTTCCAGCCACAATAATGCTACAAATTCAGAGAAATTTTCATTCCTCTTCATCCTTTTGACACATCTAAGGTATGGGGCCCCAAGGAGACGGGAGGAAAGGGCTAAAGGTTGTTTTTTCATTTCTATTTTGCACAAACAATGGAAGATCTTCATGTACAACAATGAGGGGCTTCATCATGAGGATTTTTACCTATGGGAAGGACTAAGGATCAAGTTTTGTATAAGGTCCATGGTGGGGACAGCTCTTTGGTTACTTCAATTGCTTGAGGACAAGCAATTTTGGGTGGGGAGGATTGTCATGTCCTCCTTTTGGATATGAGGTTTTTGAATACCGTTAGCCTATTTGTTCTTTGTTTCTAAAGGCTAAGGAAAGTTGAAAAAAGAGGAAACATATTCTAATTATAAAATTCAAAAAGCTATTTTATTGTCTAAATTTTACTTAAGTGGTGGTCTTTTAAGGGTCATGGGCACCCAAGACGTTAAGTGAGATTTATAAATTAATTACTTTTTTCTTTAAAAGTGGAGTTTCCCTCCAAAAGTGCAACGCCCCTCTTGGAGGGAAGGATATAAAAGCAAAGGAGGGGATCATTTGAAGAGGATGCTAATTTTGATATTCAAATCTTGGACTTTAAGCATGAAACACTTGAGCCATTTGTCTTGAAGACAAAAACCTTCAAGCAAAGAGATTGAGGATGCAAACCCTCATTCTTCCATGGGGCAACTTCACCTTGGAGCTGCCATAGATCGTCAAATTTAGAAAAAGACAAAAAGAAGGGTTTCCAAGTGGGGCAACTTGCTTGTGGAGGCACTTGGATTTGGGAGTGATTTGCTAGTGTTTGAGGGTAATTTCTTGCCTTAATAATATTTTGAATTTTATTGTAATATTTTCTAGCTGGGGCAAATTGGTATTGAGAGTATGTGATAGGGTTTGAGGGTTTTTTCATGCCCAAACCCCAATCTGATTTTTTGTATGAATTTTTCAGCATTTGTTTAAGAATTTGAGGTATTTTGGAGGGTTCTAAGGCCTCAAATATTTTGGATTAATTCCTATATTTTATTCTCTATTTTTCAATAATTTATTCAACATTTATTGCTTCATAAATTATCGGAAAATAGGTATTAATTCCAGATTTATTTTCAGTAATTTTGGGCTGATTATTTGGTCATAAATTTGCATAAATTAAAGTGAAGGGACAAGTTATTAATTTTGCAATTTTCTTCAACTTTGGCATCTAAGGTTTGAAGGGAAACTATCATTTCCTTACCCTATTTATTCATTGTAAACTGGTCAAAGTATTATTAGGGTTTTAGTTGGATTTTTGCAACCTTGTGATCATTTGGGGCACCATAGTTTGCTGGAATTAAAACCCAGAATTGGTAATTTTTTCTAGGGTTTTGCAGAAATTTCAGAATTCAAAAAATATCCTATTTTTGGGACATTACAATGGCCAAGACTAAAACCTTGAAACCCTAGAATCTGACCAAGTCTAAAATATAATAGGATCCTCCAAAACCTAGAATTTGCATTATAGCTCCTAGAGGTCCGAAACCACTCTCAAGCATCTTGAAAGTATATAAATAAAATATAACTTAAAGTATAAGAAACTAGACGTCCCTATCTAAATGTAAACTCATACTTAACTGTTTATTTTATTTCTATCCTGTCTCGTTTGGGCAAATTTCAAGTATTTTTTGCCTTTGTTGGTTATTCTCGGTTATTCGACCACCCCTATTGATTAACCGCGATTACCCAAAATCCCCCCTAGTCAGTTACACGAACTATGATACCAGCCACAATTCTCTCCAAACCAGAGTTGTATTGCTAATTCTAGCCATAATATCTACCAACAACACGTACCGTATCAGCAATACAATCCTAACCAAAGGATGTGTATTCTGGGTCAGTCGATCACCTAAGCCAATATTCCACAATACCACATTCTTCCATTGTACCTCGGTCAAGGCAATCCACCTTTGACCATCCAACCGCAATCGCAACAAAATGTACCATCTAACTTTTTGGCCCAATAACTACAACAAATGAAGTATGTAATTGCAGCCATTAAGACTGGGAAGTAGAATAAAAAGTTTAAACTGGATGAGATATGTTCTTATCCATTCAACATGGAGTACCTTCAAATACCATTTCCAAAAGGTTGAGCCACCAAAGTTTGATAAATACAAGGGCAAATGTGACCCTAGGGAGCATTTGAAGGAGTTCTTTGTTGCTTGCCAAGCAGTGGCCTATAGAGATATCTACTTGTTTTTACTTTTCCCCAGAAGTTTAGTTGGACAAGCCTTGGAGTGGCTTTTCAAAATGCCAAAGAACTTTGTATCTAACTTTGATGACTTTTCAGAGAAATTTGTATAACATTTCTCCTATAATATCGAACATGAGGTTACTGTGGTAGATTTGGGTTAGGCTAGACAAAGGATTGGTGAGAGCTTTGCAACTACTTGCAACGGTGGAGACCACTTGCAAGCCATTTCGCACAATTTACTTGATAAACAATTGACAACTGTATTTACCAAGAACTTGCATAGTGAAATATCTTATCACCTCGAGCTTCAATGTGCTCACACATTGAGGAAATCATTGAAAAAGGTATACAAATTGAGAAGGCCCTTATCAATAAGGGCATAATCAATTTCTCTTCTCCTACTCAGAATCAGAATCAGAGCCAAAATTAAAATCAAGGCCAAAACCAAACCCGAAGTCCAATTGAGATGCAGACTCCTGCGCCACCTCAGACCAATACTTTTGAAAAATCCAAGGCCTATAATTGTAACAAGAATGTTGTTGGTAATGGAGTTACCGAGTCATGCCATGTCCAAACGGTGCAAACACCGTCTACTCCACTTGCCCCATATATTCAGCTAGCTCCACAAATGCCGCGAATTCCACATATACAAGCACTGTCGCCTCCTCCATTGCAAGCAACTCCTCCAAGAAGAAAACCTAAGGATAGAGTCTTTAGTGATCTTGGAGAACCAATTGAGTCGGTATTCCGAAAATTAGCCATTGCTAATATGATTAGTTGGCCTATGTTGAAGCCATTCATAGAAGGTGCTCCTTTCCTTGATTGGTACAAAGAACATGAATTCTGTTATTATCACTGAATTAAAGGCCACTCCATACGCCGATGTGTGAAATTAAGGCACTTCATTTAAAACATGTTGGAAAATGGAGAGATCGAGTTGGACAATAGGGATTCTACTTCCAATCAAAACCTGGGTATTTATCGAGATCCTTTTCCACAACATAACTCTACCAATTAGAATCAACAAACACGAAGGCCACCTCCACAACAATAGCAACAATGGCAACAAGAACAACATAATGGTTGAAACCAAGGTCAAAACAACCCGTCTAACCAAGAGGCCTATCATGTTGTTGCATATGACTACAACAAAGTTTTAGGTTCTATTGCAAGCAGTTGTATAGCTACCATCACGATCAACCCTAGACCAACTACCAATAGACCAAGACTATTGCCTAACAATGCCTATCAGCCTTCCTATGTTGGTAATCCTCCTTTGACCTGTGATCATAGCCAAGTGGAAGAACATTCAAGGATTACCATCTTAGGTCCTTCTCCTTCTTCCTCTTGTTATAATGGCCCTTTACCCAATCTGGATTGCGCAATCGCAACTCGACGGACTAAAGCCACTATTCTAGGCCCACAACCACCTTCTACCAATGAGTCCATTCAGTCCACCATACTGGTTAAGAATAAGCCAATTACCAATGTTAAGAAGAAAATGTATGATATTGTGGAACAATTGCAAAAGACGCCCGCACAAACTTCTATTTTAGATTTTTTGCATACATCTACCATCCACAAAAATATCCTTCCAAAACTCTTGAGCCAATCCTAAGTACCAAATAACATTACACCAGACAAATTCCAAGCTTTGGTTGGACACCTAGCTCCTGGCCAGCAATTGACCTTTGACCAAAGCGATGTCATCCCTAGGCCCTCTCCATAATAACCCATTGTAATCAAAGTTGTCATAACGTAGCACAAAGTTAAGCATGTCCTCATAGACAATGGATCAAGGCTATATATTGTCTCTGTGGTTAGTCAATCATCTGGGATACACAACAACCGATCTTTAGCCAAAGACAATTACCATCAAAGCCTATGACAATGAAGAACGAGAATCACAGGGGACCATCTATTTTTCAGTTGTCGTTGGGCCCCTAACCCACAACACACTTTGCCATGTGTTGATTCTAGACTTATCATACAACTTGCTTTCAGGCCAACCATGGATATACGAAATCTGGGCAATACCTTCCACATTACATCAATGTATCAAGTTCCCCCATTCTAGGATGGAGGTAACTATTCCTGCAGACCTATAGCCATACCAATTCTGCAAACATTTGGAGGTTGAGTATGAAAGTTATAATTACCATTTTGGTCGAGACCCGAAGCCTAAGAAGGATAAAGACTTGTTAAATTTTTGGGTTCTAATTATATAGACCCTGATAGCCTTGCGTCTACTTCCTCTACGGCCCAACCTAAAATATCAAATCATTTTACCGTCTCTAACAAAGGCCTAAGAGAATACCTCACGCATAATGTATTCCATGCGGCTAACCTTCCATTTGCCCCTAAATCCTATGGAAGACCCAAAGCCAAGGCTGTTCGCATGGAATGCCAACATAAAGGCAAGTTTAATGCCTTAAATACTGTTATTTCACACTGGCCACTAGCCGAGAACAAGACCCACTTGTCAAAGATGATTCTTGGCTTTATAATGATAACTTGGCAGAATGCTACCAAAGCAAAAGATATCCCATCCCTAACTGGATCATGGATAATCAAACTTATAAAGGTAGAGGCCTGGGGGCAGCTCAACAAGGTACTCTCGAGCCAATTTCCATGACCAAGTACAAGGGAACTCATGGTACTGGTTTTAAACCACTTGGGAGTGACCCTACATACCATATCTGTGTTCCTACACCAATGACTAGCAACAATGATGACGGTACTGAAACGAAGTCCAATTACAGTATATGCAAGGACCTGGTCAATACCAACCTATTTAACCCCTGTTGACGCTGTGGATTGCACCCTTGACAGAACGCTGAGCTTCTGTCCTCCATGTGGCACAATGGAGACTCCTCTCTTGCCTGTGGGTCTGGGAAAACTGAGGGGAGAATTTCTAGATAAGGGCTAGCTCCCTTTGATGCATCTCTGAGTTATTCCAGTAATATTGCTATATATAGTTGGGGGGTTGAAAAGAGAGAAGAATTACTGAAAACAGAAACTAGATTAATATGGTGATGCACCAAAAAAGTTTGATTTACTCATTTACTCACTTTATATCAGAAGAGGACATACATACACTTTATCTGCTGGAAAGACCAGACTGTAGGGAGCTCAACATGGAGGCTTAATGAAGACACACAAAAAATGAACTTACCACAGACGCTGTAGGAAAACACACTGTTTGGTAACCCTCTTCTGCCTCTGCGCTCCAAATACATCGCTTCTTGTTACCTGCAAGAATGGTGCTTTGTCTATACCAAGTATGTTGGTATCAAACTTGTGAAAGCATTATGGAAGATGACTGAACACAAGGTTAATACTCAGGGACACTCAGAGATATATCCAGCCAAATAGAGGTAAAAAACGTATTCTATTGATTCAAGGTGAAAATTTGGCAGGGCTTTGCCTTACAAAATGAGAGATGCCTTCTCAAAAGAGAGCTTACAATATGTATAGAGGAAGAGGAAGCAATGGCGCCCTTTTTTACAAGTGGCCCATGCTGCATTAAAAAACATTGGGAAGAGGAAGTCGCTGAAAGAACATGCTGTGTCAGTTGCCAATCTTGATTTTGGCATTCAAACATTATTGTGAAAGCATGGGCCGCGCCCCTTTATCTGCAAACAAGACTGCTTCTTAAAGACATTCATGCGGTTGTCTGCTCATCAATGCAAAGTGAAGAAAAAATAGGGCGTGCCTTCACTGTTCGTGCTGCTTGATGACCACTTGGCGGAGACTGTTTCAACTGCTGGAATAACTCCTTGTGCCGACACCTTCTTTTGCCACTTGGACTGTTTTGTCTGCTTCTGTGCTTGGCTTTTTGTCCCTTCCCAGTTTTTGTCTTTTCCTGGCTCTCTTGGCCCTCGGGGCTATCTTCTGTCGATCCTTGGCTCTTCGGGCTCCTTTCTCGGCGGTCTCTTCCTTTTGGCCTTAAGCCCTTTGAATTCCTTCGGATTCGCGCTCAATCATTTAAAGATCAACGGTTACTTGACTGCCTCAAAGTTGACGTTTGCCCTCCTGTCGTGATTTGAAAGCCAACGGCTATTCCCTTGTCCTGAATTCGACGTCTGCGGGCCCGTCACCCCTTTAGTAATTCCTTTGGCTTTCTTTCCTTTGGCGTTTTCTTTGTTCGGGTCTTTGTCGTTGAACCCTCCCGAAGGGAAGGTGTCCGTTCGGGCTTGGAAAAAGGTTCGTTTTGGCAGTCGAGAGTCCCTCGCAAGGGCACTTGCCCTTTGAGCTCCTTCGGGCTGCCTTAGCCTCTCAATTCCTTCGAACAAAATGTCCGAAGGAATTACTTTGGACATTTTGTCCGAAGGAAATGTTCCCTTCAAAAGTCCGACCCTTTCTTTCAGATAAAGTCTCCGATAAATGCCTTCGGACATTTTGTCCGAAGGAATTGATCCTTTGAATTTTCGTGTCTTTTCCTTCGGACAAAATGTCTGAAGGACTTTTGAGCTTTACCTTGGATTCTTTTGGATTTATTCCTCGGACAAAAGTCCGAAGGAAATCCTTCCTTTTGCCTTAGTCTTTTCCGAAGGAAAACTTTGCCTCGTTTCGGCCTTCTCTTTGATTCCTCCGCAAGTGTTCCCTGCCCTCCGCAAGGGCACTTGGGCCCCAAGATGTCCTTCGGAAGCTGCTTGAACAGCCCCATTTGGTACCTTCCTGCCCTCCACAAGTGCATTGGCCCTTCGGGCTTTTGAAAATGATCCTTTGGCCTTTTGAACTTGGTCGTTTTGCTGATTAAAATCCCTCTAAAGCAATTTAATTGCTTTGTTAGACCCGAGAACACATCATGGAGCTCCTTGGACGTTTGAAAGCGCAAAACTTGCACTCAACTTTGGAACTCTCATGAAACTAGCACCTCTTGCAAACCCTTGTATAATCACTCCTTCCAACTCTGCCTGTACCTTATGTACCAAGTGCTTGAAGTTGAGCCCTTTTGTATGCTAAGAGGAGAAAATAAGTTGCAGAAGCATATTTTGCATTATCCTTCATGTCTAGGCGTGGAAATGGCAAGAACCAAAAAGGGAAACCGATTTTTTGCTCACAAAACCAAAAATGGTCAACAATTTGGCGATTCCCAAGGGAAGCATGCCTGCTATGCTGAAGAAGACTGGTAGCCTCAAAGTCCATTGGGCATGGAGTCAAGATGTAGCTTTGAAAGAGTTAGCAATAGCCTTGAGATATCCAAGAATCAATCATGAAGCTTTTACCCCAAAAAAGAAACAAAACACACACAAGGCTAAGAAAACTACTAACATGCAAAAGCACTTAGGGAAAATAGAGAAAAAACAAGGAAAATATGTACATGATGGGAGAAGGCCTAGTGATAATGCTTAAGATGTATCCCATTAATTGGGATACGCAGTTCTTCACCATCCAACCTGGAGAGTTGGAATGCATTGTGCTGCTTGCACTGAGTGATGACATATGGACCACTCCATAGGGCGTCGAACTTTGTGTGCTTTCTAGGCTTAGTTTGGTCCTCATCCCATTTCAAAACGATGTCTCCCTCAAAGAAACTTTTTGACGAGGATTTTTTGTCAAAGTGCTTCTTCGTCTGCTATTGACGGCTGTTCATTAAAGCCATAGCTTGGTCCCTTGTCTCTTGAAGTTCCATCAGCTCACATAGCTTAATCTCCATACTGTTGCCTTCTTATAATTGCAGTTAGTGAGCAAGGTCCAAGGCTGGCAATTCAAGTGAAAGAGGAAGTTTAGCTTCCCTTCCATACACAAGCATGTATGGCGAATTGCCAACTGCTCTTTTGGAGTGACCCTCTCTGCCCACAGAGCTATTTTCAACTTGGCATGCCAAGTTCTCTGATTCTCCTCCGTTGTTCTTTTGATAATCCTGATCAGATTCTTGTTGGTGGATTCGGCCAGACCATTCCCCTGTGGGTAGCAGTTGGAAGAAGTGCTGAGATAGATGCCGTATCTCAACATCCATTCACTCATTTTGGTTCCCAAAAAAACTAAAGCGTTCTCTGAGATGATGGTAGCTGGAACTCCAAACCTTGTCACTAGGTTTTCATAAAAATTCAGGACTGCACTTTCGTTGGCCTCCTTCAAAGCAATAGCTTCTACCCATCTCGTGAAGTAGTTTGTAGCGGTCTGGACCCACTTGTGTCCAGCACTGGAGGGAGGGTTAATCATCCCTATGAAGTCAAGGCTCCATTGCATGAATGGCTGTTCAACTTGAATACGCTGTAGAGGCATTGCAGCCAGTCGTTGTTTCCCATCAAAGAGAGCACACTCTTGGCACTTTCGTACCCAGGGATGGGTGTCTCTGAATAGAGTGGGCTAGAAGTAACCAGCTCTCATTATTCTTGCAGCTGTAAGCATAAGAGCAAAGTGACCACTAGCTGGCCCATCATAGAACTCAGACAGCACCCTATCGGCTTGACCTGGGTCTAAGCATTTTAAAAGCACTCTTGAGAAATCCCTTTTGAACAGCACTCCATCAATCAGGACATAAGGGAGAGATTGGAGTCTAAAATATCTCCTCTTAGTCTTATCAAGGCCCTGTGGGCACTCACTAATGAGAAGGAAACGTCTCATCTCTGATGTCCAATCTTTCATGATTGTTGGTTCTTCTGCTGTGGCTTCATCATGAATGAGCAAATTGTCCTCTTTCTGTTGTGTAAAGTCTGCAGCAAGGTGCTCACACAGGCCTTTTCCTCTTATCAGCTTGGTGGTTTTGATATCATGTCATATTCCATTACTTTAGTGATCCATCCTGCGCTCTTTTCATTTAGATCATGGCTGATCAAGAAGTCTTTGATGCTGGGATGTGGCACCATGAGGTGAACCTTGCTGTTGGACAACATGTCTAAATTTTTTCAGGATCTGTATGACTGCAAGGACTTGCTTCTCCACATATGTATACCTAACCTCAAAACCCTCTAGACCGTAGCTAAAAAACGCAAGTTGCTGTTCAAGGTTCTCACCATTCACGTGGGTAAGCATAGCGGAGATTATCTCTTCATTTTTGAAGTTGTAGAGGTTGAAATCTTTGGTGAAGTCGGGATTGATCAAGGTAGGACCCTGGGCCATAGCCTGCTTGATCTCTTCAAAACCATCCTTCCTTTGTGCTGTCCACGTGAATTTCTCATCCTTCTTCAGCGTGGAGGTCAATAGCTTGATTGTCTCGGCAAAGTTTGGGATAAATCTCTTGATGAAATTTGTTTTGCCAAAGAAACTTTGCAGACCTTTTTTATGCTTAGGCAAGGACAGTTCTAGGATGGAGCGAACTCTTTCTGGATCAATGGTTAAGCCTTCTTTAGAAACCACATGGCCAAGGAGTTTACCCTCATGGACAACAAACACACATTTCTTTGGGTTGAAAGAGATATCGAACTCTCTACACCTCTCAAAGATTTACTTGAGGTGCTTCATATGTTGGCCTGCTTCTTTAGAAAACACTGTCACATCATCAAGATACAACAGTACAATGTTATTTATCAGGCCTTGAAAAACCATGTCCATAGCTCGTTGAAAAGTGGCACCGGCATGGGACAGTTTAAATGGCATTTTTCGATAAGCAAACGTTCCCCATTTGGTAGTGAAGGCTGTCTTGTACTGGTCACAGTCCTGCACCAAAATCTGATTGTACCTTGAATACCCATCCAGGAGGGAGAAACGTTCGCTGCTTGTCACCATTTGAAACATCTGCTCCATACTTGGGAGAGGATAATGGTCTTTCAAAGAGACTCTATTGAGGTCTCTGAAATCTATGCACAATCAGATCTCTCCATTCTTTTTTCGGACATGAACAAGATTGGCCAGTCAAGAAGAGTGTTTGATTGAAAATATAATTTTGGACTCAATCAGCTTGGTGAGTTCCTTCTGCATGAGAGGTTCAATCTTTGGGTTGACAGGCCTTTGTTTCTGCTTGATCGGCTTGGCGCCTTCTTTCAGCTCGATGGTGTGTTGGGCCAAACTTGGGTTAAAACCCTTCAAGGCGCTATACTCCCAAGCGAAGACATCAACAAACTCCTAGCACAACAAGATGAAGGCTTGTCTTTCATGATCTGTACACACTTTCCCAAGTGCAAGCAGTGTATTCTTGAATATTTCAATCTACTAAGGAATGAACATTAATTTAACACTTGCAAAAATGAGAAATGCATAAGAATTTCAAATTTGAATTACATTAAAAGATAGCAAAATATTCATAGTTTAGAGCCTAAGCTCAAAATTGATATAGAACTTAAGTTTCAAACATTTGCAACATCAAACCCAGCTTCAAAATCAAAACTAGCACTAGCACTAGCACCATCAGCTAATCCTCCATCCAGCTCATCAACACTATCAATATTTTCCTCAATTCCTTCAAAGGATGGTTCTCCAAGATGAAGATTGTCATCTTCTTTTGCAAGATTGTGCACAAGCAATCTTAAATTGCTATGAACAAACACAAGATCTGACAGTTTTTTGGCTCCTAGTCGATTTCTCTTATTAGTATGGATCAAATCATGTGTGCTCCAATTTTTTTCGCATGCAGAAGCACTGGCACATTGACTGTGGACACGCACAACAAGCTTTTGTAACTCTAGGGTAGAAGAACCATACGTCTGCAACCATAA
The DNA here is from genome assembly GCA_037957365.1 of Torreya grandis. Lineage (NCBI taxonomy): Eukaryota > Viridiplantae > Streptophyta > Pinopsida > Cupressales > Taxaceae > Torreya > Torreya grandis. Next base: position 2,053,795 of record JARHVA010000814.1, read on the forward strand.
ATGGTGATCCATGCTAACAATGTCTTCTTGTGCCACTTTAAACCACTCGGCCACTCTCCCGCAGTGTTGAGACCACTCCCGGTCAAGCAAAATGGGAGCCACTCAGAAATCTTGAAACCTTGAAATATGGCTAAGTTTGAAACCCTGAAACCCTAGAATCTGACTAACTCTGAAATATGATAGGATCCTCCAAAACCTAGAATTTGCGTTATAGCTCCTAGTGGTCCAAAACCCCTCTCAAATATCTTGAAAGTATATAAATAAAATATAACTTAAAGTATAAGTTTACATTTATATATGGACATCTAGTTTCTTTACTTTTTTACTTATATAAATGTAAACTTATACTTGAATGTTTATTTTATTTCTATACTCTTGGGTTCGGACTAGATTTACATTTTCTAAATTTTTTTGTTGACTTCCATTGTTTCTCCCTCCCCGTACACTTTTAATGTTCAAAAATATGGCGAACCGAATTTTTTAATCCGAAAGCCTGCAAAAATGAGGAACGTTCCGGATTTTGGCCAGATGTTGTCGAATCTGGTGACTATGCTTTCGAGAGTGACCAAGCCTTTGGGAAGTTTGTTGTTCTTCAGCTGAACAATTTGGCTGCCATATTGTTGCTGTAGCTTAGCCTAGTTTCTAGCAGCAAACTCAGCTTCCTCTTGCAAGAAGAGCGCTATCTACTGATCACTGTCAAACACCTGCCAGTTGGTGATGTTATCCGGCACGGAGGGTCTGATTACTACTTTCAAATGGTGCGGACTACTGTCTCGGCCTATCTCCTTGGGGACATCGAACCGAGCACCCACTCTGCTAGTCTGTCCGCTTGCTTATTTTGCTCTCTTGGAATGGAGGTGACATTGAAAGCAAGAAAACTCTCTACTAAGTCTCACACCCTGTGCTTGTAAGACTTAAGTATGGAATTTTTTGTCAAATTTCGACTTCTCACCTGATTTATGATCAGCTCGTTGTCTCCAAAAACCTGTAGTTCTCTAATTCCTCTTTTTCTCGCCCACTCCAAACCATGGATGAGAGATTCATACTTCGCAACATTGCACGTGCAAGAAAATTGGAACTTGAAAGCCAAAAAGTATTTCTCCTGTGAAGAGGAAACTAGCACCACTCCCCCACCAGCTCCCAACTTACTTCTTGAGCCATCAAAGAAAAGTTGCCATAAACCTGAGCTCTCTTGGCTTGCTTTCATCAAATTTGGTACAAAAGTACCCTCTTCATGCATGCAATAAATCCCAAGGCCTGCCTCTTCTATGAATTTGTAAGGATCATGTTCAAAGTTGTCACTTCCTCATTCATCTAAGAGTAGGTTAGCAACTCTTTCAAGGGTAGAGGGCGGAGATTGATCTACTTGGAAATCTTCTTGATCAATAGTGGCGTATATGATATTTGCCGTCTTGAGTGAGTATGGCTCCAGATGATCTCTATGGATTGGCTCTGACTCAATTTTGACCTTAGTCCCATACTTGGTTCTAAAAACCAGGTAGGACCAGTTTGCTGCTAGGTAGTCGCCTATTTTAGATGTGAAATCCCTGGACAAGCAAATGGCAAAGTAAGGAGGAACCTCTGCCACCACCACATCATGAGGGACCGAGAAAGTTGGACAGACGTGGAGCGTCAAGTTCAAGTCTCTCACCACCCCTGTTTTTGCTGGTGTTCCATCCAGCTGCAGGACTCCCTTAGTCATTTCTTCGTATTTGAGCCCTAATTTATCCGCTATACATTTTGGCATTACTGAGCTGCTTGCCCCACTGTCAATAATGCAATTGTGCACCAGAAAATCTCCTATGACTAAGGGCAGATAGAAAGGAGGAACCTTTTATTCTTTCTTTACTTGGCCAGTTGTGGAAGGGTGCCCATTCATGATCAGAACATTATCAACCTTTGCTAGGACAACGTGTTCATTTAGCCCGTGCAATTCCTTTTGCAGCATGTCCTTTTGTCTCGGCATTGCCAATGAATCCCACAAGGAGATATTCAGGTGTAGCTTCTTCATCTGGTCCACCACATTGATTTGAAGATTGCCTCCTTTCAAATTTTCTTTGGGATTGCTTGCAGCTTGGGGCGCAGGCCGAGGAGCTGAGGGTGTAATCGACAGCCTGAAATTTAAAAATTTCTAGTTTGTATGTGATGAAGATGATGCTATGGACGTTTGAGCAGCTGCCTGAGCTTCCTCCATAGCTCTCTTTTTGGACCTTGTGTTGGCTGCAACATAGTCACCTTGATTGTCCGCATTGCCCACGTAGTTGACTGCACAGAATTCACCTTCCAAGGGATTCATGAGAGCGAAATCAGACTGAGCTGCCTGCTATCCATGCCATGTTGCAATGACACCTCAAAGCTTGGGAATTGAGTGGTTGCTTGATTGTCTTGTGCATTCGTTTATTGACCCGGCATCTCATTTGTGTAAACAGCCTGATGTTGACTATATCCCATGGGCCGATTTGGCTGATCTTGCACCAAATTATTTTGAACGGGTACCAAAGCCTTAGATGATGGAGTGCCTGGATTATAGCCTTGAAAAGGTCTGGCATGTGCAAACTGACCTTGTCTTTGATTGTAATTCTGGAAAGGGGTCTATTTGCTTGCCCGAACTGTTGATATCCTTGATTTGGCCGATTGCTTTGAGTTTGCTGCCTTTTGAGAGCCACTAGTTCATTGGTCATGCTTTGTAACAAGCTTTTGACTTCATGAAGGTCATTGGACGGAGTAGCAGCCGGCTTTTTTGTGACAGACAGAGGAGCTAAGGTAGGTGCAACAGTCTGGACTGGAGGCGGCAATTCAGGAAAGAGCGGCATATGAGGTCTAGGGGCTATCTTTCTTGCTTGCACCAGGCAATTCTCAGCTGCTATGGCTATGTCATAGGCAGCAGGCAGCACATGTCCTCCCATGGACTGTATCATGACAGCAATGTCACTATTCAACACTTTCAAATAATAGAGGAAAGCATAGCTTGGGGTTGGCCTTACCAAAATGGGGATTCTATCCCATGTCTTCTAAAACTGAGTATTGAAATCTTGCATAAATTCGTGTGGAGCTCTCTGCATGGTGGTCAACTGATCGGCAAGTGGGAGGTGGTCGCTCTTCTCCCCGAATCTGTTTGTTAAGAGGGTGCCCAATTCGTTCCATGAGTCGATTGACTTCATAGGCAGGTTCCCATACCAGTCCAAAACCTTGCCCTTAAAAGACAATGCCAGCAATCTGATAGCAATGTTTTCTTCAGTGACATTGTGAATATTGCAGAGGTTGGCAATATTTCTGATGTGCTCAATAGCAGTAATGGGCCCTTCTCCATTAAAGGGAGGCACACTTTTAAGAGCTGCCCCGGGGATTGGGTCATAATGTGGAGATTCAAAGGACTCTGACCATGAAAGGCCACAAAAAGTAAAGCCATAGCTATGACAAGATTCAACCGAGGCCTTCTTGTGTAAGTGTATCTTATAGCAGGTCTGGGAAAATGACTTGCTGAATAAGGATGAGTCCTTGCAAACCTCAGTCACCTTGCTGAGTTTAAAGGTAGTTCAACAAATTCAAAAAGGACACCCTTAGCAGCAGATCGTGTGGTGACCTTAGGCATAGGATGTCAGACTGATCTTTGACCAGAGACTGATGTTCTTAATAGTGGAGTCGGCAGATGCTGGAAAAATGGTTGATTTTGCTATAACAGGACCAGCATCAATCTTGGAACTTTTCGAGTGTTAACAAATTTGTCCCACCGGGCGTGCCAAAAATTGTTGACGCTGTGGATTGCACCTTTGACAGAAGGCTGAGCTTCTATCCTCCATGCGGCACAATGGAGACTCCTCTCTTGTCTGTGGGTTTGGCAAAACTGAGGAGAGAATCTCTATATAAGGGCTAGCTCCCTTTGATGCATCTCTGAGTTATTCTAGTAATATTGCTAATATATATAGTGGGGGGGGTGGTTGAAAAGAGAGAAGAATTACTGAAAACAGAACCTAGATTAATACGGTGATGCACCAAAAAAGTTTGATCTACTCATTTACTCACACTTTATATCAGAAGAGGACATACATACACTTTATTTGCTGGAAAGACCAGACTGTAGGGAGCTCAATAGGGAGGCTTAATGAAGACATACAAAAAATAAACTTACCACAGGCGCTGTAGAAAAACACACTGTCTGGTAACCCTCTTCTGCCTCTGCGCTCCAAATACATTACTTCTTGTTACCTGCAGGAATGGTGCTTTGTCTATACCAGGTATGTTGGTATCAAATTTGTGAAAGCATTATGAAAAATGACTGAACACAAGGTTAATACTCAAGCACACTCAGAGATATATCCAGCGAAATAGAGGTAAAAAACGTATTCTATTGATTCAAGGTGAAAATTTGGCAGGGCTTCGCCTTACAAAATGAGAGATGCCTTCTCCAAAGAGAGTTTACAATATATATAGAGAAAGAGGAAGCAATGGCACCCTTTTTTACAAGTGGCCCATGTTGCGTTAAAAAACATTGGGAAGAGGAAGTCGCTGAAAGAACATGCTGTGTCAGTTGCCAGTCTTGACTTTGGCATTCAAACATTATTGTGAAAGCGTGGGCCGTGCCCCTTTGTCTGCAAACAAGACCGCTTCTTAAAGACATTCACGCGGTTGTCTGCTCATCAATGCAAAGTGAAGAAAAAACAGGGCGCGCCTTCATTGTTCGCGCTCCTTGATGACCACTTGGCGGACACTGTTTCAACCGCTAGAATAACTCCTTGTGCCGACACCTTCTTTTGCCACCTGGACTGTTTTGTCTACTTCTGTGCTTGGCTTTTTGTCCCTTCCCAGCTTTTGTCTTTTCCTGGCTCTCTTGGCCCTCGGGGCTATCTTCTGTCGATCCTTGGCTCTTCGGGCTCCTTTCTCGGCGGTCTCTTCCTTTTGGCCTTAAGCCCTTTGAATTCCTTCGGATTCGCGCTCAATCATTTAAAGATCAACGGTTACTTGACTGCCTCAAAGTTGACGTTTGCGCTCCCGTCGTGATTTGAAAGCCAACGGCTATTCCCTTGTTTTGAATTTGACGGCTGCGGGCCCGTCGCCCCTTTAGTAATTCCTTCAACTTTCTTTCCTTCGGCCTTTTCTTTGTTCGGGTCTCTTCTTTGTTTGGGTCTCTGTCATTGAACCCTCCTGAAGGTAAGGTGTCCCTTCGGGCTTGGAAAAAGGTCCCTTTTGGCAGCCGAGAGTCCCTCGCAAGGGCACTTGCCCTTCGGGCTCCTTCAGGCTGCCTTAGCCTCTCAATTCCTTCAGACATTTTGTCCAAAGGAAATGTTCCCTTCAAAAGTCCGGCCCTTTCTTTCGGAAAAATTCCCCGATAAATGCCTTCGGACAAAAATGTCCGAAGGAATTGATCCTTTGAATTTCCGTGTCTTTTCCTTCGGACAAAATGTCTGAAGGACTTTTGAGCTTTACCTTGGATTCTTTCGGATTTATTCCTCGGACAAAAGTCCGAAGGAAATCCTTCTTTTTGCCTTAGTCTTTTTCGAAGGAAAACTCTGCCTCGTTTCGGCCTTCTCTTTGATTCCTCCGCAAGTGTTCCCTGCCCTCCGCAAGGGCACTTGGGCCCCAAGATGTCCTTTGGAAGCTGCTTGAACAGCCCCATTTGGTACCTTCTTGCCCTCCGCAAGGGCACTAGCCCTTCGGGCTTTTGAAAATGATCCTTTGGCCTTTTGAACTTGGTCTTTTTGCCGATTAAAATCCCTCTAAAGCAGTTTATTTGCTCTGCCAGACCCGAGTACACATCATGGAGCTCCTTGGACGTTTGAAAGCGCAAAACTTGCACTCAACTTTGGAACTCTCATGAAACTAGCACCTCTTGCAAACCCCTGTATAATCACTCTTTCCAACTCTCCCTGTACCTTACGTACCAAGTGCTTGAAGTTGAGCCCTTTTGTATGCTAAGAGGAGAAAATGAGTTGCAAAAGCATATTTTGCATTATCCTTCATGTCTAGGCGTGGAAATGGCAAGAACCGAAAAGGGCGACCGATTTTTTGCTCACAAGACCAAAAATGGTCAACATCCCCCATGCTGTATGTACCATCATGCCTATTATCCGTCCTTCACCACTTTTCCTTCATCCACAACTCATCAGCTGAGACCACCAAGAATCCACATTGCCACTTGACAAGTTTGAGAGTGATGAGGCTATTTGCAACTTTCTAGGCCTAAGAGACCATATTTCGCATGGAGATCATAAACAAGGTTTCTCTATCTCAGATTGGATCTTGTTGCTTATTTCGGAGAGTAGGTAAACTTCCTTTGCCAAAAAGAAAAGGAAAATCAAACATTGAGGACCAAAAGTGAAAACCTCTTTGAGGCACTTTTGGACCAGGGCAAAAGTAAATAAAAAGAACAGTCGCTTGGTGAAAAAATGTGTCAAGTGCCATTAGACGGGGATGTCCACCCTTGGATAAAGCTCAAGATGCTGCCAACGCCACAATCATTTTTTGGTCTGAAATTAGTGAAGAACAATGGGACTTTGAACAGATTGTCCAAGAGTGTTCCAAGGTATTTGTTACATGGCCCTGTTTGGGAGAATTGGACGAGACAGTCCATTCAGAGGACTTTGATATTGCCAACCAATTTACATCTTTACCGACTCTCCTAGAAGATGGTTCTACACTCCCCATGGAGGACACTTCTGAGGTCAACATTGGAACATCAACCGATCCAAAGTGGATCAAACTAGGCACGTCCCTTACTGAAGAGTGTGAAGTCCTTAAAGCACTCCTTAGGGAGTTTATTGACATTTTTGCATGGGCATATTCCGACATGCCATGTTTGGACCTTGCCTTGGTTGTACATTATCTTGTCGTACATCTTGATGCCAAGCCAGTCAAGTAGAAACTGAGAAAATGCATCCTTGCATTGTTGTCTTAGTAAAAAAAGAATTGGAGAAACTCTTAGACGCAGGATGCATTCATTGTATTGATTACTCAGAATGGATCTCCAATATTGTGCCTGTCAACAAAAAGCCAAAAGGTATCAAATTGTACACTGATTTTCGTGATATTAACAAGACTTGCCCAAAGGAAAACTTTCCTCTGTTGAATATCGACGTGATTGTTGACTCCACAGTTGGGTATGAAATGCTTTCCCTTATGGATGGTTTTTCAAGATACAACCAAATCAAGATCGCACTAGAAGACCAACATAAGACAGTGTTCACCACTACTTGGGGAAGTTTTGCTATCAGGTCATGCCTTTTGGCCTAAAAAACGAGGAGGCAACAAACCAATGGGCCATGAGGGTAATTTTCCATTATATGATGCATGATATAGTCGAGGACTATGTCGATGACATCTTGGGTAAATCCAAGACCCGTGTTGAACATCCAGTTATACTTTGAAAGACTTAGGTCAGACTAAATCCTTAAAAGTGTGTCTTTGGTGTAACTTCCGAAAAATTGCTAGGCTTCATTGTCTCTCATAGGGGCATTGAAGTCAATCCATCCAAAGACAAGGCCATTATCGACATGTTGCCACCATCTACTTTGAAGCAACTCTGTAGTTTGCAGGGCAAGATACAATCAATCAAACGCTTCATATCACAATTGGCTGACAAGTGCCATTTGTTGAAGAAGGGCATTGCCTTTTCATGGAATGCAAATTGCTAGAAGGCCTTCGATCAATTGAAAGAATATTTGGCCGCGCCACCTGTTTTGTTGCCACCTATGCCAGACAAGCCATTGCTCCTCTACCTCTGGGCAATGGAAAATGTCTTAGGGGCACTATTGGCATAGCTTGATGAGCAGGGGAAGGAGCATGTTATCTATTACCTAAGCCGCACACTGGTCACGCATGAGCACACTGATCAAGAAAGCTTGTTTAGCTATCATCTTCACAGCTCAAAAATTGTGCCACTACATGCTAAACAATAAGACCATTGTCATTGCCAAAGTAGATCCACTCAAGTATCTACTTTCCAAAATAGCTTTACAGGGCCGTATGGCTAAATGGATTATGCTTCTAAGCAAGTTTGAGATTGAATATGCTAACCAAAAGGCCATAAAGGTACGGATAATTGTAGACCAGCTCGTCGAAGCTCCTCTTCCTAGCACTCAACCACTAACATTTGGGTTTCCGAATGAGTCCATTATGACCGTAGCAGAAACATCTCCTGAAGAGCAGCAATGGAAGCTTTATTTTAACGGTTTGTTCATGTCTCATGGGTCAAGAGCAGGATTGTTGTTCATAACACCATAGGGTGATCTTATTCCCAAGTCCTTTCGTATCAACTTTCCTTATATCTATGACATGGTTGAGTACGAAACACTCATTGCAAGGCTTATTTTAGCGGTACAATGGAACATTCAACATCTACGAATTTATGGAGATTCACAGCTTATCATTGATCAGTTCACAGACCAATTCCAGACCAAGGACAAGAAGTTGGTACCTTATAAAGCCATGGTGGACACTCTCAAGCAATAGATTGCCAACCTTCAGTTTGAACACATACCTTGGGCCAATAACAGGACAACGGATTCTATGGCTACAATCGGTTCTATGATCTACATTACAAATAAGGAAAGACATTATCAGTTCCTCGTTGAACATCTTCTAGTGCCTGCTCATGAACCGTTGACCATCAAAATGATCTGTGATATTGTTGGTCCCAGTTCTACTTGGTATTCCGAACTATATAATTACCTTCATGACCACGTCCTTCCACTAGACCTTTCCCATAAACAACAAAAGGCCTTTACCCACCAAGCCTCTCGTTATACCTTACCTGGACCTACGCTCTATCGTAGAAGCCTTGATGGAACTCTGCTTTGTTGTTTAACCTTGGTAGAATCTGGACTAGCGTTGAGGGAACTGCATGAAGGGGCTTGTAGAGCCCACACCAATGGGGCCGTCCTTGCCAAGAAACTACTGTGTACAGGTTATTATTGGCCAACCATGGAAGCAGATGCAACTGCTTATGTTAAAAGGTGTAAACAATGCCAAAGGCATGCCAATTTGATACATGATTCAGCCCGAACACTCAAGCCAATGACTATGTCATGGCCATTTTCAACATGGGGACTCAACCTTGTAGGAAAGATTAACCCTACCTCCTCAAATGGCCATAAACATATCCTTACCGCCATTGAGTACTTCACTAAGTGGGTGGAAGCCATTCCCCTTACGTGACAGGCAAGCAAATTTTCAGTTTCATTTTCAATCACCTTATCTGCCGCTATGGTATCCCCTTCGATATTATATCTGATAATGGCAGTTCATTCAAAAACAAGGATGTCAAAGCCCTTTGTGCCGAATACAACATTACCCAACATTTCTCCATTGCATATTATCTGCAAGGTAATGGCCAAGCAGAGGCATCTAACAAACCCATTGTCAAGATTCTTAAGAAGATCGTCAATGATGTTGGTCGTGATTGGCACTTGCAACTTTTTTGCACCCTCTGGGCTTATTGAACCAATTTCCACACTTCAATAGGAGCCACACTGTATTCCCTAGTTTATGGCACTGAGGCCATTCTTCCTGTTGAGGTTGATTTACCTTCTCTGCGCATTTCATTGAAACATATCCTTGATGATGAGGATTACAGAGTAGCTCGTCTACAAGAGTTGGAACTACTAGACGAAAAACTCATGGCGGCTATGAATAGTCTTCAAGCATACCAAAATCGGTTGTGTGGTCAATACAACGGCATGTGAAACACAAAGAGTTCAAGCTTGGTGATCTTGTACTCAAAGGTAACCAAAAGAATACTAATGCCGAATGCAAGAAACATGGCAAGTTCAAGGCTAATTGGTTGGGACCTTATCTGATTGTTTCTAACTATTGCTTTGGAGCATATAGGTTAGCTATACCAAAAGAAGATGAACTTGACGAACCAATGAATATAATACATCTCAAGTGCTTTTTCGCTTGAGTGACCCAAAGTATTGTCTATGAGGATTGTTTAAGTTGTACCGTACCATATACATTTCCTCCCATACCTTCCATGTTGGCCGAAGTTTGTTTTACTTTCTCCTCTTACCATTTTGACCTTCGTTTTGATTCATTGATACTGCAGATACCTTCAACAATTGGGTTTAGATGCAGTTTCAATGGATGTTTCAGTCTTACGACTCTTTGAGCAAATTCATTCACAAAGGGGTAGTATTTTGGGGGCAATATGACAGTGGTTTGGAAATTGCATCCTTCATTTTAGCAAATGTTCTATAACACTTAACTATGTCGTTGTTCCCTGTAATCTAGGGGAAATGTACCTATGTCGTTGTTTCCTATAGCCTAAGAGCAACCTTTTACAATGCCTTGCCTTACCGTTGTTTCATACCTTGCCATTTGCCTATTCACGAACATGTTACTTAGTCGGATTCCTTGCTGTAGGGTGAACTATAGTGGCTTGAGGTCCATTTGGACTATGTAGTCAGTGCTCAATGTTTTCTGAGATCAGCTCAGCCACCTTTATTCTCATGCTCTCTCCATTTTGCGAGCAACCTAAGTTATGCTCTCGCCATTTTGCGAGTTATAGACCTCTTATGCTCTCGCCGTTTTGCAAGTTATAGACCTCTCACACTCTCGCCGTTTTGCAAACCCATTCCTATTTTCCTCTATGAGCAATCTCTTTTGCTTATCATCAATTTTTCTCTATCCCACAACCTGGGGAAACTACATTTGCCCTGAAGTCCATGTTGAAACTCGTGTCCACGAGACTATGTAGGCAGCATCCAATTGCCTAGTGCATTTGGAGTCAGCTTGACCACCCTTATTCTTCTATTCCCCTTGACCGTTCTAGTGTTGTTGTTCCCTATAGCCTAGGGGCAATCTTTGTACCGAGCATAACACTTCTATTACATGTGCACAAACAGTTGGATTAGTTGTTTGCTCATGCTTTAACTTAATTGTTTATCGCTTTTGCCTTAACTTAGGTTGTCTATTGCTCTTGATTTAACTTGATTGATTATCGCTTGCGCCTTAGTTTAGGTTGTCTATTGCTCTTGCTTAACCTCATTTGTTTATTGCATTGTTTTAGCTTGTTTGTTTGTTTTATATGCCTTAGAGTAGTTGTTTGTTTCATGCGCCTTAGATTAATTTGTCTATTAGTTTTAAGCTAGTTCATTTTAGTGTTGTGTGTCTAAGGACAATTAGTTTACACTTGAGTTGCTTACAACTTGGGCTTGAGTTGTTTACTTTTTGAATTTAGATTGTGTTTGTGTACCTCCCTTCCCCTTGGTTGCTATAGGCTTATTACATTATGTTTGCACTTAGTCTTGATTAACCATATCTTGTATTTGAGTTGTGAATATTTGTATTCATTCCTACACTTAGTTTACTGTATTATATTCACTTGGGATTTGATGGTTCATATCTTACACCTAAGTGGGTTATATTTGCATTTAAATTGAGTTTTCCATGTTTCGGATACACATTGTTATTATAGTTGTCTATAAGTATGATGCATAATATTATAAGCTACAACAAAAATCAGGCCAAAGGATATATCAAGTGATGCTGTCAGCAATACTTCCCCTTGTTCACAAACAGACCTATCCAAACACCACCAAACCACATAGTAACTAAATCACAAATGAATAGTAATCACTGATAGTTAGGACATGCATCTCTGTACTGCAGGTAGCCCAAATTCATACCTGTCCTCTGTTCCAGCTCACCGTTAATCCGGGATTACGGGTTCATTACGTGAGCTCCCTTTGCCGATTTGCCATAATGGGTCAAATTATTTATGCCAATCCCTAATCACAACCGCTCTACTAGGGCAAAGCAGAATTGTATTGGGCAGAGATCGCACTATTTATTTATTTATTTTGGGGTAAAGGTAAAATTATATTGATGTAGACAAAAGTAGCAGTTTACAACTCTTTACATCTTAACATTAAAAACACAGATAAGATAAGATAAAGATAAATATATTATTGTCCAATGAATGACCACAAAGGTAGGTCAAAAGGACTGTAGATTACAAAAGTGTGTCAAGAACAAGCGGGAAACCAAAAAGGTCTCCAAAAACGAGAAGAACAATGCTGAAAGAAATAGTACAAAATAGAACCAAGAGCAAGAAAGCTCAGAGCCAAAGAAAGAGGCAGAAGAAATGAGCAACCCATGAAAATCCTTCACATCAGGAAAGCGGGAATGAACCCTGAGAAGGAGGAACCAAGAGGGGGTCCATCAAGAGTTCGAACGAAACTTTCCAGCATGTGAAAAAGTTTGTTACAAAAAACTCAGCTCAGGAGTGGAGCAGAGAGCGGAGACATCAAAAGAAGTCCACTTAGGACAGGACAGGTAGCAAAAGAGCTAAGAATTTATACATTTCACAATTCCCAATAGGACATTTACAGGGATGTCAAAGAATATAACCTGGCAGTAATTCTAGGTATCTGAGTACGAGATAGGATAGAAGTAATTAGCTGCAGTGTAGTCTTGTGAAGAGGCTATCAGCTTATAAATATAACAGCAAAAGATTAACTGGGAGCTTTGTGATCTCCCATGCTGCTTAAGCCAGCGTGATTCCCTCCATGCATAATTTCAGTTTCAATACACATTGGGGTAGCGGCTCTAGCTTGAGGATGATGAATGTAATTTGGACAATTAGCAGCAGATTCTGCTTGATTAGGAGCGGAATTATAATCTTCAAAAAGCCTGTCCTTTAGCAGGAGAATAGAATTTGCTTTGGTAGCTGTTTTCCTCCATCCTTTGACAAGCCAGTTCCCAAGGGAGAATCTTTTTGATATTATCAAACTGCTTGCATTGCTACTGAAAAACATCGGCCACACACAGGATAAATTTCTCAATTGTTGAGGTTGATCTTTCAAGCTGAAGGTTCTGAAGACCATGGACACCAATATTATCTCTAATCTAATTATATTACAATGATAAGGATGCAAACAATACACTGCATGTAGTTTTCCACCCCATTTAGTTTGTAGTTAATAATTAAGTTCTTTTCTATTGTATCTTATCTTTTATATGATATATTATTATGCCTATTTTTAATAGTGCATTTCTTTTGAAAACCTCTGTATGCATAGATGGGATCCTTTCATCATTAATTTTGGATGTCTTTGCTTACTTTTCTGTGCTATTTTTGGAAAATTTAAGTTAGTTTCTAAAATATATATCTATATTTTTAAAGTAACCTTAATTGTTTAAATCATCTTGGCACCACCCTTTGGGTGGGAAACTGGAAGTCTATTCCTAAAAATAAACAGATCAGTTTCAAGCCTTAAAAAACCCCTAAGGAGATAACAATATGTTTACAATGCATGTGAGCAACTTGCAAAACAGATGGAACATCCTTAAACATGGCATTATATATAACAAGTTCAACAGAAGTATAGAACAAAACAGATAATTTGTGTGCTAGATGCCTATGCTTGAAGCTCTTATATCAACAATCAGAAACAATGTTTTTTATTACTCCATTAGTGTGGGGACTTATATATTATCCTCCATCATTCTGCTATTCCCATGCAAAATATCAATATATAAAATGATTCTCAAGTTGTCTCTTTACTACCCTGTAAAAGGACTTTGGCCTCTGAAGCATTCTAGGTGTAGGCAGATTTCAAGGTCCGGTATACTCCTAAGCTTGGTCATGAGGTCAAAACACAGGAGTACAAAATTTAAACAATACATAAGGTAAATGCAAATAAATACCCGTGTGAGCCTTATAAGTAAAATTGTCACATGGCTCGATCATGACCTAAAACACCACCTTTACCTTTCTATATTCTTGGTGTAGATGGATTAGCAAGATTTGATTTATTTTTGAGTTTGGTCATGAGGTCAAAATCTAGGGGTACAAAATTTGAACAATATATAAGGTAATGGCAGAGGGGATTGACAAAGTGGCATCTGGGTTGGCGGTGACCAAAAAAGCAACCTTTACTTTTTTCTTTTGGGAGGCTCAATCATCTAGCTAAATTTGAATCCAAGGTACAATTTCTAGTTAAATTTCAATCCAGGGTACAATTTCTCATTAAATTTCAATCCAAGGTACAATGTCAATCTGTGCTCTTGTTGACCATAAAGCCACCACCTCCACCTAACGAAAACAATGTTTGATGTATTTGAAGGTAACTGATAAGCTCAATGCCATACAACAAATTGCTGAAACTTACATCATATTAGTTGCAAACTCCTCAGTAGAACTGCATTTTGATTTCTCAAAACAGTACAACACCAAAACAGGATGTATCATTGCAACAATGGTAGTATGAAGCATACCCAAGCATCAATTACCAAGCTTGGAGGAAACTCCCAATGTTGCATTATCATCCCCATTGTTACGTTGAACTCAAATCTGTCATAAGAACTCAAACTCAGGGAGTGCTAAATCCCCTATTAAAATTCACTCTAAATTTTCTTGTAATGAAATAGTTTTTAAGATTGCTTGTACCTTCAATGATCATTGATTATATTCTTCTTTCTGTCTAAGTTACTTGGATGACAGTTGGGTTAACATCCAAACCTGAGATATCACCGAGGATATTCAAATTGAAAGATATTTTATGCAATGCATTATCCTGTTTTGATAAGCAAATTATTTATGTTTCTTCAGTATTGAGGTTTTGGCCATTTTCAAGAGCGGGGAAAGAATAAAACACAAAAAGAAGAAATCTTCAGGAAAAATGACGGCAAGGAGAAAAAGGACATGAAAATAGCTGAAATTTTTAGTTTTCAAATTCAACTCAGGTTAACACAAAAGTAGTACAGAAAAGTATATTCATTTATTTTTTATTAGTAAATAAAAGTACATAATTGTATCAACCCAGGTTTACAATTCAAATGTAGAATTATTGAGATTATTGGTGAGAAAGCTAATTGATCATAAACCATTAATATCTTATTTTCAACTGAGCCATAAAAGAAATGTATAAAGTTTTCCACGTGGTCCAGTTTTGGGTTCCTTGTAATAAGAATATTCAACTTTCTGTCTATATTTTACACATTTTATCTATATATAGTGAAGGTAAATTTTCCAAATGCACCTTGTCAATTTGATATAAAATTTGTATTTCTTTAGATAAATACATCTTCAATCTATTAGTATACATGCTCTGTTCCACACACCTTTCTATCATCACTATTATTCATCATAGCAAATTTTATGTATTAAATTAATTCGTCTGTTCTATTTTGATTTTTATATGAAACTTTGTCCCAGCTATATGGTAAAGTTATTAAGCGAATATTCTGCACATTTCCTTTGTTATGTGTACTGTAGTCATTTAACAACATGTTTAAAGGAGAAGATCAAATATTCTATTGAATAATTAGTTTCTCTCAAGATGACTAATATTCTTTATGAAAAGTTAAAACAATTCTTGGAACATGACATTTTTTTTAATTAAACCTTCCTATTGTCTTTAGGTGCTTTCCAAATGTCATCCAATTGTCTTAGGGAATCTGTGTTCATATCTTTAGAAAGCAAATGCTTATTTGCATGTGTTTTTTTTGGAATGAATGTGTGCAAATTTTGTATAAGGATCTTTATTTTCCTCAAAAACTAGGAACAATGTTGCCAGACTAAAGGTACTTAAAAATGTTTCCTTTCCAGAAGTATGATTTTTTTTCTATTTATAACCTTCCAAGAAAATTGCTAATTTCCAACATAAAATACACCACACATATTTTTTGAGCCTTCTAGTTTTGCTGAAGTATTTTGTTCCAAAATAGTTAAAAACTTTGAAGTTATATGTACTTTTTTTAATGAAGATAAATTAAAAAATGGCCTCTAGTAGCCCCACAAATATGCATGATTTAAAAAACTGCATTTCCCCGTATAAACCAGAAATGTATAGGAGAGAATGCAGGCAAATAAAACAGCAGAAAGCTATGGTTTTTTTCTTCATTCATTATCAAAGATTTCATAACATAGCCCACTTGATCTTAGTATTGAAATAGAGTCCATCTCCTAATCTGCTCCTGCAGCAATATTGCTACCAATATGAGACTATAAACAAGGGCATGTAGGTCTAAAGCATTAAAGACTCAATTAAAATGAAACAGAAACATCAATTAGCATTAAAGCCCATTTCGAAAGCATGCTGCAGACCGGGGACAGTCCATGGCATCAAGAGCACCAAATCCTTATTTTCTTTCACATTCAGCTCCAGCATTATAATATCCTGAGTCTTCAAATGATGATCAAGGGGCCAGAATGTGGCTGACAACCTTCCTACCCATAACCATCTTCAACCAAATACTCTTTTTGAATTCAGCCTGTGAATTAACAAGGCTGCAACACAGAGTTGCCAACATCAAGTAGGAGCATCCTAATCAAAATGTTGCTATGCAACAGCAGCAAAACACAGTAAGCCATCAGGCAGAAGGCCCCCATGCCAACTCACTGGAGTCAAGGAACATGATGGGGTCTTCCTCATCCTTCCTAATCGACGACAACTCCAATTTCAGTACGTTGAGGACCTCTTCAGGCTTAATTCATCTTCTATTGAGGACCAGAAGCTCTTGTAATTGATCTTCAGTGTGTCATAGATAGTATCTATCTTATTTCCCTGAATCATAGCTTCCGCTGCCTGTACATTCTGCAGTCTCCACATTTTCCCCAGAATATTAATGACCTCAATTTGAATTGTTGAAACTTGAATGTCCTTATGGATTGCCAATGTGTTACTGGCACTGAAAAGCATAAGCAGGCCCCCATTAGTGGAGTGACCTTCATCCCATTAAGCCACCTTCATCCCATTAAGCCTCGGGGTGGATTGTTCCAGTTCCTTAATGGCCTGGAGAATATTATCTACAGCAGAGCCTTCCCCCATCCTCATTGCCAACTGTGCACTGAACACATTAGTAATTGCCCATTTCAGAAGTTTTAGGCTTTGGATCCCTTTTGCCAAGAATTTTCTCCAATACTGAGCTTGGTACTCTCATGAATCAACTAACCATCTTCCAAGTAGCGGTTCACCATTTTGTCATTCTGCTCCTTGATCCTTTAATAAAATTCATTGCCCTTCACCAATCTTGGCCTCCTAGTACCAGAAACTTCCTTAAATTCTTTATTACCCCTGCCATCATGTTCCATGGGAGACACTGCTCTTAACATAATCCAAAAACACTGCCAAAACAAAAAAGAACAGATGCAACCATTAGTGCATGCAAGGTCCTAGTTCCCTCAGGTAGAATTTGGTAAACTACCTTTCGCAAAATAGATTTCACAACAAAGGCATAGATCCTCACACAAAGATAACTAAGGTAGAGAATAAAGGAGGAAGAGCATCTCCAAAATGAAGAGTGAGCAGAAGTATATCCAAGGCATGAGAGCACAGATTTCACAGAGGAACAAGAGAATCCTTTGCAGTCCATAATCAAACGGGAATTGATAACCATTCTAGCCAACCCCAAACCAGGTGACTCAACTCCTCTGCATTTCTTGAATCATGAATCCAACCACACATGTACCGTAACTCAGACTAGCAAGGCAATTATCCAGGCTGCCAAATTTTAAAACTTGGTTCCCAAATAAGAGCCATAACTCATAAGAAGGTAAAAGGGAAGGCCGTGGGGCAGCATGACCTCTGAAAGATTTGGATAAAATTACTGAGCACAGAGGAACTGCCAAACGGGCATAAGAACCCAATAAGAACTAAAGAATAAGTTAACAGTAGAGTAGAAACTGACTTAAAAAGTGGTCTAATGGAGGGGGCATTCCACAATTTTAGCAGTGGATGCTGCAGAAAAAATTTAGGATTTATTTTGCAGCTATATGGTCCCATGAAAAACCAAATATTAGATTTTGCTACAGTTTTGTAGGGATTTTTTTATTCAAATTGTTTAAAAAAATATTACCAACAAAATAACACTATATATAAATTGCCAGTTTGTAAAGATGCTTCCATAAAAAATACCAGTAAACCCTGCAAACTTCTTGCCCCCAATTGCAAGCCCCCGTTGCAATTCTCCTTCCTAAATTATAGTCGCTCCTATATTTTAGGGAAAAAATCTAAATTTTGCACAGGGAATTTGTTTTTAAATTCACGGGATCACTTGTGCTATAAAAATAGCAGTAGTTTCCCCTTCCATGGTGTTGGTTGAATATTTTGTCGTCATCTAACTGATGGCAAAATGAGTATATCAACCACAACACAGGGAGATTTATGCCACGAAAAGTGTGGGTTTACCAGATCTGGATGAGGTAAATCTCTCCTCTCATCAAGGGGAGGTTCCCTATGAATATTTATTCGTTATATGTATACATATAATTAAGCAGAAAATAATACTCTGGGTAGTATCACAGCATCCACCTCTCTTTTTTTAGAAGTGATGTATAAAGAACAAAAGAGAGAAATCCTGGTTCTTAGCTAACAACATTCATCTTTTTTCAAGAATGGTATTCAACGTGAAGCAGAAAATCATCTGAAGTAACAAAGTTTACAAAGAAATCTACGTAAGCACAAAGTCTCCGGCAGTTTTCTTCATTGATCCGAAACAAGTGCAACCGTAGAGTGAAACGAAGCACAAAGTCTCCACCCAAAACTACAAAAGATAACAGAATCACAAAGATAAAAGTAGCTCAAAGTCTCTCTTCTACCTTTTAGAAACGCCATCAGATAATATTAACACACCCACTTTGCTTATTAAATGAGATAAACAAGAGATTACTAGGAAAGAGGACATAAGAGCTGTTTCCTAAATAAGACAAATAATTTCAACACAAAGTCTGAAATAAACCTGCTTCTCATTTTTTTAATAAAATATGATTTACAAGTTGAGCACAAAGTCTCAAAAAGTGTTTCAATTTCGGCAGAGTTTTTGCTCTCAATTATTCAAGATCCATTTACAAAAGAGGTCTCCACTATATATAGGGAGAAACTCTCAAAATTTAGAAAATAATAAAATACAAAAATATCTTAGTCAAAGATGACTCATATTTGACTTTGAGATATTTTTTTGAATTTTTTACATGTAATTACATATTACAAAATTGCATGCACTTTTCTTAAGACAAAAGTGCATAAAGAAAGAAGAAGAGAGAAGGGAAAAAATTTCAATTCTTGCCGCCAGACTTCTTTAGATGAGCATCGTACATAGTAATGGATCCCTGAATTCCTATACTGTCTGGTGCAACTGTGTTCTTAGAGATGACCCTGGCTCTGATTAAAACATCCTTCAATGCTGTGATGGCCTTAGCATGATTAGTTACCCTGGACCTCAGATTGTCTAGAGTTAACTGAGTATCTAAAATATGGTCCACAAAAGTCATTGAGAAGGCTTTTTCTTCAAAATTCTTTTGAATCATACCCTTGAAGCTTTGGATCATTTCGTCGGCTGAGAGGAATTGGTTATCTTTGGAAGTGAGGTTGCAAGGGAGCTCTTCCAGTCTATTTAGCAGGCCTGTGTTGCTCTTCTCACTAGCATCCCTGAAAGAGTTGAGATCTTCAACCAACTCCTTGAGTACCTATATCCTGTAGATCAGTGATTCCTTGATCTCAACATAAGAATCTTTGTCGGAAATGACACCGATAGATATCAAGGTGTTTTTCTTCAGATCCTTCATTTCTCTCCATTTGCTAAGATATTTTTCTGTACTATTAACACCCTGAGAGATAAGAAAGACAAGGTCATCTAAATCTGCTTTTAATTTTTTCATCTTGTCTGTCTTTTCCACAACCTCTGTGAGTAAGAAAACTCCCTGAGTATGCATTTTTTCAACGTAATCCTCCAACACTTTCCCTTTCAAGTAAGTTTTCTCTGCCTTTTGAATGACAGGGTCATCTATAGAGAAGGCCTTTGGAGTCGCTGCTTCAGGGGAAAGAGTGAATTTTCTTATTATTCTCGTTAGCTGCTCTGTCTTAGCCTTATAATAGTCTTTCATCTCATTTTTTCGGTCAAATTTCTGGATCATGATGTCCATTGCCGACTGTAAATCGCTTTTCGCACCTTCGTGAGTAACTTTGCGAAGTTTAACACGAGAGATGGAATAGCTACTCATTTCAAAACCCTCAAGGGTTGCGTCTTGCGGCGGCTTAGCTATTTCCAAAAAATTTTGCTCTTTTTTCTCAACCAATTTCGAGAGGATCCTTGGCCTCTTAGGAGCTTTAGCTTTCACCGGCATTATCTTGCCAAAATCAAAGTCATCTGGAGAGATGGCTAACTTCTTTATTTTAGATGTGAACGCTGACATCCAAGGCGGGAGAGAAGAAGTACCTGTCGTGGCAATAGTTCTCGCAGCTGGTGTTATTGTGGCAACTTCTACACTGCTAGTGGTAACAGTGGTCGCAGTTGGAGTAACAGAAAAACTGTATCGGCCATTGATTCTGGCTCTTGCGCAGAACTCTCTCCCAGATTGAAGGAAGGAGATGAAAGACTAGAAATGGATCCAGAGGAGCGAAGAGTATCTCCAGAAGCGCCCTGAGGATCGCCAAATATAACTCTGGAAGGAGAGGCGGCTCCAGAAGAAGGAACACTGATAGGAGAGAGAGGTGAAGGAGATGCCACAGGAGACTGAGGCAGAGAAGGAGAGATGTTTTTAAGTGGTTGTACTTCTTCCTGGGAAGGTAGAGGCTCAGTTTTTTGCTATTTTGAAGGCTGGTCGTCTGTCTCCATTGGTTGGGCTCCCTGTTCCTGAGAGCTCTGTTCTGCAATTCCTTTAGCTGCTGCTTCTGGCTCTTCAGTAACCTTTGATTTTTTAGAAACAAAGATGATTCTAGGCTTGTGAGGCCTAGATGGGGAAGGAACATCACCTTTGTTCTTGGTCCTGTTTTCTGCTTTCTTTCTCATCTTTGCTTGGAACTCAGCATTTGATCCCGTGATAAATTCTTTCAGTACAATCCCTTTGGCCGCTAACCAATCATTAGTATTCGCCAATATTGGCTCAAATCTCTTTCTCAGAGAAGTTAGCTTTTTCTGAGACCACTGAATTGAAAGAAGAGGGGAGTCAGCAATCTTTTCGGCCAAGTACTTGTTATTGATAATGCTCCCGTCGTCGACCAGATTGGGGGGGATCTCTGTAAGCCCCAAATATTCAATTTGTTTCAGGGTCAGCCTACTATACTCCATTCTTCTGATTTCTTCAGTGGTTCTCAGATCTACCCAGATGTCTTCGATCATAGGTTCATGGAATTGAGTCTTTTGTCTGATCATGTCCTTGACTCCCCTATAGTCAAATTTGTCTCTTCTCTTGAACTGTTTCAGAGTGACCAGCTGCATCTCTATTTTCATGACTTTGGCTTTGGTTGCTGTCAAAATGGAGTATCTGCCAATTTCAACTGGAAACTTGAGACTTGGCTTTTTTAGCGCCATCTGCCTAGTATGTACGACAACCATTTGTCGACAAAGTTCCATTAGAACTAACTTATCAGAAAGAAACTTGGGGAGCATATAGGGATAGCCTTGGAAAAAGCCAACTCGAAGATAACAAAAGGTGGGAATTTGAAGGAACATGCAACCATAGTCGTTGACTACTGTCCAAGCTTCATCAAATACTCTCTTTTGTTCCAGTTGAGGGTCGAAGAGGCATAAAAATACGGCAAAAAAAGCGTCATTTACTTTTTTGAAATGACGAATTGATTTTTGAAGCGTCAACTGGGGGTAATATGAGTATACTGGAGTGGTCTTTCTGTCCCCTTCAGTTGTCAAACCTGAGAAGGTTCGCATCGAGATAGCTATGTACATAAGGTACGAGGTCATGTAGAATTTGGAAGAAGTTTGTACCTTGGTTAGCTGCTCGTGAAAGGCGTTGCTGATCTGCTCACCTCAGAAAATGACCTGCTTATCTTGAATGATGATTTTGATGAATGGGTACATCCACTCGTGGAACTGTGAGGAAGACGGGAGGCCTCACACTCTGCTGAGAAGGGTGATCAAGTCACCGACTTCTTCAATGAAATCGCTCCTCGAGAAGTTTCGCGGCCATCTGGATAGATTGGATCTAGGTGCCTTCAACCTCATGTTATTCATCACTTTCTTCGCCCTCTTAGGGTCTTTGTCGTACTCTTTCTAGGCTTTTGTGAAGTCAATCTTTAGTACTTCAGTAGCAGGAGAGCACATGAAGACTTTGTCGATGAATTCGGGATCCAGTCGGATTATCACATTGCCACTGGCATCTGAGATTGATCTTGTCTCTTTGTTGTAGAATTTGGCGCACTGGAGGACGAACTCCGTATGATGTGCTGCCATTGGGAAAGCGGCAACCAAGTGAATGTTGCTTTCAACGATCCTCCTCATCTCGGAGCTTGGGTTAGTTGCCTTGGTTCAGGTCACGAACTCGGCCATATTTACGTGGCCAATTATAAGTATCCCTAATGTCATCGACGTTGGAGGTAACTGAAGTGATCGAAAATACGCTCTGGTATTTGTACTTCACGGTCTTTTGCCTTCTTTGGAGAAGTTTCAGACATCAAAACTTGCTTCGATCGAACGGGTGCTGATGAGCAAGAATTCTCTAAAAGTATTGCAGTCATGATCACGAAATTAGAGAAAAGTGGGCGAATTGGGAAATCTGCATTTTAAGTGATCATGACCAAGGGTACTTAAAAGCGTCGGGTCGAAAAAAGATGCGGAAAACGAGGATGGAGAAGAAAGGAAAAGACAAAATCTTCCAGAGTTAGAAAAATTCGGAGGAGGAATGCATGGGCAGTGAAATTTGCCACCCCTGCATGAAAAATTGATAGAATGTAGAGGCGGCGAAAATCGCCGCCCCTGCAGGATCGGCCTGCACGGGGCAAATTTCGCCGCCTTTGCAGATCGGGGGAAAAGTGTAGGGGCGGCGAAAATCGCCGCCCCTACACATCGGGCATGCATCGACGGCAAATTTTGTCGCCGATGCAAGTCTGAAACACATGGCGTGGGCGCAGATGGCGAATTTCGCCGCCCGCGCCTGGTTTGCACAAAATCCACTGGCAACAGTGAGGGGAAGGCCGACGAGGAGGGCAAAGTGGGAGGTGGCGAGAATCGCCACACTCGCGAGAGCGGGCCGACTGGCCCAAAAGACTAAGAACCCTAAGCAACAACAACAATGAAAAACAAACTAACAAAGCGAGGAACAGGGAAGGAAAGGAGAAGCAAACACAAAAAAAAAGACCTACCTGGAAAGTCGTACGCGTATCAAGCTCAAATCCATACAACGTGCTTCAACTCATTTGCCAGATCGTCCAGATGCAAAGGGCAGGAAGAGAGGAAAAAGAATGAAAAGAAATGAGGTCGAAATCAAATTATATGGGGTAAAAAACAACTCCAACAACTCGCCGCGCGCGACAATAAATGCCATGCATGAAAATCGAGACATGCAGGGGCGGCGAAAGGGGCGGTGAAATTCGTTGCCCTTGCAGGGAAAAATGCAGGGGCGGCAAAAATTGTCGCCCTTGCATCTCAAAAGTTTTTAAAAAATGCATTGGTGGCAAATTTTGCTGCCGATGCACAAAAATGGAAGAAAAAGAGACTAACTCTGAAAGAGGCAGGATTTGGTCCAATGGTCAAAACGAGATTATAACAACTTTCACATTTCTGGGAAAACGTGACAAAGATATTACGAATTTTGAAAGGTGCAGTCGGACCAAGACGAGAACGAGAAGAATCCGTCTCGAAAACAAACTTAGAGAGACGAAAGACAAAACAAACAAGTTTCGTAGGGGGTTGTTTCAAAAAACAAGCTAAGCTGATTTTGAAAACAACAGTTGGCCCCTGTTGGGAAACTTTCGTTAATCAAATCGATCAACGGGAGTAGAAACCAGTCTCTAAGTGCCTTCATCCAAGCCATTGGGCTACGGAGTCAAGCTAACAACGAAAAAAAAACAGCCAAAACGTAAAAACTATACATATATATACAAACGGACCCATCTAAGCTTTAAAGATTGAACAGCTTTAGATGCTGCCCGCTATGAGGTAGTGTGAATGGCGTTCCATCTTGGTATTTCAGCAAGAAGCTAGCCCCGCCACAGAGCTGTCGGATGGTGAATGGGCCTTTCCATAGGGAGTCAAATTTGCCGTGCATCCTTTTTGATTCTTGCCTCTTGTCTCACAACAAGACTTGATCTCCGACTTGGAATTCGTAAACTTTAGCTTTTTTATCAAAAATGCCTTCACTCGGTGCTGATGTGCCGTAATCCGATCCACCACCATGGTTCGCTGTTCATTTAATTCGGTCAGACACAATTCTTTTGTCGACCGAACTTTCGAAGGTTGAATCTTCGATTGCTTTGGTTAACCTGAGCACTGATAGTTCAAAGGTGATGGAGATTTTTGCATTCAAGTCATATAGAAGTTGGAAAGGCGACATACCTATAGCATTTTTGGGTGTTATCATATATGCCCATAAAGCATCATACAGTGCTTTGTGTCATTTCTCTGATTGTCGTCCACTAACTTCTTAATAATAGTGACCAGGTTCTTATTACTCGATTCTGCTTGGCCATTTTCTTGAAAAAAATAATCTGAAGCGTGGGATAGGGTAATCTTATAATAAAAACAAAATTGAGTAATTTCATGTGATGAAAAATAGGCCGCATTATCCGTTATGATCTTGAGCGGGACCCCAAATCGAGAGATGATATTTTTTTTGAGAAAACTTCACACCACTTCAAATGTAGCGTGCTTGGTTGGAACGGCCTCCACCCACTTGGTAAAGTAATCCATTGCTGTGAGGACATAATCATGTTCGGCACTTGAAGATGGGTTAATCGCGCCAATAAAGTCAATACCCCACTGCTGAAAAGGCTCCTCGATTACTACCGGCTTGAGAGGCAAAGCAACGAGCTTAGGCTTCCCGACGAACCGCTGACACAATTCGCATTTATGCACCCATTTGTAGGCATCCTAGAACAACGTGGGCCAATAATACCTTGCTTGTAGAATCTTGTGCGCTGTCACCGGTGCAGAAAAATGCCCTCCACAGGCCAAATTGTGAAAAGACTCTAAGAGTTTATCTTGTTGCGCCTTATCAACACAATGAAAAAATTGTACATACCATTATCCCACAGTTAATAACTAGCAGCTTTTAACTTAACATTCCGTTTCTCTTTATAAGAAAGATGGGCGGGACACTCACCATATGTCAGAAAATGAGCAATGTCAGAATACCACTCATCAGTAGTGGCAACAAAGAGGACCGTAGGCACGCCTTCGATCTCTATTTCTTCACTTTCCACTTTGTCTGGAATGTTGTTAGCAATCAACTGGCAAAGACCCTTTCTTCGCACGAGTTTGGTAGGTTTAATGTCTAGATTAAACTCTTGAATCTTAGCGATCCAATTACCTCTCTTTGTACCGAACTCCTGCTGAGTCAAAATAAATTTTACTGTTGTATCGGGTACGAGAACTTCGGTGTGCGAGTTCAGGGTATAAAACCTGAAATGCTTGACCGCTTTGACCACCGCGTATGCATGCTTCTCCATGTTAGAATATTTTAGCTCATGAACCTTGAGTGGACAACTCATGAAAGAAATAGGAGATTCTACACTTTCTTGGTTCAGTTGGATTAAAATGACCGAAAGTGTATGTTCGAAAGCATAATTGTATATTTTAAAATTTTTGGCGTAGTCTGGACAAACCAAGACTGGTGCGCGAGCAATTGCTTCTTTGATTTCTTTAAACGCTGATTTGCCCTCAGCAGTCCATCTGAAAGTAGCATTGCCTTTCATCATATTGATGATATGGCGGGTCTTCTCAACAAAATCAGGAATGAACCTCTAGAGAAAATTCACTTTTTTGAAGAACGAGTGAACTGCAGTTTTACTGGTAGGCAAAGTAAGTTCCTGGATGGACTTGACTCTTTCTGAGTCAATTTTAATACCTTCTCGGGACACAATGTGTCCGAAAAGTTTTCCTTCAGTTACCCCGAAGACAGATTTCTTTGGGTTTAAAAAAATATCGTTCTGATGACAACGTTCCAGTACTTTTTGCAAATGATGGACATGGTCAGAACGATGCTTTGAAAACACTGTCAGATCATCTAGGTACACTACAATAAATTTTTTCATTTCATTCTTGAAAGCGAGGTCCATCGCCCTCTGAAATGTGGTGCCTGCATTTATTAGACCGAAAGGCATCCTTCGATAGGCGAATGTGCCCCAAGGTGTGGTGAACACTGTTTTATGTTAGTCCGCTTTTTCAACCTCGACCTGATTGTATCTCGAGAAACCGTCCAGCATTGATAACATTTCAAAACCTATTACCATTTGCAGAATTTGATCCATGATGGAAAGATGGTAGTTATCTTTTAAAGATAATTGGTTCAAGTCCCTGAAATCCATGCAGATTCAAATTTCACCATTCTTCTTCCTGACCGGCACTACGTTGGCAATCCATGTGGAGTGATAGATTGGAAAAATTATCCGGGCATCAAGCATTTTTTGTATCTCAGCTAAAATAATCCCTGAGATTTTTGGATTATATTTCCTGGACTTTTGCTTGTAAGGTACAGAGTTTGCCCATAGAGGAATGTCGTGGCGGATGTCGTTTGGCCTGAGTGATTTCAAATCATCATAGGAATAAGTCAAGATATCTATATATTGGCGAAGCAAACTAGCGAGCTTAAATCTTTCTTCGAGAGTGCAACATTTCTCAATGTTTACCATCTTAGGATCTCCCTTGGTTTCCAGATTTACCAGATCAAAATCTTGAGAAGAGTTTGAATCTGCTCACTGTTATTTAATAAACCTGTCATGGTTATCAAACAACTTCTCTAAGAAAATCAGGGCTTTGGGAATCTTATTTCCCTTACGCTATAGAAAATTGTCACCTGTATTCGTGTTTGATTCAGGGGTTGCTTTGCATCTCCAGAGTTCACTACCTTCAAAACGCAGTTGTTCGAAACTATTTTTTTCTCCAAGAAGGCAATGATTTGATCATCATTGTTAAATACCTGCAAATAGCTGGTATTATCAGGGACACTTGGTCGAAAGACCAATTCAATAGTATACTTATCTCCCTTAAAATCTGGGTGAGGAATCAAGAGAGTAGCAGAGACAGCGAATGCATATGCCCGATTGTTGAATTTCCTTGGAACGACGGAGATGTTGAAAGCATCAAAATTTTTAACCTGATCCTAGACTAGATTGCCATAGTGGCGCAATCTTTCATTTTTGCTCTGATAGAGGTTCCTTACTTGGCAGACTACCAATTCAACATCCCTTTTAGCATGGAGTGATTTAATTCCCTTTTTTCTAGCAGCGTGTAGTCCAAGCAACAAAGATTCGTACTCAGTCGTGTTGTTGGTGTTGTTGAACTGCAACTTGTAGGATAAAGGAACAATATCTCTTTGAAGAGATACCAACACAACCTCAACTCTCGAACCAGTAGAAGAGCAGCGGCCATCAAACTCTAAGGTCCATACCTCGTTAGACGCTATTTTTTCTTTGAAAACTCTTTCGTTTGGGGGAAAAAGTTTCATGTGTTCATTTCGCTTTGTCGATTCTCTCACTGTGTCAGCTGAAAGCAATCTCAAGTTATCCCCTGTAAGAGTTTCGTCAGATGTCCCATGGACCTCGTCCGTAAATAGGAAGTGGTTGCCCATGCCTGAGGACTCAAATAAAATTTGAGCTTCCGATGCTGACGATCGAGTAACTACATACCTTGCCTCTTTTTCAGGGAGCAACCTCTTCATAACACCTTGAATTGAAATTTTTGCTTCCGACAAGTCCATACTTAATTTGCCTCCAACATCTTTGCAAAAATTTCGCCCAAGTAGGATGCCATAAGAGGCTGGAACGTCGGCCACTAGAACCGTCATTTTTATCCGTTTTTCTAGAAAAGCTGTGAAAGCAAATTGGGCGTCTTTTATCTGACCAAAGAGGGGAACTTGCTTATTTTCTATAGAAAAACACCTCCCAAAAGTTTTGGTCAAAGTCAGGGCAAGAGAATCTGCCACCTTGGTGGGCATGACATTATCTGAGGCTCCAGAGTCTATAATGCAATTACTCAATTTATAACCATTTATAAGCAGGGAAACATAAAAAAGTTCTATTTTCTCTGGAGCACCAGGGGGAGTCACAACAAGATTGTTTTGGGCCGATTTATCTTTAGGGGAACATGAGCGGCTTTTAAAGAATCTTGTTCTACGGGGACGGTTTTATTTTTTACATATTCTGCAAACCTATCAAATTGTTCTGGGTTAGCTTTCAAATATTCAATCTCTGTCATTTGGATTTTAGTCTTTCTAGCATGATCAATTATATCAAATAATTGAAAAGAACTTGTAACAGAGGAAGAGGGTCCATCATTTGGAGTTTTAGTAGGTGTGGCACTGGTCTGAACAACACAAGGGGAAGGTATTGGGTGGTTGGAGGTATTTACTTTTTTGTGAATTCCTTGATTTTTGAGTTGAGGCAATGGAGTCCCTCGTTTAGCGATGAAAACCGCTGGCCAGGGTTCTTCTGCCTTTCTTTTATCAGTCTGTGGAGCTGACTGATGTTGGGATCTGGTGAAAACAGCATATGATCCATCCAACCCTTCTCTTTTACTTCCGGCTTCGTCTTGGTAATCCAAGAAACCAATATTAGAGTCGCCAGCTAATTCTTCTTCTTGCTGATTGAAGATATTAGCATCATCTTGTTGGTCCAATTGAGGTTGGAGCGAATAGTTGTGTTTGGCCTCTAGATAATCGATCGCTGAATTGGCAGGTGCTGCTTCAATGGCTAATTTCTCTGGAGGGGGAGGCAGGGGATTTGGTTGCTCTTGGTTCCGGGTAAAATTACCCTGATATTACTGATTTTGGAACGTTCCCCTGAGCATATTTCGATAGCTAGGGGAAGACATACCTTGGGCTATTTACCTTTTCAAAGCTATCAGTTCATTCGTCAATTTTTGCACCATAGGATCTGTAGTGCCTGTAAAAGAGCTTTCAGCAGAAGAGGATAATCTATTTTTATTAGGGTTTTTTCTGATCTTATCTGCTAGAATAAGATCATCTTCAATCTCAGTAGCCAAATTTTGAGCCAATGCTAGATCCATAGGGCCAGCTCGCCTCAACAGAAACTTACTTCGGGAAGCTGCGAGTTTATAAAAAAACACTTGAGGTTCTCCGGTGTGCGCTGAGCAACAGTTGGAATTCGGTTCCTTAACTCGTTGAATTTAGCTATGAAATTTCTCATGGGTTCTTGATTTTTTTTTTCATCTGTGTTAACTGTGCTAACAAAGTGTGTGCATCTTCAACAGGGTTAAACCTAGCTTTGAATTTAGCTTTGAACGTGTCCCAATCAGTTACTGACCCAGCGTGCAGGTGGTAGAACCAATCTGCGATGGCGCCTTGCAGGGTTTTCACAAAAAATCTCACTGCTACATCTTCAAAATCCACACTGATTACGCCACATGCTATGGAAAAAGCAACAATATGCTCGTTGGGATAAACCTTTCTGTCACCAAAAAATTTAAAATTTTTTTCCCTAAAACTATAAGGTAGTTTATGCAAGGGTGGAGTCAAATTAAGAGGACCAAAGGAATTGCCCCATGGGCTTTGAGCCATTATGATAGGAGGATTAAAAGGCGGGTTGACGAATTTTGGTGGGGTATTTATAGGTAGGGTACGATTAATAGCAGAAAAAGAAGCTCTACCTTATCTTGACGACTTGATAAGGTCAGGAAGAAAACTCCTAGACCATTGGAGGAAAGGTGGCGGAGGAAAGATCAAAATTGCTCTGCTGTGCCAACTCAAACACAGAGTCAAAAACACCCTTGGCTCTCTGGCTTCTTGTATAGCGTGGAGTTCCCAGATTTCAAATAAAAAAGGGACCGAAACTGCTTCAAGTTGAAGCTTGAGGCTTCAAAATGCACGTTCGTATTCCCCAGCAGAGTCGCCAAAAAAAACTGTTCACTGAATATTTTGTCGTCAACTAACTGATGGCAAAATGGTTATATCAACCACAACACAGGAAAATTTACGCCACGAAAAGTGTGGATTTATCAGATCT
Source organism: Torreya grandis (assembly GCA_037957365.1). Lineage (NCBI taxonomy): Eukaryota > Viridiplantae > Streptophyta > Pinopsida > Cupressales > Taxaceae > Torreya > Torreya grandis. The sequence goes on from JARHVA010000814.1 coordinate 2,083,644, forward strand.
GGACAAAGTAAATCTCTCCTCTCATCAAGGGGAGGTTTCCTATGAATATTTATTCGTTATATGTATATATATAATTAAGCAAAAAATAATACTCTGGGTGGTATAACAACATCCACCTCTTTTTTTCAGAGGTGATGTATAAAAAACAAAAGAGAGAAATCCTGGTTCTTAGCTAACAACATTCATCTTTTTTCAGGGATGGTATTCAACGTGAAGCAAAAAATCTAAAGAAATCTACGTAAGCATAAAGTCTCTCGCAGTTTCCTTCACTGATCCGAAACAAGTGCAACTGTGGAGTGAAACGAAGCACAAAGTCTCCGCCCGAAACTACAAAAGATAACAGAATCACAAATATAAAAGTGGCTCAAAGTCTCTCTTCTACTTTTTTGAAATGCCATCAGATAATATTAACACACCCACTTTGCTTATTAAATCAGATCAACAAGATATTACTAAGAAAAAAGACATAAGAATTGTTTCCTAAATAACATAGATAATTTCAACACAAAGTCTGAAATAACTCTGCTTCTCATTCATTTAATAAAATATAATTTACAAGTTGAGCACAAAGTCTCAAAAAATGTTTCAATTTCGGCAGAGTTTTTGCTCTCAATTATCCAAGATCCATTTACAAAAGAGGTCTCCACTATATATAGGGAGAAACTCTCAAAATTTAGAAAATAATAAAATACAAAAATATCTTAGTCAAAGATGACTCGTCTTTGACTTTGAGATATTTTTTCGAACTTTTTACATGTAATTACATATAACAAAATTGCATGCACTTTTTTCAAGACAAGTGCATAAGGAAAGAAGAAGAGAAAAGAGAAAAAACTTCAGTTCTTGCCGCCAGACTTCTTTAGATGAGCATCGTATATAGTAATGGATATCTGAATTCTTATACTGTCTGACGCAACTGTGTTCTTGGAGATGACCCTGGCTCTGATTAAAGCATCCTTCAATGTTGTGATGGCCTTAGCATGATTAGTTAACCTGGACTTCAGATTGTCTAGAGTTAACTGAGTATCTAAACTATGGTCCACAGAAGTCATTGAGAAGGCTTTTTCTTCAAAAATTCTTTTGAATCATACCCTTGAAGCTTTAGATCATTTCATCGGCTGAGAGGAATTGGTTAACCTTGGAAGTGAGGTTGCAAGGGAGCTCTTTTAGTCTATTTAGCAGGCCTATGTCGCTCTTCTCACTAGTATCCCTGGAAGAGTTGAGATCTTCAACCAACTCCTTGAGTACCTGTATCTTGTAGATCAGTGACTCCTTGATCTCAACATAAGAATCTTTGCCAGAAATGACACCGATAGATATCAAGGTGTTTTTCTTCAGATCCTTCATCTCTCTCCATTTGCTAAGATATTTTTTTGTACTATCAACATTTTGAGAGATAAGAGAGACAAGGTCATCTAAATCTGCTCTTACCTTTTTCAACTTGTCTGTCTTTTCTGCAACCTCTGTGAGTAAGGAAACTCTCTGAGTATGCATTTTTTCAATATAATCTTCCAGCGTTTTCCCTTTCAAGTAAGTTTTCTCTGCCTTTTGAATCACAAGGTCATCTATAGAGAAGGCCTCTAGAGTCGCCGCTTCAGGGGGAAGAGTGAATTTCCTTATTACTGTTGTCAGCGGCTCTGTCTTAACCTTATAATAGTCTTTCATCTCCTTTTCTCGATCAAATTTTTGGACCATGATGTCTATTGCCGACTGTAGATCGCTTTTCGCACCTTCGTGAGTAACTTTGACAAGTTCAACATGAGAGATGGAATAGCTACTTATTTCAAAGCCCTCAAAGGTTGCGTCCTGCGGCGGCTTAGCTATTTACAAAAAAATTTGCCCCTTTTCCTCAACCAATTTCGAGAGGATCATTGGCCTCTTAGGAGCTTTGGCTTTCACCGACACTATCTTGTCAAAATCAAAGTCATCTGGAGAGATGGCTAACTTCTTTCTTTTAGGTGTGAAAGCTGACATCCAAGGCAAGAGAGAAGAAGTACATGTCGTGGCGATGGTTCCCGCAGCTGGTGTTACTGTGGCAACTTCTACACTGCTAGTGGTTAACAGTGGTCACAGTTGGAGTAACAGGTGAAACTGTACCGGCCATTGATTCGGGCTCTTGCGCAGAACTCTCTCCCAAATTGAAGGAAGGAGATGAAAGACTAGGAATGGATCCAGAGAAGCGAAGAGTATCTCCAGAAGCGCCCTGAAGATCGCCAAATATAACTCTGGAAGGAGAGGCGGTTCCAGAAAAAAGAACACTGATAGGAGAGAGAGGTGAAGGAGATGCCACAGGGGACTGAGGCGGAGAAGGAGAGACGTTTTTAAGTGGTTGTGCTTCTTCCTGGGAAGGTAAAGGCTCAGTGTTTTGCTGTCTTGAAGGTCGGTCCTCTGTTTTCATTGGTTGGGCTGCTTATTCCTGAGAGCTTTGTTATGCAATTCCTTTAGCTGCTGCTTCAGGCTCTTCAGTAACCTTTGATTTTTTAGAAACAAAGATGATTCTAGACTTGTGAGGCCTAGATGGGGAAGGAACATCACCTTTGTTCTTGGTCCTGTTTTCTGCTTTCTTCCTCATCTCTGCTTGAAACTCAGCGTCTAATCCCGTGATAAATTCTTTTAGTACAATCCCTTTGGCCGCTAACCAATCATTAGTATTCGTCAATATTGGCTCAAATCTCTTCCTCAGAGAAGTTAGCTCTTTTTGAGACCACTAAATTGGAGGAAGAGGGGAGTCAGCAATCTTTTCGGCCAGGTACCTGTTATTGATAATGCTCCCGTCGTCGACCAGATTGGGGGGGATCTCTGCAAGCCCCAAATACTCAATTTGTTCCAAGGTCAGCCTGCTATAGTCCATTCTTCTGATTTCTTCAGCTGCTCTCAGATCCACCTAGATGTCTTCGATCATAGGCTCATGGAATTGAGTCTTTCGTCTGATCATGTCCTTGACTCCCCTATAGTCAAATTTGTCTCTTCTCTTGAACTGTTTCAGAGTGACCAGTTGCATCTCTGTTTTCATGACTCTGGCTTTCGCTGCTGTCAAGATGGAGTATCTGCGAATTTTAACTGGAAACCTGAGACCTGGCTTTTTCAGCTCCATCTGCCTAGTATGTACGACAACGATTTGTCGACAAAATTCCATCAGAACTAACTTATCAGAAGGAAACCTGGGGAGCATATAAGGATAGCCTTGGAAAAAGCCAACCTGAAGATAACAAAAAGTGAAGAATTGAAGGAACATGCAACCGTAGTCGTTGACTACTGTCTAAGTTTCATAGATACTCTCTTCTGTTTGAGCCGAGGGTCGAAGAGGCATAAACATACGACAAAAAAGCGTCATTTACCTTTTTGAAATGATGGATTGACTCTTGAAGCGTCAGCTGGGGGTAATATGAGTATACTTGGGTGGTCTTTCTGTCCCCTTCAGTTGTCAAACATGGAAAGGTTCGCATCGAGGCAGCTATGTACACAAGGTACGAGGTCATGTAGAATTTAGAAGAAGTTTGTACCTTGGTTAGCTGCTCGTGAAGGGCATTGCCGATCTGCTCACCCTAGAAGATAACCTGTTTATCCTGAAGGATGATCTTGATGAACAGGAACATCCACTCGTGGAACTGTGAGGAAGACGGGAGGCCTCGCACTCTACTAAGAAGGGTGATCAAGTCACCAACTTTTTCAATGAAATCGCTCCTCGAGAAGTTTTGCGGCCATCTGGATAGATTAGATCTGGGTGCCTTCAACCCCCTGTTATTCATCACTTTTTTCGCCCTCTCAGGTTCTTTGTCGTACTCTTTCTGGGCTTCTGTGAAGTAAATCTTTAGTACTTCAGTAGCAGGAGGGCACATGAAGACTTTGTCGATGAATTCGGGATCTAGCTGGATTATCACATTGCCACTGGCATCTGAGATTGACCATATCTCTTTATTGTAGAATCTGAGGCACTAGAAGACGAACTCCGTATAATGTGCTACCACCAGGAAAGCGGCAACCAAGTGAATGTTGCTTTCAACAATCCTCATCTCGGAGCTCGGGTTAGTTGCCTTGGTTCGGGTCACGAACTCAGCGATATTTACGTGGTCAATTTCAGTATCCCTGATGTCATCGATGTTGAAGGTAACTGAAGTGATCGAAAATATGCCCTGGTATTTGTACTTCATGGTCTTTGCCTTCTTTGGAGAAGTTTCAGACATCGGAACTTGCCTCGATCAAACGGGTGCTGATGAGCAAAAATTCTCTAAAAGTACTGCAGTCATGATCACAAAATTAGGAAAAAGTGGGCGAATTGGAGAATCTGCATTTTAAGTGATCATGGCCAAGGAAGGGTACTTAAAAGGGCCGGGTCGAAAAAAGGGGCGGAAAACGAGGAAGGGAAAGAAAGGAAAAGACGAAAAGTCCTCCAGAGTTAGAAAAATTCAGAGGAGGAATGCATGGGCAGCGAAATTCGCCGCCCCTGCATGAAAAATTGACAGAATGTAAAGGCGGCGAAAATCGCCGCCCCTGCAGGATCGGCCTGCACAGGTGGCGAATTTCGTCGCCTCTGCAAATCGGGGGAAAAGTGTAGGGGCAGCGAAAATCGCTGCCCCTGCACATCGGGCATGCATCGGCGGCAAATTTTGCCGCCGATGCAAGTCTGAAACACAAGGCGTGGGTGCTGGTGGCAAATTTCGCCGCCCGCGCATGGTTTGCACAAAATCCGCGGGCAACGGTGAGGAGAAGGTCGACGAGGGCAAGGTTGGAGGTGGCGAGAATCGCCACACTCGCAGGAGCGGACCAACCGTCCCAAAAGACTAGAACCCTAAACAACAACAACAACAACAACGAAAAGCAAACTAACAAAGCAAAGAACAGGGAAGGAAAGGAGAAGCAAATGCAAAAAAAAAAGACCTACCTGGAAAGCCGTACGTGTATCAAGCTCAAATCCACAAAAACGCGATTTAACTTGTTCGCTGGATCGTCCAGATGCAAAGGGCAGGAGGAGAGGAGGAAAAATGAAAAGAAATGAAGTCGAAATCGGATTATATGGGGTAAAAAACAACCCCAACAACCCGCTGCGCGCAGCAATAAATGCTGCACATGAAAATCGAGGCATGCAAGGGTGGCGAAATTCGCCGCCCTTGCAGGGAAAAATGCAGATGTGGCAAAAATTGCCGCCCTTGCATCTCAAAAGTTTAAAAAAAATGCTTTTGCGGCAAATTTTGCCGCCGATGCACGAAAACGGAAGAAAAAGAGACTAACTCTGAAAGAGGTAGGATTTGGTCCAATGGTCGAAACGAGATCATAACAACTTTAACATTTTTGGAAAAACGTGACAAAAAGATATTACGAATTTCGAAAGGTGCAGTCGGACCAAGACGAGAACGAGAAGAATCCATCTCGAAAACAAACTTAGAGAAACGAAAGATGAAACAGACAAGTTTCGTAGAGGGTTGTTGCCAAAAATGAGCTACGCTGATTTTGGAAACAACACATGGGACCACCCTCTTAGAGATTGGTCCCATGGAGGGGGCATTCTTTAAGTTCTAGCAGGGGGTGCTGCAAACAAATTTTAGTTCTTTTGCAGCTATGTGGTCCCACAAAAAAACCAAATATTAGATTTTGCAACAGTTTTGTAGGCTTTTTTTACTTGAAGTTGTTTTAAAAAATATTATCGACAAAATTATATTTTATATAAACTGCGCAGATCCTGCAGCTTCTTGCCTTTCATTGCAAGCACCCACTGAAATTCTCCTCCTTACATCATAGTCACCCCTATATTTTAGGAAAAGATTCTAAATTTTGAACAAGCATATTTTTTATTTATTTCATGGAATCCCCAGTGCCATAAAAATAACAGCAGTTGTCCTCTCCATGGGACCACCCTCTTAGCAAATGTGAAGCGAAAAACAGAAAAAAATGTCAGAAAGGAGGGAAAAGGATACCACATACTCGACTGTCACAAATGAATCGTTTGACTTTCGCCTTATGCTCTGCTGCAAGTGTCTTTCCAAATACCTCCAATATGGTGTCACTCTCAGTGTTTTCATGTCCTTGACCCAAATGTCATTGTAGGTTGGGTATTCTAGGATGAATTGCTTCTCTGTTTCTATTACTCCTGTGGTGTAAAATAAACATATCTTTTACTTACATTCTTTTTAAGAGGTCTCCTATCTACTTGTTTCATGTCTGAACCTATGGGAATTGCTTATTTGAACGGGTATCTTCACCCTCTATTTGGTATCAGCGCCTATGTATACTTTTTTTGTGATGTTCATAGAGCGAGTTGAAATATGTAAGAGAGTTTCTTCATTTCTCGTGTGTTTTATTTCTCTATGCAACCTTAAATTATTTTCATTCACATGATATAAAAAATGGAGAGGCCGAAGTCATCCTCTCAACCCCTAAATTTGCAAAACGGTCTACAACTTTATCACCAATTCTTTTGATATGTTTAAAATTGGATAATTTAATGTTGTTCTCTATAGACTTGGTACTCCGAGATAAGCTTTTTGAGCTGTCCATGCTTACATTTAACTGCAATGTTGCATCAATGATCAAAACTAAGTTACCTTAAAGGACAATTCTCGAATATCCTTTCTCTTTAGCAATTTGCAATCCTCTTCACAAGGCTCTTTATTTTGCGACATTATTAGTTGAATTTCATAATGTCTCATGGAAGAAAAGCGTAGGCTCTTTATGTTGATTTAGAAAGATCCTACTTATTCTTTCTAGTATGAAGTTTCTTTCAAAACTCATCAAATATTAATTTGAATGAGTTTTGAAGAAGCATCATTTTGTGTTTCTCCTCGTCTCATTATCAAGAAGAAATTTGATGTAAAAAATTATAATTTTAAAAAGTATTATAGTATATGACTTGTCAACCGATTTGTATAATGCTTGTGAAGAAAATCGAGAATTATAATTTACATCTTTTTTACACGTTTTGTGTGTAACTTTTTTTTAACAAATGAATAAAGTTTAATATTATTTTTCTTCCAACAATATTATAGAGCCACCTTCATATTTTTAAAATGTTTTTTAATTTGAAAAAAAAAATACCAACCATAATTAGTATTTGATTTTATACTATGAGCAAAGTGAACTTTATGGAATACAATAAATTTATTTATAACTAATACTTTTTTATGTTATTTTAATTTGAACACAATTTATTTATTTATTTTAAATAACACATTTAATATTTAATTTATTCACTAGTGATAATGCCAAGATATCCTTGTGCCATAATTAATATCTCTGATCATTGTAGGGTGGGGGACGGTGTCCATGGGATTGAAGAGCGAGTAAGAGTGTGTAAAGGATTTATTTCTCAAGTCTGAGAATTAAATGGATTGCTTTAAAGGTGAAGAAAGACAGATTGCTTTTTAATTTTCTCTCTTTCCCATCTATGCGTTCGCTTCTTGTCTCCATGCCATCATTTGTGCAAACTATGGTGGAGGTTGACACAGAGGATGATGCAACTATCAAGGTATGCAAGGGGGAAAAGACGCATGGCGGTGGATGTATACATTGTGGGCAAGTCCACCGATTTTCTAAGTTTATAGATTAGAAACCCCCATATGAGGGTTTGATTGGAAAGTGTGTGAATAGTTGCTTAGGATATGGATGAGGGTGATGTGGGTGAAATAATAACCCAATAATTGAAGGATTTCATGGTTGGTCCCTAACAATTGATAGGGCATATGAATATATTTGATGTGGTGCAGTTAGTAAGGGGAGCTAATATTGTTTCTATTTCTTGTTTCATGAGGATCATGACACATTGAACATGAATATAAAGAATGTAAGCTCAAAATCAACTTACCATGACCATCAATTATTTGCTAGCATGTGCGACATTGTGTAGGGGTAAAGAGACATTGTTGTTGGATTAAGAATCACTTTGTCCACTTGTGTTAGGTTTTTAACCCTGAAATCTAGATGTGGGGAATCTAGGGTTAAAGGGGTAGAGATAGCCTAGGGCACAAAGTTGATAAACTATCTCTAAAACATGCCAATTGTTTGTAAAACCTAAATAAATATATACTAAGATGTTAAGAATAGAAAGTATAGCTATGCTAGATATTACAATGATAATAAACATAAGATACTTGGTTTTAATGCTAATAAAAATCTGAATCTGGAATAGGCAAAAAGTAGATTGGATCTAGATTTTGGAAGTCACTTCATTATAAAAATTTGACATATTCAATCGCAGACACTTACGTTGACCTGTGATGGTTGCGTCGACTCTACTTTTGACTTGGATGCAGGCATCTAGTACAAAATACTTGTTGAAACTAGATGCGACCACTTGGATGCTTTTGGATTTAGTCTGGGTTCAACGTCTTCACTCTAGTGCATTCAGATCTAAGTCATGGACTGTCTCTCCGTATCAAATAACAAAACCCTAGTTCTTCATCTTCATATTGGTTGTGCGAAAAATGGATTAATGGGTACATGGAGTCGAGCTACCCAAAAACTCTTGTCAACGAGCACTACCTACATAGAGAATACTATGAAGAGGGCCTCAAACTTATGTAGTTCTCTCCTATGTGTTGGCTTGTGTGTGAATCATGCAATATGTGATAAACAAGTACAATGGTGACTTAATATGTAACTTGACAAATATAGCTCTTGGGCTATTCCTTTAGTACTTCAAACCTGTATATGTGTTGTCCCTATGATTGAGATGAAAATAAGAGAAAATAAGGAAGCTTTTGATCACTCGAGTGTTTGGTATAATGTTTTTGGTAAGTTGCTTTGGTCTCATTAAGTTTTTTTAGGTGAGGAATGAATGATGATTGATCTTATATTTATACCAATTCCCTTTGGAGAATATCTAGTATTAAAGCACTTACGTCGACCATAAGAATACATTTTATTTTCAAATTGAATGACTTTAGGGCACCAGACACTTGCATTAGGGTAAGACACTTGCATCGATGCAGGTGTCTGATTAGGATGCAAGCCTCTATGCATATGAAAAATAGGTGTATGTCCAAAACTTGCAGAAAGAAGATAATTGAGTTTTTAACATTTTGGGCAAGATAGAAGGTCTGAATCATTTATGAGATAAGCAATGAGGCATAAAAAGATAGTGTATGTGAGCCTTTTGGCAGTGAGAAATCTCTAGAAGCCGAAGGTACATCCATGATATATATTTGCTAAGTGTACATGACTATGGTTCTATATAATTCAAAAATATTGTTGCCCTCCCTCGCACCCCTCCAATTTAGTAATGAAATTGCTAATTTAAAGGAAAATGAATGCATACCTGGGTGTGTATAACACAACTTGTCTTTGCTTGAGTCCAACTTGATTGTTTTGTTGGAGATTGACTTGCAACCAAGAGTATGTTATAGTATATAATTAGGGCATATAATATGAAATTGAAAGCATTGAAATGATTAAAATTGAGAAAGAGCAAAGTTTAAGAGTACACGTGTGTATCGATGCAATCGTCTTACCTTTTGGCAATTTAATTTGAAAAATGTATCATTATAAATCACTGAAACTAAGTTTATGTCAAATATAAATATGAAAAGTACATTTATCTAAGGATACACACACACACACACACACACACACACACACAAGGCATATGCCCTCAACCTTGGAGAAACGATGAGTTCCCACTCAGTAGTTAAAACTAGCCCAACCATGCAACCCAATCATATTTATAACTTGATGAGTGTGAGTGAACCAAGTCAACTCACTATAAAACTAGTGAGGTTGGATGATATAATCAAGTCCAACCTATAAACTTGGAAATATTGAGATATTTAATCACTTCAAACATCCAAAAAAGTGAACCAACTACTATAGTAGATTTGACTCAATACAATTAGTAAAAGTCCAACCTGATGGGTGGTGATAGTCCCTGAAAGTGTTTGCAATATCAGTTGCACATTGCATAGCATATGCACTTTAAATGTCTCATGCTAAAACTATATATAACAATGGTAGCAATGTATATAATTTTATCACAAATGTGTATCTGTATCATATAACTGCACAATTAGGCCAATTTCAAAATTGTATAAGTGTGGAGGACATGCTTCCATAGCAAACCCCCATTATATATGGAGAAATCTGAAAATTGATAGAAGTACCAATATAAAATATATGTTTCTAAAATGTCTTCTCATTGCAATCTGAATATGAGAACTAGTGTAAGTGCCAATGCGAATAACATGTTTTCAAAACATGTCTGCATTGTGATCTGGGTATGCTGAATACTGAATAAGTGTGGAGAACATGTGTCCAAAACATGCTTTCACTAAATCTAAAATAATGATAAATGTGGAAGTCATGTCTCTATGACATGCCTCCACTGATATGTCCTCATTTTGAGGCAAGGAAAGTAGAAACTAGTAGTTACCTTACCTCAAAAGGATAAGATAATCATGTAAATTGTGAATGTATCATGTAGCATATAGAGAAAACATGTCTAGGTAGGTATATCATTGAAGCACAAATAATGTGATCACACCAAGTCCTAAGATGCATGATGTGAATCATGGCAACGTCTAGATAGTAATGGTACAATGTCAACAAGCAATCAAGCACACACACAAGAGCACTCAAAAACAAATCAAAAGGCAATAGTCTAAGGAGTCCGCAAACAATGGGCATGTTCAAATGTTGCATAATCAAAGGGACATGACTTAGTCAAATGTACACAAAATCAAGAAAGACACTCAAATGTTAGCATACAACAAACAATGACATATTCAAATGTCAAAGAGTCAAACAAAGGTACGAGGGTTGCATAAATAATGGAGCATATTCAAATGCTCAAACATGCAAGACAATAATAATGAAAGACACTCAAGGAAGTACATACATAACACATAAGCAACTAGCATAAACATATTGTATTAGTCCTTGGATATATATGTTAGCAAAAAATGTAAAGTACATAGAATATCAAGTACACTGCGAAAAATATAAGCATGGGTAAAGGCATGTGTAATGACATATATGAGCTCAAACATGATAATGTAAAAATGATCGTAGAATTATATAATCTAGATGTATCATGATCATAGAGGTGGTGCCCCCAACATCTTAGTGACGTGGGTAGAGGGAAAACCCAACATCCAAAGGTGTATAGATGATGTATTTGTGCATGCTTGTCTCAATCTCAAAATATATGTGAAACACGCGTGTATATATAAAATATTGATATGCCATTTACCAACATGGAACCAACACCATATATGTTAATGAGCTAATAGAGTATGTAGATGCTGAAAATATTTTTGAATTTTTTATGTTTTTTTAATTTTTTTTAATATTTTTGGAATGTTTGGAAAGGGAAAGACTATCTATGATCACATCCAAAGGATGATCATAGATATCTCCCCACTGTGAACCTGGTGTAATAAATAGGTGACGTTGTCAAGGAGCATGCACAGGGGCAATATTTGTCAGTGTAGTATTTGTGATGTTCAGCGTATGTCTAATAAGCCTATATGGTTGTGAATAAATAATAGGAGTTGAGGTTTGTGGAACCCATCATTGAGTGCTTTATGGTTTCTTTGGAGTAACAGTAATAGGAACATGTGAAGGTGCTCTAGATATCTACATATAGTGTGTAGAAGATGGGGATTCCATGGAATACACTATGTGATCTCTTATGCAATGGTTTCTCAAGTACTAGTTGTTTGGTAAAGGGAATCACATGTTGCTTACCCTTTTGCGGAATATTAGCCTTAATAGATTTTATGATTAACTATTTGAGTATCAATTTCTCTTGCTCAATAGAATGTTCATATGGAAATTTGGAAACTGTAATTCCCTGATTGGCATGAATGTATTTAATAGACTCATGCATTGTAGAAGGTACCGCTCGAAGTGTATGTATCCAAGGTCATTCCAATAGCATCTCAAAGACAACCGTGGAAGGCATAATTAAAAAAGTAGTAACCACATGGGTGGGACCCACCTATAGAGGCAAGTCAATCTCATCAAGAGCATCTTGTGAGGTCCTATCAAATGCTCTAACTATTATAGTCAAACCATGCAAATCATGATTTGTATAACCCAAATGTGTAAGTAATGTCATCGTATAAACAGTTTTGCTTGCACCATTATCAGTCATAACATCGTGTATACGCTGGTGGTCAAGGTATGCTATAATGAATAAGGAATGAATATCTGAGGCATCATCCCTAATCTCATTATCATCAAAAGTAATAGAAAATCTCTGAACTATAGGTGTATGCCATGTATAAGTACCGATAATCCCATGCAATGGTTGCTCATAATGTGATGGAGGAGGGTGCACATTATATGTCATTTACACTATCGAGTCTTTATTTGAATTATCTTGCAAAGGGTTATTAAATATTTTCTACTTGTGGTGGTCACCATGTTGTGAACCTGATTTCTTTGGAGGACCATCAAATTTAATCTTTTGATAATCGATGAGGTCCTAGATCTTATGCTTTAAGGTAAAATATATGTTCATAGAATGCACAGGGCCTTGGTGATAGTCATAATAAGCATTCACATCATACCCTTTGGGTAGGAGTCTACTTATATCAACCTCTATGGGATGAGGGAGAGATATAAGATGACATTCTACAACCCACAAGAGTAATGAAGCGGGAAAATCAAATTAACATGTAAATTGCCTCTATGATGAATTGGTTAACACAAGTTGATTAGGTGGTTGTGACACCACATTAATCATGGTAGTTGTTTCTTTTTTAGGCTTAGGGGTTTGCCTTTATAACTTGGTTTGATACTAAACTTGGTATTAGATGTAGATGTAGTCGATGTATCATACTGAAGTTTTTTCAATGAGATAAGTTTCATTTTTGATCGCGAACAATGTGGCATAAGCCATTGAAATATTTGACCTTTTTGAAAATAATACTCATGTAAAGGAGCAAACAAACTTTGTTTGAAAATATCTTGAAGCTCTTTATATGTCATAGGATTGGTCATTTTGGCTAACATTGTCTTGTACGTCAAGACATAGTCATTAATAGGTTTATTTGTTCCTTGTTTGATCTTTGCAGTTTGGGCATATGAAACATTTTCGATAATGTTAATAAAGAAGTGTGCCAAAAACTAATCTGCAAGGAGTTTGAAGGCATTTACTAATTGAGTTGGTAAATCATAAAACCACTTTAAAACATAGTCCTTGAGGCTCCTTAGAAATAGTTTTATCAAAAGTTTATCATTGGAGGCATAATCAAGGCATGCCACATATAAGGCTCTAAGATGATGTTCAGGATCACCCTTGTTATCATAAAATGTGAATTTAGGTGCAACAAAAGCAGTTGGCAAGGGGTGCAAAGATATCTCTGGTGCAAGAGGATTATGCAACACCTCTTGTGAATCAAAAACATAAGGTGATTTCGTAGAGTTTTGTTCAATATTTGTAACCTTAGTTTGCAAAAGTTTTATACTTTGGACAAGAGTTTGCACCTCTTGGTCTTTTAGGTTGGACCCATGAGAAATCACCAAAGAAGGTGTACCCATATGTTACATATGGGTAGATATAGGCATTGAAACTGACAATTTGGTTTTCCATGTAAGATGTGGCAATAGTAGTTTTAGGGAACAAAAGTTAAAATACATATCTCATGCCCCCATTAGAAGTACGAAGCATTAATGTGCTCAAAGGGAGGGTTGTTGATATATGGCATGACCCATAACTCAAATAACATAATTAATGGATGGACGTCCTTGTGTATCTTTGATTTTTGATTTTTTAATATGGTTCTTAGGATTTCATCAAGATCTTTAGGGTTTTGACGAATATGCTCACGAAACAATGCAATTGCTTGTACTTGTTCATAATCTATGTGAACATATTCATCGATTTCATTAGACTTATGGTTTTCATTGTCATAATCTTCTTTTATGATAACCTCATCAATAGGTTTTTCATTCTCAACATTAATATCATCATGATCCATAGAATGAGATTCTTCATTGGATTTAGACATCTTAAGCGGTAGGAGGGGAAACTCAATGTGTTTAATAGGCACACCTCCCAATCTAGGGCTACGCCTAGGTTGCATGCAAAATAATATAAGCAGGAATAAAAAATTACAACTAATTGAAACCACAACTAATTGAAAACCCTAGGAATAAAAAAAATTGCATTCGTAGGAATCATATTCACCAAATATTTAACCCTAAAATATAGATGTGGGGAATCTAAGGTTAAAGGGGTAGAGATAGTTTAGGGCACAAGGATGGTAGACTATCTCTAAAGTAGACCAATTATTTGTGAAACTTAGATAAACATATACTAGATTTATTATATTGTGATGCTACGAATAGAAAGTACAACTATGATAGATATTATAATGATAATGAACATAACATACTTAGTTGGGTCTAATGTTAATACAAATTTGAATCTGGAATAGGAAGAAAGTAGATTGGATCTAGATTTTAGAGCAATACCCTGATTTTGGAAATTTGACTTTTGTAGACACAGACACTTGAGTTTACTTGAGATGGTTGCATCAACACTATTGTCTGACCTAAATGTAGGTGTCTAGTACAAAATACCTACTAAAATTGGATGCAACTACCTAGATGCTTCTAGGTTCAACATCATCTTTACTCTAGTGCATTCAAATCTAGATCATGCACTGTCGCTCCTTATCAAGTTTTTTATCTTCATATTAGTTATGGAAAAATGGGTTAGTGGGCAAACGGTATCGAGTTGTCTCAAAGACCCCTTTGTCAATAAGCGTTGCCTACATAGCCAATACTCTAATGAGGGCCTTAGGCATATGTAGTTCTCCCCTATGTGCTAGCTTGTGTGTGAATCATGCAATATGTGATAAGCAAGTACAACAATGACCTAGCTTATAACTTGGAAAATATAGCTCTTGGGCTTCTCCTTCAGACCTGTAGATGTGTTTTTCCTATGACTGATATGGAAATATGAGAAAATAGGAAAACTTTTGATCACTCGAGTGCTTGATAGAATGCTTTTGGTAAGTTGCCTTAGTCTCTTTAGGTCTTTTCTAGTCAAGGAATGAATGAGGGTTGATTTTATATTTATACCAATCCTTTTGGAGAATACCTCACATTAAATTACTTACACTGACCACAGGTATACGTTTCATTTATAAATTGGATGACTTTAGGGCACTAGACACTTGTGTCGATGTAGGCGTCTGACTAGGATGCAAGTGTCTGGGTAGTTGGAAAACATGTGCAGGTCCAAAACTTATAGAGATGGTAGATAGACATGTTTATAACATTATAGACAAGATAGAAGATCTAAGTTATTAGAATACATAGGTCAAACTAAGAGATAAGCAATGAGGCACAAAGAGGTAGTGTATGTGAGCCATTTGGTGACATGAAAGGTCTAGACGCTAAAGGTACATCCATGATGCATGTATTTGCCAAGTATACAAGAATGAGGTGCTATATAACTCAGAAATAATGTCTACACTAGGGTTAAAGTACTAGTGTGTTCCAACTCTCATGCTTTGGCTTTGCAAGGTTAGCAAGTGGTAACTTGCCCTCTAGGGCGGGGGTAAAAAATGGCAATAATTTGGTTGTTATCGATTAGGCAGTGGCTCTTTTTCTTATCTTTTTTGACAAAATTCAAACAATTCCCATGCCATTTTGTGTATATGTAAATAGCGCAATAAAGACATTTGTAATTTGCCCAAGTCGTCATGAAGTATGAAAAAATGGGTTTATGGATGTACAAACAACTAGCATATAATATATAAAATTATTATTTTTAGATTTGTAATTGTGTGCTTTCCTTGCATTTTTTTTGGTATTCACATAATGTGGAAGAAATGAGTAATTGGTCTTGTTTCCAGTGAGATTGATGAGAGAGTTGTATAGGATGGAGAGGGGATTTTTCAAAATCTATTGCAATTTTGCTTGTGTTTGTAAATCCCTTGTCTAGATGATGATATGTCAGTTATGCAGTTTTGAGATGACCAAGATTGTGACTAGGGGTGAGGTTCAAGGTCCAAGAACCTAGGTCTCCTTGATACGGGGTTTGGTTGTGTAAGTGTATGATTTATGCTAAGGTCAGTCTTGTCGAGTGTTGGCTCAATATGTTATAAAGAGAACTATGAATGATGAAGGCAATATTCTGAAAATGATTTATTGTATGTTGAGATGTCTGCTATGTGAGTCCCAATGAATATGGCTTAATATATGCTAAGAGATTTGTTGTGTTTCTTTTTGGGGCATTTTTGTCACCTTGCATTGCTAGATTTTGTGGGGGCTTGTCAGTCAATAATTTGAGTACATTGTAGTCCACAAAGAGAAGGTTTGTGTGGTAGTTTTAAAGTTTAGGGTCCATAAGCATGTCTGCATAATGCTAAGTTTGCAAGTTATATTGGCACTTTATCATAAAGCAATGGTGGCACTTTTGATCGATGGGTACAAATCCTTTTTATTTTTATTTGACACAATAACACGTCTCTTAATTTGTAGAAAGATTGAACTTTTGCTAGCATTTTCTGGGCACTTTGAAGCTATGTCTAATGCTTATGCCTAATAATCCTGCACAAATATGTGGTGACATGCATGCTCATAAGCAATGTGCAAGATCAATGATGCACGAGAGGATTGTGAGGTGATGTGCAATGTTGAGGTCAACTTTAGGCACTACAAGGTTTTGTGTGGCATCACATAAGGTGTGGATGAAATGTTGTGATGCATAGTGATACAAAGGTTGTGAACATTGTGGCATGACATGCACAAGATTGCATAAGTGGCAAGTGTTATGAAATTCTTGTGCTAAATTACAAAAGCTAAAAGGGCTATGACACAAGGGTGCAATAATCATGGGACTACACAAAGAAATGAGCCAAGGTACCATAGTACTTAGAATATAATGGTAAGTATTGGGGAAGTTGCATGAAGATTGAGAGATGTGCGAAATGTTGTGATTTATTAGGTCATACTTATGCATTAACATAATGTTGTGTGCTTAATGGGAGATGCCACAAAGGTGAGGAGTCCAAGTTCAACAAGAGGAGTGAGGAGGCTTACACATCTATGAGCTGCAGTGAGATCGTTTGCAATTATGCGCATGGATCATTCGCCTTTTCTTGAGAACTAATGGTCTCCATTGTATTGGAGGTTAGCTACAAGAACTGAACCTAAAGCTCCTAAAGGTTCTACCACTTGGCTTGATCAAGATAGTGCCAAACCTTGACCACTCATATTAATTTATGAGTCCCATGGCAGTTGTGTGTGTATGCCAGTTTAACGATCTAGTCTTTGTTTGTAAGATCCAAGTGTTTAGGGTCCAAATTATAAGGATGGTGTGTCATTGTTGGAAGGAGTGGAGGAAAGTAAGGCTTGATAAGCTCCACATTGAATACTGGGTGCATGCCCATGTATGGGGGGAGATCAAGAACAAAAAATTCTTACTAACTGCGTGAATAATGGTATAGGGACATAACACATAATCTTGATCATCCAGTTTGGAACTTTAAAGCATTCCTTTTGAAGGTGCAAATAGACACTACCGCCAAATTGTAATGGATGAGGTGTGCAATGTGCATCATGATGGTCCTTGTACTTTTGTTGTGAAAAAGGGAGAGTATACTAAACTTGCTAATGAAAAGATTGTATGTGGTGCACAAACTTATTTGCTTTGTCAGCTTTCCTTTCCTGTGTATGACTCACTATTGGTTGGTGCATTGTAGATGTCAAGAGGTGCCACAAGGTGAAACCATAGACATGTTTGGAATTAACTATGTTGTGTAACACTACGAAGACCTTTGTTGTAGGCATGTTGGATGTACAAAATATTTTCATCCCAAGTGTGAGCATGCACATGGTTTTACATGCAGAGAAGATGAACAAGTGTTTGGTTGACAATTTTTGTTTGTCCATTTGTTTGCAGATGAAAAGTTGTCGACTAATCCAATTGTGTACCCATTAGATCTCATAATTGTTTCTAGAAATGACTCACAAAGTGAGGATCGTGGTCAAAGACTATGGATATTGGGAGTCCAAAGTGCACCCATACATGGTTGAAGAGAGCTTGTGTAGTGCTAGTTGCGTTAATGTCCTTACACAGAGCCATTATGGCCAATTTTGAAAACCTATCCACTATAAAAAACATTGCATCATGTTGGTACTTTGTCATACATAGTCCAATCATGAAATCCATGTTGATGGATTCCCATTATTTGGATGGAACCAACAGAGGTGTGCAGAGTCCTAGATTCATGTTTGTGGACTTTGTGATGCAACAAGGTATGAACGACTTGATATGGTGCTCCATGTCAGTATGCATGTGCAACGAAAATAAACGTGATTGCAATGCAACTAGAGTCTTTGTAATGTTGAATGCATTGATGTTTTGGCATAATGCACCTCCCAGATGATTCTCTGATGAGGTGAGTCATCAGTATACAAAGATGACCATACTTGTAGAGAAATTTGTCATGTATATATAACTCCCAAACCCTTTCACCAACTATGAGTGCAATGTAGGTATCTGTGGAGTCCTTACAGATGAGTAAAGTGATACCCAATATGTGAAGTTATGGTCATGCATATCTAACATTGTGATTAGTGTGTGAATCGGTGGTCAATGAAGGGAATTTTTTGCCTTGCTATCCTTTCCCTTCTTGTGCTTGATCACAAGATGGAATTGTTGCAGGTAAGTCATCCATTTCATGTGATGCGAGTTCTCCAACTTTATCTACGTCAGTAGGAACTAAGGGGGCTTATAATCAGAATGAATAACCATCTCCTTACTGAGAATGTAGTGCCTCCATTACTTGACTACTTGCATAATAACATATAATTATTTCTCATAGGTGGAATACTATTGAATTGTCCTTGCATGTTTATGAACATTATGTGGCATGATGCCCATTTTGCATGAGTATTGCATCGAGTGCATAGTTAGATACATCGGTGTGAAGTTCAATGGAGTGTGTGATGTTGGAAATTGCAAAGAACAAGAGATACACAAAGACATTGCTTAAGAGTATTAAAAGCACATTGTCGTGCAAGTGTCCAATTGAAGGGAGATTTGGCATGCATGGTATAATTGAGAGGCCATGTGATATCCAAGAACTTGAAAAAAAAAATGTAGTAGAAGTTGTCAAGTCCAAGAAAAATCCTCAACTTTTTGAGATTGTGTGGAGTAGGCCAATCCTGGATCACCTTGACCTTCTTTGGATCTACATGTCTATTGTAGCAGTCTATTATGTAGTCCAAGTATTGGATGCTTGTGATGCCAAATGAACACTTGGATAAGCTGGCTTGTAACTTGTGCTCACTCAATGTGTTAAAGATGCAAGCGACATTCTTCAGGTGTTCCTCTCAAGTCTTGTTGAAGCCAAGGAAGTCATCCAAGTAGACAATGGTGAAGGAGTTGAGAAATGACCAAAGGATGTCTTCCATTAGGTGCATGAATGTGGATAGGGAATTGCTCAAACTGAAGGATATGACCTTCCATTAATACAATCCCTCTTGTATCTTGAAGGTTGTTTTCTAGACATCTTCAGTATGAACCGGAACCTAGTGCTAACCTAACTTCAGGTTAATCTTGGTGAAATATCGAGCCCCTTGGAGTTGGTCCAAGAGGTCATCAATTCATGGAAGAGGATACCAATTTTCACTATGATTTTGTTGAGTGTGCGATAGTCTATCCAAGATGCCAAATCCCATCTTTTTGGGAGCAATGACTATCAAACTTCTGCAAGGATACAAGATAACCCTGATATTTCCCTAATCAAGGAGATCTAATATATGGCATTGCACTTCATTCTCCCAAAGTGGTATGTGGTATAGGGACGTTCAAAAGAGGGGATCCAAGGACTAAATTGATGCAGTGCTTTATTGCATACTATATTGGGAGACCTTTCGATTTTGTGAAGACCTCACCATGTCACTTCAATACTTTATTGAGCTGGTATTATTGTGATGATGGTTGCATGATGTGCATTGCTAATGTTTTATTGTTTTCCCGCATTGATGCCTCAAGACAAACCATGAGTAACATGAACTTTTATGTGTACAATATGAGTTTGCGACAATATTTCGTAGAGACCAGTGTGACCTTGGCTAAATGCAATGACTCGAAGAGGTTAAAGAGTCGGTTGTTGATGTGAACTGCCCATTTTATGCAACTTCGCTTGATATGTCTCTTCATGATCGAACAAGTAGGGTCTTCCTAGTAGCATATCAAAAGCCTCCAAAGGTGTGATGTCCCAAGTGAAATTATCCTCCATTGGCTTGATGTTTTACTAGAAGGTACATTGTTGTCAGATTTGTGTATATTTTCTAAACTAGAGTTATCTGAGTGTGTAAGGGTGAGTATGTGCAACAACAATAAGTGTAATTGATTGAACTACATCTTGTTAAATTATGTTATTCTAACTCCCATTGTTGATGATGTTATGGAGAGGTTATCCCTTGACCTAAAACTTTGTTTGGAAGAGGCGCTCACATTCCTTTGAAGTGTCTAGTGTTGTCACCAACGTTGAAACAAGAATTATCTAGATCAATGTCAGTTGTGGTTGCGGTCTGACCTGGTGTGGATCATGCAAATATAGATTGTTTCACATTGCATTTAGAATCGTCATGGACACATGAGCGATTCTTGTGACAACACTTATCCCCTGAATTCTTCTTGCCTTTGTATTAGTTTGAAGGCGTAGCAGCTTTCAAGTTTTTGAGGCCTTCTTAGGTTGTTCTCCTTTGCAAGGAGGATTTTGATTCTACATAGGAGGATGAAATGGGGAGTTGTAAGCGGGTTGAATGTGCATGTTGTTGGATGAAGAGGTGAGATGTTACTTTATCTTGGCTTCAATCTTGGAAACATTATTGTAATCTTTCCCCATGAGTTAGAAGTCAAAAACTCCATTATCGCACATATATAAGGTGAGAATCTATTGAAGTGCTTCAACATTTTATGTTGTTAAGTATAATTATTTCAAAAGCATGCGGCGGTCATGGAACTCGTCAGTGTAGTCCTCGACTAACTACTCTTTGGATTGACACAATTGTTAGAACTTGATGTATCCATCTTCAAAGTGATGGAGAGGATAATACTTCTTCACTGTGTCAACAAAAGTATTCAATAACTTAATTGGAACACAATTTTGTGCATGCAACATACTAAAAGTTTCCACCAATGAACCATTAGAATGGACATCTTCAACATGTCGAAGGTGATATTCTTAGCATTGGTGAATCGATTGATTGATAATTATGGCTTGCGCTGTCAAATCTAGGTGTTTAATGTTGCCGCCAATTTTGCCTTCAAATATGGGAATGTCAATATTGACACACTTTGAATGGTGTTTGCTGTTGAAATTTCTTTTGAGTTTGTTGTGATAAGGTAGACATGGACGTTGGGTTGAGTTGCATCATCAACTCGTGGACTTGGCCAAAAAAATCAATGCATTGTGCTTCCAAAGTGTCCATAATGATATTTTGATCATTTAGGGTTGCCTTAGGTTGTTTTTTAGCATCATCCATCTTACTTTCTGAAACAACACTGACTAGAAATCCTTCTCTCATTGAGCTCACATGTTTATAAGCATAGGAAAAAACTATGTTATGATACCAATGACTAGATGTGTGGTAGACCAGGCCACACTTGGGAATAAGTAATGAATGGTAGAATATGCTGGCAAATGTTATCATACTAATCTATCCAAATACATTCTTGTTAAGCAAAAGAATGATATGCTAAACTGCAACTTCTATTTAAAATGTATAATAGGGAAGTATAGATGTGTACAATAAGACATTGCTAATAGAGTATGCTCTTGTATTATAAGGGTAATGTGTCCTTGCTAATTACATAGAAGTTTGTAAAATAATACACAACAAATGTGTTTGAATGTTGGAGCAAAACCAAGCAAACTCCTATCTGGTGTGGGGTGGTCTCTTGAATCTATGATAAATAAATGAATAGACTACAATCTAACTAACTAGATGATGTCGATGGAACCAAGACAAGTGTCTTGTCCACTATAGTGGTTACAATACATATATATATATATATATATATATATATATATATATATATATATATATATACAATAGACTATGATAGTCACAATTGAAAATGGTTACTAGAGAGATAGTTACGAGTCATTCCATCTTCCTTGATTGTATGATGGTTGTGGTTTAACATGTGGCAGGATACAAAGACACTATAACATGTAGCATGTGTAGAGTGTAGCATTTGGTGTGGCACATGGTAGCAAAGTGATAATGAAAAAGCTATTTTGTAACGGTCCTACACAAATATGTGGTGGCATCTATCATGCACATAAGTAATTCAAAATATGACTGATGCATGTGAGGAATATGAGGTGATGTTCAATGTTGAGGTAAGCTATGGGTGCTTGGAGGTGGTGTGTGGCATTGAGGATGAAACACGATGATTTGCAATGATACAAAAGTTGTGAACACTATGACATGAAGTGCAAAAGCTTGTTTAAGCTATAAGTGTTGCAAAATTCTTTTGTGGAACTGCAGAAGTTGTGAGGACTACGAAGCAGGTGCATGGTAAGCATGAAATTGCACATAAAAATGTGTTAAGGTACTATGGTACTTAGCGTAAAATTCTAAGTGTCAAACAAGCTACATGAAAAGAGATAGTTGTGTGAAATGTTGTTAGGTACCAGGGCATCTTTACACATTATTCAAGGTTGTGTGATTAATGCAACATTTCAAAAAGGTGAGGAGCCCAAGGTTAGCGAAATAGAGTGAAGAGGCTTTGACGACTACGCGTTGGGGGTGAAACAGTTTGCAATTCTATGTATGGATCATGCTGTATGGTGGAATGATGTTTGGGTAGCTACCTTGTATAATTCCTTGTATTGAACTATACATACATGGAAGAGGCAGAGAATCATTTTTTGCACGTGCCACGAGGAATGTTTCTCTCCCAAATCCCCATTTTGATTAAGAAGATAATGAAAGATTAGAGTATTGATCACTTGATGATGGAGAGATAAATTGTTTTCACACATGGGCCAAGTAGAGGGTAGGAGTAAAGAGAAGGGAAGGTGCACTATATCTAGTGAGTAGATTTCCAAAACAGAGGATGAGATGGAGAAACAAGGTGGATGAGATTTGAGGGTGCACAATTATAATGAAGGAAGAAATAAATTGTGGATTTTATGTACCCCAAGAGGAGGGGGATCTAAGTTAGGAGGATTTTGTGAGAACTTACATTAATCAAGAAGGGAACATACTGAACTCTCAAACAAAAGGCACGTGATCAGAGGAATAAGAATGTGTGCATAGCAAAGAGCAATGAGGAAGACCCAATTGAGGATGATTCTTTGAAACCGCCAGGTTTGATTGGAAGATAAAGAGAAAGAGAAAGGCTAATTGAATACATTTCAGTCCATCTACTACCTAAAGCTATCCCCACACACACTTTAATTATTATATAAAACACTTTGAAGGAAGTGAACATTTGAAAGATATTGGATAGTTCAATAAACATGTATGGTATCAATTTGTGATTGAACAGGTGGTACCACATATACAAGTTCAATCAGTATTAGGTGGAATTTCAAAGAAA
Source organism: Torreya grandis (assembly GCA_037957365.1). Taxonomy (NCBI): domain Eukaryota; kingdom Viridiplantae; phylum Streptophyta; class Pinopsida; order Cupressales; family Taxaceae; genus Torreya; species Torreya grandis. The sequence continues at coordinate 2,107,159 of JARHVA010000814.1, forward strand.
TCGTCACAAACTAGAAAGAGTTTTCTTGGGATTTGAAGAGCAGGAACGAGAGATAGAAAACATACCAATCCAACACCAATAGCAATTTATCAAATGAAAATCATAATGCCATCAATGAGTGTGCAAGGGGGTCTAGCTTCAGGAGGAACATGCCTAACTTCGAGCACTGGCATAGGGTCTCAAGCATTTCAAGTTGGTAGGTGTACTCTAGAAGTATCCAATAAAAAAAATCAATGTGCAAGCCACATAGATGTTTTATCCACAACAAAACATCTTTTACAACATATCAATGAATTTACTAGAGTACAAAGGTATGCATGATGTTGTGGAGTATGCACACAAGTGTAGAATAATTTGGAGATAAAATTGCATGAACATGACAAAGTGCAAGGAAAGATAATTTTACACAACCCTTTTGGATCACACACACTTCTAGTACCAAAATTATGATCCAAAACAGGCAATAGTTGACTATGTCATGGTCATAGAGGCCTTAAATATTTTGACATTCTAGAGCTCAACGAAAAAATTAGTTTTTCACTAAAATAAATAAATAAAGACATCTCAAAGGGTGCATAGGCCTATCATGTGAGGTTTAAAACTATTCTTTATAAACTCTCTTACATTATCCATCCCTTGCAACATGTGTGATGGTTTAAGGGTGGATTGTTGGCTCCATTCAAAAGTTTTTGGTTAAGACTTTGACTAATATACATGGTGGGCTAGAGGCCACATTTTATGTAGAAGTTGTTGGAAACTTTAATATAGGTATCAACCCTTTCATGGAGATAAAAATATTGGTCGTGGATACATAGATACAAAAGGTAACCATAAATAGTGTGCATGACACCCAAAGAGGGTTATGGTGTATAGAATGTGAGACATGTCGTAACAAAAATATAAACTACCTCGACACGATGTAAATTTATATCTCAAGGATTGCGATATTTTCCAAGAAGAGCACACTGTGAATATTTCCCCCTTTCTCCAAAGGGCCAAACAATCAAATGTCTCGTGTTGGTGAAAGATGTGCAAAACCACCAATAATGACACAATGTATATTTGGGTGATTAATGAAATGCACAAAGCTTGCAAGCATGGCATAAGGCAATCTATGGAAACATTGACTCCACATGGCTCTGGTTATGGAGACTGTAGATCATATGGTTGTAGAGGAGGTGGGCAAGGTGGAGGTAATTTAAAAAAAAGGTTATAAGTGTGGTTCACCTGACCACTACCAAAGGAATTGTCCCAAGTTTCCCACTTGTGGGCATTGTATTGGGGACCAGCAAGCAAAGGAGTATCCAAAACTATATTAACAAAACATTCAATTGGGAAAAAAATAAAATGATGTGAGAATGATATGGATTTCCCAACCACAAAATAAATGGGCCCTGAAGCAAGCAACATGTTTGGCTGGGAATTGAGGTTTGAAGGTTAACATTACTACTCGCAGTAGGGTGCATACACATATAAGGATGATATCAACACACCTAAAAGGAAATATTCTAGCACAAAAAAAAGGATGTAGTAATGGAATATTTAGATAGCCCCACACAAAAATAAATCTTGTTGTAGACTAAATACATGATTAGGAATCTCCAATGAGAGGTCCAAGTTGCAGGGGATATTGAGTCCCATAATAAAGAATGTCAGCACAGGGGACAAAATTCCTAGGATATCAATAAACTTTGAAAAATATTCAAGCTCAAAAAAAAATGGAATGGATCCTACTTTTTCTAAGAACATAGATCACATATAATTTTTGAAGTGCATAAACAATGAGCCAAGAGAAGTCTAAGGAAATAAGGATGACAATGAATGTGATTTATGATTAATAGTTGCTCGGTGACACTACTTTTAGTGGGTGATTAACATGTGTCATCTTTATTTACATAGGGTATGAGATAAACTTCCTCACAAGGATGCTTAAATTAAAATGGGAAGACCTATGTTATATCTTTTGTGGCATGTTTTGTTCATGGCCAATAAAACATAGGCTCAACCACTTTAGATCTTACACAATTTTGAAGTAGTTACACTTAGAGCATGGTTCAGAATATATTTTTGAGTAATTGAGCTTACTAAAGTGGATAACTACCCATCCTTGTTTAGAAGGCCACAATACTACAAAAATAATGCAGATATGTGCTTCAAGAACCACTATATGAATTTTAAAAATGGTGAACATTGAGTGGTGATTCTATTGATAACAATCATGGACTCGTAGATGTGGAAAGTATAGATATGGAAGAAGGTATAAAGTATATCTACGACATTACCATGTAGGATAGAGAATACCTGACTCAAATGGATGATGGTGTGTTTAATTGGACTAGTGGAATGTTGAAACATATACCATAATTTGCACCTAACAAATGACTACAAGAAGCTTACAAGGTCATTGAAAGAAAGTGTATATAAATCATAACAATGTGTTCTAGATCTCTACATAGTAAATTGGTGTATTCATACTCTATGGAATCTTTAAGAAATGCTAGTCAAGGAAAGTATGTGTAAAGATGGGTGTCATGCATTGATCAAACAGTAAATATTGTTTTGATGTTAAGGGATGCATAGAAAAACCCCTACAATATGATCATTCCACTTGATCTTGATTGAATTTTAGGATAGTGCTTGAGGGAGATTTATCAGACGAATTCTAACTCTCATCCACACACTCTTTATAGATAAAGGGTTGAAAAGAAGTGACATTTAGTTTATTTAGGGACCAATGCACCTAAGGTATGGTGCGAGGGAAAACATAGGATCTTGAAAATATGTGATTAATGAGATATCCAATTTTATGGTTGAAGGAAGTTAAATGGAAGAAGTTGTATAGATATAAAAGTGAGGTGACAAAAACTAGATTAATAAAAAAGGGTAGAATAATTGGAAGATTAGAAGATAAAAATTATTGGTTAGCAAGAAAAATGGTGTTAAATGTAAGATCAAGATTATTATTAGTTGATGCTTTTGTCGCACTTTCTATTTTCTTCATACTAGTATACTTTCTAATTCTTTCTTCTTTATCTTGTCTTTACTTATTTCTTTTGTCCTCTAAATTAATAATCTCCTCTTCCGTAGTGGAAGATCAAGGAGTTCTAGAAAAAGCAAGTAGTAATGCTATAATATCAATCTCAAATAAAACAACCAGCTCTAGTGACTTTAGGAGAAGATGATGCATAAGAGAGATGATAGGAGAAAATATTATAAGAGATACTAAATACCACATTGTTGAAAGTTATAAGTGAGATAAGAAGAGGATTTCAAGAAATGTCAAACCTCTTAGGAAGGAAGGTCATTGTCATAACCTTAGTAGTCGAAGATCTATGGGAAAAGAAATGTGCCTTAGACAACCTAAGAATGGCATAAAAAGAAGAATACGAAGTAAGCGAGGAATAATAAGTTGGAACTAGTGAACATAAAATAGAGGAAAACATAAAAGGTAGACTAGAAATTAATGAAGAACGGAGAGGAGACGAGTCAAACAAAAATGAGGGAGTATTAGTAGAAGATATTGTATTAATGTAAGCATATCTACAATATTTATAATTTGTTAGCATTGTAGATGCATAGTCTATTAACATAGTTATGGTTGTGTTATCACTAGCACATTATTGTACGTATAAATTTATTTGTTATGAGGTTGTTCCTCATATATAAAAAGTAGGTTATTGTACATGTCTCAACTTTTCATATATTTATGTAAATGACAATTATAAGCAAGCTAGGTGGTGCACAAGGTGTTTTGCACAAACACTAGCTATGTGTGATGTTGCACTAGTTGATTGCATAAGCAAGGACGGTTGCACAGTCTTGATGGAGGATGTCTATGATAGTTATGAAAGGTTTTTAATGTGTGGGATTGAATGTAGAGATACACAAGACATTTCACACACTTTCATTGCACTCTCGGAGATTTCAAACTAGAGGACAATGGCTAAGTTGTAGTAAGGTGATGTAAAGAGTTGTGCAACATGAAGAACAATGAAAAGTTATCTAAAGGCATTTCATACACTTGTATAAATATATTCATCAGACTGAAGAAGTGTTAGCAATGTCTTGGTGGCACTTTGATATGGACCTATTAAAGAGTGTTACAAATTGTTCACTTGGCTCAATAGTTGGTGACTGCTGATTCTTTTATTTTTTGGATGTTACATGTGAAGTTCCTGATATAGGCACAATTATTACGGATTTATAAGGGGAATCATTTGTGTAAAAAAGGTTGTTGAATGTTGAATACACAATGTTAAGTGTGTACATTGTAATATATAGTAAGGCGTTGTATGAATGTTGCAGAACCTTGAAGCTTGGTTTAACATGTTAATATGGTTCAATTTATGTTATAATCAAGAAGGTTTATGTGTTGGGTTTTTAACTGAAAGGGTTTTCTCATGAAAAACTGGTGTTTATATGTGTTTGTCTTCATATTTTTGTGTATAGATTCACATAGTAGGAGTCTCATCTAAATTTGTTTGTCATGAGTGAGCCTATTCCTAGCATTTGGAATTAGTTTGACAGTAAGATTTGTAGTAATTAGAGTAACTTGCATAAATGGTTTTCTTGAAGTGAGAGTTTTCCATGGGATAATTTTATGCGAAGAATATGACTGGAAGCATAAAACTAGAAATTAAAAAATTCAATGGTCAGAATTTTGAGTTATGGAAACTCAAAGTGGAGGATCTCTTGGTGGACAAATATCAATGGATTTCTATTGTAGACGTAATACCCACCAAAATGAAATCATTAGAATGAGAAAATCTTAACAAGAAAGAAAAAATCTCTATTAGATTTTGTCTCTCAGATTCAGTGCTACTAAATGTTTCAATTGAAAAGACTACAAAGCTCATATGGGAAAAGTTGGAAATGGTGTACCATGCCAAATCACTAGTAAAAAAACTTACCCTGCAAAAGAAGCTATACTCATAATGAATGAGTGATGGTGAATTGGTTTCAGAGAACTTGAATGCCTTCAAAATTGTGGTAAATCAATTGTTATCCATGGATGTCAACATGAATGATAAAGAAAAATATATCACACTACTTTGATTTCTGCCAGACTCGTGGGATAATTTAGTGATGGCAATCACTAGTACCACATCATAGCTAAAAGTGGAAGATGTGGTTACAACCCTGCTATCATAGGAGATGAGGTAGAACTCTGTGGAAAGATACCAGTCGAATGATGCCATGTTTGTGCAAAGTTTCTTATAAAAAAGAGGAACGCGGGAGACTAGGGATAGGCACTTGAAGTCACAATGTAGATCTAATACTATGGATAGATCCTTGAAGTAATATTGGAACTGCAACAAGGTAGGACATTTCAATAAGGATTGCAAAACAAAAATGGTGGAAAAGATCAAACCATCAGATGTTGTTAATTCCTCGAGTGAGGAGGTATCTATTGATGGAGATAGAGATGGAGATGAATATATCATAACATCAAGCTCACATGCATGCGTTTATGCAGGGGTTTGATTGACTCTAGAGCCTCATACCATATGACTCCAGTGAGGGAGTGGTTTTGTGAATATGGATATTTTAATGGTGATGATGTATTTGTAGGAGACAACTCAACCTACAAGGTCATGGATAGAGGAAGAGTTAAGTTGAATTTCATATATGGGAGGATCAAGAGTCTTTTATATGTTTTTCACATTCCTAGCCTTGCGAGGGATTATATTTCTCTGAGCAAGATGAATGATGTCGGTGCCTAGGTCTCATTTGGTAGATATGGGTGCAAAGTGGTGTGTTGAGCCATGATGATGACAAGGATCATGCACACATGTACTCTATTAATGCTTGATGCAAATATTGTAAATGGATTGCATGTAACAACTTTGTTGTGTCTAAGGTTAAGGTTGAAACATGAACTTGCACATTGCTTATGGTGGAGAATTCAACATTTTTACATTCGGGGCTAGGAAATATTAGTGATAAAGGATTGCACATCTTGTGGACTAAGGATATGGTGAGAGGGATGGATAATTATCCCTTAGACTCAAAATGTTTTGAACATTGGATCTATGGAAAGTTGAGTCGGATGAAATTCCCTACAAATGTTGCATGAGCAAGTGGAATTTTGTAGGTGATCCATAATGTTGTGTTTGAATTGGTAGATATCTCATCATTGAACATGTTTGTTTTTAATATGTTTATCATATATTACTATACTTTCAAGACCCATATATACTTCCTCTAAAATAAATTTTAAGTTTTGAGGAAATTCAAGGAATTCAAAACCCTTGTGGAGATTTAAACAGAGAAGAGGATCAAAGTATTGTGCATGAACATTGGGGTGAGTACTTCTTCAAATATTTTAATGAATTCTACAATCAAAGTGGTATTTGAAGTCAAAATACAACTCCATATATGCCACAACATAATGAAGTTTCTTAATGAATGAACAGGGCACTGATGGATAAGGCCTGGAGTATGTTGAGTGATGCACATTTGGAACAAAAAATATATGCTAAAGTAGTGGCTATTACTGGTTACCTCATCTAATGAGATTGATAATTGACCATGATTAACCTTTCAAACTTCCCTTGTAGACCTTTTATAATCAATATGTTCAAATAATTATGTTGCCTTTTGAAGTCCTTTTTACCATATAGCACTTAATGAATATGTTGCATATATATTTGGGGTTTTGCATTAGCGCTATTTATTTATGAATAAATAATGACATTTATCATTATTGATATTTATGGCTTCTATCAATAATTTGTAAATTGAAAATCCTAAGCTAATCATAGGTAAGCAACTACTCGGAGCAATTAGGTGAATTGCCTATGTCAACTAGGCATACTCACTCATAGCAACTACACAGACTTACCCATATAAACTGAATAAGCTAGCCCATAACAACAGGGTAAGTAGCTCATATGAACATGATAAGTATCCCATAACAACATGGTAAGTGCCCATAACAATGACCAGAGCATTTTGATCCTATAGAAACTGGGTGTCACATGTACCAACAACGTGCATGTATGTTTGAGAGTTAGATGACATTTTTGAACAAGTGACATACGCTAAATTGTCCCATCATGATTCCTCTTTCATTGGATTGTTGACCAATTTTTGGTCCTGTAAGCCAAAATTGCGCAACCCCTCCTTTTTCTTTGCAAAGGTCATCCAATCCATGTTTTCCCCAGACCTTGTGCAAAAAATGTTCTCTGCCATACCTTTTGCAAAAAATGTTCTCTCCCAGACCTTTGTAATGAAAAAGTCAGGTGTTTCCCCCATTCTGCTTTGCCAAGTGTAAATCAAGTTTGTGCAAGTGCATTACTTGTCTACTTTTATAAGTAGAAGCGATTGAAGAACTCGAAATGGTCTAACACAGTTCACAAAAGGCAACTGATTTCATTCAGAGGGTATTTTGAGGGATTGATAGACGTTTACAAATGTCTGAAGGGTATCTTTTCAGAGGGCACTTGGGAAAAGAAAGAGGACTTCTTCACTTTTTTGAAGGATATTTGAAAAAAGTCCAAAGGGTAAGTGCCTTTGTGGAGGGAACCTTGATCAGTGGCAGGACCAAATCAAAGTGCCCTTGCAGAGGGCACCTTGAGAAAGTGAAGAACAAAGACAAAAAGCTGGAGGGGCACGTGCCCTTCAAGAAAAGAAGCAATCAAAAGAGAGCACAATTGGTCACACATTAATGTTTTCACTATAGAGACCAACGTTTTCACTATAGAGACCAACATTTTCACTATAGAGACTAGTCGGTCACACATTTTTGAACTATAGAGACCAGTGTCTCGTGTTTTCATGCTTCATCATTAATGTGCATCCAAGTCACGTCCATGTATTGAAGAAAGCATAGTCGGTCACAACTTGAAATGGCCTTGTCAGTTTCTAGGGATGGTCTCCCATGCTTTTACAGTCTGAGGATAACAGAAATGATGGTTTGGACAGCTTACAACATGGCTCTCCCATATGCAATTAGAAGAATACAACAGCATGGGCTTGTGGTCTCGGTAGAAGTGTTTTACTCATCATCCTTGATTTGTCAGCTATTTTGTTTTCAGTTCTCTATATATTTGTAACTTCTCATTTGAGAAAAGATATCTCAACTTGTATGGCAAAGCCCTGAAGGAATTTACCTTGAATCAGAAGAAGCATTTTTTACCTCCATTTGAGCTTGTACTTTTACATATGTCTATGGTTTTATCTTGTGTTAAGTCATTTCCTTTTCATGCTTTCATAAGTTTATGCCAACATATCTAGTGTATTGTGAGTTCTTCTCTTGCAGGTCAACAAGAAGAGTCTAGCTCAAAGTATAGGTGCATGTGAACATGGTGTCCATAGTGTGTCTTAGAACACCTTTGATAGTTCTTCCTCCTTGTATCTCCATAGGATCCTCTATTGAACCACTGATGTAGAAAAGGTTCTCGTTTGAATGAAGTGTATGCTTGCTTATCTCTAGTATAAAGTGTATGTCAAAGCTGATTAGACCAACCATTTTGGTGCATCACCACATTAGTTTAGGTTTTGAATTCAATATTTCTCTCCTTTTTCATCCCCCTCATTGTTAGTAGTAAGAAATCCAAGGCTTCAAGGTGTATCAAGGGGAGCTAGCCCCTAATTTAGAGATTCATCCCTTATGTTTTCAACTCACAGCAAGAGGAATGTCTCCATTGTGCCGCGTAGAGAAAGAGAGTTGAGCCTCCTTTCAGAGGGTGCAATCCATTGTGTCAATAGTTTTTGGCATGCCCGATGGGACAAATTTCTATCTCCTGCAAGTCTTAAGATTGGTGTTGGTCTTGATATTATTAAAAAATCCAAAAGGAGCTATATCCAACACTTGGTGACTCCATTCAGGTACTCAGTCTCTAGTTAATGATCAGCGTGGCATCCCATGCTAAAGGTCACTACAAGATCTTCTAGGGGTGTCCATTTTGAATTTGTTGAATTACCTTTAAACTCAACAAAACAGCTAAGGTTTGAAAATACCCACCCTTATGTAGCAAGCCATTTTCCTAAACCATCCATAAAATATACCTACTCAAGGAGGCCCCTATCGAATCCTTTCACAGCCATGGCAGCCCTTGGGGCTTTCCCTTTTGTGGCCATCAATGGTCAAAGTCCCTTGAACCTTCAGCAGTATGACCCAATTCCAGGGACGACTCTCAAAAGTGTTCCTCCCTTTAGTGGAGAGGGCCCAATCACTATTGTTGAGCATATTAGAAACATATCAAACCTCTGCAACATCCATAATATCACTAAAGAAAATGTAGCCATTAGATTACTAGCCTTGTCCTTCAAAGGAAAAGTTCTGGACTGGTATGGGACCTTGCCTATGAACTCAGTTGGCTCATGGAATGAGTTAGGGACCCTCTTGACCTATTTGTTTGGAAAAAAAAGTGACCATTTGTCTCTAGTTGAGCAGTTAACCACCATGAAGAGAGCCCCCCATGAGGTAATGCAAGATTTTAACACTAGGTTTCAAAAGACCTGGGACAAAATCCCAATTATTGTAAGGCCAACCCCAAGCTATGCTTTCCTTTACTACTTGAAGGCCCTGAATAATGACATTGCTGTCATGATATAGTCCATGGGTGGAAACACTTTACCTGTAGCTTATGAGATAGTTGTAGCTGCTAAAAATTGCCTTGTTCAAGCAAAAAAGATAACTCCTAGACCTCCTATGCCACTCTTGTCTGATTTTCAACCCTTAGTCCAGCCTGCTTTGCCCACTCTAGCTCCTCTGTCTAATTAAGAGAAGCCTACTGCTACCCCTATAAATGATATCCATGAAGTTAAAACCCTGTTGTAGAGTGTTACCGATGAGTTAGCTTCTCTCAAGAGACAACAAGCTCAAAGTTATAGGCCAAATCAAGGCTACTAGCAGTTTGGGTAAGCAACTATGTCTCCCTTCCAGAATTATAATCAAGGGCAAGGTCAAATTACCCATGTCAAGCCTTACCAAAGCTATAATCCAAATGCCCCTTCATCTTCCAAGGCTTTTGTCTCCACTCAAAATAATTTGGTGCAGGAGCAACCCAATTATCCACCCTTTGTTCATGGCCAAGAACAGGTTGCTTATACCAGTGAGCTACCAAATCAAAGCATGACTGCACAAGGTGATCAGGCAGTCCAATTATCAAATTTTGAGATGTCAACACAACATGGGATGGACAGTAGGCAAACTCAATTTGATTCTTCTCTTATGAATCACTTGGAAGGAGAGTTCTATGCAACCAACTATGTGGGGAGCACAAGTAATCAGAATGTTGGTGTTGCATCCAACACCAGGTCCAAAAGGAGATCCATTGATGAAGCTCAAGCAACCAATCAAGCACCTACGTCTCTTTCACCCAATCAAGTAGGAAGTGTACCTCAAGCAGCCCTAAGACCATAAGCAAATCAAAAGTTTCCCAATTATAGGCCAACAGTTGCAGCTTTAGCTCCTCATGTTGCACACAGGGTACAAATGTTCCCAAAGAGAACTCTAAAGGGGTAAATCCTTTAATCAACATAGTGAACCAAATGAAGAAGCTACACATGAACATCTCATTGTGGGATTCTTTAGCACTGCCAGGACAAAATGATATACTCTAAAAGAAATTGTATAGGTTGGATGAGCAAGCTATTCTAGCAATAAATGATAATGTGTTGGTAGTAAATGGGGCTCCTCCCATAACTAGTCAAACAAAGAAAAATGAGAATGTCCCTCCCTTCTATTTTTCCTTGATTATTGGTGATTTCTTAGTCCACAATTGCATCATTGATACTGGAGCAAGCACCTCAATTATGCCCAAATGCATAGTTGATAAGCTAGGCCTCAAGTATGAACAAATGATCAAAGGAGTTCTACAATTAGATGGATCACTAGCTAAGACCTTGGGAGTGGCAAGAGGCTTGAATCTGACTCTCCATGCCTATCCAACCTTCTCAATTCCTCATGATGTGGTAGTGGCAGATGTTCCTTCTTACTTCACTCTTTATTTATCAAGGGATTTCACATCCAAGATAGGTGGATACTTGGCAGGAAACTAGTGTCACATGGTTTTTAGGACAAAGTATGGAACTAAAGTGAAGATTAAGTTAGATCCCATCCACAAGGATCACCTGAATCCATACTCATCCAAAGCGGTGAATGTGAACTATGCAATCATTGATGAAGAAGAGTTCTAGGTGGATCAATCTCCATCATCTTCTCTTATAGGATTTGTTGACCTACTCCTAGATGAATGGGGAAATGACAACTTTGAGCATGATCTTTACAATTTTATTGAAGAAGCTAGTCTTGGAGTCTACTGCATGCATGAGAAAGATGCTTTCGTGTCGAAATTGATGAAGACAGACCAAGAGGACTGTGGTTTGTGGCAGTTGTTCTTTGATGGATCTAGAAGCAAGTTGGGCATTGGTGGTGGGGCAATGTTGGTTTCACCTTCAAAAGATAAATACTTCTCAACTTTCAAGTTTTAGTGCTTCTGCACCTGTAATGTAGCAGAGTATGAGGCCCTTATTCATGGCCTAGAATGGGCAAGGAAGAGAGGAATCGAAGAATTGTAGGTGTTTGAAGATAGTGAGTTGATTATGAACAAAGTGAGATGTCAAAGCTTGACCAAGAGCTCCTTACTCAAGTCTTACAAGGACAGAGTGTGGGACCTTGTAGAGAACTTCATTGCTTTCAACATCACTTCCATTCCAAGAGAGAACAAGCATGCAGATAGACTAGCAACAATTGGTGCTCAGTTTTACATCCCAAAGGGGATGAGACAAAGCAAAAATCAGCATCATTTGAAGGTGATTGTGAGGCCCTCCATACTGGACAATGTCACCAATTGGTAGGTGTTTGAAAGTGACCAACAAATAACACTTTTATTACAGGAAGAAGCTGAGTTTGCTTCCAAAAATTAGTCCAAGCTATAACAACAGTATGATGGGTAGATTGTTCAACTAAAGACCAACAGACTTCCCAAAAGTTTGGTAACTCTTGAGAGCATTTTCAATGAAGATGACCAACTCAAGAGAGATAAAGCAAACATGTCAACCAAGAAAAAAAATTATGAAATGGTAGAAATCTACAAGGATAAGTTGCTTGCACTTGGGAAGGTGTGTACCAATGAGGAAAAGCATGCTTTCATTATGTTATGCCAAGAGTTTGTTGATGTCTTCGCTTGGGAGTATGGTGATTTGAAGGGCTTTGATCCAAGCTTGGCCCAACACACCATTGAGCTGGAGGAAGGTGCCAAACCCATCAAGTAAAAGCAAAATCCAATCAATCCAAAGATCGAGCCTCTCATGAGGAAGGAACTCACCAAATTGATTGAGTCTAGGATCATTTTCCCTATCAAACACTCTTTTTGGCTGGCCAATTTGGTCCCTGTTAGGAAGAAGAATGGATACGTCATATTATGTGTGGATTTCAAAGACCTGAATAGAGTCTCACTGAGAGATCACTATTCCCTTCCAAGTATGGAGAAATTTTTTTAGATGGTGACAGACAGTGAAAGATTCTCTCTCCTAGATGGCTACTCTGGGTATAATCAAATCCTGGTACAAGAATGTGACTAATACAAGACAACCTTCACCACCAAATGGGGAACATACACCTATAAGAAGATGCCATTCAGTTTGTCAAATGCTAGAGCTACCTTCCAATGTGTTATGGATATGGCTTTTCAAGGTTTGATCAATGACATTGTGCTGGTTTATCTTGATGATGTGATAATCTTCTCCAAGGAGGCAAGTGAACACTTGAAACACCTGAGGCAAATATTTGAAAGGTGTAGAGAGTTTGGCATCTCTCTCAACCAAAAAAAAATGCGTGTTTGTCATCCACGAAAGCAAGCTCTTAGGCCATGTCATTTCGAAGGAAGGCCTGTCCATTGATCCAGAGAGGGTGCACGCCATCTTAGCATTATCCTTGCTTAAGCACAAGAAGGGCCTACAAAGTTTTTTTGGTAAGATAAATTTTATTAGGAGATTCATTCCTAACTTTGTTGAGCTTGTCAAGCCACTAACTTCCATTCTAAGTAAGGACGAGATGTTCATGTGGACAACAAGAGGAAGAGAATGCTTTGAAGGCATCAAGTAAGCTATCGCCCAAGCTCCTACCCTGACTAGTCCAAACTTCTCGAAGGACTTCAATCTATACACCTTTGGGAATGAAGAGGTAATCTCTGCTATGCTCACTCAAGCAAATGGTGAGAATTTAGAATAACCTCTTGCTTTTTTTAGCCAAGGTTTAGAAGGCTATAAGGTTAGATACATGTATGTTGAGAAGTAGGTGCTTGCAGTCATATGAAGTTTGAAGAAGTTCAGACATATGTTGTCTAGCAACAAAATTCATATCATGGTGCCACATCCTAGTGTAAAAGACTTCTTGATAAACCGAGAATTGAATGAGAAAATGGTAGGTTGGATCATCAAAGTAACAGAGTATGACGTAGAGATAAAGACCACCAAGATGGTGAGAGGAATAGGGATATGTGAACACCTCGCTACAAACTTGAAAGAGCCAAATGAGGACATTTTGGTACTCCATAATGAACCTATAGCAGTTGTACCTATGGTCATGAAGTGGTGGGCATAAGACATGGTTCATTTCTTTCGAACTGGTGAGTGTCCACAAGGTCTTGATAGGACCAAGAGGAGGTATTTTAAACTCCAATCTCTTCCTTATGTCTTAGTTGATGTAGTGATGTTCAGAAAAGACTTTTCAAGGGTGCTCTTAAGATACATTGATTCAGACCAATTCGACAAGGTACTATCTAAATTCCATGATGGACCAGCTAGTGGCCATTTTGCTTCCAAGACCACATCTGCAAGGATTATGAGGGCTAGTTAATTTTGGCCCAGTTTGTTTAAAGACACTCATGGTTAGGTGAGGAAATGTCAAAAATGTGCCTTCTTTGATGGGAAGTAACGACTGGTTGCTATGCATTTTCATCCTATTCAAGTGGAACAACCATTCATGCAATGGGGGTTGGACTTCATAGGGTTGATCAATCCTCCTTCTAGTGCTGGCCACAAGTGTGTTTTGACTGCCATGGATTATTTCACAAGGTGGGTAGAGGTCATAGCTTTGAAAGAGGCCAATGAGATTGCAATTCTAGACTTTTATGAAGTCATAGTGACAAGATTTGAGGTCTCAATCACAATCATTTAAAACAATGCATTGTCTTTCTTGGGAACAAAGACAAGTGAGTGGAAATTGAAGTATGGCATCTATCTCAACACTTTTTCTAACTACTATCCACAAAGAAATGGGTTGGCCGAGTCCTCAAATAAGAATTTGATTAGGATCATAAAGAAGATAATAGAGGAAAATCAAAAGACTTGGCATGCCAAGTTAAAGACAGCTCTTTGGACAGATAGGATTACTCCAACAAGGGCAATTGAGAATTCACCATACAAACTTATGTATAGAAGGGAAAATAGACTTCCTATCTCACTTGAGTTACTAGCCTTGGATCTTGTCCATCAACTGCAATTGATGGAGAGTGACAGCATGGAAGTCAGGTATTGTGAGCTAATGGAGCTTCAAGAAGTGAAAGACCAAGCCATGGATGCCATGACTAGCTGCCAACAAAAAACAAAGAAGCATTTTGAAAAAAGGTATACGCCAAGGAGTTGCTCAGAAGATGACATTGTCTTGAAGTGGGATGAGGATCGAGCCAAGCCTGGAAGGCACACGAAGTTTGACACTTTGTGGAGTGGCCCATATGTCATCACCTAATGTAAGCAACACAATGCTTTCCGACTCTCGAAGTTGGATGGTGAAGAGCTACATATCCCAGTCAATGGGATATATCTTAAGCATTGTTACTAGGTTTATTTTGTCATGTACATAATTTTCCTTATTTTTTTCTCATTTTTCCTAAGTGTTGTTATGCATGTGTGTAGTGTTTTTAGCTTTTATGTGTATTTTTTCTTTATTGTTTGAGGTAAAATCTTTGTTGGTTCATAGGTCTTTACATAGTTGGTGTTGACTTCTCCAAGATGCATCTTGACTCCATGCCCAATGTACTTTGTGTCTACTAGTCTTCCCAAGCATAATAGGCATGCTTCCCCTGTGAGTCACCAATTGTGTTGATTAATTTTTAATCTTGCAAGTCAAAATTGGGCACCCCCTCCTTTTTCTTTGCAAAGGTCATCCAATCCATGTTTTGGCTAGATCATCCCTTTGTTGCCTTGTGCAAAAAATATTCTTTGTCAGACCTTTTTAATTAAAAAGCCAGGTGTTTCCCCCATTCTACTTTGCCAAGTGCAAATCAGGTTTGTGCAGGTGCATTAATTGTCTATTTTTATAAGTAGAAGCGGTTGAAGAACTCGAAATGGTCTAAAGCAGTTCACAAAAGGCAATGGATTTCCTTCGAAGGGCATTTTGACGGCTTGATGGACGTTTGCAAAAGGTTCGAAGGGTGTCTTTTCGGAGGGCACTTGGGAAAATAAAAAGGAGTTCTTCACTTTTTTGAAGGACGTTTGAAAAAAGTTCGATGGGTAAGTGCCCTTGCAGAATGCACCTTGGTCGATGGCAGGACCAAATCAAAGTGCCCTTGTAGAGGGCACCTTGAGAAAGTGAAGAACAAAAACAAAAAGCTCGAGGCCCTTCGTGAAAACAAGCAATCAAAAGAAAGAATTCCTTCAGACAAAATGTCTAAAAGAATTCCTTCGAACATTTTGTCTGAAGGAAAGCACGATAAAAAACTCGAGACAAAGAAGGCTCGATAAGTGAAAGAGAAAGCCAAAAAAAGGCCAAGGCAAAGGAGAAGTCAAAGGAAGGAGACAAAACATAGGCAAAGACAAAGGTGAAAAGACAAAATAAGGAATAGTTCTAGCTGCTGACAAAGATAAAGAATAGAATCAATGACCACTTAGACCAAGACAAGTGGCATAGATGACTCAACAAGGAGAATTAATACATTTGGTGAAATATATCTACCAAAAACCAATTAAATAGATTGGTTTTTAAACTATAGTGACCAACATCTCGTGTTTTCATGCTTCACCATTAATATGCATTTAAGTCACGTCTAGGGATTGAAGAGAGCATAGTCAGTCACAACAACTTAGAATGGCCTTGTTAGTTGTTGGGGACGGTCTCCCATGCTTTTGCAGCCTAAAGACAATAAAAACAATGATTTGGACAGCCTACAACATGGCTCTCCCATATGCAATTGGAAGAATACGATAACAACATGGGCTCGTGGTCTCGACAAAAGTGTTTAACTCAGCATGGGTTTCCATTCCTTGATTTTTTAGCCATCTTGTTTCTAGTTCTCTATATATCTATAACTTCTCATTTGAGAAAAGATATCTCAGCTTGTATGGCAAAGCCCTAAAAAAATTTACCTTGAATCAGAAGAAGCATTTTTTACCTTCATTTGAGCT
The DNA here is from genome assembly GCA_037957365.1 of Torreya grandis. NCBI lineage: Eukaryota > Viridiplantae > Streptophyta > Pinopsida > Cupressales > Taxaceae > Torreya > Torreya grandis. The sequence goes on from JARHVA010000814.1 coordinate 2,123,515, forward strand.
TGCACTTTTGCATATGTCTATGGCTTTATCTTGTGTTAAGTCATTTAATTTTCATGCTTTCATAAGTTTATGCCAACATATTTAGTGTATTGTGAGTTCTTCTCTTGCAGGTCAACAAGAAGAGTCCAGCTTAGAGTATAGGCACATGTGAACACGCTGTCCAATAGTGTGTCTTAAAACATCTCTGGTAGTTCTTCCTCCTTGTATCTCCATAGGATCCCCTGTTGAACCACTGATGTAGAAAAAGTTCTCATTTGAATGAAGTGTATGCTTGCTTCTCTCTGGTGTAAAGTGTATGTCAAAGCTTAGTAGACCAATCATGTTGGTGCATCACCACATTAGTTTAGGTTCTAATTTTAGTATTTCTCTCCCTTTTGATCCCCTTATTATTAGCAATAGGAAATCTAGGGCCTCAAGGTGCATCAAGGGGAGATAGCCCCTAATTTAGGGATTCATCCCTCACGTTTGCAACCCATAGCAAGAGGAATGTCTCCATTGTGTCGTATGGAGGAAGAGAGCTGAGCCTCCATTCAAAGGGTGCAATCCACTGTGTCAACATGGACCATCAATCGTAATCGGTTATAACAGAGGGACCTGTTGTTTCTATTTATTGCCCATTTTATGCTATTGTCTTGTTATCAGTTTAAACTCTATTATAACTATCAATCTAAATAAAGGTTTGCCTTCTCTATTTAATGGAGAATCAAAGAGATGAAATTAGTAAGAAGTGAGATATATAAAAATATAGAGAATAAAAGGTTGAAGTCATTGTTATAGTTTTAATAACTATGCATTTCCATTGTAGCAATATTTTCTTTGCCACAAATTCGTTGATGTTATAAACATGATTTGAAATAAACTAGTAGTAGAGGCAAGGGTTGTAACATAAATCCAATTGAGATAGAGCCCACTTGAGATGAATTGTGGTGAAGATTTCATCCATTAGTTTAGTTTCATTTTGTATTATAAATGTATCTTTCACTTTTAGTAGAATAGTCACAAAATATGTTCTTAACATTCATGTTTGATTCTTTGCATAAGTATTTCTTTTTCTGCAATATTCAATTATGTGTGAGAAGCTTCCAAACTAGATTAGCATTTCAATTCTTGTAATTTCCTTTCCTATTATTTAATTTACAACATTTCAATTCCTACAATTTACTTCCCTATCATTTACTTTACGCAAGTGTATTTTATTTCAACAAGTGTGTGTTAGCCTTCTTAATGTTTCACATAGTCTAGTGTTGCATATAGAGTGCAAACTCATTAGAAAGTTATATGTCCTTGGGTTGATAATCAAATGAAGGATCATATAGTCTTTGTGTTAGGTGGCTACCTCCTGGGTTATATCCTCACAGGTTGTAGGATAAATCCTCAAGCTAATATATAACAGTAAATTATATATTCTCTATATCATCAACATACCCCCCACCTCAATATTGATTGACAAGACTTCACAAGAAGCGTGGACTGGTAAGAATCCATGCTTACGACACCTGCATATTTTTGGTTATGAAGCTTATTCTCACATACCAAAGGAGAAAAGATAAAAACTTGACTTCATTTTGTAGGGTACATCTCTATTGGGTATGAGAGGCGGAAAAGGGTAAAAACTATGGAATCCTAAGACAAAGAATGCAATCTATAGCCGAAATCTAGTCTTCAAAGATGGGCACAAGGTTCATTTGTAGGACTACCAAAAAATCAGCCAAAGGGAGAAACATAAAAGGTGAGGGTTGATGTGGACACTAAAAAACCTATATCTAAGTATGGTTTGATGGATGAAGAGTTGCAAGAGATAGAAGAGGAGGAGTTTGTGACTCCAATTCTGTGGAGATCATAATAGGTGCATAAAATTCCTGAAAGGCATAACCCACCATATTTTTGTTCTGCATTTTTGTTATTAATGACTGATAATGAATACCCTAAGACAATGAGGGCAACTCTTGGTTGAACAAAGAGTAAGTCTTGAAAGAAGGTTGTGAAGGAGGAAATGGAGTCTTTGGACAAAAATGAGACTTGGGACTTGCTGAAGTTACCTTTTGAGTGAAAACATTTAGGCTACAAGTGGTTCTTTGAGATTAAACAAAAAGCACAAGGGAAAATAGAGAAGTAAAAGGCTCGCCTGATGGCAAAAGAATTATCATAGCTAGAGGGAATTGAATTTGGTGAGACCTTTCATGTTGCAAAACTAACTTCAATCAAGTTTATTTTAGCTATTGCCACTATACTTGATCTTGATATAGATCAAATGGATGTCATAATAATGTTTTTACATGAAAAGCTTTAAGTGTGTGTGTAAGTGTGTGTGTGTGTGTGTGTGTGTGTGTGTGTGTGTGTGTGTGTGTGTGTGTGTGTGTGTGCGTGCGTGCGTGCGTTCATGTCATATCCAAAAAAAACTTAAGGGTAAAATTGAAAGAGGACTAGGTCTATGGGCTAAATAATTTCTTGTATGGCTTGAAGCAATCACCAATAATGTGGAATCATAAATTTGATAGTTACGTGGTTGGACTTTGGCTTGTACATTGCAATGTTGATTGTTGGGTTTACTACAAGGAAGAGGGTGATAAATTTGTCATCATAGTCCTATATGTGGATGACATGTTGATCATAAAATTCATGATCAAGTAGGTAAAGCTTGAACTATTTGTGTAACTTGACATGAAATATCTTGGTACTGTAAGATACATCTTGGGCATCGAAATCTGACGAGATCATGAAAACAAGAAGCTCTAACTAGACCATAGAAATGATGTTGAAATGGACTTGGACATGTGTAGGATGTAGGATTATAAACCTATGCACACACTTTTAACAGTGGGTCAAAGGCTATCAAGTGTACAATGCCCAAAGACACATGAAGAATTAGAGGTCATGATTTAGGCTCTACATGCCAGTATAGTGGAAAGACTAATGTATGGAATGGTCTGCATAAGATCTTACATTGTAAATCAGTGAGAGTAGTCAAAAAAATCATGTTCGATTTAGGAAAGGAGCATTTGGCAATAGTGAAGAAGATATTTAGGTATTTTTGTGGAACATCTGGCTAGGTAGTTTTCTATCAAGGTTTACCTAGTGAAAGTAGGGTTTTGAATCTATATGTATTTTGGATTTTGATTGGGTTGGAGATCTTGATTATCATAGGTGTACCAGTGGGTATGTGTTCAACTTGTTTAATATATATGTAATTTCGATGCACAAATGGTAGGCTAGTGTTGTTATATCTACCGGCAAAGTTGAATTTACTCATGAAAGGAAGTGGTGTGGCTTCAAAATTTGTGTTCTATGGTTGGGTTAACATATAAATTTGTCAAAATAAATTGCGACAGTCAAAGCACAATATGTTTGGCATAAAACTTGGAGTATTATTCTCAGATGAAACACATTGATGTATGATATTATTCTGTGAGATAAATGGTTAAAGAGAAATATATCTCTGGGGAAGTTGGACACAGGATGTTTTGGCTTCATTGACCAAGGCAATGAGTACTGAGAAGTTTACTTGGTGTAGGAAAGAGATGAGCATTGTTGCTTAGAGTTGTTGAAGGATGGATGCATTCTCCATTATGCAAAGTGTTCAACAAGTGGGAGATTGTTGGAAAATGTATTAACTTTGCATAAATTTGTGAAAATGATAATTATATGTAAGCTTGATGGTATGCAAGGTGTTTTGCACAAGTAGTATCTATGTGTGATGTTTCACATGTTAACCATGCCAGGAGGGATGGTTACATAGTCTTGTGTGGAGGTTGTTTATGATAGTTGCACAACATAGTCTTGTGTGGAGGTTGTCTATGAGAATTGCACAACATAGTCTTGTCTGGAGGTTATCTATGATAATTGCACATGGCTTTCAATGTGTGGGAATGATGATGGATCCATGTAGGATATTCTGTACACTTTCATTGCACTCTAGGATATTTCAAAGTGGAACACTGTGGTGAAGTTTTAGTTAGTGCTCTAAGGAGATGTGCAACATACAAAAAAATGAAAGGTTATTTGAAGTCATCTCATACACTTGTCTAACTTTATTGTTTATATTGAACAAGTGTTAGAAACATCTCAGTGGTGCTCTAACATAGACTTGTGGAGGAGTGTTTCATATTGTTCACTTGGCTCAATAGTTGGTGAATGCAAATTCTTCTACTGTGAAGACATTAAAATTCAAGGGTCTGATATAGGCACAATTATTCTAAGTAGTTATAAGGGGAATTATATGAGTAATCAAATGTGTAATAAAGGTTTTTGAATTCTAAATGCAACATTTAAGTGTAATGTCCCCTTGTTATGATATTTTCTAAATTCTAAAATTTATTGCAAACCATAGAAAAAAATCAATTTTTTGATTTTTACAACAGTAAACCCTAGCTACAAACGTATTCCAAAATTAACATAAAAATATGCTAAACCTTTCAAATCAATTATGAACCCTTTTAGTCAAGATTAATCCTTCAAAAATTCAAATTAGCCCTTGAAAACCTAGGCACCTATGTTCAAAAAATAAATATGATTTATGGCAGCCCTATGATGACAATTTCTTGAAAATATTATTGTCATTGATGTCAAAAGGGAGATCATTGGCATTATGGATGTCATTGATGCTCAAGGATGAATATGGCGATCCTATCAGAGGTCAAGGATGATTGAAATGCTTGTGTGCATGAGTGGAATTCATTTGGTTCTTCATATTGATCATCTAAACATTTTGGGTCTATGACAGGAAAATCTGAGAAGACGTTTTGCTGACATCACCATTGAAATGTGTAAACAAGTCTAAGGGAGTTGATCATATGTTTATGATCACATTAGCCCCTAGTTGTTGTGCACCATATTTGAAGACATGTGATGAAGCACAGTTGAAGATATGGGGATGTAAAGTTGGCTACTCAGACAAAAATCACTAAGTTTTTATAGTTAGCCAAATTTGTAATAGGGCTCAGTAGAGCCAAGTAAACATATTGATGAGGTCAGCATTTGCACATATGGAGGTCTGAGGATAAAATGATCATATTAATTTGTTTATTTTTGTGTCTAGTTTCTATGCGCTAAATCTCAAGTCATGCGACGTAATGCAACAAAAGATATGCTTGAGCAAAGTAGGGCTCCCAAGCATTTTGATAATATTTTCCAACACTTTGTCAAATTTGTAGGTTGCAAAATAAAGCTAAGTAGGCACTTTGATGATGTCATATCTTGCACATATGAATGCTTAAGGAGCAATTGGATATATTGATGGAATCCCCTATGTAAGAGGATCTTATGCACTAAATTGTAGGTCATGCGATTAAGTGCAACAAGAGTTATGCAGATGCAAATTTTGCCTTCTAGGGATATTGAAATGGTCCCTATACTTAGTCAAAATATGGACAAGGTCATGCAAATTTCTCATGCTTTTACAAAGATCATTTATTATCATTTGTAAAGGAAATAGATAGAAGATTTGTTATGGGTTTTTCATGAGCATCTTGAATATATGGTTAGTATGTTCAAATAAGAAGGAATGAGCTTAGAATTGAATTATCTTTGGTCTTGAACTGAATAGGGTTTCTCAGTAAAACCCTAAGGGTTTAAGTCATGCATCAAACAAACTTTTCTATTTTGATGGCGACTGGATATAGCCTAGACCCGGTAGATTAAGTTATAACTTAAGCCTTTGTCATCATTGTAAAACCGGCCCCTTCGACCTAATAATTACTGATTCAAAGGACTTAATATTTCCTAAGTCTTAGACTTTATATTAGTCTCAGCATGATCGGCGGTTAGCAGTTAATCGTACGCTAAAGATCTAATGAAGCATAGTGAAGTCCAATTGTCAAAGGGTCCTCCGAGTAAACATGTTAGTGACAAGTGTCACATTTACGAGCTTGTTAGATAGAGACTCAATGAGCATAAGCTTGTCAGTGTTAATGATCAAACTTGTTAGAAGATTTGATGGCGAGTAGATTATCATACAAAAGAGATCTAATGGAGTGAGTGGACTCTATGGTATAAAGTGCTCGAGGTTTAATGACACAGTGTCAAGTTAAAGACCAAACAAGTTCAAGAAGATCGATGGAGCGTAAGCGATCCAAAGACTCGGGAAGCAATGAGATGGGATAAAGAGCTCGACATTTAACAACTAGACATAAGTAAAGATCATGCATCTTTGTAGATCCAATGGCATGAAGAAGGTCAGATCAAAAAGATCAATGGATGCGTTTTAAAGGTTGAACAATTAAAGTTTGAAAGTGTATAAGGATCTGAAGAAGAGCATGAGCTTGTCAGAGATCAATCGAAAGGATGTATTTTAAAGTTGAGCCATTTGAATACATACCATCAGATCATGACACCAAATGAAAGATTAATTATCAATATTTAAATCTATGATCAGTCTAACAGTCAAACACAGGAATATGACATGTAAGTAAGCCATGAATGATGATATAGACAATGAGATTGATTGATGTAACTGATCAAATCTATGTAAATGTGCATGTGCATCAAAATTAAAGTCCAAAAAATGCTATAAATAGTATTGAGACCAGGAGTCATGATGGTGATGCATGAATACGAGACACAGAAAACTTACAGTTCAAGTAATAATGAATTGAGTCCAGAACAGAGCATGATGTGTTATAGTCCAAGTGTGAACACACAAAACATACAAAGACCTAGATCAAATGCATATATACATATATGTCATCTAGGACACAAGAAAAGTTGCTGAAGCTATTGTCGTTGAGCAGAGTTAAAGAGGCAAAGAGCAAGAGATTGATGAAATGTGTCAAATAGATATATATAGAGATAGAGGGGAAGAAAAGAAGAAAGGCATAAATAGATTATGTGTAGAGAATGAACAATTGTAGATCAGACCTATAACAAAGAACAAAAGGATTGGATTCATTTATGAATCTATGTTCTAATCTAGATTTGTAGCTCCATAGAAGAATTTGATAAGTTGGTGTCATCAGACACGTTGAGTCGATGCTCAGATCAGGGAGTGGGTGCTTCTTTAGAGTTAAAGCTCTTAAATCAGTGGATTGGTGTCTCCTTAGAGTTGTTTCCCTTCAATGTGTAACCAATTAGGTTTTCACCATAAGGCTAGATTACAACAATAGATTCTAGCAACAATTCTTACCATAGTTTTTCCTGATGGGTTTTCCACGTATACATCTAGTGTCATGTGTATTTGTGTGTGTGAGATCTCTATATATTTGATTTGATCTGCATATATATTTTAATCTGCTTTAAAAGTAAATAAAGGATTAGTTTTAGTGATATAATGATTTACCCCCTCTCAGTATATAGTTGTCTTCCAACAATTGGTATCAGAGCCCTAGTTTCTTAGGAGAAGTTTAATCAACTTAGGTAGATCTTGTAAAGTTGAACACAAATGGCTAGTCAAGAAGGATCTTCATCAAACAAAACACTTCTCTTTGATGGATCAAACTATGCATTTTGGAGCATAAGCAAGGACGCTTATTTATCCTCATTAGGGTTTGATGTATGGATGTATGTGGTAAATGGATATATAGCCCATGCTACAACTACTGATTAGTCTACCAAGAAAGTATATGAGAGCAATGCTAAGGCAAAGAATGTTATTCTTTGTGGATTATCTAATTCAGAGTTTGTCAAAGTGATGCATTGTCAGAATGCACAAGATATATGGAATAAATTAAAGAGCATTTATGAATAAGATGACAAGGTAAAGCAAGCCAAGATATAAACATTCAAAGTCAAGTTTGAAAGCCTTAAATTGACCAAAGAAGAGAAGATTGTAGACTACCTCCTCATGGTAGTTGAAATAGTCAATGCAATAAGAGGTTTTGGAGAAGAAATGAAAGAATCAATCATTATTGAAAAGGCCGTAAGATCTTTGCCATCAAGGTATGGTTTTAAAATCTCTGCAATAAAGGAAGCAAGAGATCTAGATAAAATCATTGTTGATGAGTTGCATGGAACCTTCACAACCTATGAGATGAGAATGAGAGACATATAACTTCAAGAGAGAAGTTGCATTCAAATCATCCAAACTAGTGAAGGTAGAAACACCTACATCTAGATCTGAGGAGACTGATGAAGAATAATCTAAGTTTGTTAGAAGATTAAAGAGAGGATTTGGAAAGTATAGAGGTAAGTTACCTTTTAAATGCTTTAACTATGGTAAAGTAGGACATTTTGCTACTAAATGCCCTCATAATAAAAAGGATAACTCTAAGCAAGTAGAGAGTAATAAAAAGGTGAAACCTTACTATCCCAAGAAGAATTTTTTCAAAAACAAAAAGGCCTCTACACAAAAGAAAAAACTGATTCAATGGATGACAATGATAGTTCTAATGATGGCCATGACTATGTTTTTATGGTTGAGGAAAAGGAAGTCCTATTCATGACAATAGAATCAACTTCTATGGATCAAGAAGAAGAAGGAGAAGTGGATCTAAAATGTGAGATCATTTGTGCTTTAGAAGAAATTGACAAGCTGAGAAAAGAGCTCAAAATAAAAAAATGATTGGAGAAAAAGAGATTGAGAAAAATGCCCAAAAGTCTTGAAAAATATGATCATATGATAGTGAGCCTAAAGACACAAGTTGAAGAGGTTAAAAGAATAGAATATGTATTCAAACTTTAACTACAATCTAAATCTGATGAGTGCATGAAGTTAGAAGCAGAGATAGTGGCTCTGATAAAAAAGCTTGAGAAAGCTAAAGGACAACTTGACAAAAGTCTGAAGTTGATAGGAGGATCATACATTCTTGATGAATTGATCAACTCGCAAAATCCTTCAAAAGAGAGATCATGTCTTGATTATGAAAAAGAAAAATATTCCACAACTAGTACATCTGCTAACCTAATGAAAACTTCAAAGCAAAAGGAGATTCTAGAGTAAAGAAAGAGAAAGTTAAAGGAGAAAAGAAGCCTGAGGAAAAGAAGAAGACAAACGTAGCTGATGTATATGGATACACAAAAATGAGAGACTTGAAGAAGCTAGAGTATAGAAGAGCTCCTCATGTTGCACCAAGAAATGCTATGACCAAGTATTCCTCATCTTTCTATAGTTATTTTTATATCTATAATCGGTTTGGTCATAGGACTATTGATTGTAGTGTTGTACTTAAAAGGAGAAAAAAAATTGTAAGTAGAAATTCATTTGCTCTTTTGTTAGATACAAATTTAACATACTATAATTGCAATAATTTTAGTCACATAGCTAAATAATGTAGAATTAGTTTTGTAAGATCAAAATTACATAGTGTGAAGAAATGTATGCCTTCTAGTGTGAATAAAGGCTCACAATTTTTTGAAAAGAAGCCAAATAAGAATTCTAAGGATGTGTAGAGAGTGAAAAATCAATCTATGATTGATCAAACTCACTCCATGCCAAGAAGCAGAAGTTGTGGGTGATAGACAGTGATTTATCAAAACATATGACTGGTGACAAGAGCAAGTTCATCAAATTGAGTAAATGTAAGGAATCATCTGTCAGCTTAGGAGACAACACTTTAGTAAAGATCAGAGGTAACGAAACCTTGAGCATAGATGCAAAACTACCTACACATGATGTCTTTTATGTTGAAGGATTAAAGCATAATTTGTTGTGTCAGCGAAATGTGTGACAATGGATATAAGGCCAGATTTAATGTATAAATTTGTGAGTTAAAAGAGATCTGAAAAACTAGTTGTAGAAAGGAAAAGGACTAAAAACAATATCTATAATCTTGTTGAAGTGAATGGTAGTCGTTGCTTGATAGGAAAGATTGATGAGATTTGGTTATGGCATAGAAGAATGGTTCATGTTAACTTTGATAACATATTCAAAGTAAGCACAAATAAGTGTGTCAGACACATGCCCAAGATAACCAAACTTTCATACACTAATTGCAAGAAATATCAACTAGGCAAACAAATAAGGGTCAAATTTTAGACAAAGGAATATGCAACTACAAAGCCTCTAAAATTAGTTCATACTAATATTTGTGGTCCTACTGAGACAAGAGAATAAAAAAGAGAGAGATACTTCATGTTATTTGTACATGACTATTCAAGAATGACACGGGTAACCTTTTTGAAGGACAAGTCACAGGCATTTGAAATATTCCAAATCTTTAGATCCATGGTAGAAAATGAGATTGGATGAAAGATCAAATGCTCAAAATCTGATAAAAGTGGAGATTCATCTCAAATGAGTTCTAGAGTATTGTGAGAAGCATGGGATCAAAAGACATTACTCTACAGCAATGACTCCATAATAGAATGGAGTTGTGGAGAGAAAGAACATGACAATCAAGGAGATGGCCAAAACAATGCTAAAAGAGGCCAAGTTACATGATTGATATTGGAGATAAGCAGTCCAAAAAATAGTATACATCTTGGACAGAGTTCAATTGATGGTAAATAGTGACAAAACTCCCTATGAGCTATGGTATGAAAATCCTGTCTCAATTAAGTACTTCAGAGTGTTTGGAAGCAAATGCTACATCAAGAGAAAAGACGACAAATTGGAAAGCTTTGAATCAAGATGTGATGAAAGAATATTTCTTGTTTATTCCATTCAAAGCAAAGCTTATGTATGTTACATTAAAAGGCTACACAAGATTGTAGAAAGCATCAATGTCAAGGTTGAAGAAGGATTGAAACATGTCGAACCTGACAAGGAAATCAGTATTGAAGAATCATAACTTGAAGAATAAGCATATAATGAAGAGGCTAAGGAAATGAATGAAAAGGCACCTCCAATATTTATTCAAAAGGATCATCTTAAAGAGCAAATAATTGGCAATAAGAATGGAGTTCGGACAAGGAGAAGAGCTGCAATGAATAAGGAGCAAGTAACTTTTGCTCTAATGTCTCAAATTGAGACTAAGAGCTATGTTGAAGCTAGCAAGGAAGAGAACTGGATAAAATCCATGGAAAAAGAGTTGAGCTAAATTGAATAGAACAAAACTTGACAATTAGTTCCAAGACCTTCAAATAAGAATGTGATAGGTACAAAATGGGTCTATAGAAACAAGCTCAATGAGGATGGAGTTGTTATAAGGAATAAAACAAGATTTTTGTGCAAAGGATATGCACAAGTTAAGGGCATAGATTTTGAGGAAAAATTTGCTGTAGTTGCTAGATTGGAAGTAATAATAATGTTTCTAGCATTCTCTGTTTACAAGAAATTCAAAGTTTATCAAATGGATGTTAAGTCTGCTTTCTTGAATGAGAATCTAGAAGAGAAAGTTTACATAGAACACCCTGAAGGTTTTTAGCTAACAAAACAAAAATATTATGTGTGAAGACTAAAGAAAGATTTGTATGTCTAAAAGAAACACCTAGAGCATGGTATTCAAAATTAGATCAGTACCTGCAATAATAAGGTTTCAACCAGGGATGTGCAGACATCAATCTATACTTCAAATCAAAAGGTGAACACATGTTGATTATTGTTATATATGTAGATGACATCATCTTTAATGGTAGCAATAAAAAAATGTGCAAAGAATTTGCTACACAAATGTAAAGTGAGTTTGAGATGTCTATACTAGGAGAACTTTCATACTTCTTTGATCTATAAAAATCGCAAAATGATGAAAAGATATTGATATCCCAAACCAAGTATGCAAAGTAAATGCTCAAAAAAATTGGAATGGAAGACAACAAACCAGTTAGTACTCCAATGATTATTGGTTGTAATTTGAGCAAAGAGGATAAGTCCCTTAATGCAAATCAGACAATGGATAGATCCATGATAGGTAGATTGTTATACCTAATTTTTTCAAGACTAGATATCTTGCAAGTAGTGTGCATGGCTGCAAGATTTCAAGTTGATCTTAAGTAGTCACATGTCAATGCAGTGAAAAAGATCTTTAGATACATCAAGAGCACAACTGAATATGGCCTATGGTATCATACAAGTGAAGATTTTACTTTGACAACATATACAGATGTTGATTGGGCAGGAAGTGTGGATGATAGAAGAAGCACTAGTGGTGGTGCATTTTTATTTAGAAATAGACTTATTTCATGGCTGAGCAAAAAGCAAGAGTCAGTGAATCTTTCTACAATAGAAGTAGAGTATGTGGAAATAGTAACTTGTTGCACTCAAGTCTTATGGATGAAGAAAACACTCAAAGACATAAAGGTAGAGTACAAGTCACCTATCTCTATTCTTTATGATAATTCAAGTGTTTTTAATATATAAAAAAATATAGTGATGCATTCAAGAACCAAACACATATCAATATGGTATCATTTCTTAAGAGAGAGGGTTGCAGATCAAGAGGTCACAATGGAATATGTGCCAACTAAGTATCCTATTATAGACATATTCACCAAACCTCTTCCCAAGGAACAATTTGAATATTTGAGACAGAAGTTGGGAGTGGTGAATCCTACACCACATCACTAGATCCTAGTGTTAGGACATGAGTCCAAGGGGAATCTCATATAAGCATTTTTAATCCCTAGAAGAAGAGAAAAGGCAACTCAGGTATGCATACTTTTACAAAGTTCTAATGAGTTTATGGTTGCAGATTCTTAGACAAACTCCTTTATCTGATAAAGGGGGAGAAATATTTGGACAAATAGTCAAAAAGAGTCCCTTTGATATGGATATCCAAGGGGGAGAAAAATAGCAAATGCTGTCTAAAAATGCCAAAGAAGAAATAGAGCAAGTGTCCAAGTTGAGTAATAGGCAAATGTGTCATTGCCTAACGACAAACAAGTTTGGTATGAATAACTTCAGTTCATATCCATTAGAATCCAATGCAAGCAATGCCAGAGGAGGTGAATATTAAAAGATTAGAGCATTTAGTTTGCCATCAATGACAAAGGGGGAGATTGTTGAAAACATGATTGTCATTAATGTTAAAAGGGAGATTATTGGCATTATGTATGTCATTGATGCTCAGGTATGGATATGGTGATCCTATCAGAGGTCAAAGATGATTGGAATGCTTGTGTGCATAAGTGAAATTCATTTGGTTCTTCATTTTGATCATTTAGACATTTTGGGTCTATGATAAGAAAAATTGAGAAGACATTTTGCTGATATCACTATTGCCACATGTGAATGAGTTTGAGGGCGCTGGTCATATGGTTGTGATCACATTAGTCCCTAATTGTCATGTGTCAAATTTGAATATATGCGATGAAGCATAATTGAAGATATGGGGATGCAAAGTTGGCTACTCAAACAAAAATCACTAAGTCTTTATATTTAGCCAAATTTGCAAAGGGGCTCAATAGAGCCAAGTAAGCATATTGATGAGGTCAGTGTTTGGACATATGGAGGTCCGAGGACAAAATGATCATATGAATTTTTTCATTTTTTATGCCTAGTTTCTATGCACTAAATCTTAGGTCACACGATGTAGAGTGACAAAAGATATGATTGAGCAAAGTAGGACTCCCAGGCATTTTGACAGTATTTTCCAATGCTTAGTCAAATTTGTAGGTTGCAAGATAAAGCTAAGTAGGCACTTTGATGATGTAATATCTTACACATATGAAGGCTTTAAGAGAAATTAAATATATGGATATAATCCCCTGTGTAAGAGGATCTTATATACTAAATTGTAGGTCATGCGACCAAGTACAACAAGAGTTATGCAGGTGCAAAGTTTGCCTTCTAGGCATATTGAAATGGTCCCTATACTAACTCAAAATTTTCACAAGGTCATGCAAAGTTATCATGTTTTTACAAAGATCATTTATTGGCATTTGCAAAGCAAACAGATAGAAGATCTGTTATGGGTTTTTCATGAGCATCTTGGATATATGGTCAATACGTTCAAATAAGAAGGAATGAGCCCATAATTGAATTATCTTTTCTCTCAAACTGAATAGGTTTCTAAGTAAAACCCAAAGTGTTTAAGTCATGGCATCAAATAGACTTTGCTATTTTGATGGTGATTGGATATGGCCTAGACCCGGTAGCTTAAGTTATAACTTAAGTCTTTGTCATCATTGTTAAACCGACCCCTTCGACCTAGTAATTACCAATTCAAAGGACTTTATATTTTGTAAGTCCTAAGACTTTATATTAGTCCCATATTGATCAATGGCTAGTGCTTAATTGTACGCTAAATATCCAACAAAGCATAGCAAAGTCAAATTGTCAAAGGGTCCTCCGAGTAAACATGTTAGTGACAAGTGTCACATTCATAGAGCTTGTGAGACAGAGACCCATTGAGCATAAGATTTTAGTGTTAATGATTGAGCTTTTTAGAAGATATGATGATGAGCAAATGATCATGCAAAAGAGATATAATGGAGCGAGTAGACTTTGTGGTATAAAGTGCTCAAGGTTTAATGACATAGTGGCAAGTTAAAGACCAAGAAGTTTGAGTTCAACAGAGTGTAAGTGATCCAAAGACTCAAGAAGCAGTGAGATGAGATAAAGAGCTTGACATTTAATGACTAGATAGAAGTAAAGATCATGCATCTTTTTAGATCCAATGGCATGTGAAAGCTCGAATCAAAAAGATCAATGAATGCATTTTAAAGGTTGAATAATTAAAGTTTGGAAGCATGTAAGGATCTGATGAAGAGCATGAGCATGTCAGAGATCAATCGAACGATGTGTTTTAAAGTTAAGCCATTAGAATTAAGACCATTAGATAGTGGTACCAAATGAAACATTAATGATCGATAGATAAAAATATGATTAGTCTAACGGTCAGATGCAAGAATATGCATGAACATATAAGTAAGCCATGAATCACAACACAAACAATGAGATTGATTGATGTAACCGATCAAATCTATGTAAATGTGCATGTGCATCAAAACTAGAGTCCAACAAATGTTATAGATAGTAACGAGACCAAGAATCATGGTGGTGATGTATGAATACGAGACACATAAAACTATGATGTGTTACAGTCTGAGTGTGAACACAGAAGATTTTATATCTAGGACACAAGAAAAGTTATTGAAGCTATTGCTATTACTGTTGAGCAAAGTTAAAAAGGCAAAGAGGAAGAGACTAATATAGTGTATCAAATAGAGACATATAGAGATAGAGGGGCATAAAAGAATAAAGGCATAAAGAGATTATGTACAGAGCATGAACAATTGCAGATCAACCCTATAACAAAGAACAAAAAGATTGGATCCATTTATGAATCTATGCTATAATCTGGAGTTGTAGCTCCATAGAAGAATATGATAGATTGGTGTCATCAGACAAGCTGAGTTGGTGCTCAGATCAAGGAGTGGGTGCTTCCTTAGAGTTGAAGCTCTTAAATCAAGACATTGTGTCTCTTTAGGGTTGGTGCCATTCAATGTGTAACCAATGAGGTTTTGACTACGAGGCTCGATTAGAATAGTAGATTCTAGCAGCAATTCTCACTATGGTTTTTCCCAATGAGTTTTCCATGTATACAACTGATGTCATGTGTATTTGTGTGTGTGTGATCTATGTATATTTTAATTGATCTGCATATGTTTTTAATTTTTTTTAAAAAGTAATTAAAAGACTAGTTTTACTTTATATACTGATTCACCCCCTCTCACTATCTAGTTGTGTTCCAACATTTCTATAGTGTCTTACCTTCAATAGGTTTTCAAAATTAGTAGAAAAATATAGTTGCAATCATATACCTTTTTATGAGGTTTTCCTTCACAAACAAGTTGAATTTATCACCACAAATATTTAGAAAACTATGAAAATTTCTAAAATAATTTTTGAATCACTATTTGACCTCAAACCCTCAAATATGTCCTTTTTGAAAATCATCAAACACTAAAAATATTATATAAAATATTATAGAATATTCTAGGTCAAGTAATGACCCTCAAACAAAGTCAAAGCCCATCCAAATCAAGTTGCCCAAGTTCAAAAATAATACCATAAAATTAGAATATTAACTAGGGCACAAAATCACCCCAAATCATGTGCAAATCACTCTCCAACCAAGTCGTCAACCTTCACAGGTAGTTCACCCCACTTGGAAACTTTTATTTTTACCTTTTTATGAATTTAGATGAACGATGGCAGTTTCTAAATGAAATTTCCCCATAAAAAGTGAAGGTTTTCATCCTCAATCTCTTGGATTGAAGTGTATCATCTTCAAGTCCAAAGCTCAAACGTTTTTGTGATTAAAACTTATAAATTCAATTTATTATCCAAGATGCCTTTCAACAAGATCCCTTAATTTATTTTATACTTATCCCCACGTGAAGCACCCAATTTGGGTGTGGGGGAGGGGGGGGTAGGCAAGATGGGAATACCTTGTGTTGGGTGAATATTTTGTTACCAACTAACTGATGGGCAAAATAGGTTGCTTCAACCACAACATAAGGAGATTGATCGGCCAAATGTGCAGGTTTACTATATCAAAAGCAGACAAATCTCTCCTCTCATCAAGGGGAGGTTCCCTATAACTATGAGGTACTATATACTATATATATAAATTGAAAATAACACTCAGGGGTGGGACAACACCATCCATCTTTTTTTTTCAGAGATGATGTTCATAGACAAAAGAGATATCCTGGTGAAATGATAAAAGGCACTTCTCTTCTTTCAGAAGTGGTCTGCAACAAACAACATAATTTTTTTTGATAGTAATAGTAACTGTAATAGGGCCAAATAACCAACAGAGTGAGGTGTAGCACAAAGTCTCCATCTTAGCTGCCAAAGAGTGAAATACGAAGGATAATGGGGGCACAAAGTCATCCCAAAATCTTTTACACAGAAATAAACTGAAAACACACACACTAAAGACAATTGTGGTGGCACAAAGTCTCTCCATAGTTGGCTTTAGGACAACTCCCTGATTACTTCTACTAGTTCTGTTTATTTATTTAAATAGACAAAAATGCATATAGAAAACAGACAAGAATTTTTTTTTCAACAACACAAGTTATTCCAGCACAAAGTCTGAAAAGTCACTTGTTTTCTTATTCAAATAAAGAAATATGATTAACAATCTAAGCTCAAAGTCTCAGGAAATGCCTTTCAATTTGGGCAGAGTTTTGATTATATATCAGAGAGATTCCCCCTTGCATAAAATAAGAAATTACAATATATAGCAGCCAAGAAACACTTGGCGCTTTATTTCATGGAATGGCCCATGGTGCATTCTATGCCTTGAATGCATTTTTAGTTCTGTGAAGGAGCCATGCTGAAACAGGTCATCGGCCTTGAATTTGGTGTACATAATCATCTCAAATGTCTTCTCCTCGGCATAGGTCATCTATTATGTCTCTAGATATGTACGCAACTGTCTACTCACTTTTATTTAAAGGGAGAAAAACAGGCCACATCTTTTAATATTTATGCACTCAGATGTCTACTTGGTGGACTGTTCCACCTACTGGAATAACTCCCCTATAGATATTTGAGTATCTCATGTTGTTTTTCATCTTTCTTGTTGCAATTTGAGCTCTCAGGCTATCTTCTTACCTTCAGCAGGCTCTTTCGGCTTCTTTTTTCAATTTTTAGCTGAGTTTTTTCTTCAAGTTCTACACCATATTTGAAAATAAACGGGCATTTCATTACCTTGAATTTGACGTCTGCGGGGACATCACTAGTTTCTGGTTGCTTGAACCATATTGAACCTTGAACCTTTCAACCTTGAGAGTTCATTGGTTCAATGGTTTAACGGTTCAGGCAGTCCTATCAGATTCTTGGTTCAATCGCTTTTTTGATTTAATCGCTTTCTTTCCTCTTCGGTTGAAGCTTCCCTTCAAACTTTGAAATTCCTTTAGCTTTCTATCTTTGGAACCCCCCGAAGGGAAGGTGTCCCTTCGAGCCTTAAGAATGGTCCATTTTGTGGTTGCTGAGAGTCTCCCGCAAGGGTACCTGCCCTTCGGGGTTCTTCGGGTGGCCTTGTCCAAATTCTTTGGACAAAATGTCTGAAAGAAATCTTTTGAACATTTTCTCCAAAGAAAATCTTTCCTCTGCCTTTGCCACTTTCTGTCGGGCCTTTCAACATTCCTTCGGACATTTTGTCCAAAGGATTTTTCTTGTGAAATTTTGCTACAAAAAATCTTTCTGAAAGAAATCTTTTTATTTCTTCTAATTGAACTAACTGATTGAACCGTTTGATTGAACCAACCGATTGAACCAACAATGGTTCAATGGTTCAATACTGTGTTCTACTCATTCAATTGACCAGTTGAACCGAATCTTCAAACTTGTCTCTGAAATCTTTCGCTTCTTTCCTTTGCTTGGAGCTTTCTTGAACCTTTGAACTTTTGAACCATTTGGGTTCAAGATTCAATCGGTTCAACTTTTCTTTCTCAACTCTTCGAATCTTTTGGTCCTTCAAAGTCTTTCGAACTTTATTGAACTCGTTAAACCTTGAACCTTTGAATCTTTTTGGTTCAAGGTTTAATGGTTTAACGATTCAATCTTTTTTTTTTAAGTCTTCTTTTTGTTAAGTCCTTTGAAGCCGTTGAACTTTTCAAAGCGGTTGAACTTTGAACTTACTGAAGCGCTTAACTCTTTAAGTCTGTCGATGTCATTGAACTTTTGAACCCTTTGAACCTTTGAACCTTTGAAGGCGGGGTTCAATGGTTCATTTCAGTTGCTTGAATCTTGTCGATGGATCTTTTGATTGAACTTCAGCGTTGAACCAGCCTTGAAAATGCTTAAGTGTTGGAACTTTTTTCTGAGAAAACCTGCCTATTGAACCTGCGAGTTCTCTAGCTGAGAAGACTCAAATAATTAAAGAATTTGAATACTCAAAATATTTTTTGAGAAGGGAAGAGAGAATTTTGGTCTGCAGGACCAAGATAGTTGATATGTTGTCCCAAAAAATAAGTGACAGATTTTGAGAACAACTGGCTTTAGTTTGGGAACTTCTTTCAGTCAAAATTTTGAAATGGTTGAGGAGAGTAGAAATCAAAATTTCCAGTGCCTTCATGTATGCCATTGAGCTACGAAGTTATGTTACTCAAAAAGAAAGGTGCCAAAAAGAAATGAAAATGAACAACACAAAATAGAACTAAAGACTACAAAAATTATACATATGTACAAATGATCTTATCTGATACTTCAAGAATTGAAATGTTTCAGACGCTGTCCATTGTGAAGTAGTAAAAAAGGCGTGCCATCTTGATACTTCAACAAAAAATTGTTTTCACCATTGAGCTGATGAATAGCAAATGGGCCTCTCCATAGGAAATCAAATTTCTCATTCATTCTCTTTGGTTCTCTTCTCTTGTCCCATAACAGAACTTGATCTCCAGTCTAGAAATCACGAGTTTTTGCTTTTTGGGTGAAAAGCTTCTTCACCAGAATTTGATGCGTAGCTATTCGGTCCACCACCATAGTCCATTGCTCATCCATCTTAGTCAAGCACATGATCCTCTTGTCGATGGAGCTTTCATATGTTTGATCTTTGATCGCCTTTGCCAATTTTAGTGTTGGTAACTCCAGGGTGATTGCTCTCTCTGCATTGAGACCATACAGAAGTTAGAAATGTGACATACCTATTGCCCTTTTAGACTTAATTCTGTCTGCCCATAAAGTATCAACCAATACTTTATGCCATGTTCATTGGTTGTCATCCACTAGCTTCCTGATGATGGTCACCAGGTTCTTATTGCTCGATTTTGCTTGACTATTTCTTTGTGAAAAATAGTCAAAAGAGTGAGAGAGGGTAATCTCATAATAAAAATAGAAATGAGTGATCTCATGAGAAGAGAAATAGGCTGCATTGTCTGTCACAATCTTGGTTGGGACCCCAAATTTAGAAATGATATTTTTTTTTGAAGAAATTACATACTACTGAGTAGTATGCTTAGCTGTAATAACTTCTACCCATTTGGTGAAGTAATCTGTGGCTGTAAGGACATAATCATGTTCAGTACTCAAAGACGGGTTTAAAGCACCAATGAAATCGATTTTTCATTGCTGAAATGACTCTTCTATTACCACTGGCTTAAGAGGCAAAGCAATTAAATTGCATCTCCTAACGAATTGTCGGCATAGTTCACATCTTCGTACCCATTTGTAAGCATCTTAAAACAAAGTAGGCCAGTAAATCTGGCTCCCAAAATATTATGGGCATTCATAGGTGTAAAAAAATATCCTCCACAAGCTAGATTATGGAAGGACTCTAAAAGTTGGTTTTGTTGTTATTTATCCACGCAACGAAGGAACACTTTATCGAGGTTCCTCTTATACAGGTCGTCGTTTCAAAAGACAAAATTGGCATCTTTTAATTTGATAGTCCTCTTTTATTTATGAGATAGGTGAGCAAGACACTCACCATAAGTAAAGAAATGAGCAATACTTGAATACCACTTATTTGTGGTCGAGAGAAAAAGGACTATTGACGTGTCTTTCACTTCTATTTTTTCATGCTCTATTTTTTCTAGTATGTTGTCAGCAATTAATTGGCAGAGACTCTTTCTCCACACAAGCTTGGTTGGTTTGATAACTAGATAAAACTCTTAGATTTTAGCAATTCAATTGCCCATTTTGGTTTTAAACTCCTGCTGAGTTAATATGGATTTGACTATGGTATCAGGAACTAGGGTAATAGTGTGTGAATTTAGGATGTAAAAATAGAAATGCTTTACTCCTTTTACCACTCCTTAAACATGTTTCTCTACATTTAAATATTTTAGTTCATGAGATTTGAGAGGACAACTTATGAAGGATATGGGAGATTTCACATCTTATTTGTTCTGCTAACCCAAAATTACTGAAAGTGTGTGCTCAGAAGCATAACTGTACATTGTGAAATCTTTAATATAATCTAGATAAATCAAAATTGAGACATGGAAGATAGATGTCTTGATGTTCCGAAATACCAATTTGCCTTCTTCAGTCCAGCTGAAAGTGGCTCTTCCCTTCATCATGTTCACAATATGGTGAGTCTTCTCGACGAACTCAGGAATGAATTTTCGTAAAAAATTCACTTTTTCGAATAAAGAGTGAACTACAGTCTTACTCGTGGGCAGAGTAAGCTCCTGAATGGATTTGACTCTTTCTGAGTCAATCTTTAAACCTTCTCGAGATACAATGTGTCCAAAAAAAATTTCTTTTATTATCTCAAAAATAGACTTCTTGAGATTTAGAGAAATGTTATTCTGGCGACATCATTTCAGCACTTGTTATAAATGACACACATGATTCGAATGATGCTTAGAAAAGATGGTTAAATCATCAAGGTACACCATAATGAACTTACCTATTTTATCTTTGAAAACAAGGTCCATTGCTATCTAAAAAGTGGCGCTAGCATTTATCAAGCCAAATAACATTCTTCGATACGTAAAGGTGCCCTAAAGTGTGGTGAAGGCAGTCTTATGTTGGTCTGCTTCACCAAATTCTACTTGATTGTACTCTGAGAAGCTGTCTAGCATTGATAACATTTCTGAACCAGTGATCGTCTGAAAGACTTGATCCATGATGGGAAGAGGGTAATTATCCTTTAGGGAGGATTGATTCAAATTTCTAAAATCCACGCAGAGGCAAATTTTGCCATTTTTTTCTCACAAAAACTATATTTGTAATCCATGTGGAATGATTGATTAGAAAAATTATTCTAGCATTTAATATTTTTTATATTTCAGATAGAATAGTACTTGATATCTTTAGATTATACTGTCAAGATTTTTGCTTGTAAGATACTGAATCACTCTTGAGAAGAATATCATGGCGAATTTTTTTAGGCCTGAGTGAATTCAGATAATCATAGGAGTATGTCAAAACATCAATGTAATGGTGAAACAAGTCAATAAATTTAAATTTTTCCTCCAGAGTGCAGCACTTCTCAATGTTCACCATCTTGAGATTTTTTTAATACCCAAATTTATTTGATCAAACTCTTAGGAGCTTGAATCCATTTGTTACTGTTTGATGAACTTGTCGTGCTTATTAAATATTTTCTCAAGAGAAATCAATTTTTTGAAAATTTTATTCCCTTTTAGCTATAAGAATTCTTCAGTTATGTCTGAACTAGTTTTAGGAGCTGATTCAAGTCCCTGAAGCTCACTGTCTTCGAAGTGAAGCTGTTTAAAGCTATCTTTTTATTCTAAAAAGGCGATGATTTAGTTGTCGCCATTAAACACTTGCCAATGATTGGCATTGTCAGAAACACTTGGTCAAAAGACTAATTCGATATTGTACCTGTCTCCCTTAAAATCTAGGTGAGGAATCAAAAGAGTTGCAAAAAAAGCTAATGTATCAGCTCGGTCATTGAATTCTCTGAGTACTACAGAGATGTTGAAAGCATCAAAACTTTCAATTTGATCTCAAACTAGATTGCGATAATGACGCAATATCTTATTTTTAGTTTGGTATAAGTTTCTGACCTAGCAAATCACTAGCTCAGCATCTCCTTTGGCGTGAATGAGTTTGACACCCCTCTCTTGAGTGGCCTTTAATCCGAACAACTATTCATATTCAATAGTATTGTTGGTGTTGCTGAACTGCAACTTGTATGGAGAAAGAAAAATATCTCTTTGAGGAGATATCAACACAATCCCAGCGCCTGAATCAGTAGAGGAACAATTGTCATCAAATTTTAGAATCCAGACATCATCAAAAACTATTTTTTTTTAAATTTTTTTTCATTGGAGGGGAGAATTCTTCTACACTTGTACTGCATTCTACCAATCTTTTTATTGTTCTGTCTAAATCAGTTGTCACACTATCACATTAAGAAATTTTATCAAATGCCACATGAACCTCCTCCGTGGATAAGAAGTAATTACCCACGCCTGAAGACTCATAAAATTTGAGCTTCAGACGCTGATGTTTGAGTGACAACGTATTTTGCCTCTTTTTCAGATAGCAATCTCTGCATGACACCTTTGACCGCAATCCTCGCTTCAGACAAGTCCATACTTAACTCACCACCAACATCCTTACAAAAATTTCACTCAAGAAGAATGCCTTATGAGGCTGGGATGTTAGCCACCAAGACTGTCATCTTAATTCTCTTGTTCGAGAATGTTGCAAATGCAAATTGGACGTCTTTGATTTGTCCCAGCAATGGTACTTATTTGTTCTCCATGAAAAAATATCTCCCAAAGGTCTTGGTTAGTGTGAGTCTAAGAGATTTTTTCACTTTGGCAAGCATGACATTGTCAGACGTACCTGAGTCTATGATATAATTGTTTAGCTGGGGTCCATTTATCAGTAGGGAGACAAAATGATTATGTCCTTTCGAAAGCAGCAGGAGTAATGACAAGGTTATTTTGGGTGGATGTGAGAGTCACCTTTGAAACCACTGATCTTACAAGGACGATTTTATTCTTTACACACTGAACCAAACTATCCAACTACTCAGAGTTGGATTGCAGGAATTCAAATTCAGACATTTGAATTTTAGTTTTCTTGACATGGTCGATTATGTCAAATATCTGAAATGAATTAGAAATAAGGGAAGACAGTTCATCATTTTGATTTTTAAGAAGGGGTACTGATCTACGAAATTGAAGTTGAAGGTGAAAGTGTACTTGAAGTACTTACTATTTTAGGGATCATCAGGTCCTTTGATTGAAAAGGTAGAGTGGTTCTCCACTTAGCAATCAAAATTGCTGGTTGAGATTGCTCCTCTATTTTTTTCTTATCAGCTTACTGGGCTGACTGGTTTTGAAACTGGGTGAATACAACGTATGATCCATCAAACGCTTTGCTTTTACTTCTAGGTTCATCCTGTTAATTTAGCAAATCAATGTTGGAGTCACTAGCTAATTTTTTTCTCCCTCTATGAAGAGATTAGCATCATCTTCTGGGTTCAACTTAGGCTGAAAGGAGAAATCAGATTCTGTTTCGAGATATTAAACTACTGAATTGGTTGGAGGTGCTTCAATGGCAAGTTTTTTTTATAGGGGAGGAAGATGATTTAGTTTCCCTTTATTTTTGGCAGTGTTGCCTTGATACGATTGATTAAAAAATATTCTCCTTGGTATATCTCTATAGGAAAGAGAAAAAGACATCCCTTGCACCATTTGCTTCCTGAGAGCTAGCAACTCATTTGCCAGCTTCTACATCATTAGATTAGTGGTGCATGTAGATGGATATTCAGAGGTTGAAGATTTACCTCTTTTAAGATCTCTCTTTATCTTTTTTACCAAGATAAGATCATCTTTCACCTCAGTGGCTAAATTTTGAGCTGCAGCAAGGTCTATGTGGCCAACGTGTCTTAGCAGAAAACTCACTTCATGCAACTGTGAGTTGATGAAGAAGCATTTGAGATTCTCAGCTATTGGCTGAGCAATGGTAGAGATCTTGTTCCTCAGGTTGTCAAACTTGGCTATGAAGTCCCTCATAGGTTCATGAGGTTCTTTCTTCATCTATGTGAGTTGGCCTAGCAAGGCATGCGCGTCCTCTATAAGCTTAAACTTGGCTTCAAATTTAGCTTTGAGAGTGTTCCAGTCAGTTACTAATCGAGCCTAGACATGATAGAACTAGTCTATAGCAGTAGCTCATAATATCTCCATAAACAGCCTGACTGCCACGTTCTCATACTCCACACCTATCACACCACATGCTATACTGAAGGCTACAATATGTTCATCAGAATGAACTCTCTCATCACCAAAGAATTTAGAGAAATTCTTCTTTGAACTGCATGGTAGCTCATGTAAAGGTGGAGTTAAATTGAGTGGGCCAAAAGAGTTACCTTAGGGGCCTTGACCCGCCATAATTTGATTACTGAAGGGAGGCATAACAAATGTCTGAGGGGTATGTATTGACAAAGCTCTGCTAACAGCAGAAATGGATGCTTTCCCTGATAATGGAGACCTGAATTTTGTAGGAAGAAAACTCCTGGTTCGCTGAAGGTGAGATGGTGAAGGGAAAAAATCAAAATCATTTTGTTGTACCAAATCAAATACAGGGTCAACAATACCTTTAGATCTCTGGCTTTGAGTATATCGTGGATCTGCCAAAGTGTAAAACTAAAATGAAAAGAACTGAAACTACTTCAATTTGAAGCTTGAAGCTTTAAATTGCGCATTCGATCCCCAACGAAGTCATCAAAAATTGTCGAATGAATATTTTGTTACCAGCTAACTGATAGGCAAAATAGGTTGCTTCAACCATAGCATAAGAGATTGATCGGCCAAATGTGCAAGTTTACTACATCAAAAGGAGACAAATCTCTCCTCTCATTAAGGGCAGGTTCCTTATAGTTATGAGGTACTATATACTATATATATAAATTGAAAATAACACTCAGGGGTGGGACAACACCATCCATCTCTTTTTTTTCAGAGATGATATTCACAGACAAAGGAGATATCTTGGTGAAATGACAAAAGACACTTCTCTTCTTTCAAAAGTGGTCTGCGGCAAATAACAAATTTTTTTTTTGTAGTAATAGTAATTGTAACAGGGCGCAGTAACTAGCAGAATGAGGTGTAGCACAAAGTCTCCACCTCAGCTACCAAAGAGTGAAATACGAAAGACAATGGGGGCACAAAGTCATCTCAAGATCCTTTACACAGAAATAAACTGAAAACACACACACTAAAGACAATTGTGGCGGCACAAAGTCTCTCCATAGTTGGTTTCAAGACACCTTCTTGATTACTTCCATTAATTCTACTTATATATTTAAATGGATAAGAATGCATTCAGGAAACAGACATAAGAATAATTTTCTCAACAACACAAACTATTCCAGCACAAAGTCTGAAAAGTCACTTATTTTCTCATTCAAATAAAGAAATATGATTAATAATCTGAGCTCAAAGTCTCAGGAAATACCTTTCAATTTGGGCAGAGTTTTGCTTCTATATCAAAGAGATCCCCCTTGCATAAAATAAGAGATTACAATATATATCAACGAAAAAAGACTTGACACTTTGTTTCATGGAATGGCTCATGTTGCATTCAATGCCTTGAATGCATTTTTAGTTATGTGAAGGGGCCATGTTGGAATAGGGCATCGGCCTTGACTTTGGTGTATATAATCATCTCAAATGTCTTCTCCTCGGCATGGGTCATCTAATCCATCTCTAGATATGTACACGACTGTCCACTCGTCTTTATTCAAAGGGAAAAAATAGGCTACGCCTTTTAATGTTTGTGCGCTCAAATGTCTACTTGGTGGACTGTTTCACATACTATAATAACTATCCTATAGATATTTTAGTATCTCCTGTAGCTTTCCCTCTTTTTTATTGCAATTTGAGCTCTCAGGCTATCTTCTTACCTTCAACAGGCTCTTTCAGCTTCTTTTTTTAGCTTTTAGCTGAGTTTTCTTCTTCAGATTTCGCATCATATTTGAAAATAAACAGGCATTTCATTACCTTGAATTTGATGTTCGCAGGGATGTCACTGGTTGCTAGTTGCTTGAACCATATTAAACCTTGAACCTTTGAACCTTGAGAGTTAATTGGTTCAATGGTTCAACAGTTCAGGCAGTTTTATCAGATCTTTGGTTCAATCACTTTCTTTCCTCTTCGATTGAAGCTTCCCTTCAAACTTTGAAATTCCTTAGGCTTTCTGTCTTTGGAACCCCAAAAAGGGAAGTGTCCCATCGAGCCTTGAGAATGGTCCATTTTGTGGTTGTCGAGAGTCCCCCGCAAGAGTACCTGCCATTCGGGGTTCTTCGGGTGCCCTTGTTCTACAAATCCTTCAGGTAAAATGTTCGAAAAAAATCCTTCGGACATTTTGTCTGAAGAAAATCTTTCCTTTGTCTTTACTGCTTTCTATCGGGCCTTTCAATAGAAGGAAATCTTTCCTATGCTTTTACCACTTTTTATCAGGGCTTTCAACATTCCTTCAGACAAAATGTCCGAAAGAATTCCTTCGAACATTTTATCCGAAGGATTTCTCTTGTAAAATTTTGCCGCGAAAAATCTTTTCGAAAGATATCTTTTTGTTCCTTTCGATTGAACTGACTAATTGAACTGTTTGATTGAACCAACAATGGTTCAACGTTTCAATATTGTGCTCTGCTCATTCAATTGACCGGTTGAACCAACTCTTTAAACTTGTCTCTAGAATCTTCCACTTCCTTCCTTCGCTCAAAGCTTTCTTGAACCTTTGAACCATTTGGGTTCAAGGTTCAATCGGTTCAACCTTTCTTTCTCAACTCTTCGAATCCTTTAAAGTCTTTCGAACCTTATTAAACTCATTGAACCTTGAAACTTTGAACTTTTTTGATTCAAGGTTTAACAGTTCAACGGTTCAATCTTTATTTTTTTTAAGTTTTCTTTTCATTAAGTCCTTTGAAGTCATTGAACTTTGAACTTGCCGAAGCACTTAACTCTTTAAGTCTATCGATGCCATTGAACCTTTGAACCCATTGAACCTTTGAACCTTTGAAGGTGGGGTTCAATGGTTCAATGGTTCATCGCATTTGCTTGAAGCCTGCCGATGGATCTTTTGATTGAACCTCAGCGTTGAACTAGCTTTGAAAATGCCTAAGTGTTAGAACTTCTTTCTGAGAAAGCCTGCCTGTTGACCCTGTGAGTTCTCTAGCTGAGAAGACTCAAATAATTGAAGAATTTGAATACTTAGAACATTTTTTGAGAAGGGAAGAGAGAATTTTGGTTTGCAAAACCAAGATAGTTGATATGTTGTCTCAAAAAACAAGTGACAAATTTTGGGAACAACACCTTGTTGATTTTTTTTCAAATTATAAAAGGATATATATTTTTATAATTTAATTAAGTGGTTCGATACTCATGACCCTTAAAAATTTCTCAACTTAAGTGAAATTATAACAATAAAGTACTTTTACAATATTATTTCCAAAACCAAATGTTTCCCTTCTTTTTCTCTTCTTCCCTTAGCCCTCAGAAAACTAAGCAAGGTTGAAGGTCTTCAATAGTTTCATAGCCAAAAGGGGGACATGTCATTAAGTGTGTGCATTGTAATAAGCATTAAGACCTTATATGAAGGTTATAGAACCTTGAAGCTTGGTTTAGCATTGTAAGACTATTTAATTTATTTTCTCATCAAGAAGGTTTTTGTGCTAGTATTTTAACCCAAAATGGTTTTCCTAGGTAAAATTTGTGTTTTTCTATGCTTATCATCATCTTTATGTGTGATAGATTCACATAGCGAGACTCTCCTTTGTAAAAAAATTCATGGATGATTATATTCCTAACAAGGAAGATCAAGCCCATAGATGGAATCAAGATGTGTGATTATAATATGTATGTTATTGTAGTAGTTGTTGAGCATAGTCATTGATGTTTTAGATTGTCATTGATGTCAAAGAGAGCATGAGATATTGATACATTAATGAAAAAGAGGTTGTGTTGAATGGAAATGTTGTAGAGACCCTATGGTGTGTTATGTGTTCTTAGAATGCTTATGAACATGATAGGAATTCATCAGAGCAATCATATAAGTGTCTAGGCTCAAGTTGTCATCTTGATAGATATAGTTGAGTAAAAAAATTGATGACATCAGGATTTGTATGTGTGGCAATGTCAAGAGGAAATGATCACATGGTGATGTTCAGGTTTGTGCCTAGTTTCCATAGTCCAAGATTCATGTAATGATGATGTGTATAGAAAAAGATATTAAGGTACAAAGTTGGCCTTCTAGGTAGATTGTAGTGGTTCCTATACTTAGCCAAATTTGCATTATTGAAGATCTAAAGTGAGTGTTTAATTGGGAGATGAAGATCTACAGTGATCAATTAATCTAACTAGATAAAAATCTAATAGCAAGTGTTATACTTGTCAGATAAAGATCAACTGTGAGCAGTGAAGTCAATAAGTTAAATAATTTGAGAATGAATGCATTGATGACATGTCACAATCACAGATCTTGAGCAACAGATCTACAATGAGCATTCAAAAGATCTAAAGATGCACATTAAATCACATAGACAAAGATCAATGACATGGTTCAAAGTCAAATACTCAATGATTTCATGTGGGAGTGTCAAATGATGCAAGAGTGAGGACTGACAACAATGTGTTCAGAAGGCATGCGAGGGTGCCAAGTGTCTTAATCGTGAAACCATATGTCAAATATCAATGGTCAACATTAAAGAGTTAAAGTCAAGAATCTCACAAGGATCTAACAGAGCATGTGATCTTGTCAGATCATGATCTAATGGTTCGTATTAAATGTGAAAGATCAAACAGTTTCATCATTTCATTAATTTAAAGATACAATCTAATGGTTGCATTTTAAAGTTGAGATGATTTAATGTTGATCATCAAATCATGGTGCATAACTTTAAGATCTATGACCAGTATTTAAAGATCTATTTATCTCAACAATCAAGGGGAGAAACTCTTAGATAAGTTATAGTATATGATACAGAATGATATAGATTGTTGTAATCACTCCAAGTTGCATTAAATGGCATTTAGTGTGTATCAAATCTAGATCCTGATACATGCTAAGAATAGTATAAGTCAGAGAATGATGGTGGTGGTGTGTGAATTCAAGAAGTAGGAGACTTGTTAAAAATAGATGAACTGAGTCTAACAGATGAGTGTGATGTGTTAACTACCAAGTGTGAATGTAGAGAAGAAATAGGACCTAGATCTAATGCATGTATACATCATCTAAGATACACACTCTGTGTGGTATAAAGAGGTAGAGAGGAAGAGAGAAGTGCAAAATAGGCCTGTAACATAGAATTGGATTCATTTGAATCACTTTGTAATCAGGGGTTGTAGATCTATAATTTTTATTCTAGATCTGATTGGTCGGTGCCATCAAAAGAGCTAAGTTGGTGTTCAGTTAGGGAGTAAGTGCTTTCTTAGAGTTGGTGCTCTTAATTTAGGGGATTGGTGTCTCCTTAGGGTTAGAGGCCTTAAACATTGCAACCAATGAAGTTTTTATTGTGAGGCTGGATTATGATAATAGCTCCTAATAATTATTCTCACCATGTTTTTTTCATAATGGGTTTTCCACATACATCTAGTGTTTAAGTCTATTGGGGAGTGTATGATCTCTACATATTCTTTATAGTTTGCATTAAAAGTGTTAAAGTACTATTATAAATCAATCTACTAATTCACCCCCTCTTAGTAGATAGTTGTGTTCCAACAGTTGGTATCAAAGCCTTGGTTCCTTACAAGAAGCTTAATCAGCTCAGGTAGATCTTGGATAGTAAACACAAATGGCTAGTCAAGAAGGCTCTTTATCAAACAAAGTACCAATCTTTGATGGATCAAACTATGCATTTTGGAACATTAGAATGGAAGCATATTTATCTTCATTAGTGTTTGATGTATGGATGCCTATTGTAAATGGATATGTAATTCCTATTACACCTACAAATTAGACTCCAAATAAAGCATATGAGAGCAATGCCAAGGCAAATAATGTTATTCTTTGTGGATTGTCTACTTCAAAGTTTGTCAAAGTAATGCATTGTCAAATTATACATGATATTTGGAGCAAGTTGAAGAGCATTTATGAAGGTGATGATAAGGTAAATTAGGCCAAACTATAAACATACAAAGGCAAGTTTGAGAGTCTCAAAATGAATGAGGAAGAGAAAATTATAGACTACCTTCTTAGAGCAGATGACATAGTCAATGTAATCAGAGGCTTTGGAGAAGAGATGAAAGATTTGATCATCATCAAAAAGGTCTTAAATCTTTGCCATCCAGGTATGAATCTAAAATCTATGCACTAGAGGAAGCAAGAGATCTGAATAAACTCACTGGTGATGAGTTGCATGGAACCTTCACAACTTATGAGATGAGATTGGGAGAAGAAGATACTTTCAGGAGAGAAGATGCATTCAAAGCAGCCAAAAAGGTAAAAGTAGAGACACCTACATCCGAATCTGAAGAGACTAATGAAGAAGAAGCCAATTTTGTCAAAAAATTAATAAGAGGGTCTAGAAAATACAAAGGTAAGTTAGCCTTTGAATCTTTTAATTGTGGTAAGATGAGACATTTTGCCGCTAAATGTTATTATAACAAAAATGATAACTTTGAGCAAGAGGATAGTAAAAAGATGAAACCCCACTATTCCAAGAAGAACTTAAAAAATAAGGGCTTGTACACAAAAGAAGATAGTGATTCATTAGATGATTGTGATAGCTCAGATGATGACCATGATTGTACTTTTATGGCTGAGGGAAATGAATTCCTATTCATGACATTAGGATCAACTTCTGTGGATTAAAAAAAAAAGTTAAAGACTCTGATGAATAAGAGGAAGGAGAAGGGGATCTAGAGGGTGAACTCATATGTGCTCTAGATGAAATTGAAAGTTTGAGAAAAAAGAACTCAAAGTAGAAGAAGCATGCATGAAAAAATTGAAAAACTATCCAAAAATCTTGAAAAATATGATAATATGGTAGTTAGCTTAAAGACACAAGTTGAAGAGACTAAAAGAATAGAATATGTATTCAAATTTGAACTACAATCTAATTTGATGAATACATGAAGTTAGAAGCATAAATAGTGGTTTTGAGAAAAAACTTGAAAAAACTAAAGCACAAATAGACAAAGGTCTGAAGCTGATAGGAGGTTTATAAATTCTTGATGAGTTGATCAATTGTTAAAAGCCATCAAAAGAAAAATCCGGTCTTGGTTTTGAAAAAGGGAAAAGTCCCATAACAAGTACATATGGAGACTTATATGATAATTTCAAAACAAAAGGAGAATTAATAACAAAGAAAGAAATAACTTGCTTGAATGCCTTCAGAGATACAAAGACAGACACAAACACTGCTTATGGGAAGAACATTGAAGGAGAAAAGAAGCCTGAAGAAAAGAAGAATAATAAGTTAATCTCTGTAAACTCAAGGAAGATGCAAAACACAAAAAGAGATGATGTAGATGGTTACATAGGTGAGAGACTTGAAGAAGCTAGAGTTAAGAAGACCTCCTCATCCTACATAAAGAAATGTTATGACCAAGTGTTCCTCATTTTTCTATGGTTATTGTTATACATATAATCAGTTTGTTCATAGGGCTAGTGAATGTAGAGTTATACCTAAAAGGAGAACAAACTTTGTGAGTATAAATTCATTTGCTTCTTTGATAGATACAAATGTAATATGCTATAACTACAATAAGTTTAGTCACATAGCTAAACAATGTAGAACAAACTTTGTAATACCAAAAATACAAAATAAAAATAAAGGCATGCCCCAAAGTGTGAATAAAGGTTCACAAGTCTCTGAAAAGGGGGAAAATAAGATAGATAAGAAATTTAAGAATGTGTGGAAAGTGAAAGATCAAAAAGTTGCACAATCTATGATTGCTCAAACTGCACTCCATATCAAGGAGCAAAATTTGTGGGTAATATATAGTGGTTGCTCAAAACACATGACTATTGACAAGATCAAATTCATCAAATTGATTAGATGTAAGAAAGGAACTATCAGATTGGGAGACATTATTGTAGTAAAACTCTGTGGTAAAGGAACTTTGAACATAGATGGAAAATTGCCTACACATGATGTCTTTTATGCTGAAAGATTGAAACATAATCTGCTAAGTGTCAGCCAAATGTGTGACAATGGATATAAAGTTATATTTAATGCATAAAGTTGTAAGATAATAAAATTTGGAAGATTAGTTGCAAAAGGAAAAATAACTAAAAGCAATATTTATAATCTTAGTGAAGTGAAAGGTAATAACTGTCTAATAGGACATGCTGATGATAGTTGGTTATGGCATATAAGAATGGGCCATGTCAACTTTGATAACTATTTTCAATCAAACGTACACCCTTGTGAAGGTAGTTTTAGGCCTTCACAATCTGCTCAAACATGAAAACAATCATAGGTTGTGGGTGACCTAATTAGTGGATTGAATCTCTAGATTATAAGGGCTAGCTCTCCTTGGTGTATCAATTAGGACCTTTGTTCTACGTTACAAACTACCGAGAAATGAGAGAGAAAATTGAACAAAATCTTATCAAATGTTGGTGATACACCTGCATTTTTTATTGATCCACTCAATTAAAACTCTTAAAACACTGATTTAGATAAGAAGGCTAAACTTTCAACTCCAATTGATCGATATGCATAAATATTTCATGAAAAGGTTTGATCTAGTAACTAAAACTTAAGGGAAATGAAAGAATAACCCTAATTGAAGGCATTAATTAGCGACTTGCATCCACTAATATTCTATCCAAAAGACACTTAAACACAGAGCATGACTTATATAATTTGACCGCTAGTAACTAGGTAGGAATAAATACTTGGTAAGGAAGAAAAATCTATCACTTATGTAAATCACTGACATGAATACACTAAACCAGCCGCTGAAATCTAAAAACATAGCCTTTTATTGATCTAAAAAAAGGTTACAACTCAATTTTTAGCAAAATTTTGTCTTGCCAAAACAAGGATTCAATTCAAGGCTAAAAAGCTACTCATATAGAAAAATACACAACAACCAAGAGGTTGGCATTGAAAATAGAAGAAGAAGACAACTCTTTCATTATCCCAAGTCTAATTTCTGTTATGTCAAGATAACAAAGCCTTTTAGATTTGTCTTTTCTTGTTTTTTGCCCTATATAAAAATCCTTTAGCATTGAAAAAATAGATGGTGGGCTCAAGCTTGGACTAATCTGCTTCATGCATGATGTCATGCCAACATTGGATGTCTTGATTTAAGTTTGAATCGACTTGAGGCTGAGTTGGAAAATTTGAAAGGCTTTCCTTTATATGAAAACAATGAGTAGATGTGCCACTTGACAATCAGTCAACTCTAAATTAAAAATAGTCAACTCCATGTCTGAATTTAGAACTCCACTTGAATTGTTGGAACATTTCAAACTTGAGACAAATGAGTGTGTACGCATGGAATTTCTTGTTGAGCTCTCCAATGTTAAACAACTTGAGTCCTTCATGCAAATGAGTCACCTTTTTTAGAACTAAAAATGTTATGTTGAAACAGTTACACCTGGACGTGTCTAATCTTGTTTAGACTACTTTGCATGCTCTAGAATGTGTTCATTGGCTATTTGAAATCTCTCACTTTATCTGGCTCTTAATTTCTATGCATGTTTTTAAACCGTTTGCATATATATTTTCCCTTGGTTTTCCATTGCATGTATTTGTCTTTTCCTTGTGGAATTTCCTTTGGCTTTATGTCCTTGGACTTACTATCTTTTCACTTTTCTGTTAAGTCATTTTCCCATGGACAAAATGTTCATGACAATTGTCTCTCGGCCTTTTATTTTACCCATGCCTTTGTCGTGGACCATTTCCTATGGATTTTCCTCCCAAAATAATTCTGTCTTCAGGTTTTTTGCCACTTCACTTTCCCACGGACAAATTGTCCGTGAGAATTGTCTCTCCCATCTATGCTTGTAAGGATCTTTGTCTTTTTCTTCGGACAAAAAGTCTGAAAGAATTACTTCCTTAGATTTTTTTTTACTTTCAAAATTCCTCTTTGAACTTATGTCCTCAGATAAAAAGTATGAGACTTTTCTCTTTGGGTTTCTCCTTTCCTTTTTTGAAGGAATTCCTTCAGACAATTTGTTCGAAGGAATTCCTTTGGACTATCTTTCCAAGGCCTTTATCTTCTTTCAAATAAAAAGTTTGAAAGAAATGGTTGTGTCCTTCCTTTCCTTGTAGTTACTTTCTCAAAGGGCACATACCCTTCAAGATTCCTACAATGAACCTTCCGGAAGGGCACATACCCTTTAAGATTTTTGTAATAACCATTTGGAAACTAATTGAACCCTTTGGCATTCCTCTTTGAAGTTTGTGAAGTGAACCTTCTGGAAGGGCACACACCCTTCAATATTCTTACCAATGTCCTTTTGCCTCCCAAAACTGCCCTTCAAGATTTTGTAAAATGACCCTTCAGCTTAAAGAGATGACCCTTCAGCTTTTCCAAAAGACCCTTCTTTTGGACATCTCTTTCGTAGATAATTTCTTCGGACAAAAATTCTGAAGGAAATGTCCCTTCCAGACTTCCTATTTTTGAACTTTCCCAAAGGGAAATTACCCTTCAGGATTTTTGTATATATCCTTTTGGAAATTGTGACTTGATATTTCCCAAAGGGTTGGCCCTTTGGGCTTCTCAAAATGAACCCTTGGACTTTTCATTTTGAATATTCCCGAAGGGTAGATACCCTTCAGGGTTCTACAAATGTCCCTTTGGAATTTTTGTGACAAACTTTCTTGAAGGGTAGATACCCTTCAAAACTCTCAAAAAGTGTCTCTCAGGACTTTTGTGTGTCCCCTTGGCTTTGTGAAAAGGACCCTTAGGTTTTTTTCAAGTACCCCTCAGAAATTTTCAAGTGGAATCTATTGTCCCAAAAATAAATGCTACTTTTGGAGGACAACATCTGGTTCCAGTTGGAGAACTTTTGTCAATTGCAAAATGAATTGAAATGAGTAGAATTCAGAATCTCCAGTGTCTTCAAGTGTACCATTGGGCTTCGGAGTCATGTTACCCAAAAATAAAAGGCATCAAAAAGAAAATAAATAAAACAAAACAACATTAAAAACTGTACAAATATACATATATACAGAGGCAATGATCTGATACTTCAAGAGTTGAAGTGTTTCAGATGCTACCCATTGTGGGGTAGAGAAAAGAGTGTGTCATCTTGGTATTTAAATAGAAAACTATTTTCACCCATGTGCTGATGAATTATGAATGGACCTCTCCAAAGGGAGTCAAACTTTTCATGCATCCCCTTTAGTTCTCTTCTTTTGTCCCACAGCAGGACTTGATCCCCAATCTGGGAATCACGATTTCTAGCCTTCTGATCAAAAAGTTTCTTTACCAGACTTTGATGAGTAGCAATTATGTCCACCACCATGGTTCTCTATTCCTCTAGCTGAGCTAGGCACATGATTCTTTTGTTAAGAGAACTCTCATATGTCTAATCTTCAATGGCTTTCACCAATTTTAAGGCTGGTAACTCTAAAGTGATTGGTATCTCAGTATTAATACTATAAAAAAGTTAAAAAAGAGACATACCAATTGCCCTATTTGGCATGATCATGTTAGCCCACAAAGCATTAACCAATGCTTTGTGCCATGTCCTTTGATTATCATCTGCTAGCTTTTTGATAATAATTACCAAATTCTTATTGTTGGACTCAGCTTGTCCATTCCCTTGGAAAAAATAATCAGAAGAATGAGAGAGCGTAATTCCATAATAAAAATAGAATTACATAATTTCTTGAAAGGTGAAACAAGCTACATTATCAGTAATGATTTTTAGTGGAACTCCAAACTTGAAAATGATATTTTTTTTGAAGAAATTGCATACAACTTTTGAAGTAGCATGCTTAGTTGAGATTGCTTCTACCCACTTGCTGAAATAATCAATTGTTGTAAGGACATAATCATGTCCAGCAATTGAAGATGGGTTTATTGTCCCAATAAAATCAAGTCCCCATTGCTAGAAAGGTTCCTCTATGATTACTGGTTTGAGAGACAGGGCAGCCAACTTGGGTCTTCCAACAAATTGCTGGCAAAGTTCACATTTTCTCACCCACTTATGTGCATCTTGGAAAAGAGTTGGCCAGTAATATCTGGCTCGTAGAATTTTGTGAGCAGTCACAGGGACAGAAAAATGTCCTCCACAGGCTAGATTGTGAAAAGATTTCAAGAGCTGAGTTTGTTGTTCTTTTTCTACACAACGAAGGAATACTCCATCTATGCTTCTCTTGTACAGGCTGTTATTCCAAAGAACAAAATTAACAGCTTTTAACCTGATAGTCCTCTTTTTTTGTCAGACAAATGAGCAGGACATTCACCATAAGTCAGAAAATAGGCAATATCTGATTACTATTCATTGGTAGTGGAGACAAAAAAAACTATTGGCGCATCTTCCACTTCAGCTTCTTCATGTTGTGTATCTTTTGGCTTATTGTTAGCCATTAATTGGCAAAGGCCTTTACCTCTGACCAGCTTTGTCGGCTTGATATCTAGATCAAATTCTTGGATCTTTGCAATCCAATTTCCTCTCTTTGTGCCAAACTCTTGCTGAGTTAATATAGACTTGACTATAGCATCAGAAACTAAAGCAATAGTATATAAATTTAGAATATAGAAGCGAAAATATTTGACTGCTTTTACCAAGGCATAGACATGCTTCTCTATATTTAAATACTTCATTTCATGGGTTTTGAGAGGGCAACTCATGAAAGAGATGGGGGATTCCATACCTTCCTTGTCATGTTGAACAAGAATCACTGAAAGAGTATGCTAAAATACATAGCTGTAAATGATGAAATCTTTGTGGTAATCTAGACAAACTAAGGTAAGGGCGTGAGCAATGACAGTTTTGATATCTTGAAATGCTGATTTACCTTTTTTGATCCAGTTGAAGGTAGTCTTCCCTTTCATCATGTTTACAATGTGTCTTGTCTTTTCAGCAAATTCAGAGATGAATCTCTGTAAAAAATTCACTTTTTTAAAGAAAGAGTGAATATTATTTTTACTTGTAGATAAATTCAGCTCTTGAATAGATTTGACTCTGTATGAGTCAATCTTTATACCTTCTTTAGACACAATGTGTCTAAAGAGTTTTCCCTCTATTACTCCAAAAATAGACTTCTTAAGATTCAAGGAAATACCATTCTGGTGGCAGCGCTCTAGCACTTGTTGTAAGTGGCGTACATGATCATATCGACGCTTTGAAAAGATAGTTAAGTCATCAAGATATACCACTATGAATTTGCTAATCTCATTTTTAAAAGCCATGTCTATAGCCCTCTAAAAGGTAGCACCAGCATTTATTAAGCCAAAAAGCATTCTTTTATATGCAAATGTACCCCAAGGCATGATGAATGCAGTCTTGTGTTGGTCAGCTTCACCAACCTTGATTATAACCTAAGAAGCCATCTAGCATTGATAACATTTCTGATTCTGTTACTGTTTGAAGCACTTGGTCCATGATTGGCAAAGGGTAATTGTCTTTCAGAGATGACTGATTCAGATTTTAAAAATCTACACAAATGTGAATTTTGCCATTCTTCTTCCTTACAGGGACTATGTTCACAATCCATGTAGAATGATGGAATGGAAAAATAATTCTAGCATTTAACATTTTTTGTATCTCAGACATAATAGTACCTGAAATTTTTAGATTGTATTATCTGAATTTCTGTTTGTAGGGCATTGAATCAGCCTTGAGAGGAATGTGATGGCAGATGTCATCAGGTCTGAGAGACTTCAGGTCTTCATATGAATACGCTAAGACATGAATGTATTGATGGAGCAAAGAGATGAATTTGAATATTTCTTCAGGTGTACATCACTTACCAATGTTGACCATCTTGAGATTTTCTTTGTTGGTCAGATTCACTTGGTCAAATTCTTGAGAGAAATTCGAATATGTCTACCATTTGACGAATCTATCATGCTTTTCAAACAATTTCTCAAGAGAAATCAGGTCTTTAGGAATTTTATTTCCTTTCAGCTGTAAAAACTCTTCATTTACATCTAAACTGGATTCAGAAACAGATTCAGATTTCTGAGATTCACTGCCTTCAAAATATAGCTGTTCAAAATTGTCTTTTCATTCTTAAAAAACAATGATCTGATGATCATCATTGAATATTTTCTAATGATCAGCATTGTCAGGAACACTTGGTCTATAGACCAGCGCAATGGTATATTTGTCTTCTTTAAAATTTGAATGACGAACTAAGAGAATTTTTGAAACAACAAGTACATCAGCTCTATCATTAGACTCTCTGAGAATGACAAAATTTTTGAACGCATCAAAGCTTTCAATTTGGTCCCAAACCAAGTTACGGTAGTGGTGTAACCTCTCATTCTTGATTTGATATAGATTTATCACTTGACAGACCACTAATTTGGCATCCCCTTTGGCATGAAGAAACTTGATGTCTCTTTTTTGAGCAGCGTTCATGCCTAGCAACAATGATTCATATTCAACTGTATTGTTAGTGTTGCTGAATTATAATTTATAGGATGAAGGAAACATATCTCTTTGAGGAGATATCAAGACAATTCTAGCTCCTGAACTAGTAGAAGAATAACTATCATCAAATTCCAGAGTCCAAATTTCATTAGACACTGACTTTACTTCAGACTTTCTCTCATTAGAGATAGAGGGTCTTTCTTCATGATCTATATATAAAAAGTAATTATCTATACGTGCAGATTTAAAAAAGATTTGAGCTTCAGGAGATGATGTCTTGGTAACTACATACTTTGCTTCTTTTTCAGGAAGTAATCTTTTCATCACGCCTTGAACAGGGATCTTTGCCTCAAATAGATTCATGTTCAGTTCTCCTCCCACGTCCTTACACAAATTTCATCTAAGCAAAATGTCATAAGACACTGGGACATCAGCCACCAAGACAGTCATCTTAATTCTCTTGTCTGAAAAGGCTGCGAATGCAAATTGGGCATCTTTGATTTGCCTCAGTAATGTTACTTGCTTGTTCTCCATGAAAAAACATCTCTTAAATGTTTTGGTCAGTGTGAGACTAAGAGACTCAGCGACTTAGCAGGCATGACATTGTCAGATGTGCCTGAGTTTATAATACAGTTACTCAGCTTGTGGCCATTGATTAACAGGGAAACATAGAAGGGTTCTATTTTTTCAGGAGCAACTGGAAGAGTAATGATCAAATTATTTGGAATAAGCGTATTCTTTAAAGAATCAAGAATTACTTTTTTAGCCTTTTGTTCTGCAGGGACAATCTAATTTTTAACATATTAAACCAGCTTATTTAGTTGATCCAGATTAGACTACAAGTATTCAAATTCTGACATCTGTATTTTTATCTTTTTGACATGATCAATTATGTCAAATGGCTGAATCGAGCTAGGTACAGAGAAAGGTACTTCAGCTTTCTGAGTTTCAGGGGGGATGGCAGTGGGCTAGTTTGCAAATTAGAAGTAGAAAGGAAAGGCGCAACAGATGTATTTACCTTTTGAGTAATGACCGGATATTTTGATTGAAAAGGTAGAGCTATTCCACGCTTGATAATTGTGACTGTTGGCTATGGTTACTCTTTTGTCTTCTCTTTATCAGCTTGTTGGACTGATTAATTTTTAGACCTGGTAAACACTGCATATGATCCATCTGAAGCTTCTCCTTTGCTTCCAGATTCATCCTGGTAATTCAAGAAACTAATGTGGGAGTCGCCAGCTGATTCTTCTTGATTGTCTTCAATGATATCAACATCATTTTCTTGATTCAATTCATTTTCTTGATTCAATTCAGGCTGAAAAGAAAATTTTGATTCTGCTTCAAGGTATTCCATTGCTGAATTGGTTGAAGGAGCTTCCAAGGCAAATTTTGCTTATGGGGGAGGAAGGCGATTTTGTTACCCTTGGTTCATGGCAACATTGCTCTGATATGACTGATTTGGGAATGTCCTTCTGTATGTAAGAGTAGAAGACATTTCTTGAGCCATTTGCTTTTTGAGAGCAACTCATTTGCTAATTTTTGCACCATTGGATCTATGGTGCTTGTAGATGCAAATTTAGAAGATGATGAAGCTCTATTTCTATTTGGATCTCTTCTTATTTTTCTTGCTAAGATTAGATCATCTTCTATTTTAGTGGCCAAAAGTTGAGTTGCAGTGAGATCTATTTGACCAGCACGTCTCAAGAGGAAACTAACTTCAGGTAGCTGAGAATTAATGAAAAAATATTTGAGATTTTCAGTTGTAAGTCAAGCAATGACAGAAATTTTGTTTCTCAATTTGTCAAATTTAGTTATGAATTCTCTCATAGGCTCATATGGCTCTTTCTTCATCTGTGTAAGTTGAGCCAGAAGTGTATGTGCATCTTTTACATATTTGAATCTGGCTTCAAACTTAGCTTTAAGGGTATTCCAATCAGTGACAGACTGAGCCTGTAAATGGTAAAACTAATCTGCAGTAGCACCTTGTAGTGTTTCAACAAAAACTCTGACTGCTACATCTTCAAATTTCACTTCGATTACTCCACAAGATATACTGAATGTTGCAATGTGTTCATCAGGATGAACTTTGCCATCACCATAGAATTTAAGAAATTATTTCCTAGAACTGCGTGGAAGCTCATGAAGAGGGGGAGTAAGATTGAGAGGACCAAAAGCATTACCCCAGGGGCCTTGAACTGCCATTATAGGATTCTGAAAATGAGAGATAACAAATCTCAAAGGGGTAATTATAGGCATAGCTTTATCAACAATAGAAGTAGATACTTCATCTGGAAATAGAGATCTGGCTTTAGTAGGAGGGAAGCTCTTGGTTCGTTAGAGACAAGATGGTGAAAAAAATAGATCAAAATCACTTTTTTGTACCAGCTCAAACACTGGATCAACAATACCTTTAGCCCTTTGGCTTCATGTATACCTTGAATCTGCCAGATTGTGAAACAAAAATGGAAAAGATTTGACTTTGCTTCAGTTAAATCTTGGGGATTTAAATTGTGCGTTCTTTCTCGATTGGTGTGGAGGTGAATGGAATGGATAGACTATAAACTGTTGGTTGAATATTTTGTCTATCAGCATACTGGTAAACAAAATAGGCCTTATCAGCCAAAGTAAGAAGATTAGTCATCCAAATGTGTAAGTTTATTACATTAGAAAGAGACTGTTCTCTCCTCTCATCAAGGGGAGGTTCCCTGTGGATATGCTATGTATATGTATAAATAGAAAATAATACTCAAGGGTAGGACAAGTCATCCATCTCTCTTTCTTCAGAGATGATGTATACAAAACAAAAGAAAAACTCAAGGGAATGATAGACAACACTCCTCTTCTTTCATAAAAACTATTCAGCCAGCCACAAGAATATTCTTGAAAATAAAAGCAGAATGTAACTGAGAGTATGGTAACTAGCAAATCGAGACAGAGCACAAAGTCTCTACCTGAAATGCTCAAGATTAATATACGAAAGACAATGAGAGCACAGTCTCTTCAAAGTCCTTTACACAACAATGAAAATAAAACACACTAAAGGCAGCTATGGGAGCACAAAGTCTCTCCACAGTTGATTCTTCAGGACACTTTCTTGACTAACTTTACTAATCCTGCTTGTTAAATCAATGGAATAGAAAATAAATCAAGGAAATAGACATAAGATTAGCTTTCTCAACAACAAAGATATCACAGCACAAAGTCTGAAAAAGTTCCTTGCTTTCTTATTCTAGTAATAAAATATGATCAATAGACTGAGCACAAAGTCTCCATGATGCCTCTCAATTTGGGTAGAGTTTCATTCAGATTGTCAAAAAAGAGATCCCATTACAATGAAAGAAAGTCCCTTATATAGCCACTTGAAGGACTCGGGAACAGTAATACATCATGATGCATTGGGAACTGTTAGGAAGATGGGCTAGAACTTTGGGGCATTTTACCCATTTGATCTTCTCAATGTAGATCAACAAGCCACACAATTGAAAGATTGCAACTTTCAATGTTTAGCTGGCGGTCTGATCTTGTCTTCATCGTTCCTCCTTTCCTGGTTAATTGAATCGGGCCATGAATTCATTCATTGTTCTGTCTTTCCTCACTTTTGTGGAAAGATAGAACAATGAATGAATTCATGGCCCGATTCAATTAACCAGAAAAGGAGGAACGATGAAGACAAGATCAGACCGCCAGGTAAACATTGAAAGTTGCAATCTTTCAATTGCGTGGCTTATTGATCTACATTGAGAAGATCAAATGGGTTAAATGCCCCAAAGTTCTAGCCCATCTTCCTAACAGTTCCCAATGCATCATGATGTATTACTGTTCCCGAGTCCTTCAAGTGGCTATATAAGGGACTTTCTTTCATTGTAATGGGATCTCTTTTTTGACAATCTAAACGAAACTCTACCCAAATTGAGAGGCATCATTGAGACTTTGTGCTCAGTCTATTGATCATATTTTATTACTGGAATAAGAAAGCAAGGAACTTTCTTAGACTTTGTGTTGTGATATCTTTGTTGTTGAGGAAACTATTCTTATGTCTATTTCCTTGATTTATTTTCTGTTCCATTGATTTAACAAGCAGGATTAGTAAAGTTAGTCAAGAAGGTGTCTTGAAGAATCAACTGTGGAGAGACTTTGTGCCCCCATAGCTGCCTTTAGTGTGTTTTATTTTCATTGCTATGTAAAGGACTTTGAAGAGACTTTGTGCTCTCATTGTCCATATATTACTTTTGAGCATTTCAGGTAGAGACTTTGTGCTCTATCTCGATTTGCTAGTTACCATACTCTCAGTTACATTCTACTTTTATTTTTAGGAGTATTCTTGTGGCTGGTTGAATAGTTCTTCTGAAAGAAGAGGAGTCCTGTCTGTCATTGCCTTGAGTTTTTTTTTTGTTTTGTATACATCATCTCTGAAGAAAGAGAGATGGATGACTTGTCCTACCCTTGAGTAGTTTATACATATACATAGCATATCCACAAGGAACCTCCCCTTGATGAGAGGAGAGAGCAGTCTCTTTTTGATGTAATAAACTTACACATTTGGATGACTAATCTTCCTACTTTGGCTGATAAGACCTATTTTGTTTACCAGTACGCTGATAGACAAAATATTCAACCAATAGAATCTTCTTTTGAAAAGAGCCCTTCGAAATTATGTAAATGGTTCTCTTTCTTTCGTCTTTTGTCTCTTAGATAAAATGTTCGAAGCTCTGCTTCATACATTTTTTTCTTCAGATTTCTCAAATGAACTCTATCTTTTGAGAAATGCCTTCTTCTGAAGGGTATATACCCTTCAAGTTTCTTTTAAATAACCTTCAAAAAAATTACCAGTGTCCTCCGTGAAGTGCCCTTTAGGCTTCCTTAATGAACCCTCAGACTTTATTTTGAACCCTGCTGAAGGGTATATGCTCTTCAAGATTTTTGTAATGTCCTATTCCTTCAGATTTTTCTCAACTGTCCTTTTTCAAAGGGCTAATAACCCTTCAGACTTTTCATTTTAAATATTCCCAAAGGGTATGTGCCGTTCAGTATTTTTGTAATGTCCCATTTGGAACCGTGATGAGCCCTTTGGAACATAGAACCTTCGTCAAGTACCCTTCAGGAAAAATGTTAAAGTCATTTAGCCTTTGGAAAATAGTCCTTCAGCTTTTTTGTAATGGACCATTCCTCTTGTATTTCGTTTGGACAAAAGTCCAAAGGAATTATGTCTTAAGCATTTTCAAAGTATTCCCTCAGCCTAGTCCTCTTCCCCTTCTTCGAAAGGCATGTTTAAGCAAAGTTATGAATGATAGACATTGCAATTTTACCCTGTAGGGTCAAAAAAATTCAACAATACCCTGGTAAAAGTGAGCTCAAATAAGCGTGTTAGACACATTCCTAAGATAGCCAAATCTGCAGACACCACTTGTAAGGAATGTCATCAAGGCAAATAAACAAGGGTTAGATTTCAAACAAAGGAGTATGCAACTACAAAGCCTTTAGAGTTAGTTCATACTGATTTTTGGGGTCCTACTAAGACAAGAGGATCGAAAGGAGAAAG
The DNA here is from genome assembly GCA_037957365.1 of Torreya grandis. NCBI lineage: Eukaryota > Viridiplantae > Streptophyta > Pinopsida > Cupressales > Taxaceae > Torreya > Torreya grandis. The sequence goes on from JARHVA010000814.1 coordinate 2,167,758, forward strand.
ATACTTCATGTTGCTAATAGATGATTACTCAAGAATGACATGGGTAACTTTTTTGAATGATAAGTCTCAGGCATTTGAAAGATTCCAAATATTAAGGGCCATGGTTGAGAAGGAGATTGGACAAAAAATCAAATGTCTAAAGATCTGATAGAGGTAGAGAATTCACCTCAAATGAGTTTATAGAATACTATGAGAAGCATGGAATCAAAAGGCATTATTTTGTATCAAGGACTCTATATCAGAATGGATTTATTGAAAGAAATAATAGAACAATCAAGGAGATGGCTAGAATAATGTTAAAAGATGCCAAATTACCTGATAGATATTGGAGAGAAGAAATACAAACAATAATATATACCTTGAATGGAGTTCAACTGAGGGTAAACAATGAGAAAACCCCCTATGAACTATGGTATGGAAGACCTATCTCTGTTAAGTATTTCAAGATGTTTGGCATCAAATGCTACATCAAGAGAAAATAAGATAACTTGGGAAACTTTGACTCAATATTTGATGAAATAATATTTCTTGGTTATTCCACCCAAAGTAAAGCCTGCAAATGCTACAACAAAAGGCTATAAAGAACTATAGAGTATCAATGTCAAGGTTGATGAAGGAAAACATGTTAAACTTGATAGAGACATCTATAAAGAATAATCAGAGTCTAAAAAGGGAGTAGTTGATGAAGAGCCTGAGGAAGTAAATGAAAAGGCACCTGCAAGATTTGTTTAAAAGGATCATTTTATAAAGCAGATCAATTGCAATAAAGATGAAGGAGTTCAAACAAGGAGAAGAGTTTCAAAGAACAAGAAGCAAGTAAGTTTTTCTCTAATATCTAAAATTGAATTTAAGAACTATGTTGAAGCTAAAAAGGATGAGAATTAGCTAAAAGCCATGGAAGAAGAACTAAGTCAAATTTAGAAGAACAAAACATGAGAATTAGTTCCAAGACCTTCAAATAAAAATATAATAGGTACAAAGTGGGTCTTTAAAAACAAACTCAATGAGGATGGAGCTATTATAAGGAATAAGGCTAGATTGGTGTGCAAAGGATATGCACAAGTTGAAGGTATAAATTTTGAGAAAATATTTGCTCTAGTTGCTAGATTGGAAGCTATAAGAATGTTTCTATCATTCTTCATTTATACAAAATTTAAAGTCTATCAAACGGATGTTAAGTTTGCTTTATTGAATGAGAACCTAGAAGAGGAAATCTACATAGAACAACTTGAAGGCTTTCAGCTGTCAGAAGAAGAAGATTATGTTTGTAGACTAAAGAAAGCTATGTATGGTCTAAAATAGTTACCTATAGCATGGTATTCAAGATTAGACCAATACCTACAACAAGGAGTCAATAAAAGATGTGCAGATAATAATATATACTTTAAATCAGAAGGTGAGCATATGTTAATTGTTGTTGTATATGTAGATATCATTTTTGGTGGGAGAAACAACAAAATGTGCAAAGAGTTTGTTACTCAAATGCAAAATGAGTTTGAGATGTCCATGCTTGGATAATTTTTTTTTCTTCCTTGTTCTATAGATAACACAAACTGATGAAGGGATGTTTATATCTCAAACCAAATATGCTTAGAAAATGCTCAAAAGTTTGGAATGGAATACATCAAACTAGTAAGTACTTCCATGACAACTGGATGTAAGTTGAACAAAACAAATGAGTCCCCTGATAGTCTCTGTAAAGATCAATGATAGGTAGCTTGTTATACCTAACTACATCAAGACCTAATATCATGCAAGTAGTGTGCATGGTTGCAAGATTTCAAGCTACTCCTAAAGAGTCACATGTCAATACAGTAAAAAAAATATTTAAATATATCAAAATTATAGTTGACTATGGGTTATGATATCCTAAAGGTGAGTATTTCATTTTGATAGCATATATAGATGTTGATTGGGCATAAAGTGTGGATAATATAAGAAGCACTAGTGGTGGTGCATTTTTACTTAGAAATAAACGTATTTCATGGCTGAGCAAAAAGCAAGAGTCAGCTACTCTTTCTACATCGGAAGTAGAGTATGTTGCAACAATAAGATGTTGCACTCAAGTCTTGTGGATGAAGCAAACACTTAAAGACATCAAGGTAGAATAAAAATCACCTATCTCTATTCTTTGTGATAATTCAAGTGTTATTAATATATCAAAAAATCCAGTGATACACTCCAAAACTAAGCACATATCAATCATCACTTTTTAAGAGAAAAGGTTGCAGCCCAAGAGGTCA